>JARLTB010000022.1:15254500-15923000 GCA_030141615.1 Unio pictorum
TCACTCCATTGTGCAATTGAAACTACGTCCGCCTTGTCATCCGATTAAAAAATCGTTTGCATCTGATGTTGAAATGGGACTAACATCAATATCTGATCCATTTTCTAAGAATGATCCATTAAACTTTTTGATATCACTTGTACTGGACCCGTTAAAGTTGCTCATATCTGAATCGGAATCCATCTTTTGTTCATCTCGAAAACGTGTTTCGTAAACCGCGGAAAATTTATTTTAGTGTGTCTAAATTTAACCTCTCAGCTTTCCAACTTGTATCAAAATGTTGAGTAAACAATCCTCTCATTGGTTACAATAATCAAAAATATGTACATTTTCATACTTTAACCAATCAACGTTTAGTTAACACAACCGTATAGTGCGCACATGAGCGTCACTGGGGTTTTGATTACTGCTAAACTTTACGCATATGTGCAATACTGGGGTTGTAAACTAGGTTTATTGGCACTGCATATATGCGTCACTGGGGTTTGAGAGCTATTTACAGTAGACGCTTAGATGCGGTAGTCGTAGCTAAAGGGTTAAAAGTGAATGGGACCTTTGGAATTTGGTCTATATACAGGTAAGGGTGCTTTAAAAGTGAATGGGACCATTGGAATTTGGTCTATATACAGGTAAGGGTGCTTTAAAAGTGAATGGGACCATTGGAATTTGGTCTATATACAGGTAAGGGTGCTTTAAAAGTAAATGGGACCTTTGGAATTTGGTCTATATACAGGTAAGGGTGCTTTAAAAGTGAATGGGACTATTGGAATTTCGTTTATATGTACAGGAGATCTTGATATATCTTTATTATAGTTCTGAAATTGAGGTCTCCGCTCAATTTAGTTTCATTAGGTAGTGAGTGAGACTGGAGTTGCAGGATTTGTTTTTGTACCCATAGATCAAAATGTGAAACAAAAGTACACACACACACACACACAATTGATTTACCACCTAATTTTGTGTTTTGCACTTTAACGAAGAACTTTGACAGTAGCTATTAATTTATTTGAGGAGATACAGTTTTGAATAGATCTAATGAAACATTATCATAAGTATAGTGTTATGAATGAAATACTTGATATCTGCTTAGAAAAATATAGATTGTTTTTTTTTATGTATTTGAAGGCTGGAAATGTCAATTTGCATGATTGTTAACCTTTCTTCTTTGAATACCTTCCCCAATCACATTAATGTTAGGAATATAAGTCAGCTACTTCCCAAATCCAGTCATAGTAGAAGACAAAAGTTCATCTTTTCCATCAATATCATAAAGGCTTGGACAATAACTCTTGCCTATTACCTTCACTGATCAGTGTCTGGTGTAAGTACATTATAAAACATCAGATCTGTGTCTGTTGTGTAGATAGACTGTACAATTGCAAATCTGTGTCTGTGGTGTAGGTAGATTGTACAATAGCACATCTGTGTCTATGGTGTAGGTAGATTGTAAAATAACAGATCTGTGTATAATGGTGTAGGTAGATTGTACAATAGCATATCTGTGTCTATGGTGTAGGTAGATTGTACAATATCATATCTGTGTCTATGGTGTAGGTAGATTGTAAAATAACAGATCTGTGTATATGGTGTAGATAGATTGTACAATAGCATATCTGTGTCTATGGTGTAGGTAGGTTGTACAATGGCAGATTTGTGTCTGTGGTGTTGGTAGATTGTTAAACATCAGATCTGTGGCTTTGGTGTGGTAGACTGCATATATCTGTCTGGTGTGGGTAGATTGTACAATAGCAGATCTGTGTATATGGTGTAGGTAGATTGTACAATGGCAGATCTGTATTTATGGTGTAAGTAGATTGTAAAATGGTAGATCTGTGTCAATGGTGTAGTTAGATTGTACAATATCATATATGTGTCTATGGTATAGGTAGATTGAACAATAGCATATATTTGTCTGTTGTAGGTAGATTGTACAATAGCAGATCTGTGTCGATGGTGTAGGTAGAAGATCTGTGTCAATGGTGTTGGTAGATTGTAAAACATCAGATCTATGTTTATGATGTAAGTAGATTGTACAATGGCAGATCTGTGTCGATGGTGTAGGTAGATTGTACAATAGCAGATCTGTGTCGATGGTGTAGGTAGATTGTACAATGGCAGATCTGTGTCGATGGTGTTGGTAGATTGTAAAATATCAGATCTATGTTTATGATGTAGGTAGATTGTACAATAGCAGATTATTATGGATAAAAGTACCAACGTTTTCATTCCTTTTGTTTATGACAGATTTATCAAAACCATTGCTTAATGTATGATATTTAGATTTATTTTCATTCATTTCCTTGTAGCAGCTGATTCTTTTTAAATTATTACAGGACATTTATACATGAACACAGTTATGATATCATATTTGATTCATCATCTAAGTTATTATGTCACAGCCTGGGGTGACCTTTATGCCTGGAAGTACTCAAATTAAAAAATATTTCTTTTTATCAGGTAAAGAAAAGACCAGTAGTGATACTGATAAGGAGAAATCCACAGAAACAATAAAATCTAAAACCCATGATAAAGACAGTTTTCAGGCAAAAGAAAACACAGAATCTCTGAAAGCAAAAGGTATGATGACATAGAAACTATATTTTGTAATGTAGTTCTGAAGTTCATGAGACAAGTTACATTATGTGATAAGATTGTAATATTAAGATTAGTCCTTATATCATAGATATGTGTATCATCTGTAATGGAGCTGAATATTAAGGATAGTCTTTATGATATCACATATATTTTTTAGCTGTCTGATCAAAAATAATGTTTGAATAAGTGGTTGCTTTTATCTTGTACAGTTCATTACACACACACACACACACACACACACACACACACACACACACATACACATTTAAAGACCTCTGATGCAACCACCAACAGACATTTAAAAGGTGCGTGTAATTCTGGGATTCAGATTTCAGCATTTAGAATATAGAGATATGTATAGATCGATGGATGGATGTTTTTGGTATAGATAAGTTGATGGATATCATCATATTTGATAGCCATGCTTGCCTACAAATGGAAAGATAGATTAATTGGTTTAATAATATGTTCATGATCAATTAACTTAATGGTCACTTTTGCTGGGTAGAAAAACAATGACATCTTCAAAACATATGGGAGTTAATGTTTGTAAAATCCATAATAGAATGCTGGTCCTAGTTCTAGAGTTGTAAAATACAGGTGATGCTATCATCACAAAAAAGGTGATGCTATCCCTGTTGGATGTTAAGAAAAGTTTAAAATCACATTGGGAATATGTCAATAAAGATCATTACCTAATTTAGTTGTTTGCTTTTTTGTATAAATAACCTTTATTTTCAAAATGCCTAAAATGCTAAGGTAACAATTATCACATGTATACAAGACATAGTACATCACTAATTAAACTTGTTGTTGATTCAGAACAAAACAAGATTTCCCATTTTCAATAACTATGGACATCTATTTTGCAAAACAACACCAACATCAAAACTAATTATTTTAGTGTTCTGTTAAAAAAATATTGATGCCACGATTTCATTGTAAGTAATGGTGAAGCTTCACAACCTTCAGAAAATCTCTGAATACCAGTTCAGGAATTTTAAATTGAAGGTGAAACAGATTGGTTGTCTGCTGTGTTTGATCACATTTATGAATAAATAATATATCTTAAGGTAGTTTAATTATATTACATACATAAAGAATATTTATAAATGTTCGATTGAGCAATTTAAATGAGATGAGCTGAGACAAGACTGTGACCAGTAGAACTTTCACATGTAGGATTTACATACAACTTGAGAATATTTTTAATTCCATTCCTATTTTTTTGATTTGATACAAAAGATGTAATTAATGTATGAACACAAATCAGGTCTACTTTCTATCAAGTACATCAATACAACAAAGATATTAAAATGCAGACAACATTAAAAACAATTCACAATACTACTAAGCTGTGATGGTAGATTGACATTTTTCAGATTGCAATATAAGAGGACATGATGCATTTATGATGAAACTGAATTTAGAATTAGAACTATAACATGAATTTCACTTCGTTTTTCAATGTGTTGACACCAATAGGCATTAGTGACATTTTCATTCATCAAAATGTTATCAAATATTTTTATTTGGAAAGAAAATACATGTATAACAAAATTTGTGACTTCTTATTATTGGTTGAGAATTCATGAGGATTCAAATTTTCAGGTACTAAACATTGTTTTTGATACTGAAATGGACAATACATTAGGTTTTACTTACAAATTTTGATCATCATTCTCTTTATGTCAACAAACAAATCATTTTCATGTTTAATATCTTCTTAAAATAATAGGAACCATGCCTGACCCACATCATAAGCAGGTTAGTGAGTTATCCAGAGGCAATCTTTCAGGGATAGATAGTTGCTTTTTTTATTTTGTTTCATATATTTACTTACACATAATCTATTCAAAGGTGTAATCATTGCATACCTAGATGTGCCATTACAGTTTACCTCTGGGGTTTTTCTACTTTGGATGTTCAGTCTACAGTATAGACCGCGACCAGCTGGCACATTATACAACAGCGCTGCTTTTCACATTTGTGTGTATGTTACACATGGGTGAATAAATTGGTTTTACAAAAATATATTATTGTCTTTTATCAGATAAAGAAGTGACCAGCAGTGATGTAGAGATGAAGGAAACAGAATCAACAATCGAATCCAAACTCAAGATTAAAGATGGTTCTAAATCAAAAGGTATGATTATATAGAAAATACAGTCAAACCTGTGTATAAAGACCACTTAAAAGGACTATCTGGAATTGGTCTTTATGAAGAGGTGGTCTTTATACAGGTAAAAATATTTTATTTATGAATTGGACCTTCAGAATTTGGTCTTTATTTAAAGTGTCTTTACATACAGGTAAAAATGCTTTATGTCTGATTGGGACAATGGAATTTGGTGTTCATGCACAGGTGGTTTTAATATACAGGTAAATATGCTGTTTTTGTGGATGGAACCATTGGAATTTTTGTCTTCAAGGTAATTATGGTTTATGACAATTGGACCAATGCAATTGGTCTTTATACACAGGTAATCTTTATATGCAGGTAAAAAAAAGTGCTTTATGTGTGAATTGTGCCATTGTAATTTGGACTTTATGTACTGGTGGTCTTTATATACAAGCAAACCTACTTTATATATGAGATGATACCTTTGGAATTTGGTCTTTATGCATTGTAGTCTTGATATTCGGATGATCATTAGAGCATATCTTTAATGTGATTTTGAGATTCAGGACTTATCCCAACTAAGTAAAATTATGTAGTGAGTGAGACCTGAGACGCAGGACTTGTTTTTGTGCTCACAGATCAAAAACTGAAAAACAATGGTACGGATGCACATTTGACTTCTAGCTATAACAAAATTTGCATCATAAGGAAGAAATCTGACAGTAGCTAAAAATTTGTTTAGGAACATAGAGGGAGATACATATTTAGTAGATGGCAGGAAACATTGTTATAAGTGAAATGAAATAATTGTTCTGAGTGAATTTTGTGTTTATATCCACTCAGATTTTCTTTTCTTATGATCATATATATATGGCAATGTCAAATTACAAGCATTTTTCCCTTTCTCAGTTGAATACATTCCCCAATGACATAAATATCAGGAATATAAGCCCACTATCTCTGAATGCATCCCTAGTGAGAAAAAAACAATTTTTCTTGCATTTATCATATTGACAGGGCAGTAACATTTGCATATTACTTCTTAGGGCCCCAAGTGGCCGAGTGGTCTAAAGAGCTCGCCATTACAGATCACTGCCATCTCACCTCTGTCTGCGTTGGTTCGAGTCTAAGATTCTGCTAATGTAGTTGTGTGAGAAAGCTTTCCCGAATTCTTCCTCCACCAATAATACTGGCTGCCATGTATAGCCTATCATGTGCTGAAAAATGGTGTTAAACCCAACAACAACAATAGCATATTACCTCCCTTTATCACCACAAGGCGTTGCAGTTATTCAGCTTTGCTTCCATATAAACAAAAATGTATAGAATAAGCCTCCTATTAATTCAAGTCATTGTGTCAGTTTAAAGCCAACCATTCAAAATTTTGATTTTATTTGAAAATTGACTGATAAACAAGTGGCAGTTAATTTATGAAATTATCTCTTTCTGGGACGGTCTTTTTTAGACAGCATGGTACATTATGCTATGATTGACACATGTTGACCTTCAAGTGTTTACACCTACTGTCTTCTGTTCTTGCACTCTGTTTATAATGGGTGTTATTTAGTGAATTATTTAATGAATATCTAACACTCTGACATGTTAATTTATCTATTTCTATATTTTATCAATTCAGAAACATGTCTTTTAAATGCAAGAAATACAAAAAAGAAAAGACATACTCAAGTTCGGCATGGTGTGTACAAAATGTACCTGTTCTTTCCCTTGCAAGATGTGCAGTTTATGGTCCAAGGACACATTTGACAAAAAGGCAGAGAGAAGAGTGGAACAGCATGCAAGACCAATGATGAGGATGAGTCTCCTTCATTCTGTCATCTTTTCCAGGCAGTCAACTCGAGGAGATTAATGATTTGGTAATAATGTAATGGCAGTTAACATGTCTGCCCTACCATAAGATATATATTTCTTGCCACATCAAAGCTGGTTTCAAATCCAGGCACATATTTGATGCTGGATCTGGCCTCATTAGCGATTTTCTGGCTAGCAGAAAAATTGGCCTATCAATAGTGCAGCTCATACAGTGACAAATGCATTGACCCTCTCTGCCAATGCAGCTCATACAGTGACAAATGCATTGACCCTCTCTGCCAATCTTGATTTGATATGTTGTGATGTGTACTTGCACTCCACATCACCGACACTGTGGCTTTAAGAATGATGTGATTTGGTCCACCATTGCTGTTTAGGGGCAAAATTGTAGCTCTCAAGAGGCAGACAGCTCAGGAACTTGCCCTCCAACAAGCTGCTCCACCTTTATCCTCATTTAGGAATTTGACGCCCCAGTCACAATGGAGGGACAACAGGCAAGCTGGGCAAAATGGCTGTTTTACACTCCAACCCCAAACACAATGGATCCTTTGCATCCCAAGGGTCATTCAGATCTCAACCTTGTGCCAACAGACAACAGCCAAATCAGTCTAATGAGGCAAATCTTACAGGAGAGGTAAGAAACCAAGTTTCTCTACACATAATCCACCGGCGTCCCAATGCACACTTGAATCTTCTACCATTCAAGGAAAGCCCACCAGTAGCTTCAGACTCCTGGATTTCTGATTATGTTTAATCAACATATTCCCACAAAATGAACGGATGACCCAAGAAATTTCAATGGGGATTCTGACTTTGTTTATTTAACAGCCTCCTTTTCTTTCTCTCCCTTTATAATGGATATGTCATCAGAAAGAAGGGACATATTCTGCAGGAGGAGACACAGTCACTTGCTGACAAGTGGGCAGTGGGTATTGTACAAATGCAAGAATATCTGATATTCTATTCATGTCTGTTCATTATCAAACAGGCCAATAGTAAGTTGAGGCCAATCATAGACCCAAGCTGCATGAACAAAATTCATACTTCTGCTAAGTTCAAGATGGAGATGGCAAGGTCTATCCACCTCACTATCAGAAGGGATGAGTATGCAATCAGCCTTGATCTCACACATGTTCATATTCATATCCTTATTTGCCTTTTGTTATGAATCTTAATCTCATGTTTTCCTCATGTCCATGTCTTACAGACTATCAATCTTGTCAGGTCCATTTCCAACAGGACAGGGATTTCAGTGAGAGAGTCCTTGCTGAGTTAGGTTATTCATGCAGACTGGTCCCATCATCCATTGGTTTGTCATCAGATTTATGTGCATAGTGGTCTGATAATTAACCTCTTATGATGAAATGGAACCACAAATTGCCCACTGTTGTGTCACTGGACCTGTAAGCATGTGCTTTCAGTCAGCAGTGAAGGTTATGGTCCTTCACTTAATCCCCCACAGCCTGAGTACTAAAATTAATACAGCAAATGCAGGGTCAGAATTGCAAGATAATTCTGATAGCTCGTCTCAAATGGGTCAGCAATATACTTGAACTAACAATAGACCTACTCAGGAAGATTATAGCCAAAACCTAAATCTTTTCAAACAACCAATGTTTTTAATTCAGACCTTCGGTTTTGGAGAAAGTCTTTAGAGTAAGAAGAATGTCCACTTTGAAGGCTTATGAGGGAAAGTGGCATGTTTTCAGGGACTGGTGTAAAGTCAAAACTATCTTCCTTTTGAATGCCCCAAACCCTTTTTATTCTGGCTCTTTGTAGAAACTGTCATCAAAGTTGCAGCTACATGATATCCGACTCATTCTGGCACCTTAGCAGTGGAGACATCAGTCACAATACAAATCTGAGAAATACTAGCCAATTTTGACTTGAAATGGGCCAAAATCTAACACTCTGTTTCCAGAATGTTACTGGGTCCTGCCATGGCCCATCTCAGAGACGTTAGAGCCATCAGCCATGACCTACCAGAAGCAAAATCTGTTTTCTGATGGCTTATCATTTCAGCTTGCAGGGTGAGTGAGTTATATGCCCTTTCTTTCAGTGTCAACAACCAGCCAAGAATCAGTTAACATCAGTATGCAACCTGAAGTCATCAGATGCTCCTTCTCATCTATAGAGATATTGAATGCTGCAACATGCCAGATCTTGTCCACAACCATAAGTACTACTTGAAGAGCACATGGACAATTCATGGCAGCTGCAAAAGACTCTTTCTCCAAATGTTGGCAGGAAAGTAGGATATCACCCTTCAAAGTGTGTTATACACTCTGCAAATTTTGATCTTTCAAAGTTGCCACATGAGGATTTCAGTTTATGTAATTAGAGTGATCTCTGTTCACACCACATTTTGATCCGAGACATCCAATAAGCTATTGGCTGGCATGCATAGTGTACCTTCTAGAGTCTTTGTTGAGGGATTTAGCTTTGAAATGACAAAATCTGGATCTGCTGAGTCTTATGGATGCAGCCCAGATGACACAGCTGATTGAGCAGTCACAGATCATATGACCATATGCTGTGTTGCTTTAAGCAGGAGAATGGGTTTTCATTCACATGGTGAATCCAGCATTTCTTCACTGGAAAAATACATGTGGTATAGGTAAAATACTCAGCATTTCCTCCACCTTATTGCCTATTCTCATAATGTTAATGTGTTAATGTTATTGGGGAGTGTAACATGAAAGCAAATTTTATTGTAAATTATGTTTAGAATATATATATATATATATATATATATATATATATATCTATATACATGTATCTATATATATATACATGTATCTATATATCTATATCTATCTATATATCTATATCTATCTATATATCTATATCTATCTATATATCTATATCTATCTATATATATCTATATATATATATATATATATATATAGAGAGAGAATTTGCAGGATATTTGTAAATGGAGAATTTGGAGAATTTGCAGGATGGATATATATATATATATATATATATATATATATATATATATATATATGTATATATATATATGTATATATATATATATATGTATATATATATATATATGTATATAAATATCCTGCAAATTCTCCATTTACATCGTTTTTGAGATCAGTAAAATAGAAAAACTATTTAATATCATGTAATTGTATAGTCTTAATAATGTCTTTCTCAAAATATGACTTTGTTTCGCAAGGCATCAACTAAACAATCAGGTTTTCATCAGGGGCATCTCTGCATAGTTAAAAAATGAAAGGTGTGGTGCCATAACTCCACACTAACAGTCATAGAATTAAAAAAATTAATTTTGATTATGCTCAAGGTATGTGTGAGAAAGAAGCACAAAAGCTATTAAAGTTAAATAATCACTTAGGTATGTGTGTGTGTGTGTGTGTATATATATATATATATATATATATATATATATATATATATATATATATATTCTAATGCCTGACACAATGTAGTACACATACCCCTCCCCCCCAAACTTGTGTAATAATTGTGTTTGGATTCCCTGCCTTAAATATTCATCAAAATATGTCACTCAGTTAACATTAATACCATTAACTATATTTATTTTTTAATCTGAGTCTTTTTCTTTTAGACAAATAGTTTCATTATTTTTTAGTTTTCACTAAGACAAATATGAAATTAAAACAAATTCACATAAAAACTGTCTTCTGTTTATTTGGGAAAAATATTTCTTCTTCAAAATTTAGGAGGTACTGTCTCCAATTTGAGGTGTGAAAGAAAGACCTAACATGTGATTCCATTATATAATAATATGTACGTATGATCATGATGATAATAGTAATCTGAACTTATAATAATAACAGTACAGTAATAAAACCAACAGCATCACAAATACTATCACTTCTGCTGCCTCTTTATGTTGCTCCATTAATCACACCGTCCTCTACAACCACATTTTCACTAGTATTACATTTACAAATCTGCATTGAAGTAAATATTATACCAAATGCATTTCAGGTCATGACATGGAAACAGAATCAGATAACAAGAGTTCAGAAGATGCACAAGCAATTTTAGGGAGAACAAATGTTTCAAAGAATGAAAGTGGTGATAAAGAGACAGATGGTAAACAACTCGGGAAATCTAACCGAGTACAGACATCAAGAATGTGACATTTGAATAAATTCTCTCAAGTCTAAATCAGATTTTGGACTGCCCTTATGACTATAATGGTGACTGTTATTATTGTTCAACTTTGTCTGTGTGTATATGTATCTGTGAAAAGGATTTCATAAAATTATGTGTTTTGGTGTATTTATTTGTATAAATTTAAAGCAGTGAATTCCATGGAATAATAATTGATGTTATATTGGTATTCAGAATAGACATACTTTTTAGAGGACTTTTAAAATAATAAACAGTATTAATTTTCTAGTAAAAGGCTTCTTGTGTTATCTAACTATGGAAACCCTTAGGCATTCAGTGTGGCTTCCGTGGTGGTCATCTTGAAAATCTAATCACTGCTCTTCCACAAGTAACAGATAAGTAGGGCCTTCTGTGGCTGAATGGTCTTGGGGTCACTTGTTTTTAAAGAACTCACTCACTCCTTTCTTGGGTTTTAAGTCTCATTTTGTGAGAAACTGGAATCTATAGTTGTCAGTATGGTCTCACTTAAGCCATATTTGTTCTCATCAAATCTTTCCTTTAAGATTTCTTTTTAAAACTTGGAATACAGTAAATGATATTTGCTATGACGTTTCAAGTGCTTCACGTTCAGTGTAGAAGTATTAGTAGTGCATAGTTATTTATAAGCTGTGGTTAGCATTATGTTTTGTAGTGTCTGATAGAAAATACATTGAAAATGTTGCATGAGGCAGTTGATTTTTTTTATGATGAATCAGTCTAACATTTAGATAGAGTTATCAACATAGTCTCCAACATGAACATAGTGAATTAATGATGAAATTGGTGAAGAGCAACTCAATTTTCATTGTAAACAAGGTCCACCTTAATGAATCTCTAAGTGTTGTTATGACTCTATGGTGCTAAACTAAGTAACATAAAAAAGCAAAATCAACAAGTTTAGTAAAATGAAGAAATAATTTTTTTCTCTCAAAGATACAAGTAAAAATCTAAGAGGACCAAACAGCGTTATGAATTTAATCCCAAATAATTCTAAAAGTTCTTTCACAGGTCCACAAGTATAGAGTCTTCCAAATTAATTCCAATTTTGATTGTACTGGACCTACAGTTTTGAATAGGTTGATGTGCCGCAGTTTTGGAATATCTCACTGATATAATCCACTATTATTAATAATGAAATCACAATAATCCTAAAAGTGATTCTGTTGAAAATATCAATGATCAATTTGTAATTACAAAGAATTTTTAAATAAGTGACTCCTCTCTAAATATATCTAATCACATCTGAAAATGATTCCAGAGACTGATAAATAAATGAAATGAATAATTTTGTTTATTAGACCTTATAATAAAAAGATCAGGATATGGGTGTCGGAATTTCACTTCCAGAACATTCTGGATTTTATGAACAGGCTAGACCTTGAACTTCAATATCAGTAAACAGCTTTTTAAAAAAATGATAAATGTTGGGTACACCCTAACTACTCAGCCTTCAATAACACACAAAGGTCTAGCATAAAAAATAAATATCCTTAAACAGTGTATACAAATTTTTTCCATTGGTCTGTATTGTATGTGATGCAAGACATATGACCTGAGAAATCGTGTATTTTGACTGTCGACAAAACGATCTTAGAAATCAGTTTTCTTCTTTCATTTGACTGAATTAAAGTCTAAGAGTGAATTTTTACAATGTGATAGATTTCATTATGTGAAATAAAGATATGTTTCTGAATTGCAACTTTAATTGTCTTTTACTCAAATTAGAAAATATTTTCATAATAATGTATATTCAGAGAATATATTACCACAATCTTCAGGTATAGTTATAGTAAGGAGTCCAACAAGTATAGGTATATTATGGAGTTAACAGGTATGTGTTTATTATGGTGTCCAACAGGTATAGGGGGTTTCACGGTTACTATCTCACCAGATGGCATATCAGTGCAGCTCACTTCTGGATAGTTCAGTAAGTAAGGATGGCAGATGTAGATAAAGAGAAAGTAACAGTGGAGGATATAAACAGATATACTGTGAAAAGGCTGAAAAGATTTCTTAAAGAGCAGGCAGAATGTGTCCATTGATTATCCTTTTTTAGCAGCTAGTCCAGATTGTTCAGTTCATTGTGAACATTGTAAAGAAAGAGTGGCATTATTGAAGTGAAATGCCCAGTCAAATACAGGCATTTGATAACCCTTGAAGCAGCACAGAAATGTGATTTCTTCTGTGGTGTTAGAAATGGCAAGATGAAATATACATTAAATCATACTTACTACTACCAGGTACAAGGACAGTTAGCCTTGACTAATCGTAAGTGGTGTGACTTTGTTGTATGGACACCCAAAGAAATACATGTGGAGAGGATTTGGTTTGATAACAAACTCTGAGAGGAGAGAATGTTGCCCAAGTTGAAGACCTTTTACATGACAAGCATTCTGCCAGAAATGTTCTTAAGTAAAATTAACAGAAGCCTTCCTCTTTACCCAAAAAACATAAATTAATTTCAGGACTGTGACTCCATATATTATTTATTATTGGGACAATTTTAAATTAAAAGATTCACTTAGTCTGATATCAACCTCTATACATATATACTTTACATTTTTTCTGGGCAAGATAAAATTGTTGTAACTTGCACAGAATTTTACATATAAAGAAGAAATATTGATCACCACATGTACACTACAGTAGGTTGACCATCAATACATAATACAAACTTTAAAAACAATAGAAGGAAAAGGGGGTTAAAAAAAATGAGCATGACAATTTTTATACAATGTGCTGCATCCATTTTTAATATTTATGTCCAAAATAATTGTTACTTTAATGTAAATAAAATTTACACAAAGCATGGTGCAATTAACCATGTTTGCTGGGTTTGGGTTACCTTGTGTTGATTTCCAGTAAAATAGTGAGCTAGTCCTGTACAAGTGAGGCTGGAGTGTTGTTAGTGCTGCACAAATTTTGAAAATATCTGATGCTGTTAAATGGCAGCAAATTGACATCACCCCATTAAGGATTTGAAAAACTTTAATTTGTTGTATCTCCCTTTCCACGTCTCCTCAACCTGACTCCATGTAAACTGTTTCATTTTTTACTTGAAATGAGGAATGACAAGAGCAATTTCTTTTGGACTTGTCAGGTCACTTATTAAAAAACCTTAATCAACCATTATTGAATCACCTGGCTCACAGAGATCCAACACACCAGACAGCTCTTTAATGTTCTTGTCCAAAATACTTCCTACATAGCAGTCAGATACATGTTTGTTCATTTATTAAACATGCTACTTATCCTTGAAAGCGGTCCTATGTAATCATGCATGGGCACACAAGCGTTTAGTGAAGATGAATCTTGAAGAGAAAGTTTTAATGATGTGCACATATTTAACTGATTATGTCAAATAAAATACATACTACATAACCTATTTGTTTCTTAGATTCCAATACATAATTTTGTACACATTTAGTTCTATATTCTACATAGTCCATTGAGTACTTCATAATTGTATTGAAATGTTTCTTTAACATCCCCACTCTATACTGAATTACTAAACATATCTTTGCTATATAATTTAAGCAATAAGATGACAGTTATTTATAATGGTATTTCACTTGACTAAGGTTTACCACATTTTATTGAACTGAGGCACTGACCATTTAATTTTCAAAGGAGGATGGTGAGGCTGAAATATATTTTGAGGGATAGATCTTGCTTTAGGTGAAGGACACTTTTTTTTTTTTTATTATTGTTGACTAATATAGTGTGAACTAATGAACTATCCAGAACTGGAAATTTTTCTTGGGCATGCGCATTGGAGATAAGGGAGGTAATTTTAAGCGATACAATCAGTAGCTCCGTTGCAACTGTGAAATAAGTCCAACAAGTAAAGGTGTATTAATAAGTACAACAGGTATTGATATATTAAGGAGTCCAGCAAGTATAGGTATATTAAAGAGTCCATTAAGTATAGGTATAATAAGGAATCCAACAGGTATAGGTCATTATGGAGAACAACAGGTAGATACATAGTAAGGAGTCTCAGTCTAACATGTATACATATAATAAGGACTCCAACAGGTATAGGTATGACCAAGAGTCTAACAAGTATAGGTGTATTAATGATTCTAGAGTATTGAGAGTCAAGGACAGTTTAACTGAGAAGAAGAGGTGATATCCAAAGTAAGTCCAGTTATTGTTTCGGAGCCAAACTGAGATCATGGGCAGTTGGTATGAATTAGTATTATCTGACAATTAACTTTGATAGATTGGAACCTAAAGGATCGGGGACAAAAGATTTAGGCAGAGTTTCTGACCCTGCAAGGAGATCTGATTGTTAATATGGATCCTTTGGAACATAGATGGACTGCATTTAGACCAAATGATCCCATGGGATAGGTCTATGCAAGGTTCTGGAACCAGGTGATTACAAAACAAAGGGAAGAGCTTAGATAAATTAACCCTTAGTAACTACTGCAATTAAAATAATGGTGGATGCGGGGATGACATGTTTCCATTTAGGTGGTATCAGAGAATATAAACAAATACAAAACTGGAAATTCATCTCATCTCTGTTTCTTCATCCTTATTACTTTCTTCTCTCTTCATGAAATAAAAGTTGCTTATTTTCAGAGTTTTGAATTAAATGTTTAATGTTGTGCTACATGTTTAGGCTCTTTTAAAATGTAACAAGAAAGAAGTGAAGACAACAAGCTTTGTAAACTTTAACAAATAATTTATTTCCCCAGAAAAACAAGGTAAAAATGAGAAAAAGAACTTGCGGTTTTAAAAATAAAATACAAAAATAATCCTAGAATAAAAAATACAAAAATTAAAACATGAAAGTCGTAGTAATAAAATGTTCAGAGTTCAGGTCTTTATGAAATCCAATACGGAAGGCGATGACGTATGCTGTAGTCTTATGTAGTAATGCTATGTCTACAGCTCTTTGTTAAATTTCAGAAAATAATATTAGTGTTTGAATTCTGTAAATTCTGATAACTGTCCTTCTTCAAGAATTAATTTTGAGCACGAGTATTTCCAAGGAAAAGTAATCTCATAGAATCCAAATAGTTTGAAGAAAATTAAAAAAATTCAACTCAAACTGGTCATAACAGAAAACACCTGAACATCTCCAAGTTTAACGCAATACTGAAACTATTTCTCAATACATCACTATTGAATCTGGCTACTGCATAAAACATACCCAGATGAGGGTCAATCTTCTGGAAAAACCCGTTTCAAAAGGATTGCTACATGTTCTAGAACAACATAGAAGCTTTTACATGTCTAATATCATATACTCTGAATATGACCTCGAATTCACTCTATGTATGAATCCCGCACTAAGAAAGAAGTTTTCAAAATAATTAAGTTTGTTTATTTCAAATCATGAATTAAGATCAGGAACAATGTCAGCTTTAGATACAAAGTTTCCATATTAGTGTTTACGAAAAACTGAACTTATTTCTGGGAAAGATCAAATCCAGTAAATAAAATTACATTGCATGTACAGTAGGATGTAACGGAATACAAGAATTAAAAAAAAAATCTAAAACCCAAAAACAAATAATGAAATAAAATATAAATTATATTAAATATACACAAGTTATCTCACCATTTTGCTTATTGTAGTATAACCACGATCTATAATATATGATTGAAAACTTCATCATGCGAGTGCTGATGCATATCATAATCATATTAAACGGTCATGTCTACCATAGTTATAATGAAATACAGCAGTTTTAGTCAGTTGCTAATATAGATCATGAACTTTTGCCCCTACTCTTCTATGAATATCCTCTTCCATTGAATGCCAGGTGTTGGTAACTTTCACAGACTATAAAATCCACATATTCATTTGCATACACAATAACATGGGCACAAAGTCATGGGGGATAGAAGGTGGTGACCAGCTATATCAGTAACCAAATTCAAACCTGCTACATCACTACTGTTCTTCTTTTAAGCATGCCATCTTTAAATAAATCTCATTTTACCACAAGTTCAACTTATGGTTAGCATGGAAGCAAGGTGCTTTCAATGAAATGTTACCAATTTTTATAATTGTGTCTAATCTAATCGAAAGATAAGATTTATTTTTTGTCTAATGATTTAAAACAAGTCAACACATGCTTTTGTGAGCTTTTTGCTGACTTTGCATAGAACAAACAAGTCGTTAAAACCACATAATTTGCAAGACATACAAACACAGCATATATAGGCATACAGTTGGACAAAACAGTGCAATATCAACAAGCAATGCAGTTTAAAGGGATTGATTAATAGTGAATTTAGTATTGGGATAAAAGAAAACTACAATTTAGGATAATTTTAACAAAAATAATTACTGGTACAAATCACTTTATAATAAATGAGGCAACACCAAATTAGGAGTAAAAACATGTCAGGAGAAATCGCGCCATGGTGGTTGGAGAAGCCACTTGATGAATCGTAGATACTAATTCAGAGATGTCGCCATATGGTTATGTTTTTTTTTATTGTTGTTTTTCTTCTACTTAATACTTCTTTAATTCATAAAATGTGCAACTTTTTGATTTGATCAACTCTGCTTCTGTACTTGGCGGAAAAAAAGTGTTCTCTGACTTTTTTTTTGTTCTCTGCTCTTTAGATCATTAGATGCGTTATAGTTGGGTGTAAGCGTAATGTGATGTTTGCAGTTTTATATATGAAAGGGTTCCAACCTAATAACCAAAGTCATACTGAGATGATTTTATGTCATGGGCCTCTATAACCCAAAATCGACTTGAATTTGTGCTGACCGTCTGTAGGTCAGAGGGGTATAGTATCGTCTCTCTTACTGAACAATCTGATTTTTCATGGATATTGCTAACCATTGGCAAATATTACTCGCTAAAATGCATCATTGGCTCTGTCACAAGATCGCTGGGGCGCCAATTTTTATAGTTCGTCCCCGGGCGCAAAATATCATAGCTACGCCTCTGATCTCACCTCTGTCCGCGTGGGTTCGATGATCATATTCGGCCAATGTGGGTATGTATGTGAAAAAGTTTGCCAGTTGCTTCTTGGGGTCTGTGGTTCTTCCTCCACCATTAATACTGGCCACCATGAATAGCCTATCGTTGCTGAAATATGGCGTTAAACCCTACAACAACAACAACAACATAAAGTAGATGAACGTATAATTTGCTCTTAGATCTTCGTGTAAGTTGTTAGTTCTACTCGGTACTGAAGAGTTCATACGTCAATGCACAAAAGTTGAATTTACGCATGCGTGCATATGAGCGGGCTTTTCAAAATGGCTGACTCTCAAGGAAGTTCATCGTTGGAAACCGATCATTCAAAACCGCTAATACAATGTAAAAGCGAGCGGTCTATTAGATCATTGCTGGAAATAATTGAAAAAGAAGTCGACAAAGTTGTTGGAAACAATAGCAACTCTTCTAACGAGGATATAGCGCGGTGCAAGGAGCGTTTTATTGAGGTAACATGATGTGGGATTTGCTATGTAAGTTACCGGTCACAAGGATTATGTAGGCATTCAACACCGACTGTTTTAGTCATGGGTGTATTAAGTACAAAAAACACGGACTTGTATCGTTGCTTACAACTTACGCATAAATGATATGGGAATTATATATTATCATCCTAAGTATTATTATTATATATATAGTGTACACATGATTTATCGGTAGATCGTATGCAACGATACTTATCCATGTCAAATAGTAGGCATATGACACGATAGTTCTACAAGTACAATCACATTGACTCGTTACAAAGAAAATTAATTAGAAGGTCGTGAGTTCGATCCCTGGCCGAGTCATACCAATGACTTGCAAAATTGGTACTAACAGCAGCCTCGCTTGTTGCTCAGCATTACGAGGTCATTGTTAGGACTGGTGTCAGGATAATGTGACTGGGACTGGACAAATTATCATATGATACATTTTACAATGAAGGACTAAGGACATGAATAATAAACATGGAAATTTATGACTTTTTGCCATGGGCACTTGATTCAGTGGGAAACTAATAAGACCCCCACCCCCAATTAATTTTTCTAAACACCTCAGAATCAACAGACACCTTTATGAGGAGAGATGAATGAGTGTTGGCACTATTCCTGCTCATCAGCATAATCAATGCAGACCTCCTTATACATGAGTGCATGTTATTGGATTTATTCCCACTCATGACAGCCATCCATTCAGGCCATTTTTGACCTAATGGACCCACAGTCTGATGCTAAATTTAACATGCCTGGGGATGAGGCAGATTCCTTCCCTCGGGATCAATTACCAGACCAGTGTGTGGTCATAAATTTGAGTTACATGTACTTAATGTATGTACACCTCGTTAATCCAATTAATCACCAAAATGAAAGGTGACAAAAATTTAGAACTATTTGTTATTAGAACCATGTTAAGAACAATCCAAAAACAATTCCAAGGCAAATATTTTGGCATCTTACATATACATTTCATAATTTACAAAAATATTGCAAATATATAAATTTCCATCTATTATGTATTTAAAAATAAATTATGTCTAAAATTTTCAAAATTTATAATCTGTAGGTCTGTGATTATTTAAGACATGAAACACTTGAATACAAGCATAAATTGAATGATTTACACACAATCATATTTTTGTTCATATCTTGCATTGCTTGCTAATATGTCCACCACCACTGAGACCTAATTAGAGATATGTGTATAAGAAGCATAATAACTATTGTGATAGGGTCATATTTGTTCATTATTATTATTATATGGAATTATCAATATCATACATAACGTTTCAAAGATCATTCCATAAATGGATTAACTGCAGCCCAAGGGACCCTACCATGTAAAAAAAGGGGTAATTTAGAATATTCCGCTGTTGCAAACCCTTTCCTTTTTCCTGTTTCTTCAAAACAATCCAACCATATTTCATTATCAGCTCCTGCTACTTGCCTTCGCTACCAGGATTGGAATTCGTCATGCTCATGAAACTTCTCATCAGAAACCCATTTGGACACCTTAGTCTAGGATTATTTTATGCATCTTTGGCAATGGGCACACTACAATTTTAAGTAATTAAGCCAGCCTGAAACCAACTGTAACACTTTTATCATAAATTTCTGTGGTCATTTATAAGTGTCATACAGTTGCCAGAGATGCTGCTTTTTTGTGTTGGGTTTAACTCCATTAATATAACTAGTGGATGAAAAACCTGGGAAAACCCTGCAAGAACCACTTACCCAAAAGAAGCTGCTGGCAAGCTTTCTCACATAACCACATTTGCTGAATCCAACACTTGAATCCACATGGACAGAGGTGTGATTGCAGTGATCATTAAAAGCTGAATCCTTTAGACCATTTGTCAAACAGGGACCAATCAGCTTTCTTGCACTAGAGTTGACAAATAAAGGTCAATTGTGCAGCTTAAAAATATATGTATCTTGACAAAAGATTGAGGACATTGAGATGTATTAGTTTCTAATCTCCAGAGTATATCGTTTTATGATTTGTCTGAATGGAGTAAATCTTTTCTTCAAAGGAGCTTATTGTCCTAAAGGTTTCTGCCATTTGACCATTTTTTCTAAATATATTTTCTGTTCTCCAGTTGGCTACGATTTTGACAATGTGCCGTTAAGCCCTATAATTTTATTATTTAAGTTGAGTAAGCACAGAAAACAACCTTAAGGAACCCAGTCTAGCTTTGGCTTTTGATACTCATTTTAGGCAATCACTTGTTAGATATTCACCTAAATGGCATGAATTTTCCAGAGAAATCATCTGCAGATTTGTTGTTTTCTTCTTGTTCTTCCTTTATTTTTTTTTATCACATCAGAAGTGGTATGAGAATTTTCAGCCCCCCCCCTCCCCATTAACAATGTTCTTGAATAGTGCTCTTCTCACATGTGCAAAGAAATATACAGAGAATATTGTTCAGTCAAAACCATTCATGGCCAGAGATGGTCTGGGACAAATGGTTGCTTGCCAGTCAGTTTAGACAGTGAACTTGGGCTGAGGGGACAAGATCTTTTTGACAAGCAGACTTTTCCATGACCCAGCTCAGAGTCTGATTTATGTGAATGCATAAACTATATGTTTTATGACATAATTATATATTTTTTATGACATAATTATATTGTGGATACATAAAATATATTTTTATAGCATAATTGTATTGTGGATGCATACTAGATATTTTGATATAATTGTATTGTGGATGCATAATATATATTTTTATGACATATATTGTGGATGCATAAAATATATATTTTGCACCAGAGCATGAGTATTTTGTATTGTACTTTTTCAGATTTACAGAACTGTATTTATCCATAATCTGCAAGTGAATGGCAGGACAGTTGAAGATCTGGATTTAGAGGATACCACTACAGGTCTTTGGATTATGATAATTGTCAAAGATAGCACATGTTGATCTAGGGTAGGGAGTTCATTTTCCTAACACAAAGGTGCAGGAAAAATTAGTGCACTGCAGAATATTGTCTAGTTGCAGTCCATGCTGGTTGTACCAGCCCTGTTTGTGGTTTGAAAAAGGGCATCAGCTTAGTGTTCGAGCTATAGGGACAGCACCTTAATAGTGATAAACACTTCACCTTGTCTTTGATTTCATGATATTCCTTCCACCCACATTTCTGTAACCACACTGCATTAATAATCTAAGTAAAACATCCAGTTATATCTATTTATTCTTTAAAGATGAAGGCTGAAAGTTGTTTGCCATGTAATCAGTTTTGGTGCTACTTTACTGATCAGTGAATTTCAATAATACTGTAGCATGGATTGCGCAAGGGTTCATCAATGTTGCAAATTGAGATCTTTTTCTTATTTGTGACACGATATACTATACGGCAATGTTGGGGCAACATTTCTGGTATGTGTAATCTTGGGGTTGGGAGTGGAGAAATTTAAAAGCACCATGATAGGAAGCCACAATCTTGGATATAAAATCTACTGGAAGCTATTATTAACTAAACTAATCTTTTTGTTCATATTAATAAATGATCTTGACAGTGGTTTGCTATAATTCTTTTTATAAATGTGCCAGGAAAAACAGTTTTGCTGAAACTTAAAAGAAAACTTTAACATTTGAAGAAATTATCATTACATAACTATACCAAACAAATAAAAACAAAATTCTGTCCCAATCAATGTTCTTTAATTGGTGTTGCCACTGCAATAACAAATGGACATTTTTTGGTCCTCCAAAGATGGCTTTTATTAGTGTCATAAATATTACATGCACCTTTATCAAAGCAAGCTTACTACAATCTTCATTTCAAAAAAACAATTAAAAAACAAAGAACCTTTCAAGGCTGTCTAAGCTTAATTAAAAGCAGCAGAATCTTTCATTTTCCATAGTGATTGGAAAAACATTTACTGCTTACAATCACCACTGGTGTGGCGTAAAATACAAATTATATTTCCAGTCTTTTGAAACTTTATATATCTGGCCATCCAGTTACTTGAGGTGGGATATCTTGCCATGATGCTTGTTAAACGTTTTAATTTGTTTACAATTTAATTTCCCTATGAATAGCCATGTCCTCTTGGTAGCGTCATCAAGGTGATGGTTGTCCTTGTCTGATCAAAATCAAGTCCAATTTAAGTACATGTACTTTTAGCATGTAAACACTATACAGCTATAACTTACTGGGGACTTTGAATAATTGAGTGAATTGTTTAGTGATGAACAAGGACTACTATTTTTGTATATACACATTATTTGTTTTCCAACAGAATATGACTGATATGTGAGTTTTCAAACATATAATCTGATATTTGAATTCTTAAACTTTTCACATGTACATTACTTACATGGAATAGGGAACTTACAGTTAAAGTTGTGGTTATATTCCTCATTTTGATACATATGATAAATTAAATAGTAGTTTGGGGCGACCCAGTTGCAAAAAAATATACAGTACATTATAGGGTAAGAATTGCGTGAGCGTTCCGATATGCATATTTGTTGAGTGGAAACGAGGCTGAATAAACGTGACGTCACAGGATCTTAGCAGCTATCGGCTCAGCGTTATGTTGATCCACTAGTGCTTGAGAGTAGGCAGATTATTAGTGTTTATATTAGAGTTTATTTTCCAAGAATCTTCCAAAATGCCCCTCTGTGCAGCATTTGGATGCAACAACAATTCGACTAGTACATTTTTCCGATTTCCGAAAGACAAAATCCGACGAACGGCTTGGATCTATTACTGTTGCGATGACCCCGTGAGAACTTTGAGCCGGTAACTCATAGACTTTGCAGTCTTCATTTTTCAAACGATCAGTATAAAAGTTGACCCAGAAAGATGTGCAGAATTGGGATATTTAAATGACAGTCGAGGCTGAGGCCGACAGCAGTACCAGATATTATTCTAACCCTAGGACTGGGGTAAAATCTACCGACAGATCCGAGTGGTTCACAACTGTCAAACCGAAACTAGTAAGAAGAGCCTATCACAAACTGCGGAATGCATAGGTAAATTAATATGTTGTATGCACTCTAATTTCTATCAATGTCGTGAGCATAATGAAATTGAAGTATTTAAACAATAATACCTTCATAAAATTGAGCTTTATTCATCTCAGATTATCAAACATTATCACACCCCACCCCACCCCAAGTGCTGCAGAAATTGAATAATTGCGTATACCACTGTATATATTTCTGGAAAATATTTATCTCGGAAAGAGTGGTTCATGACGCTAACGTTAGAGCAACACTAATGTGTATTTAAAATATAGTGGAATGCATAATTTCATGTTTTTCACTACTGGTATCACCCTAGAAATATGAGCCTTAGGCTATGACATAGGATAAATACTTCTTTGTGCCTCCCCCTCAACTTCCTTTTCCCTTTTAGTGCGGCCATCATTGTAATTAATCAGTTGTCATGTGACTACTCAAATGTTTCAAAGATACTGCAGATGCTTTTTCTTGTCAATAATAATTGTGTTCTTTTTCATTCAGGTTCTACATCAAGCAATGCAAAGTTACAATGCAAATTATGTGCTTGATACAACTGGTAGAGGTAGATGATGCTGAACTCGGCATACAATTGTTTGTACCAATTCCTCAGGCCCATCCACAAAAAATAAAACAAAGTGTGAAGTTCAGGCTAAATTTGATCCCACAGGGACTCACAAAATTCAGGTTCGAGCTGCAAGATCAATAGCAATTCAGTCCAAGCTCCTAAAACCAAGAGAGGATTCAGATAATGAAAATGAACCAAGTAGTGAGGATGACATTAACCCTGATACACACCATGATTCAGAATATGAACCACATTCAGATACTGATGATGGAGAGGATAGTGACTTTAAAGATATGCATATGAACTTTAAGCTTGATTAGATATAAAACCAGAAGATCAGCAACATGTTCTGGCGTCCGAATCTACTTTGGCAGAATTGATGAATGTATGTAGATCATGTACTGTTGTTTGCCCTCCCAGACATTATAGTCTGTACTTTGATAATACAACTGTATCCAATTTTATCAAGTTGAACTATTTCAAGATAATGCATTAAATTAATTAAATCTTAGCACAAGTAATTGTTAGGTTACTGGGAAGTCGACTTGTTCTTTTGAAATTGTCAGAGATACGTATTTAGACTGCTCAGCAAATTTTAATATCCGCAAAGGCTAGCCAATGCAACCTGCCTTTTGTATCCTTGAAAGTGCTCCCTCATAGTGATACAAAAGCCATTGTTGTGCTGGTGCCTCGAGCATAAGTATAATGTGCTTAATGGGTAATCCAGCACTGCAAGTAATTAGAAGAAATAAAGTAATATATAGTAAAATCTGAACTAGAAATAAAATAATTTAATACATGTGTAGTTCATGAAATAAATTTTTATAAAGTTCATTATGTTGGGACACGGGTTAATATCAATCATTAAGAAAATATAAAAGTTCAAAATGAAAAAAAAGTTTATTGATTTCATATCTTGGTGCATCTTGCCTGCACACACAGAGGCATACATGTTCATTAAAGGGGAATCTCGGTATCCACCACCGCTCACAGCATCATACCATACAAACAATTTTCAAAAAGATGAACTCATCATAAAGCAAAAATCATGCTTTTTAAAATCCAATAATTTTTATGGTGCAGCATATTTGAAGCCAACATATTCCTCTAAGGAAAAAGATTCTTTTAGTTTTGACAAAACACAGGATGGAAGCACTTTATGGCTGTCTGCCTAGTCGATTCCAAATCCATTTGACAAAACGTAGATATGCTATATGCCTTTATGTTCTGAAAATAAATATAGAATACATGTAAGAGTAAATTCGAACAAGAGTTAAGATATTTCATCTTTCGTAAATTATGCTGAGTTGTACTTTTTAGTACTTAGTGTGAATTATGTTTGATATATTTATCTTTTTATCAAATTATTAATCTTCTTTGAATACATACACATACATGTGAAATGACCCATATCATTATAAAATAGTTCTATTCCTTTGTTGTTTGTTTATTGTGTTCATGAAGACTCTTTAAACCTAGTTGATAAACAAAAAATGTATAAATCATTGTCAACATAATTATTTATTAGAATTTATACCAAACCTGCTATTCCTTTCTCAAAACAAGCAGTTTTATTTATTGAGGCTATATATTGTTAAAAAAAGTTTAGATATCACCCCAAAGAAAAACAAGAAAAAAGGGTAGTCTTAAAAGAGAAAACTACATTTTCTTCTAAAAAAAACTGAATTCTTTTCATAAGTTCAAGACCATCACAGCTTGATCATAATGGAATGCATCCTTCTGCAATAAATGTTGCCTCCATGAGTTGTAATATGAAAACACTTTAAAGAAAATCTTGCAAATTGTTTGTTTTGTAAAATGTATAGGAAAATCTTATATAAAAAAATCAACAGGAATTTTGAAGAAATTTGTGAAAGATTGAAAAAATTACTTGTGTAATTGTTCATTATCATCCAAAGGTCCATGATGTTCCAGGTATTCAAACAGGGATACTTCCAGCATGTGTCTGTTTAAGCAGTTTGCAATGAAACTTTCATGGAGGGTTATACATGTCAGGTCACCCTTCTTTTTCTCAATCATCTCCACCTTTTGACACCATAAGGGCTCAATTGCCAAGTGAATCATTTGGCAATATCTACAATCACACCTGTAAGGAAAGAGCACAGCATAATTTTGACCATTCAAGAATGTTTAAAAATCACTTTCAACATTTTGTAAGCATTCAGAAGGAAAGATGGTTAGAAATAGCATGTTGATTTTGCATTTGAAATAAAGTTTGACAAAACAACATTATTCCTTAGTGCATGTATGTTGCCCTGCAAAGTTTAGAGTAAGCATTGTCAAGTCCATGTGATATTATGAGTCGAATTGTATTTAATAGATTAATATTCAGTGTAACTTGTGATAACATTAAACCTGGGATTATAATGTTTATAGATGGCAGGAGTTAATCGTTGGTGTGTACTGACATTCATTTTCATAGTCCTGTATTCTGCATGGGCTTTTGTCCTTTATTTGAAAAAGAAAAAAAATATTTCACTGTGTGAAGGAGTAAATGTAGTTGAAGTTCAAAATAATGAACAACAACAACAAAAGTATGTGTATTTACAGTGTACAGCACATCTCTATTTCCACTAGAATAAGTGTTCTGCAACAATGCAGCAATTATAAATTTGCAAAATATATGTGGCTTTCATTGCTTTAAAAATTATGAAAACATTGCTAATTAATATTTTTAAAATGTTTAATTTAGCAAGACATAAAGACAAAAATACAGCTTTACGAGCATCTGCTTTGATAACTCGCACTATCAGTAATCTTTAAAAGTTTCAGGCAATCGAGGTAGGATTATCGAAAGTTGGGTGCACCAAAGCTTGCATATTTATACACACTGGAGTTGACAAAGTTTCAGTTTCAGTTAGTGAAATGTAACGTGCGTTCTGCTCATTTTTATATATACAGTATATGAAATGCCTGCTACAAGTATAAATCTGTACAAACCATTGTGTTTTCTTGAGTCGTCCTTCATTCTGCAAACTATCCTCATCATTCTGACAGTGACATTCGAAGAACATGACGCCGTGTCATCACTACATTCTTCGTTGTTAGTCTTCAAACGTGTCTCAATCTGATATGGTAAATTGTTCACGCTTACAGAAAAGTAGGGGAAATCGTTCTCGCAATTTTCCATGATGCAAAAGGGAAAGAAATTATCTGAATCATGCTAGTAATCATTGGAGTATGCTATGTTAACTGTTAGCAATAGATCCTGTGACGTCACTACCGACCATGTGATACGTATCTAATTATCTCTCAAGGCACTTTGGCGGATAACCAAATAATTCCATGTAGTAACTAAATGGCCTGAGAACGGTGTAAGGGAGTTATATAAAATATAATTTTGAATGACAGGCAATCAGATAATATAAAATCAACTTGTAGGTTCCCTATTCCTTTAACAAATTGTGGAGTGCACTACACAAATGTAAGTTGTTAGTGTACAGTGTTTTCGTTTGCTTAATTTTATTTTCTCTCTGTAAATCCTAGTCACTAATGATTGGTCACCTGTTAAAAATGTTACTTGCATGTAATTTTTAAAAAACCATTTGAGGTGAATGTCGTAACCACTTAGACCACTAAAGTGGTCAAATACATAGTAGTCCCATGCAAAATATGATTCATTTTAGGTTGCTCTGAAAACCAATGCAGCCTGTTAAAATCTTCATATTTTTTATTTAGGAGCTCACAATCACATATTTACCACTTTTACATATAATTTGCAATTAAATAAAGGAATATTATCTGTAATGTTTGTAATGCACTGCGTAATGTCAAGTTATTTTTTAAATCAATATCTCGTTTTCAGTTCAGAATATAAGTTAAATATGATTATTAGTGACTGAGTGACATTAGCAATTCCAGAACATGGGATAACAAGAAGAAATGACAAACTTTAAACATATATAATACATCTAAAATCCATTGATGCCTGAAAGAAACACATTTGT
This sequence comes from Unio pictorum, assembly GCA_030141615.1. Classification (NCBI taxonomy): domain Eukaryota; kingdom Metazoa; phylum Mollusca; class Bivalvia; order Unionida; family Unionidae; genus Unio; species Unio pictorum. The sequence continues at coordinate 15,282,168 of JARLTB010000022.1, forward strand.
TCACAAAAAATACTAATCCGAATTGAATAAACACAATTCACCTGCATTTCCTATTTAAGTGTTTAGTGATATTAGGTTGTTTGATACAGGATCATTCTTTTTTTTTTCTTCTTTTGATTATTTGTTTTTCTTCGCAAAGTCTATGATATTTCTCAGCTTTATAACTTTCAAGTATCAGTGTCCTGGTTCTTGTAGCCACTTCCATCTTTACTTTAATGCAATATGGTTTTGGTATTTCAGGCAAGTGTTCCTTTTCTTGGATGTATCAACTGCAAGATTAAATGTCTTAATTCATTCATAAATACTGATTAGACTAAACTTACTTTTACTGGAAAGTGACAATTGTTTGAATAGACATCATTTGTACTATAGCTACATTATGCAAATAAACATCTTTTCTGGATTGCACTGCAACAGATTACAGAAAAAGACATGTTGTTGTTAATCCTATCAGTGATCTGTGTACAAAGATCAAGTTGCTAATCTGTTGGTGTGGCTTTAGTACTAAAGTAGAATAAGACAAGTCTTGTGTACTTTAGCTAATTACAGTAGTTGACATAGACCAGTGGCAGTTATGGTTTAAAAGAGACATCAATAATTTAAGGTGTACGGAATACAATCAAGAATAGACCTAGTCTGAATACAAGTTTTACAACAGTGGCTAATTAGAGTTAAACTATTACTAAAAACACATTCTGGTCTTGTCCACATCAAGTACAGTACTGTTTTATGTAAAGATTTCAGATAATATGTGTCCAAAACAAATTATGATAAATTTTAGTAATTTGATTTTGGGATCCTTAGCATTACCTCTGTTATATCTTGAATTATATTAAAGTGAAGCACGTTATAACCATGGAGGACTTTATATTGAAAGTTATTCTTATATTTTGTATTATCTTTATTCGTGTTTTTTTTTTAAGTTGTAGGGTCTGGCAGTATTAGATAGTAGACACTTGAAGTGGAAAGTCATAAATGTGATGACTCAAACTATAATAAATTTTAATTGTTGTTAAAAAATTCATAATAAAATAGCCTGAATGTTGGATGCTTTGCACCACAGATATTTTCAAAAATTCCAGATGAAATTATTGATGATGAACTTTTATAGTGGTAGCCAGGTACTGAACCAGGTCAAGAAAAGAGGTCAGGTCTATCATAACAAATAACAGGGTAGTATTCATTTGTTTTCCATGAGTGCTGTTTTCTTTGTGACATTATACCACATGACATTCAGTTTGGTTTATACTGGGCCACATCTTTAGGTTAATCTCATCAAAACATTTTAAAATGATTTACCATTGATTTTGCTCAAAGTATTCATTAGGATATGTAAATAATTACTTTCTGTAGGAATATGGAAGTATGAGGATCTAAATAAAGTGAATGATTGCCATTTAAGTGTATGTACCATCAAATTCAAACATGACACCCATTACTGAAATGGTCAGTTTTGAATGCCTACATTACATGTATGACTTTTACTTTAGAAGGACATATTTGACCCACACAAGTCTGTTTAGACATCAAGGTAATCTGGGGTTTTGGTCAGTGTTCATAGGGTCATTGTTTGCAAGCATGATCTCTAAATAAAAACTGTTATCAGGTTATTGATGTATTCAAAGGCCAATCAAAATCAACTTGGCTGTATAATTTACTCTAATGAAAATCAATCCAAATGACTTCACTGAATATAAAGTCCAATTATTTATTAATGTATTTATGATAACACTTGGCACTTGTTACTTGCATGTTCACTGTTACCCAATCAAAATTGAGTTAAGACTACTAATCCCACCAAATCCAGCGGCACCACCTTAAAATGCTTGGATCAGCTTTGTACTTACAAGTTTAATTATAATATTTTCATGTTGGAATTTTTAAAAATGTTTTCATGTTGCTATCATTACAGAATTTGAACCTTTGGATGTAGAGAAGAAAGACTATATCAACAATGTGTTACTGGAAAAAGTTGATGCCTGTATGGTAGAGACAAGCAGAAAGCGTAAACGGTGCCCAAAGTCAGTACAGTCAGGTCTTAAGAAAAGAATAAAACACGATTTTTCCCACTTAGTAAGTCAAAACAATTAAGTTTCTATTGTAACTTTGTATTTGCCTGTGTAATTTTGATTACTACTTTTTCCTATAGCAAGTCTAAAAGTATTCATAATTATGTTTTTTTTTTATTAATACAATCTTGGCACTTTGAACTTTTTTTTATTTAGCCAACATGGGAACAATTAGAATGTAATGTCACTACTGTCTTGTCTTACCGTTTTGACAATATCACCATTGTCTTTTTTCTTCACATTTACAATTATTTTTTTAAAGTAATAATTATGCTGCAGTTAGAACCACATTTATCTTAAAGCCAAGTCAGGACTAAATATAGGTATCCTGAGTGATCTGATCCTCATTCATATGTCACAGGCTGTTTATATAAAGATTACAGCTTTCAACAGAAGTTTAATAAATGGACAGGACAATCTTCATAAGGGTAAGGGGCATACATGCTGAAACTAATCTTTAAATAAACTTGAAAATAAAATCCTGCATTTCATCAGCATGATCAGTTTTCTCTGGAAATTAGACATTTAGTTTGACAAGTCTCTTCACTTACAATACAGGAATAGCCAGATTTATATTTAGAGGGACATTGAGCTATGGGATATTTATAGCACTGACTGCCATTGCTTATCTGGCTTCGGCACCTCAGTTGATAAAAAACGTTATAATTCAGGCTATTCAGCAAATTTTCACTGGCCCACACAAATCAAACACTATACCCAGTTAAAAACAAAAGATCATTATAACAAAGCTATTGGAATAAATGTTAGTTAGAGATTTGGCCATGGGTTTTAATTTTGGATGTTAAAACAGGATTTGTTTCCAAGAAGGTACATTGCATCCGTTACTGTATATTTCTAATAAATGTTTTTATTAGTCTTGCTAAATGGTCTTATATTTTAAAAAATTTGGGAGAGTTTGATTGTGAACAAGGCCTATGGATATTAGTGAGGTAATCTTATATCTCATTAGTTTAGCTTGAATTCCAATCATGGTTTTAATCAACTTTGTTAAGTAAGGCTCTATTATCATTGTCATTAGCAGGTTCTGTAATAAATTAGATATGCACATATTGTTGCAATACTGTAGAATCATTTATATTCTACTTAAATTCATGATTTTGCCTGTCAAAATTTACGTTTAGTAGGTATTTAATTTCATGGTGTGACCTCCACAAATACACAAAATAAAGAGAAAAAAATATGCCGACTGCCACTTTAATGTTTAAAACAATACTAACTGTATGAGCACAAATCAGAGACAAGGCAGGTTCAATATTTACACCGTGTTTTTGACCAAGTGAATAAAATAAGTTGAAGCCAATATAGCCAACAAAACTAAAAGAATACTTCTAACTTTATGAGTACAAACAAAACACCTGTCAAGATTAATCACTTTCACCATGTTTTCATTTGAGTGCTCAACATTAAAGAAATCCAGCACAGCCAACAACACTAGACCAATTGGTTATTAAAGTACATATGAATGATCTCTTACTTAATTCACTGTCCTTCAAGTTGCACCATCAGTACTTTCTGATGATCATGGCATTAACACAGTGGCTTAAGAGTGGTAAAATTCAACTTATACCACCCACCCACCCCCTTTGGTTCCTGGACTTCTTAACCCATCAGAAGCTGCAAACATGGTGCTGGCACTTGCTTACAAGATTGCTAATGTTATGGTAGAACTGCTGTTTCAGTCACTGTCCTGGAAAAGAAAGCGAGGAGAGTATAACAGTTGTAACAAGGAAATACGGTAAAGATAGCTGGATACTCCATCGATAATAGTGTTTGCCAAGTCAGCCTGCAAATTCAGTAGTGATCTGAGTTGTACGATCAGTGAGACCACTGTATGGAGTATGTGTTAAAAAAGCAAGATGGGCAAGAACTACTTTACCCAAATCACTACTTTGATGCTAGAAGCATGCATGATGTGGAGATACAGGATTTAATCAAGAAAGTTAGAATTAATGGAGTGATCAATATTAGGATTGTAATGGCTGGTGCAGTAGCTGTGATCACCAAGCACTGAGCTCGGTCACTACTTCGCCAAATGGGATTAGTTTAAGCAAAAAGGATTAAAATGATAAAACATCTGCCCCGTGATTTGAACACATTAAGAAAATGATTTTGCAGAAGGATAACACTGCAGTGAAACAGTACAATATTTCAGACTGTCTTATAATAAATTGGGATCAAACCGGGTGCCAACTTGTGCCAGGTGGCAACTGGACTATGTAAGCCTGTGGACCTAAGCAGGTGTCAGTTTCCACACTTGGTGACAAGAAGCAGATTATGAATTTACTCACAATAGCAAAATTGAGACCTCTCCTGGCCCCACAAGTCATTTACGCAGGAAAGATACCTGCCTAAGGGTGTAGTTTTCCCTGACCACGGGGATGTGACTCAAACACTCAACTAACACTGGTTTAACAAAGAATCTATGATACATTATGTGGATAATGTCATCATTCCATATGTGAACAAAACAACTGGCTGCCCCTTGTGCAATGCAGTCAGCAAGCAGTGGCAGTATTTGATGTGTTTGGAGCCCATCAAGGTGCTAAGATTCTAAATAAATTGAAAGACAGTGGAATCACTCCTTTGTGCCTGCCTCTTGTACAGACTGACTTCAACAGCTGGACTTGGCAGTAAATAAAAAGTACTAAGAAGAATTTACGTCACACTTCCTTGAGTGGTATGCTAAACAGGTTATGGATGCCATTAAGGAAAAAGAGGATGTTACTGGTGACAATCAGTGCAAAGTATTAGTAAACCTTGCAACCTCCTTAATCATGCCAATTCATGCTGAATGGATAATTGCAGCTCACATGACAATAAGTGAAAGATCTGACATAATTATCAGTGGTTTTGAGAAATCTGGATTTGTTTAATTCAGCAGTTTGTGGATTATTAACCTGAGAAGCATTTGTGACTAATATGAGACTTGATTGACATGATGCTGATAAAGTGGCTTTGTCCAAAAATGTGTGAAGTGTTAGCTTTAAGACTCGGTTGTAATTAGTGTGTATACATAGTGTTTCATTGGTAATAATGTTTCAAAAAATAGTTATAGTAACAACAAAAACCACAAAAATTGATCCCCCATAAAAATTGATGATACTACAATATATTGCATCTGATCGACTGAACTTGTTACCTCTCAATTTCCTATGACTATATTCAGCTTTGTTAGGCTTAGTAAATGAGTCATTATGATTAAGGTCTTGGATGATTGTAATTATATGCTAAAGATTATGCCTATTAATCATCCCTTTATTTTCAGAAAAAAGATGTATGTGGATATAGTAAAATAAGTAAAAATATGTCAAGTTTGGGAGATTATTTTTATTGGGGGTGTTCTTACATTGCCCCATAAGTGTGCTTAATGAAAAGGTCAGCAGTTAAGTTACTTGAGAGCAAAATACCACCTTTCTAAACCTCTTGTTACAGTACAAATAAAATACTAATTTTCTTACTTCAGATTCTTTCATTCAGTATTTCCTAAATTAATTTTTTTTGTTTATATATAATTAAAAGTTTTTATATAACTATACTTGGACTATCAGGTTATATGGTGCTTCATTTATAGATAATGATTAGTGATCCATGGTTTTTTTATCAGATAGGTTTTTAGAATGAAGACATAAGAAAACTAGATTGCATGCAATGGAGTTTTATTCGGGATAAGAGGGTTCATGTTTTTAATAGAAGATAAAAATGAAGAACATGCAAAAAGTTTTCAAATGTGTACAATACTCTACTTCTAGGTTACCAATTAAGTTTCAGGATGATGAATATTTGAGTCGTTTGACTGAAACATTATCCATAACTGGAGATATATGTAAAGATTTCTATCTTATTGCAGTTGCATCTGAAAGTAAGAACAGAGAGCATGAACAACCAGGAGGAAGTGTATGTGAATTTACAGAGTACTGAGAAAACGTCACAGAGTATGGCAGTCACTCTGTCAAAAATTACCAAGGTAATTTACTGTTTCCATAACAATCTGGAATGAATTCTGGAGAAGGTGGCAGTTTTCCATAAGTAGTTATGTTTTTCGATTTTATCATCTTTACTTTGTTGCCTCATTTAAAGCACGGAAAGGTATATATTTAATTTTTAGCTGTGCTGGTATTGGTTTTGGCACTATCAGTGCAACATTTCTGCATTGAGATGAATTTTATGACACTATCAGGGAGAAAGTCATATTAGAATTTTTGGGTAAAATCACTTCTCCCTGCAAGACTGTTCTTGGTATCTCCTTTGAATACATTCCTGAATCACATTAACATTAGGGTTATAAGCCTGCTAACTCCTATGACCAGCCCTACTAAAATATGAAAATTTGTTGGTTCTAATTTGTTATTGTATTTACCAAGAAAAAGCAACAACTCCTGCCCATTATCTCTGCATGCCACCACTAGGTGATTCCAGTTTGTAAGCTTCACTGTTATTCAATAAATATTTTTGAAACTAGAGACACCTGTCCATCTCTGCCAGTATCAATCTGAGTTTTAATCATCCATCATGGAACAAGTATTTATATTGTGTACTGGTCATTCCTGTACAGAGTATATTTATTACTTTTTCATTTGTCCATTTTGTTTTAAATTTGTCATTCTCTGACATGTCTGTTTAGATTGCATGTCCCATATTTGATGTGAATGTCCCGAATTGCCGAGCTTGTCCATGAATCATGCTGTCGTATAAAACAAAATCACAAGTTTTGATTAAATAATTAACTGAACGAAATATTTTGCAGAAATTGAAACAATATGAGATTTCTTCAGTCCTTTCAAATCTTTTTTGGTAATTTGTAATAAAATGTTTCTGGTCTTTTCCTGTCTTTATGGTATTTTTGTAACACAAGACTAGTTCACAGCATATAATGTGCCAGTGTAATCAGAACAGTTCGTTTGTTTCCTCTCAGTCTTTTAAAAAAATTCAAATCATATGGAAAGTTTCTCATCATTATTCTGATTGCTTCTTTTTGCTTGACTGTGTTTTCTTCATGATGTACAGTGTTGTTTGTTTTAAACTAAATTTATGCAGCATTTATGTTGCCCTGTGAACTATAATTGGCATTGTTTCTATAAACCTTTCTGGTGTACCTGGACTTTACAATGTCTAACAATAATTTAATACCCATCATGTAGACTATATGGAGTCAAATTTACTTCATCATTTTAAAGTGAGAAAAAACTGTGTCCTTTCTGTTTTAAAGATACAAAAATCTGTCACCAAAATTGAAAGAGAGCTGTGATCCATGCGGTGTGATAAATTGGGATCTGACATTCCCGTTTGTAAATGATTTTGGAAAATGGTCATTTGGAAAAGCTGAAAAGAGCATTTTGGAGGACAATTTTTTGAATAATCAGAGCTGTGTGCTATAAATAGTGTCATACAGCTGCACAGACATGTTTTGTAATGACTTAAAAGATTTTATCATTTTTCTGGTTTCCGCGTGAAATTTTATTTACTGCGTTAAGTGTCAAAGGTTTTCAATAGAAACACAAATTTATACCCTCTTGTCCCTAATTTCCCAGAGAGGAAGGCCAAGTGGCAGTTTGGTCTAAAGCACTCACCATTATGGATCACTTCCATCTCATCTCAGTCTGCGTGGCTTAGACAATGTGGATATGTGAAAAAGCTTGCCAGTAGCTACTCATGGGTCGGTTCTATCCAGTGTTTTTCTGTGTTCTTCCTCCACCATTTATATTGGCTGACATGTATAGCCTATCTTGTGCTGAAAAATGACATTAAACCCTACAACAACAACAACAAAAACTACTTTCCCTGGTTGGCAATGGGAATCTAACACATTCAAAAGTTGATGCATTTTATGATTCGCAGTTACATGCACACTACTAATTGTTGCTTACCCATTTAACAACAGCTTTTGTTGGGCTACTTATTATCATGCTGTGTTGTCATTTTAAATGTTTTATTTCATTTTTTTTTTAAAGCCAAGGAAGATATGCATAAGTTGTGCATTGTACATACAAAGTGGTCTGGTTTTTGAATGACTGCTCAGCTTACCATTGCCATTGGTGGCAAAAATTAAAGAAGTTGAGAGGCAGATGGTTCAAGAACTACTTCATATCTTAGTTGAAAACTGATCCATTGCTAGCACAACAGAGGGATGATAGGCAAGCCAAGCAAACAGGATATTTTACATTCCAAATGCTGTTCAGTTTTCAACCTTATGCTGGCAGACAACAGCCAAACCAGTCTAGGTGGTCACTTTTACAGGTGATGTATGAAACAAAGTTTCTCCATCCCCAAACCTCCTCTCTCTTTTCACTGACATACCCACCCCCCACTGCCCACAGAAGTCTACCAGTCTGTTCTTGAATCCTGCAATTCCAGTCATGAATCAATCTATTTCCACAAAACAAATAGGTGATACTTGTCATTTCAGAAGGGCTACTGATTTTATATATCCTTCATCCACCTTTTTCTTCCTCTCCTATTCTAATTGATCTGATCAGGAGAAAGCAATAATCTTCAGCAATTAAGTTCAGTTAATTCATTATTCAGCTGTGGTTCAAAATGGAGATGTCAGATTGATATTAATCACTATCTGAAAGGACAAGCATGCTGTCTCAGACTCACAGATGCCTATCGTCATGTCCCTATTCACTTGGCATTGTGAAAGTTTCTCTAGTACATGTATTCTCAGTTTCTTTTGTTTGGTCATATGATTAATCCCTGGGGTTTTAGCAAATTATCAATTGCATCTCACCATGTTCCTGTCTATTTTCTCTACAGCAACAGTGGCATATCTGGACAATCTCCTCCAAGAAAATAGGGTAAATGTTCATATTCTTTTTTCTTGTGAACTGAGAAAAATCCAGCCATAACAATGTTTTGTCTGTCTGGTTAAGGCATTTATAGTCTGTCTCAGCTCCTGATGTCCACATCATATTGATTATTGAACTCAAGAGTCCACTTCCAACTGGAAGATTTCAGTGTGAGAATTTTTGAAAATCATAGAGTGGCAGCAGAATTTATCTTGCTGGATTGCCTTTATATGGACGCAGTACAAATGGCCTTGCTTGCTCACTGGCACCTCTTTACCAGTCCACTTGAACAAAAAGTCAGTATCATGAATGACATATGATCATTCTTGTGTTAGTGGCACAAACATAGCTGTTGGCTCATGACACAAATTTCTTTAGAAATTGTTGCCATAATTCCATATGTGAAATGAGGCAAAGGGTACTATTCATAACCACCTACTTCAAATGAAAGCCATCATAAATACCTTTCAGTTCCAGAAAGATCAACTCAGCATGAAGTCTGTATGGGCAGTTAGGGGATTGTACTCTTAGATTTTATATATAATCATGTAATGGCATTGGTGGATTAAATGCTCATTAATACTCTGAATGCAAAACTCTCACTAACGTTTTATTTGCCCATTAAAAGCATTCACAGTACATAAACGCATACCTAGATTATGTCACAATAAGTATTGCATTGGCCAGCTAGAATGACCTGTTAGTCTAACCATTCATATAAATATTCATTTGCATCTTGTCCACTTGCAGAGCAGAGAATGCATCTTGTGTTGATATGATGCATGTGCAATGCAAGCAAATCGCTAATGGCCTATTCAGGATGGACTGGGCCCCTAATGAAAATGTTATTGAATGATCACATTGCCAATTTAAGGTCTGTTTAATCGAGTTGTATGATAATGAATTCTCATGTCATTTCAGCTCTAGATTTATTTAATTTGCAGTAATATATATATATTTTTAAAATGTCTATTGTCTGTCTATCATCAATACAATAGTATGTTGTTAAAAAATTATTGGATTCACTGGTTCACATTTCCATGTTTATAGGCATTTGTTAAGGTGATGTATTTACATTTTTATGAGCTGTTCATGCCACAAAGCCCATTTATTTTAAATTATTGACAATCATTATAAAGCCCTGTTAAACTAAGCATTTTGCTGGCCAGGAAGATGCAGATGATAACTGCAAAAAGTACAGAAAGTATCGAGTTAGATGTGCACCAACCTGATTTTTTTAAAAACCTGATATATTGCTTGCAAAGATTGAAACTATTTTTACAGGCAAATTGGAGTTTCACTGCATTTCTTACTTGTGCTTGAGAAATAATGTTGATTTAGATATCAATATTTGGTTAAAAAAATTTGTTCTTTATTTCATTAATTTGGGGCAGAGGACTGATATAGGCAGTTATGTTGATACTATTAGTAATAATAAAACCAAAGTTACATTATAGCTGTTAGGTGCAGTTATTTAACTTAGAGGAAGCTGACATGATAAACAGCGTGTGGAAGCAATATAAGTGGAGTTGCATATATGTGGCAACCTAATGATTTATTTGTTCATTATAGTCTTCATATCCAGTTAGTTTCTCATAATGAATAAAAAACCACTCTCACCAGGTTGGCTCCCTTTTCTTTAATGGTGAAAAAACACAACTTAAATGCAACCTTGTTGTTTTAATGAGATGCATGTTTAAAAAATGAATACGGCTCATTAATACCTAAAGTAATATGCTTATCACATTTTGTTTAATATTTAGGAGTCAGAGAAGAGTGTAGCTAGAGCAAAAGATGTTGTCAAGTCCCTGCGGATCTTTAGTAAATGTCAGAGAAATGAAATTGGTAGATTTCTGTACAAGTCTTCTCCCAGGAAGCCATGTCCACAGATCCGTGCTTGTATCTGGAGGAATGCTAGTGAAATCAACAAGAATCTGAAAATGTCAGTTGGAAATATGAAGCCTAAATTTTAAAAAAAAAATATTCTCCATACTTTTCAAGAAAAGGTGGGGACCTTAATCTGCTTGTTTATACATGCCGCCATTCTTGGGGTAATTAAACCATTTATAGTATTACATTAATATAAGCTTTATAATCTTAACTCCTTTGTCAAAACTGAATGAGCTTTCCAAATAAAATTGGTATTTTTGTGCAATATTAAATATTATATCCTGTTAAATATCCATGTTTTGCATTGACTTATTTTCTGTCTTAATTTGATACCTAAATATAATGATCACTAATGTACTTCATTTCACCTGTTTTCAATATACTTAGAAGATTGTTGTTTAGTAAAATATTTCTAGACTTAAATTAGTTTTCTTTTATTCAGTGTGTCACTTCCTAAGTTTGATCATTAAGTCTTATTGTATGTTCACAGTCAAATCACCAGTTTTTTGTAATATTCTTTTCACCTGGTTCTGTGACATTTAAAAATTTGTACAAATCTTGAATGATGGATGATTTCATTAAATCTGTCATTTAAATTTATCCTCTATAAATCTAGGGGTTTTAAAAAGCATAAGTATGTTTGAATTTACTTCTGATATCTCTAATACTATTTTTTCTTCATGTCAGACATGTCAAAGTGGCTTTTACTTTTTTCATTGCTGTGTTTTGGTATTGATTTATCAAATTAGAAGTCTTCAGTTTTATTTATTTAACAGACATGATTTTTCTGTTTTAAAGGAGAATTCCATTTTTCTCCTGACTTTAATCAGATTTTTCTTGATATAGTCTGTTTTTTAATATCATCTCCAATCTGGTTTTTAAAAAATGGTCTGTCCAGTCCCATTCCGCAACCATCAGTGTAAAGTATTCGTTCTATATATTAATTAGCACAAGAGTCTCGTAAAGACTATTCTGATTGGTCAAAATCTGATTAATCTTCCTTTAATGGAAACTGATGGTAATGGAAAGAAGAAACATGGCGTCTCGAATTGTTGAAACATGACGTCTTGAATCTTTGCCAAAGCCAGAAAAAAAGAGCTCGACTGGCATATCAGCATGTGCTCAGTGGAGATAAAGACAAGTGAATGTATGGGATTATCTGTATATAGTTGGTTTACTTGGGTGTTTATTTTACAGATTTGTTATGATAAGAGAGAAGTATATGTTTGCTGCAAAAATTGACAAAATATTGCAACTTAATTACAATGTGAACCCTGATATGGACATAAAATAACTTCAGCATCAGTAGCATTGGAGAACAAATCTATGTGACAAGAAATATTGTGAAATAATTCAAGACATGTTGAACATTTTTGGTTTATTAGTATTTCAAATGGTTATTTGTTTATATTATGATCATAATTTGCATCAGGAACATTTTTTTTTTTTTTTTTTTTGCGATTGTAAAATGCATTTCTGGCATGGGGCGTTCAAACCCCTGATCATGGGCACTGCCCCTCAAGACCCTGTCAAGACTGCCACCCCACCCCCATTACAATTATTTTTTTTTTTTTTTTTTTTTTTTTTTTGGGGAAGACCTAAATCATGTTTGATTTTAGTGGAACTGTTTCAAAATATAGTTCACCTTTATATTTTTTTTATTTAAGTAGAAATATTTTCTTTAACTTTAATGATTTTTTTTACATTTATCAAATTGACAATGGAAAATGATGTCAGTGTGGGAAGATATCAAAAATGGAAAATAAATTTGTATATTTTATTGAAGCTTTGCTTTTGAACAGTTATATTTTCAAAAGATTCAGATGCTGTCTGACTTTGATTTATTATCAGAATCCATTCCTTGGTCGTTTTCAGTAGTTTTTTATTATTTTTTATTTGCTAGCTTCTTCTTTGTGGCTCTACCTTCTGTGAACTCATCAATCATAGGAGCATCCAAAGTAGCATATTCGCCTGCCTAAAAGGTTATGAAATGATTAACAGATTCACAAAATTGTGCCATCTGCTTGGTAGCTTATGATGTGGAATTTTTTTATGTCACAGGAAAAATTACATGTAACCTTACAACATACATATAGGCTCTCCACCTGACATATACAGTAAACTTTTTGTGGTGCAGAAAATTACATTAGATCTTGTGCTGTTCGTAACTGTTTTAGTGTTATTCATTGTTCAGTTTATGCAGTAGAAGTTTCTTGTTGCAAGAAAACAAACGACTTTTTATCTTATGACATACAGTGCAACTGCTATATATATTACTTATGATTTTGTATATACAATAAAATTTATTCTTGTAATACAACAGAAGAATTACTTTTATCTTGATGAAATATTTATTGTTAACATTTTAGTATGATGCTTCTGATAGCAGGTTTTACATTGTTACTTTTATTTGTGATGACAAATATTGAAGTTTCATTGATTTTCAAAACACCCTTAAATCCACCTTTGGTGTTACTTCTTTGCTTTTCTAGTTTTCCTTAATTAGAGTGTTAATGTTCTCATTCCCCATTACAAGACTTAATTTGCTGATATTTGCAGGGCAAATTAAAATGGTTGATGAAAAGGAAATACCAGATTAGTAAGTGGTTGGTATTCCCAGTGGCATGTACAAAATAGAAGCCATCAACGAAGAATTTCTATTATGGATCAACAATATCACTGGGAAATAATCCAAATTATAGATCACTCTGAATGAACCATCACTCAGTGGGGAAATCAGAGCATCAGTACCAAATTATTATGTTGATATTGAAACATCATTAATCTGAACCTTGCTAGGATGTCCCAAGGGTTACCTCCCCAAGAATCCTATCCAGAGCATCCTGGTGTGCTGGAATGATTCATGGAGGTGATATTCCTGCTACTACAACACAGTACTTCTGAAAACAACATTGGGTTTCATTATGCCCAGGGGATTGTCATTATCTTTGTGCATGGTGAATCTAACATGATATGGTTTAAGGTTGTTAGGAATCGTAGCACAGGCATCAAGTCCGGCAAAGAAACCTATTTTACAGCTCTGTCCCATTTTTAAAATTTTTAATTTTTTTTTATGGTGATCTTTGTTTCTACTGTGCCAACTAACCCAGTTTATTTGCTTTACAAAAACAACACAATATCCCAGCTGAGGTTTATCATTGATGTGTCAGTCATGATGGACATCTGCTTGCTTTGCATGGCGAGACTTACAGAGACCTTATGCATACTTGACTCTGTAAATGTATGACTGGGTCGCTAGTGCAGTCACAATCAACAAAATCGATCATGTTTTACAAGGCTGTGCAATTAATCATCAACAACAAACTGCTACAAAATGATTAGTATATCTAATACGTGGCAACATCCAATAGCTCAATAGCAATGGACTCAATGACCTTTCTTTGGGTCTGTACAGAAGAATGGCCCCAAATGAACCTTTAATTATAAAAACAACTTTGCATGAAAGCTATCATTGTGGTGAAAGATAAAGAACTTGGTGGTGATTTGACTGGAAGTGCATTTTGATTAATTCAAGAATAATTGGCAAGATTATTACAAAGATGACAGACCTTCATCACACTTGTACGTTTGGCAAAAGTTAAATTACCATCCACAGCAGACATGCCAGCACAGATATAAAAAAAAATAATGTAACACAGCAATGGCTTAGGGTGGCTTTGTTAACAGTCCAGTTATGATGGAAAAGGCCATGATGGACAACATAACCACAAATCAGGCAGCAAATTAGTATTATTATTTTTATAAAGCAAAAGTCAAAAACAACCATGGGCCTATAGAACTGCAGATGTGAGATGCAAGCCGATACTTTCTCCCTGCTATAATTTTCATTGAAGTCTGGGAATCCCTGCTGAAAACTGATGTTAATCCAAACATGGTCAGAGAACAATGTGGCTTTGTCAACAATTGAATAATAGCCTATTTCAACAGCTCATGATAACTTCTGAAAAGAAATTTGAGGTGTGCCTAAATTATTCCATGTGGCCAAAGCGATACCATAGCTGCCAACCCTCACGATTTTGGCATAACTTTCATGACTTTTTCAGTGATTGACTGATTCATGCCGCATGAAAATTAATCATGAATATTCCAATTGTCAATTATTTTAAATCTTTAATAAAATATAATCTCCTGTGAAGTGCTAGTCGTAATATCAGTAGATGCCGAAATGGTCCTGTAGTTCTGGTCACAATATTACTGGAACTATAAATGATTGGTACAGTTGGCCCGGTAGCAAGCATTTTAGTGTATTTAATCTATATGAGTAGTTTTACAACTGCTTTGGAGAGAAACTGGGACCTAACCAGAATTTTACTCAGCGAATTTCTTCACCACCAAGATGGAAAAAAATGTGTTGCACAGAAAGTGAAGTTTAATTTGGAATATATCAAATATTGGCTGAGTGCAATGAAGTTGCTGTTGACACCAATTTAAGTGAATCAGGTCAGTGCAACACAGCGATTTGGTTGTGGAGTCAGTAATAATGCTATACTGGGGGAAATAATAAAATAAAAGAATACAGCCAGGAAAAAAATTACATTTGAATGTGTGAAAGAATGTAAAGAAGAGGCCTAATGTTTAGTCATAAAGAATGTAGTTTTCACTTTTATTATATAAATGGAAAATAAACCTTTAAACAAAGTCTAAAACTGTTTCACCGAAATATTTAATGAAACTAAATAGTTTGTAAAAGGAGCATTTTTGTTTCATGCAAAATAACAAGGTTGAAATAAGAAAATTACAGCATCATATTTTGTCTTAAACATAGAAGAGAAAATAAATGAATTATCATATAGCATGAAAATGAATTTCACTTGAAAAGATACAGAACTGGTTTAATACAAACTTAAATCTATAGATTGGTACCCGACAGGGTAGAAAGCCACCACTCCCTCGATAATCCTTGAGAATATCTGTAAGTGCCAATTCATTAATTCTGAAGCCCATTAGTTCCACAATGGTCTGTATCTACAAAGAAAATCGTATTAAAACCTCACAACATTGGGAATAAATGAAGAGGAATTAACAACATATTAAAATTAAGATGGAATATTTAAATTCTTTGGCAATGTTCATGAGAACTACATGAAGAAAGATACATTGATACTTTTAATGTATACTTTAAAATAATTAGGAATTTCGCATTTTATGTGAGATATTGTACAACCATCTGAAAAAAATGCCCTTACACATAACTAAGAATAAGCCTAGATATACAATGTGCAGATGCGTCATCAGTCTGTATGCATTGCAGATATGGTGATTTACTCGTTAAATTTGTTTCTTTTTAAATGTTGTATGAGACATGTGAATAGAATATAAACGTAGTCACAGGTAAGTGGATTTCTTTCCATTTCAAATGGAACATAGGTTTTAGTCAAGTAACTGACACTTTTGTGACACCTTACTCTCTGAATACAAACATTCTTCTTCCAAGCAAATTTCAAGCAAGTTTGCCAGGCTAAGTGTAATTAAATACAGAAAATTTTATACAGAAAGCTCATTAATATACAGTACTTACAAACTATATATTCATCTAATAAAAAATGTATTTAACTTAAAGATGATAATTTAAGTACATATATGTGCTTTTTAAAAAAGACAATTCATGTCTTTCTTAGATGAGACTGGAATTTCAGTATTTGGATATTTAAACAAGAAAATTCAAAACAATTGTTCTGTTTTCTTTTGGTTTGTATTTGAACAGTGAGAAGAATTTAAAATGTAAGTAAATGTACACTTCTGCATGTGCCCTAGTGATGAAAAAGTCTCAACAATATGTAATTCTTTTAAATTTATGGCACAGTCAACACATCTGCTGCTCTCTGATCTATCTACCTTTATGTTGCAAATGTTTATCAGTTTTATCATCAAATTTACTATGCCAGTCATGTTCTTGAAGAATTCTAATCAGTATGTATTGGTAAGTACAAACTAGATGTACATTTTGTGACTAGCCCAGAATGTTAGTTTGAAAATAACTAGTCAGAATGCTAGTTTGAAAATAACAGAAATAAGCTGACAGATTATTATACATTTTTAACATGGACCTTTAAAATACTTGGATGTAGTGTTAAAAAAAATGTCAGAATATTTGAGGGGGGATAACACACACACGTGTGTGTGTGTAGTCCCTTAGTATCTCTAAATGTTTGATAAAATTGATAACAGTGCAAATTTTATTTATTCTGAAAGTAAACTCTTTAAATTTGTTTTCATGTACTGTATTCTTGTGAACTTGGTCATGCATATAGAGCGATTGGGCAAGGGGTTATTCTGCATAATAGGACATGTGACATTGACTTGGGGAAATGGTGTGACACTGATTTTTCTAATATTGGATTCACAATTATTTTTTTTTTATTACCTTGCTACAATGTTAGATCGATGATTCGCTCCATAGAAAAGGTATGATTTGTACAAATATCTGAATTGGAACCAAAAAAACTAATGAAGATTTATATTGTTATTGGTCCCCCATACACCTAGACTCCTCAGATCTTCTGACATGTTCTTACTAGTTTTAGAATGTCAAAGACCTGTGATTTTGTTAAATTATAAACAGAAGAGCAATAACTATGACACATACTAGATGTGCCCAGGCAAATCGGGAGTTGTATGTGGGTAAAAAATATTCAAACCCTGGCGTCCTGTGAAGAATGGTCCTAATGTTCCTTACAGTCACAAATAATTTAGATATAGGAGTTCAAGTTTATATATTATGTGCCTATGTTGGATACAATTTGTATGGATCCATGTGCCAGCTAATGCATGTAAGAAATTATAAATGAGGACTAATAAAACTAATGCAGGAAGATACATATTCATGTAACAGTCATGCATTTGGATTAACCTTAAACAGATTTAAAAATATCTTATTTGCACAATTACTTCAATGGTTATCTTGTTGCCTCAGAAAACGAATTCCCAATAAGGATGATTTATCTCCATTACAAAAAAAAATAGATGATAAAAAGGGTAGCAAACCTCTAGTAGGGGGTCGTCCATTTAGTACGTACGCAAAAATAAGACAAAACTTGACCCCCCCCCTTATACGCATGCATACTATTTACACCACCCCCCTATGCGTACGTACGTATGAATGATCCCCCACCCCACCCACTCGTATAGAACTTCCAATATTTCATCCACGCAGAAATGACACGGGATTAATAATATTCAAATGTTTAATGAAACGGAGTAAAACAGACAGTCCTCAGCTGCTGTATATATAAAAGAAATATAATTATCAGCTTGCTAAATCATTTTTAATGTGTTTGTTATTAACAACATAAGCATTAAACTCGTGTATGCATTGTAGTATACACCGTTAATATTAATTTACTTTCAAAACTGTCACCATAATGCGTATTTTTTAGCTTCTTGTTAATTTGATATTACATATTAATTTATTATGTAACTAATATTAAATTTGAAAAATATTAATTATACATACACAGCCAATATACACTATGGTATATATGATATAAATAAAGTGTCTTTTGGTGCATTTCTGTGTTTGTATGTACCCCTGTATAGATTGTTTAGACTAGGATTTTATTTCCAAATAATATTTGCAGCACAAATATACATTCATGAATATTGAAAATATATTTAAAATGTATCGTTTTAAAAATTGCTTATATTCTTGCGCGCCCAGTACAACTCGGAACTTGCAATGTGTTGAACTGTATGCCTATGTGTTGAACTGTATGCCTATGTGTTGAACTGTATGCCTATGTGTTGAACTGTATGCTTATGTGTTGAACTGTATGCCTATGTGTTGAACTGTATGCCTGTGTGTTGAACTGTATGTCAATGTGTTGAACTGTATGCCTATGTGTTGAACTGTATGCCTATGTGTTGAACTGTATGCCTATGTGTTGAACTGTATGCCTAGTCATGGTATAACCATACCAATTATTTTTCCATAGACCTAAATGCTAATGTTTTGTGAAATAAATATACTTTCGATCCAACTTCAGCGTGCATGTCACACACCATCACAGAGAACAATGTTAGATTGTCAATTTGACGAGGAAACAACCAGGTACTTCATTGCTTTAAGAGAGATAAATCTGCTGGAACTAGATGGGTAAGAGTTATCTAGTCACATCAGACATTTTCACCCATGTGTGCCAATTTGAAATAAATCATAAAAAATACAAAATATGATCTAGATATGAACTAACATAATCTCACATGCTGCCAAGAGGCTTCATTTTTTTTTTAACTCAACATAATTTAACATGTTGCCAAGAGGCTTACATTTTTTAAAAAAGCCTAATAGAAAGTACAACTCTTACATAATACACCTATCACAGCTTGTGTTGTTGTATATTTGGTATACAAAGTCTTCATTATTATTATTATTTCTGAATACAATGTTCCCTACACCTTAAGCTCTGCCCACCTGGGATTGTACAATTGGTTTCATTATACCTATAGCCAACCATAATTCATAATTTTCAATTATCTGTGATATCACTCGGGACTATACAAGTAGCAAGTGTACTTAGTCTCGCTTGTCAAAACCAATTTTAGGAGGTACCAAGTTGTGTATTATATTAATGTGTATGTAATGGTCTTGGAACTATTGTAGCTGCTGTTTTCATATTTGTACTTTACTACCAAACTACATTTTGGGAATAAAACTTAACATCAGGGACAGATGGTAATGAACCATTCTTATAATAAAGTATAAACTTTGAACACTACCCTGTCTGCAGATACATGAGGTCATTAACTTCCAGTCCTCACACAATGGTCAACCTACCCATCCTCTTTGTCACACAAAAAGAAAGCTTCCCTCCTTTGTGTAGTGAAAAAAAATTAATGCAGTAAGCCAGTCTGACACAAAATATAATAGATCACAGCTTCTAAGTGGTTATGTTGGGATTGGGGTGAAATTTTGAGAATAAAATACAGAAAAATGCCAAAGATAAACAATAAGTATAGAGGGTCTAGAGGAGTTAAAAACAATAGGGAAGTGTGTATCTAAATGGGAGATGTAGCTTATGATAAAGGAGACAAAAGCAGCAATAAGAAAAATTAGAAGTGAAAGCTTGATGATCTTTTCTTGGACAATATATGGAGGCTGCCCCCCCATAGGTCCAAGGACAGTTCAAAGGCACCACAATTTCAGGTTAAGTGGTGTTCATTCTCATCTATTATAAATGGGTGAATAATGGAAATAATATAAATGATAATAATAATAATGGGGACATGGTATAGTGCCTAATCTTTAGAAGCTCTAAACGCTTTACAACATCTATAATGATATGAATACAAAACAAAAAAACAAAAACCATGAAAATGGAAAACAAAAAATGCTGAAAATATTTAAGGTAGGAAACATTTTTACGTCTTTAAGTTTGTTCTTGCAGTCAAAAAAGATGAGACTTTAATAGCACTCTTGAAAGAGATCGCTGTGTATTTGTTTCTAATTTCAATGGGCAATTCATTCCACATTGCTGGGCCCTGGTATGCATAAGAACGTCCATATGACTTCATTTTCATATTGGGAATGATGAGTATACAATTGTCAGAAGAGGAGCGTAAGTATCTTGCTGGTGTATACACATGGGTGAGATTGGTTAGGTATGCTGGACTGGAATCTGTCAATGAAACGTATGGATAGCCAGTGTAGGGTACCAAGCAGCAGGGAGGTGCACTCTGATCATGTCACTTTAAGGATGATCCGAGCAGCTGTTTTGAACTTTTTTGAAGTTTCTGGAGTAGATATTGAGACGAACCAGACAGAATTGAGTTACAATAGTCCAGTCTTGAAAGTACTAATGAACACACAAGTGTTTTAGTGGCATCAACTAAAAGATATTTGCGAATGGAGCTGATGCGTCTGAGCTCAAGATATGTATCCTTGCATATGTTCATGACATGTTGGTGCAATGTGAGAGCACTGTCCAGAGTAACACCTAGGTTTCGTACTGACTGTGTGAATTTAATGTTGGTGTTGTTGATATTTATTGTTTCAGGTAAGGGATGTGAATGAGAAAGTCTTTGTGTTGTGATCAGATGGCCTCAGTTTTATCATCATTCATCTACAGCTTGTTAAATGTCATCCATTGATTTCACATCCAAAATGCACCTCTCTATTCCTTGGATGGTAGCATCAACTTCAGTTGGGTGGCCAGACTCGTATATTTGGGTGTCATCAGCATACAAAAATTGGTGAGACACTGGGTGATGATCTATGACACTTGAGAGTGGCTGAGTGTATAGAATGATCCTTGTGGAACACCACAACGTAGATCAACTTGGCTGGAGTGTATTCCATTTGCAGATACAATTTGTGTCCTGTTGACTAAGTAGGACTTTAAACTACACTAAGGCTGTTTTGTGAATGCCAAATACATGTTGGAGACAGTGAAGTAATATATCATAGTATATTGTGTCAAATGCTGCAGACAAATCGAGGAGTGTGAGGACTGTAATCTTTCCACTATTAAAAGCAGATTGAATGTCATTAAATACTTTAAGAAGAGTAGTTTCATTACCGTGGCAAGGGCGATATGCAGACTGTACATTACTTAAAAGACTTGAATTCAAATGAGATGCAAGTTGGGTTAGAACAACTTTTTCAAAGATTTTTTTATATGAAAAGGAGATTAGAAACTGGGTGGTAGTTCCTTAAATCATTATGGTCAAGTGTTGGTTACTTCAGCAGAGGATTTATGATGGCAGTTTTGAAAAGTTATGGAAATTCCTGAGATGAGATATATATATATATATATATATATATATATATATATATATGATGCATATAATAATTTATATTTCTTTTACATAAGAAATTAACAATAATGGGCTTCTGTTGGGCAGAAAAATCCCTAAACCAAACAAAACATACCTTATCAGTTTTTAAACTTGTAAACTTTACCGTGAGAAATTATTAATTTTCTTCTAGTTACATTTGCATGAAGACTGAGGGCTAATATAAACTTAAAAAATCTTCTCTTTATTTTCATAACCAATCACTGAAAATGAAAGTTCTTATTTCTTGAAATGTTATGTCTGGTGTAAGGAAGATAATGATATATGTAAGGTGTGCTATTTTTTATTTCCTCCAGTATATTATCCATGTAATATAGATGAGTTCATGAACTCGTGTATTAACTGCAATGCGATTAATTTATCCAAAAATACATTACGGATAAAGTGAGAACCTAAAATTCAGGCTTCTATATGTTGTGGAGGCCTCAAGAGTGATGTAACTAACTGAACTAAATAAAGTGCATGAACAATTTCAAGACAGGAAAGTGTACAAAAATGGACAATTAGAGTAGGACAATTAAATCAAAATCAGCAGGAATACCATATCTTTAGTATATTACCAAAAATTACTCATACCAGAATATTCTATATGATACAAGTAAGCTATCAACAAGTGGACCTTGAGTATCCTCTATCCTGGTCTATGACATGCCTTACAAGAACAAGATAGTTATTTTTTTTTACATGACTTTTAATCTTTTACAGGTAAAATACTCAATATTATTCCAAAATAAACTATATTATCTTTACATAACTTATTTTGTTGCATGTATTTGGAGCTGACTACACAGATGTAAAGCCACCAGTCTATATCTGTATATATGTAGTTACAAAAAAAAAAACATCCAAAGCCAACTTGTGTTACGTTCTGAAGATTTCATACATGTTATTCTTATAAGACTGTCAATATTTGACCAAAAATGTTCAGCATCCATTTGTTTTCCATTTTCAAGGTAGTACAGTTCATAAATGCCACCCACATTTATTCGTTGCCATGGATACAGGTGAGGCTGTTCTTCCCTATAGGTATCACAGTACCAATTTTTTTTCCATAGACCTCAATGCTAATGTTTTGTGAAATAAATATAGTTATATCTTACTTCAGCAAGCATATCACACACCCACAGAGAACAATGTTAGACTGTCAATTTGACAAGGACAAAATCAGGTATTCTGTAAGAGAGATAACTCTGCTGGAACTAGACAGGGTAAGAGTTATCTATTTACAACAGCCCTGTGTTCCACATTGTAAAATAATCATAAAAAATACAAAATATTATCTAGATATGAATTAACATAATCTCACATGTTGTCAATAGGCATAACTGTTTTTTTTTTTTAAAATCCCTAAAGAAAGTATAACTTTTTTTAAAAAAAAATAATGCACCAATGACATCTTGTGTTGTTGTTTATTTCTGAATGCAATAAGCTCAGCCCACCTGGGGTTGTACAATTGGTACCGTTATACTTGATACGCTGTCGAAGTTGGTCACCAGTCGCAAGCAGACGCGATGTAGACGTTTTATTATCTGTAGATGCTATCGAATATAATGTATAATGTTATCGATGTGTATTGATATTAAAATGAAAATACAACAGTCTTGCTAGCACATAATAATTTCAACGACTTTTAAAATATATTATTAAAGTAGAATCCGTTGCATGTTGAATTTTCCAAGAATGTAATGTGAAACATTACATACCACGACATCGAATGACGTTTTACGCAAAACATTAGCAAGGTGCTCGAATGATCACGAAGTAAAATTTACTTGTTTGACAACTATGTGTATATGGACGAAGCAATGGATGAAAATTCAATATCTGAACCAAAATTTATTGATCCATATCCAAGAAGTGGACATATAGCAGTGGCGAATGGCGAATTTTTATTGATCTGGGGTGGTTACCAGGTTCGTTTCCTATATGTTATCTATTTTCGATGACTGTATAATAACTACGTACAACATGAGCTTATACAGAGAGGGAAGTTTTTTGTTTTTGTTTTGTTTATCACAGTTCTTTTTCGAAACCAAAAATCAACTTTGGAAATTGTAAAAACGTTCAATTTATGTCATTTTTATTACATGTCTGTAGCACGCCCCTGTGCAAGGCATCACTATAAACTACCACATTGAATACATCGTAGCAGTATGACTGAATTTTGTTAAAGCTACGTTAAAAATCCAAATCACACCACCTCCCCGGTCAATACTGCTTTCCATTATTCCCTGTACAGAGTTGTCACAGAGTTACACGGATACATGCGTAAAAGATAGTCTTTTAGAGCCAACGGATGAAATCTCCAGAGCAAATATTAGCATGTATTGTTGGTGTCTGCCACCTTTATTGTTAGAAAAAAGAATGTGAAGATCTACTAGTTGTTCTAGAGTGACATCATCTCCACTGAGTGTCAGCTCCTTGATAGAAGACTTATGTGATGCCCTGGTGGAGGGTATGGGGAAGATGGTCACATAACAATCAGTTTCAGAAACACCATTACATAAATGTGGATATTTATTGGAAGCCATACAATCATTATTTTGCAAGTATATGTGGGACATATTTTAAGAAAGTGCAAGAAAATTCATGATGTGCCTTTGAGCATGATTGAAGTACAAAGTATGTATGTCTCACACTGGACGAGACTCATACACAAACACATACATGTATCCATGTATGTATGTATGTATATATGTATGGATGTATGTATATATATATATATATATATATATATATATATATATATATATATAGAGAGAGAGAGAGAGAGAGAGAGAGAGAGAGAGAGAGAGAGAGAGCGAGCAGTATAATACTGTCATTGACCCAAATATTCAGACCCTGCAAAACAATTTTCTAAGTATGAACTAATTAAACTTAACACTTTTTCTGACTATTGTCCAGAAAATAATATCTTTCTTGTCATATCTGTGTATCACTGAGCTCAGCTCAGCAGATACATCCTGTAGATATGTAAACCAAGGTGCATTATATCATTTCTTGCCTATAAAAAGCACTTCTTTGATAATCTTTCAATGTCCCTTAACAAATAAAGAATTCCAGATGGATTTTTGTTTGTAAGAGTATGTCTGTCTATTCATCATGTACATGCCATTTGTGATAAGTCTTGGCACAAACTTTGTCTATGAGCATGACAGTTGTATGGTCCATATGATGTAAAAATTGTCTTGTCCAACATAGTGTATCACAACATTAATATACTGGTACATATATTCAGATTGATACAATGAATAGATTTCACAGAATGTATGATCAAAGAATCACCTACAAGACCCCGACTGTTTGTGGTTTCCATTTATTTTCATAATTATTGTGAATACCATAAAAGGAAACTAAGTTCAGCTTCCCTAGGTCAGTCTACTTTTGTATATTAAAAATCAAGACACTTTAAAGAATCCAAAGTTGACTTCATGAGTTAGCTTTGCTTATGAAGCCAATGACCATTGTTTGGGACAGTGAATTTTTGCCTTTGGGTCAACTATTCAATGACCAGGTTTTGAGGACAATCGAATTGAGTCAATTATTCATTGACTAGTTTTTTAGATTAAGTTAAGCATTCCTTCGTTTATGCTCTTGGCTAAATGTTTTTTCTTTTATTTTTCATTCACATTGAAAGTAACATTTCTTGGTGTCTGAATTTTGTAGTAGTTAAAATCGTGACAAATTTAGAAAATATGATGTTATGAAAAGTGGAGAGTCAGACAATTTGGGTTAATTATGGTAATGGTTAAATGCAGTAAGGTTTCAAATGCCCATGAGGATATTTATGTGTGTGTTATTTTCTTGAACCATTTGTAGGTAATGTGGTAGTCAGTTATATATTTGTGCATTTTATTGATTGATTTCTTTGTTAATAAGATTTGGATAGGTCCATAACTCATTGGTATTTATGTATGAGGTATTGATGATACAATTATCTGTTGTTGTACATCCTTTGAGTTTAAAATTGAAGATGACCTTACATTGTTGACTCACATAAATAAACATTACTGACTCACATAAATAAACCAGTAGTTCTGTAATTTATATAAAAAAAGTATATGATACAAATCTTAAGTTGTTTTTTAAGAAATTAAAATTATTCTAATCTATTTTTCATACATTAAAATGTATCATCATTTACTAGTATGATTAAAAAGGCAAGAAAGATGAAAGATAGTATTTATGGATTTATTTCAGACAATAAGCAGTATTTACAATGAAAACTTCTTATCAATCTGTCAGTAAATTTACAAAGAAACTTAGACTAGGTGTGAATGCTAGCTAAAAGATGGGAGATTTAAATCACATGAGTAGGGTTTTATTTATAATAGATTAGACAATACATATCATTTTCCATATTAAATCAGATCAGTGCTTTGATTTCTCAATTAATTTTGTTTTGTTTCAGGAAAATCCAGATTTTAATGAAATATATATTCCAACTGGAGAGGTACATGTGTACCATACTGAGTTTAAGTACTGGTAAGTACGTAAAGTACAAGATTGATATATACCATTCAGAGTTCAAGGAAGGGTAAGTATATTACGGTATATACTTGCTAATTTTTACCATACAGAGGAGTTCAAGGAACCTGTACGATATGGTTTACGATACAGAGTTCAAAGACTTGTATGCATTTGTGTCTCAATAATGTGTACCAGACATAGTTCAAGTACTGATAAGAATTTATTTTATTAAAGTATACCATACAAAGTACAGGTTTCGGTACAAATTTCATGTACCTTATTAATGCATACTATACAGGATTTCGCAATTGGGGTGGCTGGCTCCAGGTGGTGAGTTGTCTATGTCATTTGCTGTTATAGAGCACTAACATCTCACCTTTCTTCATTTGGGTTCAAGTCTTAACTCAGGAATGTGGATATGTGAGAAACTTTATTGTAGCTTCCCATGGGTTAGGGGTTTTCCCCTGTTTCTTTCTAGGTTCTTCTGCTGCCCCCAATACTGGTTACCATTTCTATTCCTTAAGATTCCGAAAAATGTTGATTTACCCCATAAAGCCAAAATCATCTGAGAATTTTACATAATTAATCTGCTGGTTATATGAAGCATTATATTTATAAGAATAAATCGACTAATGCTGTTTTGAGACATTTTAAAATCAGGATGATTTCAAGTAAATATCAGAATATTAGGTGGCATAAATTATAGCAGGTGACAGCACTGTTTACAAATAAAGACAAAGAGGGATAGGACAGGAATTCTAGAACTTTAATTTCATGTGGCAAACAATTTATCTGTGTGGATCTGTTATTCCATACCTAGTCATGCCATCTCAATCCATATACTTTTTCACATGTTGTCATGTTTTTTTATGTATAGCCTATCGTGTGCTGAAAAATGGCATTAAACCCTACAACAACAACAACAATTATGTTTAATTCTGAATTGAATAAGTCCTTTATTCTGTTATCAGCTGAGTATAGAGTCAATAAGAAGTATAAAAGGCATTTTTTTTTTAAATCAGGGTTTGGCTTTTTTTCCTAGTTCTTCATAAAAAATAGATTGGACTTAAAGGTGCAGTCTTCGTTTCTGACATTCTCTTAGCCTCCAGATGTACACAAACTCATTATTTGCTGTTGTCAGTGTGCTAGCTGCTTCTATAAATAAATGAAGAAATTGTTTTTAGAATCTTACTGGTAATCAGATAAGAAAAATTCCATTCTCAGGCATAAACATTGAATATTGAATGCCTACTACATCCCCCCTCTTTTACTGTCTCAAATAATTTGATTTATCCATTCATTTGCAGATTTAAAATATTTTTTATTTCTCGGTGTTTTTGTGTGTTGTGTAGGTTGAAGATAAAGACATCTGGTATTATACTCCCAGGACTGTCAGGAGCTGGAGGGTATCTTGTGAACAGAAAACTGTATGTGTTTGCTGGATCTTCAGCCAATGGAAATGTCAACACCCTGTATCAGCTGGATCTGACAACTTGGATATGGTCCATGGTACCAACCACTGAGCCTCTCCCAAGCCCCAGGGACAAATTTACTTACTGGTCTTACAATAACAAGTGAGCAGGAATTCATATTACATCATTTTTACAGATCTAACATAGGGACAATACATTGCTTTAAACTTTGATTTAGACCGATTATTATTCAACATGATGACAGTCTCAGTGACAAATTATTGATGAAGACTTATTATTCAGTTTGATGCTAGTATGAATGACAATGATGTAGACCTGTTATTATTCAACTTGATGCCAGTATGAATGACAAAACAATGATGTAAACCTATTATTATTCAGTTGGATGCCACTATGAATAACAATGATGTATACATGTACTTATTATTCAATTTGATGCCTGTATGAATGACAAAACAATGATGTAGACCTATTATTATTCAACTTGATGCCACTATGAATAACAATGATGTATACTTATTATTCAATTTGATGCCTGTATGAATGACAAAACAATAATGAAGATCTATTATTATTCAATTTGATGCCTGTATGAATGACAAAACAATGATGTAGACCTATTATTATTCAACTTTATGCCAATGTGAATGACAAAACATTGATGTAGACCTATTATTATTCAACTTTATGCCAGTGTGAATGACAAAACAATGATGTAGACCTATTGTTATTCAACTCGATGCCACTAAGAATGGCAATGATGTATACTTATTATTCAATTTTGATGCCTGTATGAATGACAAAACAATGATGTAGACCTATTGTTATTCAACTTGATGCTAATATAAATGACAAAACATTGTTGAAGAATTATTATTATTATTATTATTATTATTATTATTATTATTATTATTATTATTATTATTCAATTTGATGCCAGTATGAATGACAGAACAGATGTAGACCTATTATTATTCAACTTTATGGCAGTGTGAATGACAAAACAATGATGTAGACCTATTATTATTCAACTTTATGCCAGTGTGAATGACAAAACATTGATGTAGACCTATTATTATTCAACTTTATGCCAGTGTGAATGACAAAACAATGATGTAGACCTATTGTTATTCAACTCGATGCCACTAAGAATGGCAATGATGTATACTTATTATTCAGTTTTGATGCCTGTATGAATGACAAAACAATGATGTAGACCTATTGTTATTCAACTTGATGCTAATATAAATGACAAAACATTGTTGAAGAATTATTATTATTATTATTATTATTATTATTATTATTATTATTATTATTATTATTATTATTCAATTTGATGCCAGTATGAATGACAGAACAGATGTAGACCTATTATTATTCAACTTTATGGCAGTGTGAATGACAAAACAATGATGTAGACCTATTATTATTCAACTTGATGCCAGTGTGAATGACAAAACAATGATGTAGACCTATTATTATTCAACTTGATGCCAGTATGAATGACAAAACAATAATGAAGATCTATTATTATTCAACATTCAACTTGATGGCAGTGTGAATGACAAAACAATGATGTAGACCTATTATTATTCATCTTGATGCCAGTGTGAATGACAAAACATTGATGCAGACCTATTATTATTCAACTTTATGCCAGTGTGAATGACAAAACAATGATGTAGACCTATTAGTATTCATCTTGATGCCAGTGTGAATGACAAAACAATGATGTAGACCTATTAGTATTCAACTTTATGCCAGTGTGAATGACAAAACATTGATGTAGACCTATTAGTATTCATCTTGATGCCAGTGTGAATGACAAAACAATAATGAAGATCTATTATTATTCAACATTCAACTTGATGGCAGTGTGAAGGACAAAACAATGATGTAGACCTATTGTTATTCAGCTTGATGTCAGTGTGAATGACAAAACAATAATGAAGATCTATTATTATTCAAGTTGATGCCAATATGATTATTCATGAGACAAATCATTCTTCAAGAGCTACTTGCATTAGCCTAAAGGGCTGCTTGCTTTAGCCTAAAGGGTCACTGGCATTAGCCTAAAGGGTTATTCTTTTTAGCCTAAAGGGCCACTTGCATTAGCCTAAAGGGCTACTTGCATTAGCCTAAAAGGCTACTTGCATTAGCTTAACCCTTTGAACCCTAATCTCCCCCATATTTCGGCACCCTAACCCGAGCCTCCCTGGCAAATTTTGACAATTCTATAGCGAATCTAGCGAATAACATATCACAGGTTATGACGGTAGATAGCGAGGCCGGTATACCGGCCTTTCAGGTATATGCACCATTACAACAGGCCGGTACTGGCCTGTCGGGTTCAAAGGGTTAAAGAGCTACTTGCTTTAGCCTAAATGGTTACTGGCATTAACCTAAAGAGCTACTCTTTTTAGCCTAAAGGGTTACTTGCTTTAGCCTAAATGGTTACTTGCATTAGCCTAAAGGGCTATTTGTTTTAGCCTGTGTGCAAGAAACATTTTTAGGAGTACTCAGATCATTACCATCTCAAACATTTATGAATAAACTTGATAGTATGCATAAAACTTAAGATAAGAGTACTTTTTTGTGCCACTGCAATAATTTTAAAGTCTTCTTATGAAATAAATTGATATGTTTTTAAAGATAATTCATCAAATGTCATAAAGAGGGAGTGGATCATTTTGGGCAGTTTTGATTTTAATAATTGATGCTAATTCACATTCAGAAAAGGCTGCTATTAATAAAATGCACAAAAAAGCTTTAAATTCATTTTCAAAAACCTTTCATCTTTTTGATGTCACATTTGAAGGAAATCATCTTAGTTTGAAAGCGTTTAATGTGCACAAATCATGTAGACCTGTCATTTCTTGTTATCACTGTTTCTTCAAGTGGAAGAAAAATTTAGCATTTTTTATCAAATAATTAGTCACCAGTTAAATGAAATTTGAGAGGAAGATTGATTTTTATGTATGGATTTATACAAATGATTCAGATCTGCCACCAATTGTATTGTTACTATAAAATTAGAAAAACATGTTTTAAAAAAATGACCAAAAAAAATAAAGATCCTTAATAGAATTTAAAGAATATTTTAACAAAGTACCCTGCTAACCCAGATTTCATCACCAGAAGCTAATGGATTCAGTTTGAGGTAGATTTCAGCCAGATGAGCATCTCAGGTGTACTTGGTTCTCACTTTTGCATTGTATCATGACAAATGATAATTAGAGGATACAATTAAACCTTTGTCTTCTCAATACATGTACTTGGGAGAAAGCGAATATTTTTGGAAATGGCAGTGGATTGGAATGGAAAGGGCTATTTTTATTTGAAGTAAGTTTGAGTCATTACCAGACTAGTTCCTGGCCACTCTCTATGCATTTCCAGTTTCAGATTTTGCCCAATTCTGTTTTGGTTTTATGCTTCCATTGCCTTTCAAAAATCAAATGAAAATATTGAAATCAGAATGCAGCTCTTTTTTAATGATGCACTCTAATGGGAAAATAATGAATTACAATTAGTAAAGTACTTATGATGCATACTAATGACATGTTTTGCATTTTGATGACATCATGGTATATTTTGCATTTTGATGACATCATGTATATCTTGCATTTTGATGACATGGTATATCTTATATTTTGATGACATGGTATATCTTGCATTTTGATGACATCATGGCATATCTTACATTTTGATGACATGGTATATCTTGCAATTTGATGACATCATTATATTTTTTGCATTTTGATATCATAAAAAAATATATTTTGCATTTTGATGACATGCTACATCCTGCCTTTTATCCAAAATATGGCAAGTGTTACATATATTTGATTTAAGTCATTTATTTTTAAATTTGTTTGTTTTGTCAGATTCAAATTTGGCATTTTAAGTTTAAGATTCGTTCATTAAGGGGGGGGGGTGACCTGTACATTACAAAATAAACACCAGGTGTTGACCTCATTTCTGACCTGACTTCAGAGTTGTAAACAAGCTTTTAAAATGATTGGTTGGTTCCAAGGACATAATGGAGCTTTGTATAAACATCTTTCTGTTTTTAGTTGGGTCATACGGTGGGTATGTGAGTTTTTGAACGTAAATTTGTTCTAAAAGATTCTAGAAGATCACATGACCCCTTTTTTGTTTATGTAAAACAGGTATATAAATTATGTTTTGGAGCGAGCTATTCAGTAGAAGTTGGGCTATTAGAATACTAAGTTGTGTGTTGTTTTGAGTTATTTTAAATTACCTTGTACTGGAAATTATGTCAATTCGTTTGGATCAAGAGGAATTATTTTGTTATTTATTTGGAAAAGTATTGTGCTCATAGAATTTTATTACCAAGAACTGATTTCATCAAGTGACATCGTCTTCCATCTTGGATACTTTGCTGGGATTCGAACTTGGAATTATTTGGACATTTTATTACCAGGACTTTTGCAGATTCTCTAGTGGATAATATTTTGAATTGTGTTTGGATTAATTTTGGAATTGATTCTTAAAACCGTAAGTTTATTTTTCTTTTCTGGAAAATATTTGTGCTCAATAAATTGTTTATTAAGTTTTTACAAACTTGTTATTTTCACTCTTTCTATGTTACTGTTTATTTGAGCCCATGCACGTAACACAAGGCAAACATTCTAGCTAGCAGAACAGAAAATCTGGTTGAGAATTTGAATGTTTAAGGTGTATAGAATGAACATTTTGAGATTAATGCCATCAGGAAATTACACAGAATGTAATTTTTGCTCATATTGTACATGAATTCACAGTACTGGTAATATATATACTCAATTATAAGTAAAGTCCAACTGCATGCAACATAGGCCCAGATCTGCTGCTGCATTATGCACCAGCAAATCAGTTTGAGTTGTTGTTTTATTGACTCTTCCTTGCAAATTTCATTGACTCACGTCTGCTAGTGCAATGTGATAACAGTTCTGGGTCTATTCAGTTTCAGTTGAATCAGACTTGTTTGTGCATAAATGGTAGCTAGTGGTTTTTAGTATATTCTTGGTTTAAAAATGTGCACTTAAAGAAAGTTTTTCTGCAAATTGAATCCTATAGTTTTTATTAATGATTCTGTTTCCTTGGTAACAAAAATGTTAACACATAAGACATTGTAACCAATAGCATAACCTTTATGATGCATGGACAATAACAGGTTCTGTGGATGAGCACCATCCCCTCAAACCATCAAACCATACAGAATTTGGATTGCACATTGTTCTTGTACATTTATGTGTATGCCTAGCTGATTTACAACCTCGTCAAAATAGTTATCTCTACTTTACCCTATTCAACCTAGTCAAAATAGATATCTCTACTTTACTCTATTCAACCTAGTCAAAATCAATATCTCTACTTTACGCTATTCAACCTAGTCAAAATAGATATCTCTACTTTACTCTATTCAACCTAGTCAAAATCAATATCTCTACTTTACGCTATTCAACCTAGTCAAAATAGATATCTCTACTTTACGCTATTCAACCTAGTCAAAATCAATATCTCTACTTTACCTTATTCAACCTAGTCAAAATAGATATCTCTACTTTACCCTATTCAACCTAGTCAAAATAGATATCTCTACTTTACCCCTATTCAACATACAGTGTAAATATAACTACTTTACCCCAATTCAACATCCATTGTAAATAGATATCTCATCTCAACATTTTTTCAAAATAAAATCAAAATAGATATCTCTATTGTACTCCTATTCAGCATAGACAAAATATATTTCTACTTTACCCCTATTCAATATACAATGTATATATCTCAACGTTACATCTATTCAGGATACAATCTAGATAGATATCTCTACTTTACCCATATTTGGTGTACAATTTAAATGTATATCTCTATATTTGGTGTACAATTTAAATGTATATCTCTATATTTGGTGTACAATTTAAATGTATATCTCTATATCTGGTGTACAATTAAATGTATATCTCTACTTTACCCATATTTGGTGTACAATTTAAATGTATATCTCTATATTTGGTGTACAATTTAAATGTATATCTCTACTTTACCCCTATTTGGTGTACAATTTAAATGTATATCTCTACTTTACCCATATTTGGTGTACAATTTAAATGTATATCTCTACTTTACCCATATTTGGTGTACAATTTAAATGTATATCTCTACTTTACCCATATTTGGTGTACAATTTAAATGTATATCTCTACTTTACCCATATTTGGTGTACAATTTAAATGTATATCTCTACTTTACCCCTATTCAGTATTATACAATGTTCAGTGTAAATAGATATCTCTTCTTTACCCTTTAGTTAGTATGAAATGTAAATAGTTTTTTCTACATTACCCCTATTCAGTATACAATGTAAATATATCTCTAATTTACCTCTATTTAGTATGCAATGTAAATGTATCTCTAATTTACCTCTATTCAGTATGCAATATAAATGTATTTCTAATTTACCCCTATTCAATATGCAATGTAAATATATATCTCTACTTTATCTATATTCAGTATACAATTAAATAGATTACGCTACTCTGATTCCTTAATTGTTGAGGTAGCTGTAAAAGTTATTACCAGTTTTAGTTGCACATGTTACTGTTTTCTATTCAGGTTATATTGCTTTGGAGGATTTGGAATTCCACTTTATGGCTACCTTAATGAAAATGGAACATTTGTGCAAGATGATTGTGACCCTACATTGGTACAGTATTTCCTTCTAATCTATCTACTGGTACATATCACTATTATGATAAATGATACACCTTGTTATATTGGTATCTAGTCACTATTATGATAAATGATATACCTTGTTATATTGGTATCTAGTCAATATTCATATAAATGATTTGCCAATGTTCTTTTGATATCTAGTCAATATTATGATAAATGATTTGCCTAGTTCTATTGATATCTAGTCAATATTATGATAAATGATTTGCCTAGTTCTATTGATATCTAGTCACTATTATGATAAATGATTTGCTTAGTTCTATTGATATCTAGTCACTATTATGATAAATGATATACCTTGTTATATTGGTATCTAGTCACTATTATGATAAATGATATATCTTGTTATATTGGTATCTAGTCAATATTCATATAAATGATTTGCCAATGTTCTTTTGATATCTAGTCAATATTATGATAAATGATTTGCCTAGTTCTATTGATATCTAGTCAATATTATGATAAATGATTTGCCTAGTTCTATTGATATCTAGTCAATATTATGATAAATGATTTGCCTAGTTCTATTGATATCTAGTCACTATTATGATAAATGATATACCTTGTTATATGGTATCTAGTCACTATTATGATAAATGATTTGCCTTGTTATATTGGTATCTAGTCACTATTATGATAAATGATTTGCCTAGTTCTATTGATATCTAGTCACTATTGTGATAAATGATTTGCCTAGTTCTATTGATATCTAGTCAATATTATCATAAACAATATACCTTGTTATACTGCAGTCTATCACTATTATGATAATCTGGCTGCCACCTATCAAATATCCACCTTCCAGGAGATTAAGGAAACTGCTCCAAAAGGAGAGAATTCAGTCAATTTGATTTTTGGACTAGATGTTTTTTGGGCAGAAATATGGACTGACCTTATATCTATTGTTAGTGAGTTTTGGACCAACTCATTGATGTGTGTTTGAAATTTAAAGTTTTACTGTAGTTAAGATGGTTAATTATGGAATTCTTTGTGGTGACAGCAATTCCATATTTGTGGTATTAACATGGGAATGACATGATGGAGTAACCTGAGGGTGTTAGATCCACACACCAATTCAATCATTGATCCAATGGATCCAATCATTGCCTGATTTATTTAAGCCTCACTTCTGTTAGGATAAAGTTGTCAATATCCTGATTGTTGATAAAGTTAACTATTGCTGTTATCCTCTCCAGTGGTCCTACTGATTTGAAGTTGAATAATGCAGTTGATCAGACTTCAAGGTTGATGATTTCAGAGGAACTGAATTTATTTAATATTTCCAAATTCATGGTTGAGTTTTCTAATTGCTGTAAAAGAAAGGGTGGTAACTGGAATTTTTCTTCCTGTTCTATGTCAGCCAGCTTTAAAATGATTTTTTTTGCTGCCATTTATTTTATTTATATTAGGTAAAGATGATTGCATTCCCAGGTTCTTACTTCAAGTGCACAGCGTAATATTGAGTGCCAAGGACTTATTTAATGCATTTAATAAGGATCCATTGAAACATTATGACTTAAAATATGTAATTAGAAAAGGGTGAGAAGCACCAAGCCTTGTAAAATTCAACAAATAATTTATTTCCCTCGAATGAAAAGGGAAAATATAAAAGACTACTTACTGCATTGTGAATTAAATCCCAAATATTCCTTTAATGACTGACTGACTCACACAAATCCTAATAAATAAAGTTCTGAATAATTTGTAATGGTACTTTAAATAATTTCCAATGCTGAAGGTGTTAGTTATGCCTTTTGTTGCTGGTAATCTCTAATATACAGATGTCCTTAATTGTATTGATATGCCAACATCCTTTTGTTGAATCACAGTATTTTAATCCAAGGTTTCCTTGTTTGAAATCACTATAATTCCCAGTTAAGCTCTTTTGCCAAGAATATTATAAAGCACCTTGTATTTATAGAGAAAATTTCACCCAAATAAAAAAAATGAATACAACAATATGTTCACACAGGAAATAATTTTTTTCCAGTCAACAAGATTATATTTAAAAAAACTGTCAGAAACAAATAAACTGGATGACAGCCAACATTTAATTTCTAGAAAAATCTTGGCTATAATTAGAAGGTCTGTTACTAAAATTATAATAAAAACATGGTGAACATGATGTCCTTGACTCAGACTAAGATAAATGTTTTCTACCATTGATAATGATCCTAATATTAAAATGATACTCTGAGAAAAATGAACTGTGTTAATAGTTACAGAATTAAAAAATAGCAATGATTCTGGTTAGGTAGTCAATGAACTTAATTTTGGATTTAGCCAGCAGCAACATACAATTTTTCATGACCCATAACATATAATAAGTAATAAAAAATCTAACAGACAACACAAATTAAATATACATAACAGTGGGGCAAAACAACTGAGATAAAGTCTACTTGTTCTCTTATCAAAGGCAAGTAAATGAAGAAACACATTCCAACAGAAGAGCCAGTGCATGATCAAATCACTAATTCTGTCAGCAAAAATACCCCAAACTCCAGAGCAGCTGCCCCAAGCCTGCTAAGGCAATTGCAGCCATTTTGAATTGCATAATTCTGTATGAGCATGTGTAACTTATTAAGGACAAAACTCATCAATATACATAAAGTCAGCTGCTTAATTCTTTGTTACAGTTTCATCAAGTAGTAAGAGGATGGAATAATCAGCTGTTGATATTTGATCTGGATTCAAACACTTGGTCCAATCCAAAATGTTATGTAAGTTGTCATGGACCTGATTTTTTTGTTGTTTTTCTTTTTGTTTGTTCTGTTTCATCAAGCTTACAATTCTGAAATGCAAGGAGTACTAACAAAATCTATAACTTTGCTAATGACAAGGTTTTCTTTTGATGTGGTAAAGACATACATTTTCAGATTCACAAAGTGATTTAAGATTGTATTGTAACATACTTGATCCATTTATATGACTTTAGCATACATGCCAACCATTACGCTTTTGGCGTAATCATTACGCTTTTTGTCACTAAATTACGTGTTATGCTTAAACGTATATGGATTACACTTTTTCGGTATATCCACCTCCCAAAAAAATCAATTAATTTTTTTCTCTTTATTATTAAAATTCCATTAATCCCACAGACCGTATTTTAGAAAAGACGGCTTTTCCGTAACTACAATATAAGAGTACGCTAGACCGTGGACTTTCGTAACAGTATCATGTTCTATTTATAGCTAACCTGGTTCTACTGTTGACCTCGATTCTATTTATAGAATCAGCATGCAATGTGAGGAGATAGCAGACTGGTTTTCCAAATTTAATCTTTACTCGCAGATTCCATATAATAATTCATATTTCTTGCAGAATCAGACTAATATATTTTAGCGCTTAAAAAGTATATTTTATTTTACTCTATGCATTTATGTGAGCAA
This sequence comes from Unio pictorum, assembly GCA_030141615.1. NCBI lineage: Eukaryota > Metazoa > Mollusca > Bivalvia > Unionida > Unionidae > Unio > Unio pictorum. Next base: position 15,319,784 of record JARLTB010000022.1, read on the forward strand.
AAATATCCCCGTTCAAAAATTTCCCAGATAAATTAGAAAAAGGCAACCGAAAACCCCCGAAACAAAATATAACAGAATCCTCTAAATATTAAGGAAAAAAAAAATACAGCATCACGTGACATCTATTTCCGGCCTTGTCGAAAGAATTTTAAAATTTAGCGCTAAACGTCTTAAGAAGGTTTCTAGTCGATGTGTGTAAAGCTCAAAGTGCTACATATGAAAACTTGAAACAGTAAAGGATGAGAAAGGCAAATAATCGTTGTTTATTGAAATTTTAGCATGTTATATGTGGATTACGCTTTTTCTGCCTGGATTCCACTTTTTGACCACTTGGATTACGCCATTTCCTCGTCAGGGGTTGGCATGTATGCTTTAGCTGTACATTAATTGTAGCTATACTGAAATGCAACATACTTTACATTTTAATATGACTAGCTATATTGAAATACATCATACTTGATGCACTAATATGACATATATATTTCTTGAAATGCTACATGCTTTACATTTTAATATGATTTTAGCTGTACTGAAATGCATCGTACTTCACACATTAATTGTAGCTGTACTGAAATGCAACCTACTTTACATTTTAATATGACTTTAGCTGTATTGAAATGCATCGTACTTTATGTATTATATTGGTTCAAGATCCAACCTACTTTACACATTTTGGCCCAGAGTGGCTGAGTGGTCTAAAGCGCTCTCCATTACGGATCACTGCCATCTCACCTCTGTCTGTGTGGGTTTGAGTCTCAGATTGGCCAAAGTGGGTATATGAAAAAGCTTGCCAGTAGCTTCTTGTGGTTCTGTTCGGGGTTTTCCACAGGTTCTTCCTCCGCTGTTAATATTGGCCACAATGTATAGCCTATCTTGTGCTGAAAAATGGCATTAAACCCTACAACTACAACAACTTCACACACTAATATGACTAACTATATTGCTGTGCAATATACCTTAAACAATAATATGACTTTGGTTATATATTTGTTTAGTTTTATGTTTAAGAAAATACTTTTTGAATTCATTTATTGCCCAATGTAGTCTGCTAATTACATAACCCTGTCAAGTTTATTGGGGGTAAACTCACCTATACAAAAAGGGTCTATAATAATTATTCATTTACAAATGTATTTTGCACTTTACACATGTGACATGCTTGGATAGAGGGTCCATGCTTGGAAGAAGCATTGTTTATAAACAAGATGATTACATACTGCCATTGCTGTTTTCATTTCTTATATATCTTAAGGTTTCATTTCAGTTATAAACTCTACAAAATTGTCATTTTTTGGTCACTAATGCGTTTAAATTTACATTTCTATCTGATCTTGAATTGGCCATCTTTTCATAGGGTCCAGTTCCATTGCCACGGGCTGCACATGCAGCCTGCAGGTTCGGACACAAGGTGTACATGTTTGGGGGGAGATACAAAGATCAGAGGATGAATGATCTACACTGTTTGGACCTAGACACTCTCACCTGGAGTGGAGAGTAAGTCTACCATTAAATGTTTCACACTAATTTGAATGGGAGAAGAAATGAAAATGCTTTTGACAGTTTTGTGTAATGCTCTGTTTGAATATTTGTTCTTGTCTTTTGATTTAGTTCCCTTTACAATTTTCACATCTACATTCAGAATTGTACAATATCTGTGAAAAGAAAAAAATATGCACTTTCTCGTTATAATGTCATTCATTATGACATGTTTCATGTTCAGTGGCATGTATAGTTACGGATTCCATTTCATTACATAATACAAAAATTATATGCATTGTGCTCTTCATGATAAGGTGGTCTCATTATAAGATGAATGTGCTTTATTGCTTTGATATACAGTGTTATATTTATGGAAGTAGTGTTATATTGAGGGAGTACTGCTGGACTGAATAGAGTAAATGAATACAGTACTATTTCTATCAAGCAATATTAACTGAAAATTTAAAATAGCTTCTTTCCAAGATTTTTTTAAACATAGTAGGAGTATTGTTATATATATTTAATTGTGTGTTTAACTTTTGTAGATGTAGTAAGATGTAGGTAATGTAAACAACATGTTTACAAGGCTAATTTTTGTCCATGATTGTAAGCTGTGAACATGTTTCCATAGCAAGAGTTCAAGGTGAGCCTTGTTTACAGTTAGACGTCATTTTTCCATTGTTTCCTGGTGGGTATTTTGGATTATACTGCTATTTTTCAGAACATGATAGGCTGCAGATGGCCATCAGTTTATCTTTGGCGATAGAAATCTGGAAAAATCCCCGAAAGAACTACTGATCCGAACCCATAAAAACATTATATCAAGTAATTCTTGGTATAATATATTGATCTATAAGTTAATAACATCTGAAGTGGCTCTAATATAATGTACAGCTCTTGAGTTCCATAAATTTCATATCTAATGATCATGAGGTTTTATTTATCATACAATTGCATGGGTCTGTTACTTGTTGATTTTGCTGTGTAGCATCACTGTATTGTGTCACTATATGACATGATGCTTCAGCATGACATTTAGCATTATGTGGAGTTTATTTGTTTTACAAGACAGGTTTATCCAGGGGTTTGAGGATTTTTTTCTGACATGACAGAATTATGTGAGGTTTATTTTATTTCAGTATCTATGGGCAAGGAGAGGTTCCTTGTGGCCGGTCTTGGCATTCCTTCACTGCTGTGTCACACAAATGTGCCTTTCTGTATGGAGGATTCACATCAAACAGGGAACCTCTTAGTTAGTATTTTTAAAAGATTTTATCAATTTGTTTTATAGTTGCCATTTTTGCTGAATAATATTTTACTTGGCACATAATAACCTTGATTGTGCCCCTGAACATACAACATATCCAGCTATCTACCTTTATTAGCAGATAACAAGACACTGAGTAACACTTTTCATGCAGCAGAGTCATACTTTTCAGCAATGGCAATAGTATGTGTTTAAGTCAGGTAACATATATCACAAGACTATTTGCAGGTTAGCCATGTTTTGTGAATGTTTGATTTTTCACAATCAACTTATATCTCTCATGTACTGCTTTTAATCAAGGTAGATATATAAAATTGTATAGTCCATCAGCTGGATTCTGTCTTGGCAGCCATCTTGTAAATCTTATCATTACTCTTTCTGATGCGCTAGTTGCATGGTGTTTTTAATGAAACTCTTTTTATGACATGAAGTCGACCCTTAATTGAAATTTCATATGTGCCTATCTAAATCTAACTGGGCAGACATCCAGAAGTTTTGGGAAAGAATGGTCATATAGACAGATTCAAAACCATTTTTTGTATGCCTGTCAGTTCGTCCTAAATGGAAATTGTTGGAACCTGACAACCAATTTGGCAGCCAATGTTCCACAAAGTTAATTGGACAGTTTATTTTTATGTTTTTTATAGCTTACTTGGCCATAATATCAAGTGAGCTTTTGGTATGGACCAGGACCCATATGTTATCCATCCATGAATAGTCCCTAATTATCACTTTAAAGTCCATATTTCTGCTCTGATTTCAGTCAAACTTGGAATGTGGGTTTATATTATCAAAATCTTGGACAACTTGAACAATGAGTAAGATCCATAGATACCAATGATTTACTAACCTTGTTACTGGTGGCTGCTATATTTCTGATCTAGTTTTGACAAATCTTGTAATATATGCTAATAGCATTAAAATCTTGAATAATTCTGATAGTGAGCTTGATCCAAGCATTCTGATTAGTTGATCATGCATCTGAATGACTGAGCTTATTACCATTCTGAAGACTATATTTCTGATTCCATTTTGATTTTTATAATACTTGGAATATGTACTTATATCATTAAGATTTTGGATGTATTTGATAATAAATGCGTTCCATACATACCAGGAGGTGATTTTGCATCTGATTAGGTGAGCTTGTTACTTCTATGGAAGTCACATTTATGATCTAGTTTTGATCAAACTTGATATGCAGACTTATTTCATCAAGAATTTTTATGGGTTCAGTAATTTGTATTCTTGCATCTGATTAACTGAGTCTGTTACCACATAATTCTGACCCAGATGTGATCAACAATTGGAATATGGGTTTATAACATCAGTATCAGGAATAATGTCAAAAGTAAGTATGATGTATGTAAATTAATGGGTTGGTATTGCATCTGATTGACTGAGCTTGTTACCACTCTCAAAGCCAATTTTTTTATCTAGATTTTATCAAACTGCAGATATAGGTTTTATATGATTCAAATCTTGCATGAAATAAGTAATGCTTGCAATCCACACATATTAATGAGGTGATCTTAATTGTGATAGGCCAGTTACACTTTAGATGCTGTGTTCCTGATCCAGTTTTGAGCAAACTTGTTGAAGACAGTAGAACTTTGATTATCTGTCACCCTATTAATCCGTCAGTCTCTGTTAACCGTCAAAGCATTGTACACCAAAATATAAAAAAATGTACATGTACAAATGTAGATATTAAGATTTTTTGATGACAGGGTCTGTCATATAATATTTTTATGTACATATTCTATTTTCCATCTACTCTCATATCCATCATGGTCTCTGTCCCGCATCCTGACAGATAATCAAAGTTCTGCTATAGGCTTCAATTATTAAGTCTTTGGAAGAGTTCAGTTGTGAACAAGATTCAAACATATTGAAGGAGCTGATTTCACATCAGTTTGGTTAAGCTTCTCATTTCCTTTATTGACTCTGTTTCTGTCATTTTTTTTAGGAAACTTGGTAAATAGGTTGCTATCATTGTAATAGTGCAGAATTTTGTAGAATAATTTTGTCATAGATTCTGTCATGGTCAGCATGAGATGTAACCATTAAGACTGATGTCTAGGCTCAAAGTAATTTGGCAGCTTGTAATTATCAACCTCTCCTGCTTGGAAGCATGAATTGAATTTTAATTAGAGTTCATTAGTTAATGCTTTGACATATGTTAGTGTCAGGTCTTGTAGCTGTAAATGACAAGAGTTGAAACAAACCAGACACATTTTAGGAAGTCTTGGGCCACTTGAAACAAGTGTTATAAACTGATATTCATGCAATGAACTGGTTTTAATCTTGTACCTTTTCAAGTACTAGTTTAAAATCCTTTTATAGAGAAGCTACAATGGCTACCATATCATCTTTACATTATGTAGCCCGAATGTTATGCCGATTTGAGCTATTATACTTCTCAGTGATTAGTTGATTCCATCTTGATACTTATCAGTAATAGTAAAAGCCAATAATTATTGACGCAACAAAACCCAAAATATACAGAATAAACAATGTTAAGGATAATCATATTCTCTGTAGACTTAAAGTCCCTTTATCAGAGTGTTGAAACTAATGTCATTGTGTTGAATTTATAAATCAACAAATATTTCTATGTGTAAACCCACTGCTAGTAAGAAGTAAATTTGTCAGTTTTTGCACTAATTTGCAAGCTGTTTGCCAGGGTAAGAGACGTGACAATTCTAGAGGGGTACTTCTGAACACAGACTCATCAGCACCCTGCGAAGGTCGGGGGTAATTTTAATGGAGATCCACTGTAATATGAATGTTTTTTTTAACCAAGCATGTTATGTAGGTACATATTGACTGTATCTGAGAGAAGTTAGGTATCCTGTTATCCGTGACTGCAGGTTTAAGATATATGGTCATGATTTCATCATTCAGTTTCATCACATATTTTGGACGGACATGAAGTGAGTGACTTAATGGCTAGAGTGCTTTTGTGTACCGCTTTGTGAATGCTTGTAGAAGCACAATTATTTGAAAGCAGTCAGGTAATATAAATGGTCAGATTATTTAAAGGTTACATTGTATCAAAATTCATTCATTCTTACATACATTTCTATTTTTTCTTAGGTGATGCCTGGTTGTTTGACATATCTGTGATACAGTGGACAAAATTGAATGTTTCAAGCAATCAGCCACGACTTTGGCACACATGCAGCTATAGTAATAGTGAAGTCATCGTATATGGGGGATGTTCAAACAATATTCTTGACTATAGGGAACCTACAGTATGTAAAACTATAACAATAGACATGTTTCTTTTCTGGGTGTAAATCCAATTTTCCTCTCTTCGCAGTCCATTGGGTAAACTTTCCTTAGTATTTTTATGGATAGATATATTACAATATTCAAGACTACATGCACAAATGCCTTGATAGGTTCACATGCCTCTCTTTGTGAAAACATTCATAAAAATATTGATTTTTCACGCATGTATTCCAATGCAAGAATGCCTCAATGCTACATGAGAATTATAAGCAGATACTTAAAGTTGTGGAGAACATCATAATGTTTTTAAAATTTACTACCATGCAAGAATGCTTGTTGTTTATATTTTAACTTTGAGTAGTAAATAAGGGTCAGAAATGACTTGTATATATTTTATTCAACATGATAATGTTTGGAAAAAAGATAAGGCGTCTTTAAAAAGTGATGACCTCACAACATAGTCAAATGGAGATAACTATTCTAGTACATGTATATATGCATGTGAAATAACATCAGTGCTGTGTAGGTATTATAATAAGCTTTGACCATGCAAAATTTTCCCAAATAAAAACTATTTTAGCACAGAGTATTTGTTACACCATTCAATTCAATACACACCAATTCAAATATCTTGGTTTCATAACCATGGAAGAGGGATCAAGAGCAGAAATTTTGTCACGAGCAGCACAAACAACGGCAGCTATGTCAAAGCTAAGACCCATCTGGAGAGACAAGAACATCTGTCTTAAAACTAAAATCAGACTATTGAGAGCACTAGTCATCTCAATCTTTTTGTATTCATGTTTATACCTGGACCCTGACAGCAGAATTACAACGAAGAATCCAGGCACTTTAAATGAGACGCTACAGAACCATCCTTGGCATCTTTTATATGGACCACATCACAAATAAAGAAATGCATAACACCATCAAGCACAAAGTAGGTCATTATGAAGACCTCCTCACCACTGTCAAAAAGAGAAAGCTGAAATGGTATGGCCATGTTATTGAGCGAACAGTCTATCCATAACAGTACTGCAGGGTAGTGTCCAAGGTAGTAGAAGGAGAGGAAGACAGAAAAAATTGGAGTGACAACATCACAGAATGGACCAGGAAAAGTTTTGCGGAGACATAGGCATTAACACATGATCGAGGCAAGTTGAGGGAACTGGTCAAATGTTCAGCAGCACAGTGCCTCAGCGACCACACTAGGTCAAGAGACTGATGATGATGATGATGATGATGATTGTTACATAGAATGCAGTAATGTGTCATGTACATGTGGGCTATGCATGGGTACCTTTAATGATTCTAATTGAATTGATTTCCATAGCCAGTTAAAAAGTTGTGAAAAGTATATGACAGACATAGATTTAATTTAACTATGAATTAAAAATTGAAACTATTTATTTACAAATCTTTCAATTAAGTGCAGATAAAACTGTTATTAACAAATCTTTGAATTAAGTGCAGATACAGATGTTATTAAGAATATCAAGACTTTACTGTTTACAGTAAATTATTCAAAGCTGGTCAGCATGAAAGCATATGGTGATTTAACAGTTCAAAATTTAATTGTTCAGATTTTGAAGGACCTTCTTATTCTTAAAATTTTATATTTAATAATTTATACATTTGAAATTTTTTTTCCATATAAAATATTAATAAGTCAGGGAAAATTGTACTCTTAAAAAATCAGATGATGAGCAATGTTTAAAATGGCAATTGTGATCAATGAGATATTTGGAAAAGTTGAATTGTTGTGATGTTTTTGATATATATGATGCATCTTCATTGTCTTTGTTTACACACTTCTTAGCAGTATTCATTTTTGTTCGATGCATTTAGTTATGGAAGGATGACTCCTGCAGATAATGGATAGTGATTTCAGGGGAGGTGATTTGGAAAGTTTATCATGGCATATGAAAATTATTTGTTGACTATTTGAGGCTGCTTGATAAATTTGCAAATGCATTATTTTGTTTGCCCCTTCTGTATTAGCAGAAGTGGGTATATTTTTTATTGCTCCAATCCACCTGTACATCCAAATTTGTTTTAGCATAATAGCATAAAACCTAATAAACTTGGAGTTATTAAATTTGTGCACTTTACTATGGTCACATGACTTCTTTAGATTTTCAGGCCATTTTAGAAATTTGTAATGCATATTGGTACTTTTTGTGGACAGAAGCATTATTTAATTTAGTACAATTAAGGAAAACCCACTTCATTGAGTTAGTAGACATGTTTACATATGTAGTTGACCTGTTAGAAAAGTTTAGTTTAGTAGACATGTTTACATATGTAGTTAACATGATAGAAAAATTGAGTTAAGTTGACACGTTTACATATATTGTTGACAAGTTAGAAAAAGTGAGTTTAGTAGACATGTTTATATATGTAGTTGACCTGTTAGAAAAATTGAGTTTAGTTGACATGTTTGCATATGTAGTTGACCTGATTAGAATGTAATGCCTTTGTGGCATATTTTTCCAAAACGTTTTTAGCTTTTACTTTTTTTGGTGTACATTGTGGGCATATATGTTTTACAAGTACAAATCTATATGGATCTTAAGTTAATAAAATCATCAAAGCCTTATTCACATATCCAGATTTTGAGAATTAAAAAAAAAATCAGTCACTTTGCAGATTTAGCTATCGTGCATCAGACTTTCAGGATTCCAGTTGTTTTAACATGAACAATTAAAACCAGCCATGATGTTGAAACTGTAGATTCCACATCTATAAAACAGGTGAATCCTCTCAAATAGGAATGTGAGAATTGAATTCTTGTGCCAAAACCAGATGATACTTTCTGCAGTTGCACAGGCTATATAAAAGTAAATAGTATGACAAAAACAGATTCATTTCCATTGACAGGAATGAATGACTGCATTGATAAAATTTTAAATGCAAAATATATTACTGAATTTGACTCTTTGAAAAGATTCTAGCAAATTCCACTGATGGAAAGGGCAAAGGAAATTTCGGCATTTTTAACTCCTTTAATAATATAAAGTGAAGCTTTTTAAAAGGTTCATCTTGTATGTTTTTTACATTTATCGACCATGCTTTCATCTGGTCTGGATAATTGTTCTGCTTAAATCAATGATGTCATTTACTATGACACTTGCCCTGGAAAGATCACTTGCAAAACATTCAGAAGTTCTTTGATAGGTTAATTGATGCAGATTTGACAGTTTAGACAAAAGTGAGTTTTGCCATACTTATTGTACATTTCTAGGACATCGTTAAACACAATCAGGTTATACCTGTACAATATCTGCTGATGCAAGTGATGTAGGGGTTGGTGGAGTATTGATTTAAAAAGATAAAAATGGTATATATCTTTCAGTGTGGTCTTTTGCTAAAATATTAGACAAGCACCAGAGAAATTATTCCACAATTGAGAAGGAATGTTTGGCTTTTATATTTGCCTTGAAACACTTTGAAGTATATGTTTGTTTAGTTCCATCTCTAATTATTGTATTGTGGTAACAGTCCCCTTACCGTCATTGGCAAGAATTTTAAAAAATCAGATATTATTAAGAAGGTGAAGTTAGATGTTGCAGGTATGCAATATTGAGATCAGATACATCAATGGAAAAGATAATCTGACTGCAGATGCACTTTTGTGTTTGATGAACCCCAAATATTACTTTTAAGCTTTCCTAATATTTTTCTTCAAAATATGTATTTACACAAAGTCATTTTTTTGTGACCTTGAAATGGTGGTATCCATCTTTTTTGTTAACCTTATTTTACTGTATGCTGATAAACATAAAAAAAAGTTTAAACACAAAGTTGGTCAGTCATATCCACATTAAGAAATCAAGAAAGTATTACTGATGCAGCAAGACTGCAGGTGACACACCACTAATTGTGAAACAAACTACAAATGTGGTAAATCTTACAGAATTAAACAACATATAGCACAAGGGTATTGACAGGGTTCATACGGTCTTTGAAGGTCTTTGAGAGTTTGGGAAAAATGAGGTAGCATTTTCAAGGCCTTGAAAGTTTGGGAAAATCGAGCATATTACCCTGAGGTTTTAAAAGTCTTTGAAAATTGAAATAAACCCCAAGTTTTTAAATTTCTTTCCAGAATCACAAATAAAATTATCCGAGGTTGTTCGATTTGGATGTAATCTAGTTATCCTGGTTTCTTTCTTTTGATGACCCGTTCAGTTTAATTGCCGCCGCAAAAGCAAAAGAGGCTTTATTTGACCATTCAAAGTTGGCCTCGGCGTCGACTTCAATTGCACATGCACTCTTCATCAAAGCAAGACGGCTACACACTTCATCAAAGGAAGTCACAAATAAAATTGCCTAAGGTCGTTAGCTTCAGATGTAGCTGGTTTTCCTGGCTTCTTTCTTTTGATGAATCATTCAATTTGATTGGACAAGTCCATCAGCTTTGGCTAATCAAAATGTTCATTACACTAATTCACTCTACGTAGAAAGTAACATGCTCGAGAATTAAAATTTGTTTAGTTGATTTACATCTTCATTGTTTAAAAATGCCAGATCTTTGCTCTTTCAACGCTATCTGGCTTGACCAAGAGAAATTCAAGGAATGGCTGCAAAAGGATAAATTATGTTAACGAAAGGCATTTTGTACATTATGTAAAATTAAGATGATCAACTTGGCTTCAATGGGAGAAGGAGCCTTTCCTTTACAAGTCATGCCAAAGATAAGTTGCAAATTAGTAACTACATACTGTTCATTTAGTGCAGCAAAGATGCAGAAGTATAAGCTATTGGTAGTTTTGGGCAAAATACTCTTCGGGTATAAAATACGATATTGTTTAGTTTGATGATTTGAGAGATACGTCAGAAGAGGGCCCGTTTAAATTTACTTATACTGTCGCTTTATTTAACATGTTTGAGGGACAAAAATTATTTTCGAAAATTTTGTTCTACATAATAATGTTCCTTCACGGATAAACAGTTTTAAAGTGCGCATGCGTACACTATAGTATAGTTAAGCAAGAGTTGTTCTTAAATTGCGAGTAAAAAAAAAATTTTAAATGGCGTTAACGTGTGCTGTGAAGCTTTAACTGTAGAAAGTCAAGTCATTTGATTAGGCAAATAAAAAAAAAGAATTTAAAAATGTGTTTCCAGTTGACGGCATGTCCCCGTTTCTCATTGCTGATCCTCGACTTTTTCCCCAATGCTATATAAAAAAAATTATTTAAAAAAATCACATTGCCGAAATTGATTTGTGTATCTCTAGTCTGACTATACATCCCCATTTGTTTGTACCCCTAAGTTATCCAATCGGACAATCATCCCTTGACATGCTTCAATAGAACAGATGAGAGCCTTGATGAAGTGTTTTATTCTGTCCTTTCCAAAAGAAAGGAATATGTGGAACTTTGGAATATTCTCCAGAAAATGTTGTTGTTGTCACATGGGCAGGCAGCAGTGGAGAAAGGATTTTCTGTCAGCAAACAGGCATCTGTTGAGAACCGCAGCAGAGCTCAAAGGCTAATCATTGACACAATGAGAAAAGTAGGTGGACCTTTGGAAATCATCATTAGCAATGAAATGATGATATGCCTCCTCTGCAAGACATAATTACCATGCCTATCTGGATAAGAAGAAAGCAGAGGAGAAGGATGAGAAGAAAAAACAAAAGGGAAAGAAACAGGAGTTAGCCTTGGATGAAGTGGAAAAACTTTAAGCCAAAAAGCTGCGTCTTGAAGCTGACATTGCCAGTCTACATGCTTCCTCTGTACAGAAAGCAAAAGAGGCAGAGTTAAAAGGACTCATTGTGCTTATCACAGAGTCAAATGCTGTTAGGAGAAGAGCAGAGGAAAAGATGACAGTGGTGGCTCTCTTTCCAAAATGATTGAAGAGAAAAAAAAATCAAATATAATAATGCATTTAAAGCAGAGCTGATGTCTGTTAAGAGAACATTTTTTTTTGTATTAAATCTGACATGTATGTTACATATTTCTGAAAAAAAAAAACAAATGTTAGCCTATCTTCCAGATCATTATACTGCAATTTTAGGAAATTAATTATAGTTTGACACTAATCGGTAAACAATATTGTAGTATTTCATTTTGGCATTCGTTGTTTTCTCATATAACCTGTATACATGTACACAATGTCAGCAAAAATAGGTCTTGGAAATCTCTTTTTGTTGTCTTTGAAAGTTTGGGAAAAGTCTTTGAATTTATCATTCATAGTTCAGTATGAATCCTGCTTGATACTAAACTGATTTTCTTGCCTTTGAATAATATTCCTCTATGACTAAAACAGACATTATTCTTCATACAGTCATGTTATTTGACATTTCTTTCAGATCCATAGAAAAGATGTTCTGGTCTTTCAAGTTCAGCCCCAGTCATTAGTCAGGTAAGAGGTTCAAAGATGTTGTGGTCTTTCAAGTTCAGCCCGATTCATTAGCCAGTTAAGTGGTTGAAAGATGTTATGGTCTTTTAAGTGAAGTACCTCCCATTCATTAGTCAGGTAAGTGGTTAAAAGATATTATGGTCTTTTAAGTGAAGTATCTACCATTCATTAGTCAGGTAAGTGGTTAATAGATTGTATTACTTGATAGAAATCAAAGTTATCTTTCATTTCTCTAGGAAGAGGATAAAAAACAAGATGTTTCATTTTTACCTGATTGTTTGGTCTATTTTCTTTGATATACCTTATGACAAAGATGCCATGTTGTAACTAGAAACAGGTTAGCAGTCATAAGTACAAACTGATTCATTGCTGAGTTTTAGTTCATTATCAAAATTTAGGAGCCACAAATTCAAACACTTTTACTTCATTTTAGAATAAGGGAAAAAAAAATGTTTGATTTAGTTCATGTGGAGAGAATATTAAGTGATGATATAACCTGCAGAGTTTTGAGATACTGTTGCAATAAATATTGCCTATGTCTGTGTGGATTCTAGTCTAGGATTCAGCCAATGTGGGTATGTGAGAAAGCTTGCCAGTAGCTTCTTGTGGGTCGGTGGTTCTTTTCAAGGGTTTACCAAGGTTCTTCCTCCACCAATAATACTGGCCACCATGTATAGCCTATCGTGTGCTGAAAAATGGCATTAAACCCAACAACAATAATAATAAATATTAGTCATTTGAACTGTTGAAAATTTTTCTAGTGGTAGCGCAAGTATGATATTAACTGCCTGGTATGGGAACCTTTCCTGCCAAAACATGTAACACAAAAAAAACCCCACAAACTGACATGATTGGGTTTTTAAAAGTACAGTTTCCTGTAAATATTTTGAAGAAAAGCAAAAAGAGATGGAGACTTTTTTTGATACAGCAAAATATGCCCATTACCATATATAAACAGTAAACATTTGTGCTCAATGTGAAACTATCAGCATGGTACAGTTCATATGTTTAATTGCCATAGATGCCATTAAATCAGCATGGTACAGTTCATATGTTTAATTGCCATAGATGCCATTAAATCAGCATGGTACAGTTCATATGTTTAATTGCCATAGATGCCATTAAATCAGCATGGTACAGTTCATATGTTTAATTGCCATAGATGCCATTAAATCAGCATGGTACAGTTCATATGTTTAATTGCCATAGATGCCATTAAATCAGCATGGTACAGTTCATATGTTTAATTGCCATAGATGCCATTAAATCAGCATGGTACAGTTCATATGTTTAATTGCCATAGATGCCATTAAATCAGCATGGTACAGTTCATATGTTTAATTGCCATAAATGCCATTAAATCAGCATGGTACAGTTCATATGTTTAATTGCCATAGATGCCATTAAATCAGCATGGTACAGTTCATATGTTAATTGCCATAGATGCCATTAAAATATATCAAGATATAAACAACCATCATTATGCATGTTACTAAATTAACTGACAATAGCTGTGTCAATATTTTCCATTCGCACTGTTTTGGAAGAGTAGAGTCCATTTGGCTAATTTTAATCTGTAAAGTACACAATATGGAACAACCGAATTCATTTGAATTTAGGTAAATCATACGTGTTGAAAAAAACTAAAATTATTATGTTTAATTGCCTTGAATGAGAATGTTTAGGACATCTTTATTAACCCTTTAGCTACCACGTGTCACTTGTAGATAACTCTTCAACCCTACTACCATGTACTGTCAATAACATTTGCTGATGTTTGCTCTATACTGATACATATATGTACTTAGTCTAATTACATTAATTAATTATATTAATTAATTACATTAATTACTTTATTATTTGCACATACTGCAAATACCATATCAACATTAATCATTCAGAGAGTGTACAACATCAGTTGATATAAAAAGAACGCCTAGTATCAGAACTATGTGTGAATACATAACCCAGTAATAAATTAACTACTTTATTTAAACAAGCGTAAAAAGACCATACTTACAAGAACTGACCAGCATTTCTAATATTTTATAGTTAATAACAGCACACAAATGGCCATTACAGTCTTCGGCAATTTTTTGAGACCTGTGTATTGGACATATTCCTGGAAAGTAATATATCACTAAGAAATTCTGGTGCAAACAAATTAATTGCTGATAAAACTTAACAAGCTCTTCAGAGAAGTTTTAACATGTTTACCATGCAGTCTCTGATGAATGCAAAGATGAAGAGGCAACCAATCAGTTTGGTCAGGAGGGGGTCTAGTTGTTTTTCTAAATTTCTGGCCAACGCAAAACTTGAAGAAGAAAAAAACAAATTTTACTAATCATAAACATGGCCAAAACAAATTATCCTGAGATATATAAAAATCCAAAATATCCTTACTGGAAAGAAAATCCCAGCCACTGCCCCATCACCAACAAGATTGCAAGTTCATTCCATTATGACAATTGCATTACCTTCAAACCTTCCACAGACTATTGGGAGCTTCAAAGTCTGCAACTTGCCTAGACTGTATTTCACTGTCTAATGGGTATTAAAGACAGATACTTGGACAGGTTTATTTAGATTTTAATTCTTTGAATGGATGTCCGTGTGTGTGTGTGTTTGTGAGATATAAAAATGCTAGGTCTTCTTGATTGAAAGTGTATTAAATTCTTCAGAGAAAGCACGTTTGTTTCTTCAAATTTGAATGTGTAGTAATTTTTTATAGGTTCATACAAGTATTTCTATAGGCTTATAACACATATTTCCATTGGCTTATACAAGTATTTATATAGGCTTATAAAACATAATTCCCATGGCTTATACAAGTATTTCTATACACTTATACAAGTATTTCTATAGGCTTGTACAAGTATTTCTATTGGCTTTATATGAACATTTCTATAGGCTTATTCAAGTCATTCTATAGGCTTATAAAACATATTTCTATTGGCTTATACAAGTATTTAGATAGGCTTGTACAAGTATTTCTATAGGCTTATAAAACATATTTCCAGTGGCTTATACAAGTATTTCTATAGGCTTATACAAGTATTTCTATTGGCTTTATATGAACATTTGTATAGGCTTATTTAAGTCATTCTATAGGCTTATAAAACATATTTCTATTGGCTTATACAAGGATCTATATAGGCTTATACAAGTGTTTCTATAGACTTATAAAACATATTTATATTGGCTTACATAAGTATTTCTATTTGCTTATACAAATATTTCCACAGGCTTGTACAAGTATTTCTATTGGCTTATAAGAAGTATTTCTATAGGCTTTAAAAAGTATTTATATAGGCTTATATGAGCATATTTATATAGACTTACAAAGTATTTTTATAGGCTTATACAATTATTTCTAATGGCTTATAAAAAGTATTTCTAAAGGCTTGTATATGTATTTCTATAAGCTTATACAAGTATTTCTAATGGCTTATAAAAAGTATTTCTAAAGGCTTGTACAAGTATTTCTATAAGATTGTACAAGTATTTCTAATGGTTTATAAAAAGTATTTCTAAAGGCTTGTACAAGTATTTATGTAGGCTTATACAAACATGTAACTTGTTCTCAATTGTATCATGCAATTTTTTTAGTTACATGCACTGCCCCAACCCTCTCATCCCTTGGGACAACAAAACATTTTCTTAGTCATACACTGCTGCACCCCTCTCACCCCATGAAACCACAAAACACCCATTTTTTAGTTAGAGAGAAAGCCCAGCACTCTCACGAAGGCTGGCAAGTAGGATTGTAGCAAGTACCAACAGTATTTTCTAAAAATGCCTTTTCACTGTTAAAAATCATAACTGGTAGGGTCAAAAAGTAAAATGAAGATAGGTATCTATAATGACTTATGAAGTGATTTTTTTAGATTAGTAGTCAGGGCTTAGTTTGTAAAATTATGGTTTGCTTTTGCTTTTAAATTCATGCTGTAATCTTTGCTGCTCTCACATCAGAGATATTTAAAAATTCCATTTTTTCAGACTCTGTTTGGAAGCAGCATATGACAACAGGGAAAGAACTCAACAAGAATGGACATACCTTCCTTATTGCCTTCACACATGGCTGGAACTGAAACTAAAATCTGTCCAAGTTATGCAAAAGATGCATAGCTCTCGCAGACATTCCCAGGTGGCAACATGTTCTATATCCTAGTGAATAAAATCAAATCAATTCAAAGAAGCAATCACACACAATCTAGATAATGGGATCACAGTGAAATAAATCCACAAGTCTTTTGCCCTATAACAATCAGTTGATTATATAATTTTCATGATGAGAAGTGAATTCAGATGAGAGGAGACAGAGACAGAAATGTTTTCTTATCTTGTTAATCTGAAGTGATTTTAATGACATTGATGAGCCGATTTCATGATTGTTGAACTATCATTTCCAAAATTTGAAAATTATCATTTGAATTACAAAAACAATATCATTTCACTCTGATATGTGACCACATGTGTGTGTTTGTACACAATCTCATCTGTAACATTGTTATAGTACAAGATCTATGCCTGTTATGCATTAATAAGTAGATGATAATGTACAACAAGTTACATGTTTGTATAAGCCTAATGTACATGATGTGTTATGGAGTGGATGATGGAGTACAAGAGCCATGAATCATGATTTGTTATGGAGTGGATGATGGAGTACAAGAGCCATGAATCATTATTTGTTATGGAGTGGATGATAGAGTACAAGAGCCATGACTCATGATTTGCTATGGAATGGATGACGGAATACAAGAGCCATGACTCATTATTTGTTATGGAGTGGATGATGGAGTACATGAGCCATGACTCTCATGATGTGTTATGGAGTGGATGATGGAGTACAAGAACCATGACTCTCATGATGTATTATGGAGTGGATGATAGAATACAAGAACCATGACTCTCATGATGTGTTATGGAGTGGATGATAGAATACAAGAGCCATGACTCATGATTTGTTATGGAGTAGATGATGGAGTATAAGAGCCATGACTCATGGTGTGTTATGGAGTGGATGATGGAGTACAAGAGCCATGACTCTCATGATTTGTTATGGAGTAGATGATGGAGTACAAGAGCCATGACTCATGATTTGTTATGGAATGGATGAAAAAGTTCAAGAACCATGACTCATGATTTGTTATGGAGTGGATGATGAGTACAAGAGCCATGACTCTCATGATGTGTCAATGAGTGGATGTAGAGTACAAGAACCATGACTCATGATGCGTCATGGAGTGGATGATAGAGTACAAGAGCCATGACTCATGATTTGTCATGGAGTGGATGATACAGGTGTCAAGTGCATATTTTGTATTGTCAGCGGAATATTTTGTGGCCATTAGTAACATAATATGATGAACATAAGATTTTTATCTTTCTGTATGGATCTTGAAAGTGCTATGCAATTGTTACACAAGATCCATTGAATACCTATGGCATGCTGTCTACTGCCTGTTACTAAGAATAGTTTATATTTGTAATAATTATTACTTGTTCTACATTTAGCTTTATTGGCCTTTTGGCCCTGAAAAGCTAGTCTGGCTATGTAAAGGAATGCAACTCAGTTTTTAATATTATTAGAAAATGGTTTGTTCAAAGTAGTTACCCCCCTTGATTTAGTTTTGACAGCTTCTATGTAGTGCTTCAGAGAGAATCCTTTCAAAATAAAATGCTTATGAAGGATAATTGCTTGACTAGTTTAGATCAAAACATGGTTTTTAAATCATATATCTGTTAAAAGATAGAAAGAAGAAAGGTCTTAAAACATTTAAAATTCAGATTACGTGTGTTTAGAAGGATATTGGTATTTATGTTCATAATTAGAATCCTGGTTATGAGTATCTCGCCATTTGTGTTTAAATCATTGATACTGTTTAATTTACCATATTACTCGGACACTGGCATTCTAAGGATAAATGGAATCTGGTGCAATGATGATTGCACTGACAATTATTTTCTGCAGTTCAATTTTTGACAGCTGTTTTCGCCTCTAAGACCTCTGGTGCTGTCTGCACTGCCCCCACCCAAACATTAGTAAGCTACAGTACCCTGACCATCCAAGTCATCAGTCTCCTCAGTATTTGGATTTGTAATTAAGCAGGGTGAATTCTTATCTATACTTGAAACTTTGTCAAGATACATTTTTTAAAAAAAATTGTAAAAAAATGGATAATTATTCTTTGTGTGAAACTTAGATGTTGCGTTAATTGCTTTTCTGTAACTTAATTTAGAATGTTCAGCTACTCTATATATTGTCATGGTGAAGAAAAATTAAGGTGAGCCATGGCCAGATGGTCAAGTCCAAGTCAAACTAAGATTAGGAAGCTGGACAAGGTCAGGTATGATCAGGGTCAGACATACAACATCACGTAGAAAATGAAAAGTGTTTTTATCACTAAAGTACGTATCTTAAGATCTGAAATAAAGACACAGTTAAATCTCCTGAGAAAACACGTGCAGTAGTAAATAACCTGTTTTAAGCAGCCACATTTTAAGGCTTTATAAAACTTAGTTACAGAGATAATAATGTAGTGGTGTTGGTATACGAGGCCACTTACTAACCAGCCTAGCTAGTCTGGACGATTTTAGTCATGGGAAATGTGCACTTCAGTAAGTCACAGAAGAACTGACTTCAAATTTTATACAGAGACAGATTTTGTGTATGGCCTCATGCTTCATTTTGAGGCTCATCTGTGATATTAGATGCTGATGGCCCACATGATAATGGCTTTTAACTGTTCTTAGAATTAATTGGGGTGACATTTGGGGATGAATGTAAATGTATGGGGGAAGGAGAACAGTAGGACTCAGTGCCACTTATCAAGACCAAACTAATGGTATGGCATGATGTGATGCCACTTACCTAGTCCAGACTAATGGTATGGCATGATGTGATGCCACTTACCTAGTCCAGACTAATGGTATGGCATGATGTGATGCCACTTACCTAGTCTAGACTAATGGTATGGCATGATGTGATGCCACTAACCTAGTCCAGACTAATGGTATGGCATGATTTGATGCCACTTACCTAGTCCAGACTAATGGTATGGCATGATGTGATGCCACTTACTTAGTCCAGGCTAATGGTATGGCATGATGTGATGCCACTTACCTAGTCCATACTAATGGTATGGCATGATGTGATGCCACTTACCTAGTCTAGACTAATGGTATGGCATGATGTGATGCCACTTACCTAGTCCAGACTAATGGTATGGCATGATGTGATGCCACTTACCTAGTCCAGACTAATGGTATGGCATGATGTGTTGCCACTTACCTAGTCCAAACTAATGGTATAGCATGATGTGATGCCACTTACCTAGTCCAGACTAATGGCACTTACCTAGTTCTGACTAATGATATGGCATGATGTGATGCCACTTACCTAGTACAGACCAATGGTATGGCATGATGTGATGCCACTTACCTAATCCAGACTAATGGTATGGCATAATGTGATGCCACTTACCTAGTCCAAACTAATGGTATGGCATGATGTGATGCCATTTATCTAGTCCAGACTAATGGTATGGCATGATGTGATGCCACTTACCTAGTCCAGACTAATGGTATGGCATGATGTGATGCCACTTACCTAATCCAGACTAATTGTATGGCATAATGTGATGCCACTTACCTAGTCCAGACTAATGGTATGGCATGATGTGATGCCACTTACCTAATCCAGACTAATGGTATGGCATAATGTGATGCCACTTACCTAGTCTAGACTAATGGTATGGCATGATGTGATGCCACTTACCTTGTCCAGACTAATGGTATGGCATGATGTGATGCCACTTACCTAGTCCAGACTATTGATGTGAGTGCCTCACTCTGACACATGAAGTGAGTTCAGTTTGTGGCCATGACAGTTAAACTTTGATTCCGAAAAATAAAATGACTTAAACTGACAATTGTTTTATAAGCTTCTGTCTTGCTGAAGCCATTGTTTATTTTTCTATCAAAGTTCATCATTCTTTACAGATGTTAAAGAAATATAATTCCAGTTAGTATGAATTGAATGATTGGTTATGAATGGTCACATGATACTGGTCTGGATTTTTTTTTACACATCAGTATAATCTGGGACTATATTTGGTTTACATTATGGTTTGCTGTGTAAACTAACAATGCAGACACATAATTGTGAAACAGTTTTGACTTTTAAATTTGTAATTCATCAAATAAATATAAATTATATTTCTTTTTTCTTTTTTGCCATTTATCCTTTTATTCAACTCCATAGTTTACTATACATTTTCATCATTTGTCTCAACATCATTGAACAGTATGGTCACTCACAGAGATTTTTCAGTGTACCTTTCTGCTGATTTTGAACAAACTGGATGACAAGGAGTGAGAAGAAATACTAGCAGTCCTAAAGAAAGATGTAGATGGGTGTGATGATATTATAATTGAAATTAAAATTGCCAAAATAGAACAACAGCAAAACAAGTCAATGGAGCAGTATCCCATGACATCCATCACTCATGCCATGTACAACAACACTTGTAGCATGGGAACTGGGTCAACCTAGAGGACTGTGAGGCAGATCCAAAATTCAAGACATTATCAGAGGAGGAATTAATAGCTATTTAAATTAATCAATAAGCTGAGGCTACCAAACAGAACACAAAATGGGACATTGCCATTTTCAATGGTAATCTGTATTTTTGTTTTATTTTTATAAAACTGTGTTTGGATGTGTGTGCGATGGGTTGGTGTGAATCTAACTACTCACACACAAAAACCAACATATATCATTGAGAGCATTACTCAAAGACTATGAAAATAATTTTAAATGCTACTACAAGAAGAAGAAAAGCAATTTAATCACATGAAAAATCCTTGGTAGATAAATCTTGAACATTTGATATAGAACACTTTTTGTTGATAATACAATATCAAGAAACACCACCCACTGATATGACTGCTGTTGAAAAATGTATTTAAACATAATGCTGATTCATTCTTTAAGGTAAATTATTTTTCTGGTTTCGTGGTCATTTATATTTATGAAAGAAAAATAAATTACAATACATTTTGAAAGCTAATCTTTTTTTTATAAAGAAATCAATTTTCTGTATCAATTTGATAAATTGCAATCTTTGATGATACAAAATTCTTAATGTTACCATGTCTAATAAAAACCAAACATTACATTTATGCATTTTAAATGTATTAATTGTAAACATGTCAAAATTGTAAATATAATAGTAAATATGTCTAAATTGTAAATATTATTGTAAATATGTCTAAATTGTAAATATGTCTAAATTGTAAATATAATTGTAAATATATCTAAATTGTAATGATAATTGTAAATATGTCTAAATTGTAAATATGTCTTAATTGTAAATATAATTGTAAATATGTCTAAATTGTAAATATAATTGTAAATATGTCTAAATTGTAAATATTATTGTAATATGGCTAAATTTTAAATATAATTATAAATATATCTAAATTGTAATGATAATTTTAAATATATGTATGTCTAAATTGTAAATATAATTGTAAATATGTCTAAATTGTAATGATAATTGTAAATACATGTATGTCTAAATTGTAATGATAATTGTAAATACATGTATGTCTAAATTGTAAATATTATTGTAATATGTCTAAATTGTAAATATGTCTTAATTATATCATGCTGGATTTGATGCATCATTTAATGATATTTGTTATGAGGTAAAAGATGTATCTTATTTTTGTTATTCGAAATAAGCTTGCAAAGTGTAAAAACTATTGCTGTTACTCTTTTTTTTCCCTTTTAAAGCTTGGTGCATTGAAAGTATTGGACACAAGCTGGACTTCATTCAGCAGGCACTCCAGATAAGCTGAGTGGCCAGAAAGTTGTACATGAGGCACAACTGAAATTCTTATCCTCCAGAGTCACAAAACGCGAGCTGATGAGGCACAGGAATATTATAAGAATTCCTTGAAAATATTCATGCAGCTATAAACATAAGTTTAAAGGGTGTTGGAAAAGAAATTAAAATTGTCAAAGACAAGGAATTTAAACCTGCTAACTCAATCTTAAATGTAAAATTGAAATTTAATCAAAAATGAGGCATTTCAAGACCAATCTAGCACTCTCAAGTAATTTCACCAGATGAATTAGGGAAAAATCAGTGGCTGAAAAATGAGCCCCACATGCTTGTTGATATTTACTGCTGATTAAGACACCTATTGTCCATTAGTATCAACACAGATTTGGCGGGTTTAATTTATCAGACTTGGGAATCAATGCATATCTTAAAAATCTGACCCTGTTGCCCTTTGAATCAGAATCTGATAAGTTTTCTCTTTTCTTTTTGTGACCAAATGGTGTGGAATTTCACCATCAGTTGACCCCAGCTTCTTTAAAATTTGAAACTGATTAATCTGGCATGGAGTACATCATTCGTGAAACATTTAAAAAATCACCAAGGTGGCATTGATGATAAAATATGAAGAAACATATTGGAAAATGATTGTATCTGACACAAGCACATGCCTATTGATAATCTGTACATGTTTTCGTGGAGAAATATGTCAAAGCAGCAAAGACCTTAATTACAAACCACAGCAAAGATGCACTATAATTTCATGACTTAGCTGAAAAATGGTATACATTCTCATACCTTGCACTGAATATAAACAGCTTGTCAATTCAATTTTGGAAAATATGGCTACTGGTGGTCAAAATTTGTATAGATCAGCCACTACCTAAATTAAAAAACATACCAGTTGTTTTCAACATAATTATATATCTACCTAAATTATAACATTACTAATTTAATCATGTCATTATATATATATATATATATATATATATATATATCGAAATTCAAAAACATACCAGTTGTAGTCAACTTCATTACATATCTACATGAATTCAATAATATACCAGTTGTTGTCACCTTCATTACTATCTACATTAATTCAAAAACATATCAGTTGTAGTCACTTTCATTACATATCTACCTAAATTCAAAAAAATATCAGTTTTAGTGAACTTTATTATACATCTACCTAAATTCAAATATGTCATCGACTTCATTACATATTTACATAAATTTAAAAACATATCAGTTGCAGTCAACTTTATTATATATCTACATAAATTAAAACATTACCAGTTGTAGTAAGCATTATTATATATCTACCTTAAATCCAAACATATCAGCTGTAGTCCCCTTCATTCTACCTAAATTTAAACAAATATCTTTTGCAGTCACCTAAATTTTTAAAAAATATCTTTTATAGTCAACTTCATAATACTTCTCCTAAATTCAAACACATGTTAGTTGTCATCGACTTCAATACATTTTTACATAAATTTAAAAGCATATCAGTTGTAGTCAGCTTCATTATATATCTACCTAAATTAAAACATTACCAGTTGTAGTCATATCTTTATGTATCTACCTAAATTAAAACATTACCAGTTGTAGTCATATCTTTATTTATCTACCTAAATTAAAACATTACCAGTTGTAGTCATATCTTTATGTATCTACCTAAATTAAAACATTACCAGTTGTAGTCATATCTTTATGTATCTACCTAAATTAAAACATTACCAGTTGTAGTCATATCTTTATATATCTACCTAAATTAAAAAACATTACGAGTTGTAGTCAACTTTACTATATTTCTACCAAAATTTAAAAACATATCATTTCTATTCAACTTAACTACCTAAATTCAATACTTTGCCAGTTGTAGTCAGTGTCTTTCAATATCTACCTAAATTCATTACTTTGCCAGTTGTAGTCAGTGTCTTTCAATATCTACCTAAATGCCAGTTGTAGTCAGTGTCTTTCAGTATCTACCTAAATTCAATATTTTGCCAGTTGTAGTCAGTGTCTTTCAATATCTACCTAAATGCCAGTTCTAGTCAGTGTTTTTTAATATCAACCTAAATTCAATACTTTGCTAGTTGTAGTAAGTGTCTTTCAATATCTACCTAAATTCAATACTTTACCAGTTGTAGTCAGTGTCTTTCAATATCTACCTAAATGCCAGTTGTAGTCAATGTCTTTCAATATCTACCTAAATTCAATAATTTACCAATTGTAGTCATTGTCTTTCAATATCTACCTAAATTCCAGAACAAATCAGTTATACTAACCATCATTACATATCTCCTGAATTAAAAAACATATCAGTCATCGTCAACTTGATTACATTTCTAAAAAAATTAAGCAAAAATATTAGTTGCAGTCATCTTCATTATTCATCTAACTTAATTCAAAAACATATCAGTTGTAATCACCTTCATTACATATCTACCTAAAATCAAAACCATACCAGTTGTAGTTACCTTCATAACATAGCTACCTAAAATTACAACCATACCAGTTTTAGTTACCTTCATAACATATCTACCTAAAATCAAAACCATACCAGTTGTAGTTACCTTCATAACATATCTACCTGAAATCCAACATTTATCATTTGTAGTCAACTTCATTACATTTCTAAATAAATTTAAACAGTAAACAAATTATTTATTTATCTACACAAATTAAAACATTACCAGTTGTAGTCATCTTCATTATTCATCTAACTTAATTCAACAACATACCAGTTCTACTCACCTTCATTACATATGTACATTAATTAAAAAACATATATGGTGTAGTCACCTTCATTACATATATACCTAAATTCAAAAACATAGGTGTTGTCAACATCATTATATATCTACTTTGATTCAAAAACATATCAGTTGTAGTCAATGTCATTATATATTTACTTTGATTCAAAAACATATCAGTTGTATTCAATGTCATTATATATTTACTTTGATTCAAAAACATATCAGTTGTAGTCAATGTCATTATATATTTACTTTGATTCAAAAACATATCAGGTGTTGTCAACATCGTTATATATCTATCTGAATTCAAAAACATATCAGTTGTAGTCAATGTCAGACTCATTATATATCTACTTTGACTCAAAAACATATCAGGTATTGTCTACTGCATTATATATCTACCTGAAATCAAAAACATATCAGTTGTAGTCAATGTCATTATATATTTACTTTGATTCAAAAACATATCAGGTGTTGTCAACATCATTATATATCTACCTGAATTCAAAAACATATATGGTGTAGTCAATGTCATTATATGACTTCCTAAATTCAAACATACTCTAGATGTAGTCAATATCAGTACACGTGTACCTAAATTCAAGAACATAGCAGTTGTAGTCATTACATATATACCCAAATTAAAACATTGCCAGTTGTAGTTAACTCCATTATATATCTACCTAATTTAAAAAAAAAACATACCAGTTTTATCCAACTTCAAAATATATCTACCTACATTCAAAAGCATAAGAGGTGTAATCAACTTTATTACACGTCTACCAAAATTGAAAAATATATTAGTCGTATTCAACTCCATTGCATGTCTACCAAAATTCAAAAACATAAGTCGTAGTCAATTCCATTGCATGTCTACCAAAATTAAAAAAAAAAAACGTATCAGTCGTAGTCAATTCCATTGCATGTCTACCAAAATTCAAAAACATAAGTCGTAGTCAATTCCATTGCATGTCCACCAAAATTCAAAAAAAAAAAACGTATCAGTCGTAGTCAATTCCATTGCATGTCTACCAAAATTTAAAAACACAAGTCGTAGTCAATTCCATTGCATGTCTATAAAAATTCCAAAAAAAAACGTATCAGTCGTAGTCAATTCCATTGCATGTCTACCAAAATTCAAAAACATAAGTCGTAGTCAATTCCATTGCATGTCTACCAAAATTCAAAAACATAAGTCGTAGTCAATTCCATTGCATGTCTACCAAATTTTTTTAAAAAAAAACATCAGTCGTAGTCAATTCCATTGCATGTCTACCAAAATTTTTTAAAAAAAACATCAGTCGTAGTCAATTCCATTGCATGTCTACCAAAATTCAAAAACATAAGTCGTAGTCAATTCCATTGCATGTCTACCAAAATTTTTTAAAAAAAACGTATCAGTCGTAGTCAATTCCATTGCATGTCTACCAAACTTTAAAAAAAAAACGTATCAGTCGTAGTCTATTCCATTGCATGTCTACCAAACTTTAAAAAAAAAACGTATCAGTCGTAGTCAACTTCATTATCTTTATGATTTAATACACAAGCAGATCTTTTAATTGATTCAGTTGGTGACATGTTCGACCTCAAGCGAAGACTTTACTACGTATACAACCCTGTAATCAAATGGTTGCCATTGTTTGCCTATTGCAAGATGTCAAGTATGGTAGACAATACAATTTTACTGAATTGAAACCTTCACATTATCATTGAATGCAATCGTTGATTTCTCTTTTGCTTAATGTACAAATGATAAGGCAAAAATAAATGTGTGAAATAATCTATATCAATACATTACCAAGAAAACTAGCAATCATATGTTATAGTCAATTAGCTGACTACATCAAATATGATCACCGCTCGAGTCAAAAAATCATATTGGATTTAAATATCATGTATACTAGGATACACTTTGTATACGATGTAGACGACTATCACATCCAAGTTTACGGCGTGGGCGACATTCGTGCAAGTTTCTAAGTGTGTGTGTGTGTGTGTGTGTGTGTGTGTGTGTGTGTTGTTTAAGACCATCATATTTCATTTAGTCGCCTTAGTTTTTTTTTTTTTTTTTACTTTTAATAAATATAAATTCTTTGCTATTACCATTTATTAAAGCACCTGCCTCTTGTGTTGATTTCTGGCTTTTCATCAGCGTCTCTTTTGACTATTCATTTTTGAGATGTGGCCAGCTGTCATCCGGAATAATCTATCTCGGAGATGTTTATTTTATCAGATTATAAACAAAAATATTATTGCGAAAAATTATTATACTGTGTATGTGGATTTTGTTGAGAGAGGCATTTGAAATTTCAGTCTTAAAAACTGTTTGCCTAGTGTGTGTCTTTTATATTTCGAAAGGCAAAGTTTTTAAATTATTTCTTTTTATCGAATATTGTAATCCCGTTGTATAACCTTTTCTTCTCAGGTCTTAAGCCCACTGACATAATTTGTCGAAGTCAGTGAAGGCTGGACGTTGACTTGTGTAGTTAGATGAATGCAGACTTCTTATCTGTCTTTCCGATTGTATGGCAGCTTATCAAAATTTGCTTATGTGAAGGATTTTTATTAGGTCATACATTGGTTCTGGCCTGGCAGTAGTTGGCCGATACCTACTTTGGGAGTGGAATATTAGAAAGCGGAATTGTACAATTTAAAAATCTGCTGAAAAAGTATTTAATCAAATTATCAATTAATAACATTGACATAATGCTCGAAATCACAGCTTGTTGTGACAACTTGAATACTATAAGAAGATTTGAACTATTTAACATGATATAAAACTCTTGAGGGTTTTTAGTTTCCTGCAATTTTTGTGTGTTCTCGATGGCAAGTTTAAGGTGATACTATCAAAGTGTAAAAGTTTCGGTTTAAATGCGCCTTAGTGCACTTTGGTCATAACGTAACCAAAATCATCAGATCGATCAAATCACGACATTTTCGGGCTTTCTTTCAAACTTCGATATTTGTTACTGAATCAATAGTTGACATAGAGTTATTTTTACCTGGATATATATACATCAGAATTTGTCATAAGTAAATTGTATTATTTATATTGTTTATGTTCGTTCATTGTTGTCGAAACTATTATTGTTATGGTTCAATACAACACTCCTTCCTTATCTTACTGTCAGATAGTTGGAACAATGCCAGATCTTATCAATGTTTGTAATCTTATTTTGTTCTAACCTTTCATGTCAAATCGTCGGTCAAGTTTATGTTGGTATGATTCACAAGCGGAGAAGTATATGTGCTATTTACTTTCCTGGTACAAGATCCACATCTATGAAAACTCATCTATAAGTGTGTGTGTATGTGTGTGTGTGTGTGTGTGTGTGTGTGTGTGTGTGTGTGTGTGTGTGTTAGAGAGAGAGAGAGAGAGAGAGAGATGAATAATACAAGGCGGAGCTTCAAAGCTGTTTCATCTGAAGGAGCTAAACGCTTCCAGAGTTAAGGCAAACCACCATACCAAAACTTATTTCACAGGCATGTCATGTCGTATAAGAAAATTCTTGGCAGTCATTCAGGACGAAGACATTGGATTTAAGCATGAACGGCGTTTGGGGGTGGCAAGTGGTATGCAGAGAACTCGCCCCATGGAGAACTCGCCCCAACGTATCTGGAGATGTCGCCCCACTTCGTCTGGAGAAGTCGCCCCAAAACCCAGATAACCTTTTTATAGCAGAATTAAAGCATCTTTTACATGATTCATTTTTAGATTTTTATTTATACGCGATCACAAAAGAGATATTAATTGGTAATCATACAAAGCAATATCATAGTAATATTTCTAAGACTAAATTCAGTCTTTATATAATCTGATGAATGACGACAGTGTAGTGACTACAAATGATTAGTCAAACACTATTATTATTATGAATCGAGAAGATTATTTTAAATACGTTGAACGTCAATGAAATGATGAAAACTACTACAAACAGATTGGCGAAGATCCGTCAATAGAAATTAAATACAAAATTTCAACATGCATTTCTGAGATGGCTTTAAAAAAAAATCCGTATATGAGGAATTTGATACTGTGCCTCTAGCATGCGTACACCTCAATTCTACATATTACCCAATACTCATAATGAAATCATATATTAAAGATACAACAACTTTCATTGAAAAGTTGAAGTCTATTCCACAGCTATCTGTTAATTTAAATCCTGGTATTAGTAGCTGTAACATCACTATATACCAACTTTCCGCATGCAGTTGGTATTGAAGCGTGTACAAATTTTCTTGATTACAATCCTAATAATAGCCGACTATCTCGTGAAGATATTTGTATAATATTAAAACTTATCTTGGAAAATAATTATTTTCAATTTAATAATGCGAAATACATATACATAATGGGTACGGCAATGTTTATTAATATGGCTCCTTCATACGCTTTCCTTTCATGGGTAAATTTGAAAAGGACTTTCTTCAAAACGAAAAGTTTAATCCATCTCTTTGGTTCAGATTTTTCGATGACATATTTATATCTGGAAGCAATCAACCGAAGAACTGTAAAATTGTATTGATCGCCTAAATCATTTTCACCCGACAATTAAATTTACTAATACTGCATCTAGTACGCATATTTCATTTTCAGATGTAAATGTGATATAAAATATTGATAACACTATCTCTGCAAACATTCATATCAAGGAAACTAATATCCACCAATTTGTGGAATAATCTTCATGTCACCCCATGTCATGTAACAACGGTATACCACATAGTCAGTCGAAAAGATACCAACGTATTATTTCAGATGATTGTCAATTACAAAATTCGTTGAATCAATTCCAAACATATTTACAAAACAGAATATATATATATATATATATATATATATATATATATATATATATATATATATATATATATATATATATATATATATATATATATATATATATGTTTCTGCGCTGAACAAAACCCGCAATATTACTCAACATTGGGCTTTAAACAAAGCAGTATGTACAAATAGAGAGATGTAATTCCTTTCACAATACAATCGAATCCTTTATTATCTAATCTACGTCGTATAATTAATAAATTTTAGTCTCCTAAATTTATAAAATAAATTTATCAATTTACCAGCGTAAAAACACTTTGCAAAAAAATCAATTATCGCTTAAAGAAGACCCAATAATTTGCAAGATTTTTTTATTAGTACTAAATAGACAGTAAAGAACAAGAAAACGTATATGTGGTCTTTAGTACATAGAACATAATATAACTTTAGCGGCTTGTCCTGGTTGTACTTGATGTTTTTGTTTTATACTGAGAATTGAAATATGGCGGCATGACACCTTTCATCATGCTAACTTGGCCGGCTATCATCAAGTTTTCCATAGTGTGGTATATCTTTGTCACGTATGTATCGGTAACGTACATATTATTAAGCATTATTTATGCTAAAATTAGTCGAAATATTACTTGATAGATTTATCAAGATATAATTTTCAGACATATATGAAACATGCTTACATTTCCGAAGGGTTTATTAAATCCTATGATTTTGATTTAATATTATTAGGATCAAGTAACGTAAGTTACCCATATTAAAAATGATATGCATCAACAATAACCATTTATTTTGTTGCATTATTTATAATAAAACGTACAAGTCAATTTTGAGCGCCTTTTATACTCACAAAATCCCTTGTTTTACAAAAATAGCCGCCGTGCATAAAAAGTGTTACCTATGTATCATGACCTTTTTGGAATGATAGACGTATATTGATACAGCAAAAATGTATGCATTAAGGAAAGAAACGTATATAATGAGTTAACGTGTCAGCGACGTTGATTTGTACCTCATTAGTGAATTTGGGT
Source organism: Unio pictorum (assembly GCA_030141615.1). Taxonomy (NCBI): domain Eukaryota; kingdom Metazoa; phylum Mollusca; class Bivalvia; order Unionida; family Unionidae; genus Unio; species Unio pictorum. The sequence continues at coordinate 15,350,578 of JARLTB010000022.1, forward strand.
CCAGTACGCGTGATCATGGTGTTATTATATATTAATAAATAACGTAATCTTGTTTATTTTACATCGGTAATTTAGTAGCAAAATATTTTTAAACTTCTCTTTTAACTTGAAATAGTTTGTTATTATAAAGAAATAATAAAATTACGAACACTGACAAAAAAGACTTCTCCTGACACCTGGGATGAGTTCTCCATGGGGCGAGTTCTCCGCTATTCGTGGCAAGTGGGGCTACAGCCCCAGTCCACGCTCTTGATATGGCCCTTGCTTCAGGCCTAAGATCATCCTTATTTGTTTGTCAAGTTATATTCTCCGGTAAATTAGAAACTGATACAGGCCGCACGTAATGCAAGCAAAGTTGCGAAGTCAACGTAGTTTCGTAACGCAATTAACAGGTGGTAGCACAGATGCAGTCATTTTCTCAGCGTTGTCCACAAACAGGATTATTTAAAAATGAATAATAAAAAAAAACTAAATTGTGCGCCAACTCGTAAAAGTTTATCTAGTCTAGACATAATAAGTGTTTGCAGTAGCATACCAATCGAGATACCGATACTCTGGCAACGCGCGGTCATTGTCGGTCCTAGGCCCCGCGTACTTCTACCGTACTAACCCCGACTGTGGATTAAAATTCGGCGCCATCGCCCTAGCAGCTTGGTTCAAGCTATTTTTTTTTTTTTAACAGCAGTCTTCGTGGAAAGTACATAAAATCAAACAAGCTGGTTAAACTGTATTTATTTACAGCAGTCTTCGTGGAAAGGTCCCACTGGGCAGTATTTTTGGCAAATTTTCGTCCGACGATGACCTATTGCAGAAAAATGATACTAATATTATATTAAATATACAAATAAAAACTAACTAATGATTTTTGTTAAAAGGATGCTTGTAAGATTCTGACTGAGGTATTAAAGTTAATCCCTTATGCAACTAGTGGATTTTATACTGAACAAACATTGCCACCAACCCCTCGTTTTAAATTCCTTTTTTTTTTTTACACGAAAGAGCTATTTTGAATATTTTCCTGTGATAAGATAGCTAAAATAATCAGCATGTGCCTTATGCATGAATAAAGTTCACTAGCACTGTAACAAATTAGCATACTTTTCATCAACCATCTAGTTTTTTTTTTCTTCTTCATATTTACCTCTGTAGCAAACACATTTAAATACGTAAGCCATGTCGGCTGCTCATTTGAAGTTACGAATTTGATCTCCAATGCTAGTCTAACTGTGACAGGTAGTCACCAACAAGTCAATCCATTTCCAAGCCTAACTCAAAATAAATATAAACAACATTACATATTAAGCTTATGTATGAACTGAAAAATGCTAAGATTGTGATAATTAGGCTCATGCCTTCTACTTTAAATATTAGGTAGGAGTCAAAATACAAAACTATCCAGTGAGACCAAAGTACATAAAATCAAACGAGTTGGTTTTATACTGTATTTATTTACAGCAGTCTTCGTACAAAGTACATAAAATCAAACGAGTTGGTTTAAACTGGGTGTATTTACATCAGTCTTCGCGGAAAGCAGATAAAAACAAAAACAATATGGAGGATTGAGCAACACACATAAGCCTATTTCACGCTCTCTCGTTGAAGATAACATTTCCATACATAATGTTATCGATGTGATTAATGAAGACATACTAATAGAAACACTGAAACATGATAAGGAAATATTAAAAGAAAAAAGCATACAATATTGTTATTATGTTTGACAACAACTAATAAGTGTTAACAGCTATATCAATTTACTGTATATTTGCAATTTAACAAATATGAAAGAAGAAAAAAATATATAAGAATTCTGAGCTTGATGGAGTGGGGACGGGGTAGATAAAAGACGTTGATTTGAACATGGGTGGTATATATTTAAAATAAGCAAATACGCACCGGAGGCATAAGTACTGATCAGGCGAATCTCTTATTTCTAATGGTGTACTTCCTGGCCACCTTGAAGATCTCGTTGACCTCAGATGATTGCAAAGTGTTACCCATTAATAACGGTTATATTTTGAATACGAGTCAATATTTCTATTGATCGGTTTGTGAGAATAACGTATTTGTTTACATTCTCAGCTTAAATGTTCCGGGTTTTTCTGGTTCACGGCATGAACATCTATTGCGACATAAAATGATGTTGCAAGTTCGTCGTTTAGTAAATGTCAATCAAGTCAAAGCCTTGTATGCATACCTTAATGAAAGTCTTTTCCATTTCGTCTGTTCCAAAATTCAAGATCATGTAGTTGTTTTTGTTGCCGCACAAACAATTTTACTTACTACTGGTTGTATTTGTTCTATTTCAATGTTTTCATACTGGACGCAGTTGCCACTTATAATATCCCTACACTCCAAACGAGACCTCATTAAAGTGAGATAAAAGAAGTTCTAATGTTTAGTTCGTCGTGTTTAAATTTTACCTTTTTTACTATGTCAAACATTTTTCATGCTTTTGTAATTACATCCTGTATATTTATATGTCAAGAAAAGGATTCATTTAAAGTTAGGCCCAAGTGTTTATGAGAAGTGATATTCTTAATAAACGTATCTTTAATTAAAAGTTGTGGATGCACTTTGAGATTTTCAGAATAATGTCATTGATTCGGTTTTGCATGGATTAATGTCAACTAATCATTGATTAGCCAATCGATTGATTTTAAGAATATCTTCTTTCAAAACACTAAACAATCACAGATGGAATTGAATGGGAGGCTTTCTTGTTAGGATAAACCAAACACCAAGTTTTGCTTTTAAGAGTCAGGGCAAGTCCAGAAACCAAGCGTGAAAAAGAGCCCCTTGACGACAAAAAAAAAAAAAAAAAAAAAAAAACTGTAATCGAACTTCTTAAAGCGAAAGCAACGCTAATAATGGAGCAAAACAAGAAATTGCACAAAGCACACAAAAGAAAGCGAAAAACAGCGGCGATAATTTCATGTAGCATGATAAGAGGCGATCAAAGGTCCAGCAGCAGAGAGGGTGAACCTCACAACTTTCCGAGCGTCGATTCGATGATCTAAGGCTTCCACCAAATAGTAAAAAAATGGCGTCTATTCGATAAAATAAGATTTCCTTATATACGCCATTGTCGTTGTCATTCACCCTCTCTGCTGCTGGAATTTTCAGTTCTGGGTTAATAATTCTTTTACGAGTTCAACCAAATATTTGATCGAGTCCTTAGGACGAAAATCCTTTGAAATTGCAAAGCAATTTAGGACTTTATAAACAAACTAATCGCTAACACCTCTTCTTGTAAATCAATCAGATTATTTGACTGGTCGGTGAGTTTGAAATTAATTCTCGTTAACGAATTATTATGGCATCGCATGTAGACAGGATTAATTGGGTTTTCAATAATTAGGAATCCTGGAGGAGCTGTTGGTGCAAATGAATAAAGAATATATCCCTGCTGAGCTTGATTTGATTGTTCTAGATTAATCTGATAGCTTCCTTCGATAACATCACATACTAAATTAAGCGCAATCACTGAGGATATATTCACGTTGAACGGAGCGATATGCCTACCACCGCCATCTGGGTCATTATTATATTTGAGGAGGACAGATGGATCTTGTTTTTGTAGCGCCTTGATATCGGTTTTAACAATTCTTGCTAGTTCATCAGCTTTGTACCCGGGAAACTTGAAATTACGCAGATTGTCCTCTGTGATATTGTAATCGGTTAGGAATCGTTGTTTATTGTCGCTGTTGTCATTAATTATTGTTTGAATAATTAGTTCATAGATATATTCCATGTCAGATATAAGTTGATTTATTATTTCAACGTGTTTTTGCGATTTTGTTTTCCGTAGTTGTTCTAGTTGTGTTTCATATAATTGTTTAATTTCATTAAAATAACCACGGATGTCAGTTAGCGTAAATGAAATAGTAACAGATGAGTCGGTTGTTCTTTTAATGATAAAATCCCATTGCAATGTGTCTTTGTTGGTAAATATAAATCTATCGGCGATTCTTCCTTTTCTTATATCAGATAAATTATCTCGATAACTGGGATTGATTTCATGATATGATTGTACGTCCGTGGTTAAGTCGGTGGCGGATTTTTCCGGTGGTTTTTCAGGCCATCCTAACACTGTTCTTAACGAGCTGTTATATATATCTACAATGTATCCCTCTGTGCTTATTTCGATCGACGACGAGAGCGTCGGTTGATGAAGATTAATAGCTATTTTTGATTCTTTTCCAGTGATTGATTTTATTCTACGCTGAATTTCAGCATTGATTTGCTTAATTTGGTACGACCCAGTTGGTAACGAAACAGTTTCCCACTCTGGAGTACCATCGGGTTTATTCTTATACGAGAACACCAGTGCGTTATTGGGTTGCTGACCGCCAAATGCAACCGATCTGATATTAGGCCAGCTATGATATACTCGTAATTTTGCCAGCGCGATCTCACGCACTGGAATCGGAGAAGGGAAGTTCACACTAAATTCAGGACTCGTTGATGTTATTGATATCATGCTTGTTTGTACTGGGTTCGTGTTCTCCACTATTTGTTGAAGTAATTCCATCGGTGTCGTCATCGTTGCTATACTCATGATTTATTTCTAATTTTGGTATCGAGGAATCATAAATACTGACCATCACTGAGAACTCACAATCTGGTATGGTTGAGATTATTGAGATCATTCTGGTTTTTTTGGGGTTTGTGTTTTCCAATTCCATCGGTGTTGTCATTGTTATTATATTCATGTTGTTGCTCTAATTTTGATATCGCTGAATCAAAAATACTGACCATCGCTGAGAATTCACTATCTGATATAATTGTATTATCGAGTGACGATGATATCATCAATGATAATTGCGAATATGCGGTTGATGCAATATGAAATTGAAGTAAGTAATTCTGCAGTTTACTCTGGCTGCATGATGATATCCTTTTTGCTATCCCGGTTGATATACCCCCGATTGTAGCCACCGCAGAAATGCAAATTGAAACTACGACCGGGGCAATCATTATAACCGATGCAAGTATTATTCCGGCGCCAGCGAGAACGCTTGACACCGAGTACATAGTAATATCAATTGCGGTAATTCTTCGTCGGTATTTTTTTATTTTTATTTGATACTCCTCAGTGAGGGTTTTGAGTCTAGTCTGAAATTCTCTGACTTGATCATAGCGACATTGAGTTGATGAAATCATTGTTATTTTAAAAACGCTAGCGTTTTCAATTGTGAAATCCGAAGGATTTTCCTTTCAATTATCCTATTATTGACCTGGTTTTAGGATCTGATGAGGGGACACCGGATACAAATTCTATTATCCAGGGTAGTGACTCCCTAATCACAGACTCGTCAGAATTTTTTAAAGTAATCGGAAATGGGATTGGTATAGAGGGTGGAGGTTTTGGTACTTTATCTAATATATATGTCAGCGTGTTAACACCGGTGATACCCCAATTACTGAATTCCAAATCAAATTTACGGCGATGTATTATTGTAAATCGGTAGCAACCTGGTACACTAGTATGTCTGTGGCCAACATAAAGATAATTATCATTTCCCCGGATCCAATCAAAAGTCCCACTATCAACCGTGTACACGATGTTATTGACGCTTACACTATGTGGAATTTTTACCTTATTGATAGCCGCGATAATTTCAACGAGAGTCATAACTGCCACAGGTGGGGTTCCAAAAAACTTATCGACGACGTCGTTGGCAGGGGTTTGTACCTTTTCAGATTTTTCTTTTAGTTTAATAATATCGTCAATGACGTCGGAATAGGTTTTATTGATTTCGGTATATTTCATCAACGTTCCATCGCGGCGTTTAAAAAATGAAACCACAAGGAGGTTAACTCCAAAACCTGTTTGGGATCTATAATTCGCGTCGAGTTGAGAATATGTCGTCGTGATATTGTAATTTTTAGAACTCTCAAAGAAATTATTAACCATTTTGTTGATGAGTTTTTGTTCGTCAATAGCGCTTTTAACTTCAGCGAGGGTCGGGCCTGTCAACGATGTGGTTTCAGACACAGGTGTTCTCCCAAGAAATTTATCAACGATGGTATTAAGTGTTGTTTGTCTCACCATAAACATATTAATATCTTTGAGAGTCATTGTAGATGTAGCTGGGACACCAAAGAAACTATTAGCGATGTAGGCATTGTGAGTGTGCTTGCCGATAAACTCGCTAATTTCAGCGAGAGTCATGCCAGCCACAAGTGGGGTTCCAAAAAACTTAACAACTACGTCGTTAGTGGGTTTTTGATCTTCTATTAGTTTAGAAATCTCGAGATAATTTGCCTTGATTTCTGAAGCAGTCATCATCCTTCCAGCTTCCTTGTTAGCGAAGAATGAATTCAACAAGTCTTTAATTTCAGCGAGAGTCATGCCAACCACAAGCGGGGTTCCAAAGAATTTATGTACGACATTTTTGCGAAAATTATTATAACCTCGTATAAGATCATTCAGCTCACGTTCGTTGGTAGCAATCGCGTCGGTGATCGTAGACACAAGTGCGCCTGGTTTAAGTCGTCCACCGTTGGAATAAAGCGCAATAGAGTTTTCAGCGGCATCGCTCTGCCGTATCAAAATGTCATTCACGGATATATTACTGCTTTTCAATTTACCCTGTTTGTCTTGAAATACAACTATTTCGTTCGGGTCAACATCTATTAAATTTAACATCTCAGCGATTTCATTTTCAATTATTTTTTTTACATCCTCGATAGAACCCGCAGACGTTTCCTCGGTGGGTTCCAACATTGACAGAGATTGTCCCCAAATATCAATCATTATTGTTAGCGTAACTTGTGTTTTCAATTTATTGATCCTTGTAATTTCCCACTCGTGTATTCGTTTACAACCAGATGAGGTGGTTTCCACGGAGATCTAAAGGATTTTAATGAAATCTCTGCGAGGACATTTAATACTTCACGGCCGCATATCGGTGGATCATTTAATTGTTGTGTTGGCAGCGTGGAATAAAAAATCGGAAACTCTTTGAGTTTCGTCGAAGAATTTATATACCGCATAAACTCGCTTGGTGGAGCTAACCCATATGAATCGAAATAGACAATCCCACGTGGATCAATCGCGTATGCAACCCAGTGAGTTCCCGATCCGCTGCTGTTATCAAGATTGATAATACCGGTTTCAACGTTATTTGGTTTTCTCGGTAATTGATCTCTCATAAAAACCCCTCTGAAGTTTTTTATCGCTAGTTTTTTAGCAGCATCAATTAAATCAAAATTGGACATAGGAACCATAGGTTCGTAAATCGAAGATTTGGGAACCATAGGTTCCTCAATTAATAAACCGTTCCTGGTATTCTTCTTAGACCCGATCCGTTCACGGATCTCCCGCTGTACCATGAATACGGGGTTCCTGGTAGGTACAACCCCTTTCCCTTTTTTTTATATCCTTTCCCAGTTGCCTTTTTCAACGCCATCCCTGCCGCGGTACCAACGGCTCCCAACGCTGCCGCTTTCGCCACCGCTGGGGCAGCCGCTGCAATCAATGCTGGTATTGCGGCTAACAATGGAAATATACCACCTGATTTTATCATGTTCGCGACTGCGGCTTTTGAAAATTCTATTTGAACTCCTCGCTTATTTTTCATTGCATCATTAAAATGTTTTATTTGACGATCCGTTAATGATATTTTATGTGTACCGCCGGACATCTGCGCTGGTTTTAACGTTATTGTGGTTCCACATTCTTTAGCGGATTTTGATCGCAATTTCTTGACCTGACCATCAGTCAGCTTGACACTAACAACACTATATGTCATTTTATTGTAAAACACATTTATGCTTTCAATTGATCTAATTGTGAAAATCGTTTACGATTTCAATCATAGATTTTCCACTGGTGCATCAACGATTCTCATTCGTCCGCCAGCCCCTTCTAACAACATTGATTTGTCGCTGAGAATAACAGCAACCGCTCTATAATCAACACCACCAGGATCTATACGAGCCCTAAAATGTATGTCAACAACGGATTGCCTTGTTAAATCAAGATGTTCCAGTGAAAAGTAATAAATTGGATACAAGTTCTTAAAATCGAGTTGCGATATTTGCAAACCGGTATCAACATTTTGATCACGACCCATATATGATAGCATCCGATGATACACACGTGCTATTTGGTTGTTTCCGTAATTAAGCTGTATATCCTCAGATGGTTCTTGTTGTCCGTTTATTCTCAGTGAAACCTCACTTACCCCTAACCGATCAAATATCATATGACTGCGTTCTTGGGAACCTAATCGATTCCGATTCTGCAGCGCTATAAATATATGACGTGGAGCTGAAACGCCTTGTTTTGATGCCAGGTGCCATGTAAATGTACCATTAACATTATCCTCTTTAGCATCAGTCGTTGTTGTTAGCCAACTTAGCAATGATTTACCACCGGTTTCCATAAATGAGAGCAGCCGCTCTTCCGTGGTAATTGATGGAGTCATTACTGGCATCCATAATACTATTTTACTCAAAACAACTTTACCTTCATCGGCACCAGTACGCCAAATTGCATCATTGTCATTGCCTTTTCGCACTAACGCGATTGTGTGTTTGGCTCCATAGATGACTTTTCTTACATTTCTGCAGAATCCAAATATATGATGGAGTGGAATCGCACATGAAAAATATCGCTGCTGTTCTTGCAATGCTAATTTTCGTGTTGCAAATCCTAAATTGAAATTACTATTAACGCCTCCAAGAATATCAAACGCAGCTCCAGGTCTAGCTCGACGTTCTGGATTAGTTGCTTCTCGTTGATTATCAACTGAAGTGTCTTGCGGTGTTAACACTTTAATGTATTGAAGGTGGTCAGCGTTATCAGAGGTATCCTTTGCAAACATCATAGATGGACCAGCCGATCTTGTATAATCATCGGAGTATCTTGCTAGTCCGATTATTGTTGTTGCAACATCAACCTCGCGGTCTATTGATTCAATTTCTTTTCCATCAATGAGATATCTTGCACTTTCAAATAACGCCATTATACCATTGTTGACGAAACCAACTCGGATATTTAGATCATTTGCATATGGGGTATCAGCTGCAACATTTGTTACAAGTTTTCCTTCTACTTCAATAAATGCTTCACATGGCAAAAAGTATTTACTGGTATCTTGAACTTGAAGTTCAATTCGCGATCGTAGGTCGGGTTGTATTGCATGATAGGAATAGTATTGATAATCGCGGACGGAATCATCTTTGCGCACTGGGGCTTCCATATCTAACGCGGGATCAGCTGTTCGTTTAAACATTTATAACATTACTAGCGTTTTCAATTGGTGAATTGCAAAGCAATAATCATCGTCGTTGAAAATTCTTCGAATTTCTTTTTTGTTTCAAACCACTTCCTGCTATCGCGTTCATGATAGCGCTATCTGTTACCGGTGGTGACGAAGTCAATTGCGCTAGTTTTTCTTCCACTGCGTTATTTATTGCTTTGCTGATTTTTGCAGGCATCACTGTAGTTGATGGCAGCACTAATGACGAAGTCATTCCTGGTTTCACCACTAACGAAGTCATTCCTGGTTTCTTTCGCACCAATGATGCTATTTTATCTTTCGCGGCAGAAAATGCCTTTCCGGCAAGATTTCCAACGAAATTGATTCCCTTATCACGAATAGCATCAATGGCTTTCATTGATAATTGTTTAGCTAACGGCGCCACCTTGGGAGCCATTCTTGTAAATAACCCCGCAATGGTATTGCCGAAACCATCTCCGTAATATGCTCTATAAACAGGCAATCGTGAGTTCACCACGTAGACGCTTACTGGTTTATCATGATTGTAGTGTATAATCATCTTGTTATAAAACTAGTAGTTTTTCAATTAATGATCAATCGCTTACATCCATTGGATTTTCATCATCAATGACGTTGTCATCGTTGTGATTTTCAACTAATTCAGCAATAAGTTCTCGATATACATCAATGTCCATGATACCGCCGGAAAATAATCGTCTACAGATATCAGCTGCTTCATTAATTACTTCCGGTGAATTATTTCCGGCTCGTTTCCCTCCGATGAGAACCTCTAACCGTGATATATCACTGAGAATGTTACCAGGGCATGTCACGGTAGAGTCAAAGACTCCAGCGTTGAAATCATTTGAATTTTTAATCGAATATCCTTTTCCGCTTGTTTTCTCAGTTGTACCAGTTTCGTCATACTCTTCAATTCCCTTTCTAAATTCTTTATATCCCAATTCTCTTTTATTTAAACGGCCAATCCCCTTATTCGTTTTATACAACCAATCAACCCATTCATCTCGGCTTATTCTACTGTTTTTATACTCGTCTTTTAAAAAGTCCTTTCTAGAATGAAAACTTTGGGCGGCAAAATTACCAAAAATCTTATAATGTTCGGGTTTTATTAATTGAGGTCGTTTGATTTCTGCTATAGCTCCTTCGGTGAGTTTGTCTATAAAGGAAACACCTCTTGGGGTGACGACATCAACAGGTTGTGGTTCAGGTGTGGAAACTCTTTGAGTTTCAGGTGCAGAATCATCAATATCAGCTAATCGTTCATATTCGCGCTGAGTTTTTATATCACTGGATAACTGTTGTATCCCTGCGCGTGTTTGTCCGGTCTCTGCTGCTATCTTTTCAAGCACACCAAGAACAGGCACTTCTCGTCGCTTGCCTTCCTTAGGAATATCTCCGTATATTGCTCGTTCAGTTGCTGTTTTCACATCTTTGGTCGCACTTGTTATCGGAGTAAACAGTTGTTCACTTGACACAGAAAAGTCAGTCTGCGCTTGTTGTCGTTGTTGAAGTTTCTCGCGAAGTCTGTCTCGAACCGGTATAAACTTTTTAATTGCTGCTAGCCGCTCTCGGGCTAATTTAGTTGTAAGTGATTCACCTACCATATATTGTTTGTGAACTAAATTTTCAAATGTAAAACCCTTTGGGTTTCCATCACAATTAAATAACTTAGTTATTAAATAAACTTAGTTATTAAATAATGTACCATCAAGCTAACGTATCCATCTTCGACAGGGTTAAACTGTACGACGCTATCCGCGAATGTTTCAGAAATAACATCGCTGGGGGTTTCAGAATTGTAATATCTGAGAACGGCGATGAACGATTTGTGTTAACGACGCGGCAACAAGAACAAATACGTGAAAATGGAGGCGTCGCGGTGATTACTTGCTACTACGACCAGATCATCCATTATGCACATAACTGCATGGGCAAGTCCAGACTGCTGAGTATCCTTTCAGGAGAAAATCCTATGTAAGTGTTACAAAAAACGCTAAAAAAAATTTATTTTTAATAAAAATTACTGAAAGCCTATTTTATAGTAACGCTCACGTGGTTAAGATACGGGTTTTTCCTCGTTTAACATTTTTCTAAGATCACGAACCTTAGAACTAATTTCAGCTCGTTTTTGATACTCTTGGCCGAGCTTTTGACGTATTGCTTCAACGGTGCTAAATAGCGTTATGAATACATTAATGTCGTTACCGTACAAACAAGCATTGATGGATTTTTGAATTCCTTTCACGAGCCTGTACATCTTGGGTAAAACATAACGACCCTTACTACACTGATACTCAATGTCTTCATATTCCGAGGCAATCTTGTCAGCGTCAAGATATTCAGATAATAATACCCCTTTATTTTTTAAAATTGAAATTTCAGCAATTATAGCATTTACATCATTGATATCCATTATTTATAGTTTTATATAAATATAGTATACTGTATCTCTAATTATTAAAAAAAAAAAACATTACATATACGACAACACATCTTGGAACTCCTTGGGTGCCTTCGCATCCAAGTAAGCCCAAGGGGACCCGAAACATACATCTCCGGCGGGAGGCCTAAGGTGGCAAACGCCATCTTAGACCGCCCAGAAGATATGCTTGGGGGGGACGTCACAACATGGACGGCACAATGCCATATATATCTCCGCTCGAGTGTTGCGGCAAATTTTAGGCATAACATGTACTTAATTAACTTAATTAAGGATGGATTATAATTCAATGGAACGATGATGGTAATGATGTGGGCGTGGTAAACCAAACCAACATGGCAACCCATGAAATCGAATTCATGGTTGCATGAGTTGGAAAAAAACACCAACCCACGCTACCGAGAATGCGATAGCATGAGTTACAATGTTGGTTTGGCTGAGGGGGATCGCCCCTCCCCCCCAATTAATAGAAAAAAACATCTTCCGTTTCGCCATCAAATAATGTATCTGCTATGGAGACCGAACACGTAGTTGATAGATCTATGTTTACAAGACAAACACGATACCATTACACCACGGGATAGTCATACAGAATAGAGATTTTTTAATATATATATCTTCTGATATACTTAACAATAAGAGATTTTTAAAATAGACAATTTTATGCTGCAACAATGAGAAATATTTTAAACAAAATAATACTGTTGTTAAATAAAACATTTTACTCTGTTATAATCCTCTAGATAAAATACATTCACAAAGAGCTGTATACAAGGAATTTTAACCACGCCCACCTACTTCAATGAATAGGAAACACTCGCGTTCCGGCTGAGCGAACATAGGTAATGCGTAGATTATAAAGAATTTTTGTACTGAAAAGAACGAGTTAGCTGTCTGCTTTACTGCTAGTCCACCCCCCCCCCCCACACATGAGATATGTAGATAAATAAAAAATTTTGTACTGAAAAGAACGAGTTAGCTTAAATAAATAATACAGTTTTAGCCCACAAGCGACAATAAAAAGTTTTATTCTCTATCGATCTCCATTACAGTCACGTGGGCACGCCTAGTCAAGTACAGGTAATATAGCAGGCGACAAATTCCTTTGACGTCATAATACAAGGGAACTTAGTAGGTAGAGTGTTTTGAGTGGTTGGATTTGTCCATGGGGATTTATCTCCCTTGAATCGTTTCAGGTGTATACGAATCTTACTTTATGACCATTTTTTTTAGACAGAGATGTTTTAATTAAATTTTGTGCAACAAATCGAATTGAAGGCACGCAAATGTCAAAGTATCTACTGGCTTTGTTTATCGAATGAAAGATTCTCTCCTCGCTGGTTTCTAAATCAAACGATTTAACTCCCCTAGGACGTTTTGCATATTTGCCTGTTCCACCTAATTTTGCATTCAGACTTTGTGAGACGGCTTGAAGATTCTCAAGACAATTATCAGTCTTCACGCCATTTATATGATCAATCACAAATCCGTCTTCGATTAATCCGTTATGACATTCAAAAATAATTCTGTGACAAAGATATGTTTTATTTCTAGCACTAAACAACAAATAACCCATATTATTCAGATATCCATCCGTTTTTTTTAGTCTGCGGTGCCTGACAACACCATCACTGGAGGCTTCGTAATTAACAAGCACTGGATGAGGTCTGAAATCTTGGCTCATTTGTATAATAATACTATTTGTCTAATTTATTATAAACCTCTTGATATAATCTTGCGGGGTTTTGATGATTTTGTCCTTGATTTTATCAAGGACGGAGTCATTGATTCGTTTGTCATAATAGCGTTTTAGTTCCCTGTATCGTTTACCCCCACAAGCAAGACACAACTGCGATTTTCCCCTTACCCCAACCCCACATTGGAGGCATGGGAGAGGACCTTTTGAACCGTTTCTCACACTTTGCATATGATACCCACAGAATTCGCTTCTGCATGATTTGTTACACGGGGTTGTTGATCCAATCATAAGCCACTTGCAGTGATTCATTATACTATATTTTTCTATTTAAATACTTGTTTTAATTATAACATGGAGGAGTTCCAAAGATTATCGAAAATTAAGCCCTGGAAAAATACTAAATTCAATCTTGCTAGGGAGTTCCAAAGATTATCGAAAATTAAGCCCTGGAAAAATACTAAATTCAATCTTGCTAGGGAGTTCCAAAGATTATCGAAAATTAAGCCCTGGAAAAATACTAAATTCAATCTTGATAGAGTCTCTGATACACCAAAACGTCTAATCGGTGATAGAACTATACTCGGTAAAATCAGGGAGTGTTTTAATGAATTCTACCGAGACGGTGCAGCATACTGTTGGTCGACATTTCGAATTATCAACAACATCGAAGATGTCGGTGTCAATGTACCCATCATCGATGCTACTATGAACGATAAAAGAGCAGCTGAGATAATTTCACACCTTGGCGTAAAATCCAAAGGTGGAAATCCAAAGGTGGAAATCCAAAAGATTTCAAGCAAAGCAATTCCCAAACAAAGCAATTCCCATGAGAAATCCAAAGGTGGAAATCCAAAGGTGGAAATCCAAAAGATTTCAAGCAAAGCAATTCCCAAACAAAGCAATTCCCAACAAAAGTATTTTTTCAGAATAAAATTCATTATCGAAGTCGAAGGCAAATGGATTATCAGGGATAAATTTGAACCAATCCTCAAGGATAAAAAAACTGTCATTGTAAGTAGAGATTCCAAACCAGGAATTCTAACTGGAATTGACAAACCATACTACGAGAGATCTTATCCCGTAACAGCAATCGTTTATGGAATATATCCGTTAAATGATAAACCAGATATCGCAAAACTAGCTCCTATGAAATATTCACCGTTGACTTCGTCAAGGCTCAATTGTGTAGCAACACGGGTAATGGAACACTTCACAAATGCATCCCGAGGAAATAAACTAACTGATCTGCGACGTAGGAAAATAACAGAATGGGAACTGACAGTGAAACAGCACGGTGCAAAGATTTCTGATATAGCTAAATTAGAGACATTATTAAAATTCCCAATATCAGTAACGACAATAACCGGGGAAGTATTACACGAACCGAAATATAGATTACAAGGAGCACCAATACAAATTATTGATCATAACGAACACGCGTGGACACCTGCGGTAACAATATTTCCACGAGAACGAATCGTGAAATATATCCCCCCGGAATTTTCCGGGGATGTTTTCTATGAAGAGAAATTATTTGATGCTATTCATGCGTTGTGTAAAGAGGACCCTGTGTCAGTGTGGTTACTTAGCAGTGCTGGTTCCGAATCAGGATTCGATCAATTTGTAAGACCAAATGGTGAATTATATCGCGTTGAAGAATTAGATAACAGAATGAGAAAAATCGCTAATGATTTTTCACCAGAGAGTTTCCATGAAAAACTACTCACGGATAGTTTTACTATTTCTTCAGTGGTAGCTCACTTCGCAAGAGAAAAAAACTCCTGGCGTCCAACACGAAGTGATTTTCTCGAGGACGTTAAATTGAGTTGCATCGAATTTGGTCATGGAGGACTGTGGAATACAAAATACCATCGTGACGGTATGATTTCAATTGATATATCCGCGTGTTATCCTGGAAGTTTTCTCGGGTATGGAGAATGTAGTAACTATTTTAAACGATTTGGACACCCCACGCATGAAATGACTCGTGTTGCGATTAATGGACCATTACCTGATTTTGATTTAACCGGATTCGCTCGTGTGATATCATTTGAACTCGCTACAGGGTTACATCCGTGTAGTTATGTTTGGCTCGGTAGACACCTATCTGAAAAGGCCTGGATGCCAATAGTGTTACTACGATATATGATTGATTGTGGCATGCTGATATCGTTGATTGTTTCCGAAGCTATTATATGCTATCGAGCTCAGAAAGAAGTTTGGCTACCACAACCCGATCTAGATCGTATAATTAGCGAATTGCGAAAACAATTCCCTGATTTCAATGAAGAAGAAATCATAAATTGGTCTAAGAAGTTATTTGAAATTAAAAAAGAACAAGCAAAGGATTTTGGACGAAGAATAATCGGTAAATTTACCCAGGGTGGAAGATACGACAATGCAAAATTTTCCTCGCGGTTGATCATAGACGTCGCTGAATACGATTTTCTTGTAACGGATTTAACGAAACAGGGAAAACTTGTATCCCGTAAGGATGCTTTTCTATCCAATGGTGAGAAATTGGGTACGGTTGTTACCTACTGTGATGGATATAATTCCCAGTACACACATTTGAGAAGTTCTATGCTAGCTTATGCTTCTATCAATTTATTTTCGATGATAAATAGATTTCCTAATACCGCGGTTAGAGTAGCTACTGATTCGATGTATATACACAATAAATACAAATCAGATGTAGCTAAATTCACATCCCAGGAGGAAGCGTGGGGATGTTGGAGATTTAAAAAGGAGACGCTACATGAGTATTGTGAATCGGCAGATGTTACCATGGATGAAATGTACTTAAAATGTGATGAGATTCAATCAGAATTTTCTAATGCACCACCGGTATCTGATCCAATATGTAGATACAAGACAGTTTATTTAAACGGTTGTGGTGGGTCAGGAAAGACAACTCGTGCAATTGAATTATATCGTCGGAAAAATCCTACGGATTTCACAAACATGATTGTGTTAACACCGACTCACAGACTCGCCAGAGAGATGATACAGCGAGGGGTAAATGCCTGTACTTATCATAGTTTCTTTCGATGGAAAGGCGATGAATGGACCCCTGATCGAATGGGTGATAAATTCATTCCTGAAATCATAATTTGGGATGAAATATGCACGGTATCGTTGAGAGTATTACAAACATTTCTCGAGTGGTTGTTAAACAAAAACACAAAAGTCGTCATGTGCGGTGATCACGGCCAACCACCACCATTTGTCGGTGGATCTCCACATGAATGGCTAAAGGGTTCTGTAGACTATTATGAAGAAATTAATACCGACCATAGATCACTTGATGAACAATTACGCGAGTTCAAAGCACTGATTAGATTACAACCGGATAAAATCCAATGCGAAATAGCGCGTGAAATAATTTCAGAAACTCCCATGAATGATTTCTGGGAAACGTGGAGACCAAATGATTTGATAGTAGCAAGTAGAAAAATAGTCAGAGACACACTTCAGATGAAGTTATTTGAAACGCATAAAGAAAAATTTGCAACACTTCCAGTACCGTTGTGTTATAGGCCTTCGGATACACGAAAGCAGAATATTGAAGTTGATATTCCAGGGAAGAGTGAAAAGCAGATTCTCGTGTTAAATGATATTGTGCTGGTTGATATCAGCGTCGTCGAAAATGCATTGCGTGCTAATAAATCCCCATGGACGCTAGGATACGCAGCGACGATACATTCTTCACAGGGATTAACTATATCAGATACAATTGTTTGGATGGTAGATAATCGCATCGAATGGTCGAATTTAGTCTATCTCGCAGTATCCAGAGTACGAAGAATAAATCAGCTTCGAAGAGTTGTCGTTGGCGAAGCCAGTGGCGATGATAATGACACCACAATAAATGATATTGATGTTAGCATCATTAATAAAAAACTCTCCGGTTACAAACAACAGGACAAAAAAAAACAACGAGAATTTGATATTGATGCTGAATTAATAATTACGCTGAAACAACAACAGAATAATCACTGCGCGAGTTGCAATTGTATAATGCGTTGGCAGTATTCGGATAAAGATCCTCGCCAATTCACCGTAGACAGAAAAAATAACAGTCTCGGTCATGTCAGAAATAATGTGATGTTGACTTGTCTTGAGTGCAATAGACGCAACGGTGCTAGTTAAGACCATGCGGTGGCAATTGAGTATCCTCGGGAATTACCTGTAGTTGTTGTCGAGTAAAACCCCGCTGAGGGGCAGTTGAATCCAGTTTATAGACTGGAGGTCTACCAGTTGATCGTGTTATACTAGATATCTTGTGTGCAGTGACGCTCCAAATAGGATCGGTAGCCCTTTTTCTGCCACCTTCAAGCTCTCCTGGTTCGTATAAGTACCTCACAATGACATTACTACCAAGAATTGGTTCGGAAACGCTAGCTTTTCTAGAAAAATCTTTTTGTGGTTGTACGGGTATAGACTTCTTTTTAATAGCGTTCCTAGGTTTCATGTTGATTGTTCTAGTGATCTCATTATTCAGTGCGGTAATCACAGCTGGTAACCTTTTGACCCATTCACGGGATCGCTTTTCTTGAATGAATTCTTTTGCGTATTGATATCCAAATAACCGCTCAGCAATCGTCCGATTAAATCGTTCGACAATGGCCTGATCGCGATGTAGCGCAGTATGCCCTCGTCGTATGGTGACATTATGATTTTTCATTGTAGATAGAACCTCACCCTGAAATTCCTTTCCAGGATCAACCTGCAATAGATTTGGCCAGTGCAGAGGACCTCGTCGATAAATCCTTTCAAATGCAGAAGCAACTTCAGTGGCTGATTTTGTTTTTAACGGTTCTGCTTCCTTGTATCGACTTGCAATATCAACTACGGTTAACGCATATTTGTAACCACGATCATGTGGCAAAAATAATATATCAGCCTGATGAACTTCATTAGGAGCAGTCACATCAAAATGCGAGAATTGAATTTGTTTAGGCGGTGGTAGATAAATTTGCCATAGTGCCTGTTTGGATAACCAATCCTCCGCTGTAGTTTTTTTCACTTTTGCAGCGCTAGCGAGTTTATGGACTGCTGATTTACCCCTCCAGTATCCTCTTGGGGAATAATAAATTGATTCCATATTAAAATGCTAGCATTTTCAATTACCAGCACCCATCATCAATTTGCCTTTCATAGCTGATTTTACCAACCACGAAGCCAACTTTTCTTTAAAAGATTTATCAGGAATAGCATTTAACGCATGAATTAATTTCACATCCGCGAGATGCCTGTTTTGCAGATTGCTGCTTTTATATGCAACATCATGAGCATGACACGCCTTATCAATAGCGTTTATCGGATACTCGCCGGATCGAGGTTGATTTTGATCATCAAGTCTGATATCTAATCGTGTTCCGGGACCACAGTAGCTATATCCTGGAAGGTGCTTTTCTCCCGGGTACTTTGCCCATGGGGTTCCAGGGAGCTTTGCCAATTTGGCTGCGATATCACCTCCTCGTTTTTTTTTAAAACATCTCCGGATTGTAAAATCTTTGATTTTGTAGAAATAAATCTAAACTTTTTTTATACCACATGTTGCACATCTACCAGTTAGTGCTGATCTGTTATTTTTAGTTGTAACCGTCGTCACATCATTTGTGCTAGTACGCGTTTTACACTTCACACAATATAGATCCATAATTTATGTATAGAGATATGAATATAATTGATTTTTCAGCGACTAAAATAAGAGAACCAGTTAAGCATCATGCAGCGCTACCAAACTCTATCCGTGCAATTATAATCGGGCCATCTGGATCCGGCAAGACTCAATTGTTGCTCAATTTAATAATGAGATGGATGAAGTGGGATAAGTTGTATTTAATTGCTCCTAGCGTAGATGATCAACGATGCTATGAAGTGTTAAAGGATTTTAACGAGAATGCATCAGAAATTAAAGGTGAGAATACCATTGATTTTATAACTGATATTGACGAGGCGCCATCCGTGGATGACCTTGATGGGAGCATTAACAATTTAGTCGTATACGACGATGTGATGTTAGACAATCAAAAAAACCCAGCTAGAATATTTTCCAGAGGCAGGCATAAAAACACTGACGTGATATATGTCACTCAACGATACACTCAGATTCCAAAAGTGATTAGAGACAACTGTAACTTACTGTGTGTATTTAACGGCGTTGATATTCATACGCTTCGAAATATTTGGCAGACATGGTGCTCTGATATGGACTTCAATCAATTTAAAAATTTCTTTAGTAACGCTCAGTCGACTCCGCACGGATTTATAACAATAAATTTACATGATCCTCGGACACGATATCGTATCGGACTCGATCAAATATTTGGTTGAACTCGTAAAAGAATTATTAACCCAGAACTGAAAATTCCAGCAGCAGAGAGGGTGAATGACAACGACAATGGCGTATATAAGGAAATCTTATTTTATCGAATAGACGCCATTTTTTTACTATTTGGTGGAAGCCTTAGATCATCGAATCGACGCTCGGAAAGTTGTGAGGTTCACCCTCTCTGCTGCTGGTCCAGAGATGGAATTATAATGATTGGGGTTACTACTAACATGTATGCACCAAACCTTTAAACGAAGATAGTAGTTAATGGAGGAAGAGCGACTAGTGTAAGAACGCTCTAAGAAAAAAAAATAAAGTTAAGTTAGCAAAAAACTAGGATTTTACACGCAGGGTTGAGAGAGAGAGAGAGAGAGAGAGAGAGAGAGAGACTAGCGGATACGGGTGATTATTTTTCGATCATCTACAAATGGCTTCATAAAACACTTGGCCGACTAAAGTCAAAGTTCATCACCGTTGATAGCCAACTCATCAGTGCTTTTAGATTGAAACTCGTGGTCGTGCTGAATTTTTCATTGCTTGCAAAGGCCTAAAAAGACAACACATTTTCGTTGTAGTTCACATATGGTCTGGTGTAGTTCTTGGGCTAGATATTCTTATCGTTTGCATAAACGCGACATTAGCACAACTGAATGCACAATAATTTGCAGGATCTTTGGGATATCGTCGTATTATTTTGGCCGAGAACACCATGGTCCAAACCGAGAGAGAAGTTATCACTTGAGGATGGATGGCGAAATTTACAAGGGAGAGACCTCCTGCAGAGTCGTTATTAGTGCCCTTATCGAGGTTTCTTGACGAAACAAAAGTACACGTCGCACAAGCAGTTGTTCAAATGACACCGGAACAGTGCTAATACGGTTATTGAATCTGTAGCCACTGGAATTGTTTATTCCAGAGCACGTGCGTTTTGCATATACAAGATTCAAGCTGGCAAAAAAATGGGAGATGATTTATGCAGGCTCTGTCAGGAAATCTAATTTGTTTGAACGGTTTAAAACTTTAAATGTAGACGATGGACTTGAATGAATATTTTTCGTACTTGCAAGACTTGAAATGAACTCTAGATACGCTTCGTAAAGCATAGCAAAAACTAAATGCCATTTCTGAGAGTAAGTCAAAGAATACGGGAAGTAGTGGCATCCTTGATTACGACTATAGACATAATAGTCATTGAGGCGCACATAAGGGGCATACCTTGACTGACCTGAACTGGTCGTTGAGGACAATAATGATGTAGGGTGATCTGGTCATATTCAGACCGTTGACACTAGATCGACAACTTCATACTGAAGCCGACTACTGTGCGGAACAACATCACGGGAAGAAAAAAATCGGGCTGCAAGCATAAAGTTTTATTTGTCAAAAAGCATACAATTTGAGTTCATACTGAAAAAGTGATTTTATTATCACTATATACAAAGGGGGTAAATCCGACCGTGTTGCGGCTTATTCCGACCTCTGATATGTGTAATTCTGACCACCATATATGGACCGTACATAAACAAGTTTTATCTTATCTTGAGAGATTTGAAAGCGTTGATTGTTTTTATTGTTTTCCGAAAGAGAAATAGCAGATGGAAAGCTATATTGCTTTACAGATATATGTGGATGTAGTTATAGAAATAATTGAAAGAGAGTATTAACATTTTATTTTTAGTTAGATTTATACCTTTTTTTATTTTTATTTGTTTGTTTTTAATTACATATTTATTCCTTTTTTTACTCTTCAAAGTTCAATACAAACTAATCATAATTCTACATTTTTTTTTAAAGTTGTGTACCTGGTCCGAATTGCCCTTTTATGAAAAATAACCTGGGGGTAAATCCGACCACTATATAAAACATTGCATATTATTGTTATTTGTCATAAAACTGGTGCAATGTTTACTTTTGTTTATAACGAAACAAGCCATTATTTTAAAGCTATGATAACATAAATTTTTATTATTATCGAAAGCTGTACAAATCTTGGATGATTGATGCCTGACTATGGTCCTGAGTAAAAAAAAAAATATGAATGCCGCTTCTGAACTCGCGTAGAGGAGAGTGATTTAAATGATTACGTCATTTTGTCATGTGATGAACTCGTCGCATGCAAACATCTTTAGTAATATGCATACGCATATGCACAAATAAAAACAAGCACAGCAAGTATTTTGCATATCTTTGTTGTAAATAGCAGGACGTACATCCATGCTCGGAATTATCATACTAATCGGACTATGATCACGTTTACATTCATTCTGAGGGTTTGCTCGACAAACTAAAACTTGTCCTGATGCTTTTTTACCCATAGGGTTCATGGGCGCCCACACAAAGAGGTAAGTAACCCCCAACCCCACAGCCGCAATTTTATCAATAAACATGTTTTGACCTACATCTGTAAAAACTTAATAGATGACCACTACATGTCCTCCACCTTGCAAAAATAAATTCTGCGGGATGTGGAGATCTGGGCAGGTAGACACTCATACAGCTGATGGAACAGCCTTTCTATAGCTGCCTTTCGCAATTCCCAGAACATGAGACTGATGCTGTCAGACAAATCGAAATGTAAAGGGAAAATGTTTCGTGTGTACCCCGTGAGATTACCCTCAGGAGATTACCGACGCATGCAGAACTATATCTTTAGAGACGAAAGACCTGAAGAAATTTATCCTAAGGCAAATCTCTGATTTCCCGCCAAACTTGTTATCGACGATAGTATCGAAGGAAATATGTTTTTTGAGTGGCGAAATATCATTGATCTCCAACACTGGTGGATGCGCTGGTACCAACAATCTCATCGACATCTGACAATACAAATGTCTGGAATATGGAAGTCACTATCACAAACCACAGTAACGATCAGACAACATGTACTTGCCTATCGGAGGACGAATGAGAAGTCGCGAACAAGAGCGAAGCTTATCCTCTTGCAGCGAAAACACCGTTGCGAGTGTACGGGTACGCACACTTGTTTCAGTAAGTTATGAAAGACAAGACCTATCACATGCGCTTTTTACAACAACACTAAAGTCCGCTACATTCCGATGGACGCATATAATAAAGTAAATGGGTTATAATACAGAAGATGTAATGAAAAGCGGAATGTTCTATTTTATTAAAAACGTGGATCATATTTTTTTTAAAATCTTTACATCGAAACATAGAGTGAACAGGCAGATTAAACAGAGAAAAGGAAACTATCAATGATATATGCTCAAGGATATCAAAATTATTTCTTGATTCAGGTTATAAATGTTACATCAGTTCTAAAGGTGACACTAAAATTGAAAATAATGTAGTCGAAAATGAACCGTGGTTTAGGAGACAGTGTCACAATGCACAAAAAATACCACTTCGCTAGAATTTTTTGTTCGCAGTAATCCTTCACAAACGACTAAGCGTAACGTTCAAAGTGAAAATTAATATTGCTAACAAATCACGAAGCTATATGTAAGTAAGTATAATGTAAGTATAATTATAGTATACAAGCAGTACTTAGACAGCTGAAAAGTAAAAACACCGGGAAACTTCTGGAAATGAATTAACAGTATTGAGAATAAGCACGACAATTCAAGAATAACACTTGGTGCGTTGTATAAATATTTTAACGCTAATAAAATTTATATTTTATGAATACAGCTTTGTTTGCACATAGACGATATATCATAATTATATTTGTAAAGAATTTGAAAGAAGTAAAAACAACTTCTAGGTTGATGGATGAAAAGTATATTCCTATTTGGGGGGAAAAATCATTGGTTTTACCAATTTTATATTTTGATTATTCTGCCGATTGCATAATTATATAATATACATTGAAAATAAATGGAATCAAATATATTTTAATTTTTTTATTTGATTGATTGAACGAAAGGGGCACCACAATATTTTATATATGGATCCAGATGTAGACAGAGTTGTGGTCCATGTTCATTATTACGTCCTAGGGGTTTAAGCTACATAACATGAAAGGGTAAAACCCAAGCTATGTAACATGAAAGGGTAAAACCCAAGCTACATAACATGAAAGGGTAAAACCCAAGCTACATAACATGAAAGGGTAAAACCCAAGCTACATAACATGAAAGGGTAAAACCCTAGCTACATAACATGAAAGGGTAAAACCCAATCTACATAACATGAAAGGGTAAAACCCAAGCTACATAACATGAAAGGGTAAAACCCAAGCTACATAACATGAAAGGGTAAAACCCAAGCTACATAACATGAAAGGGTAAAACCCAAGCTACATAACATGAAAGGGTAAAACCCAAGCTACATAACATGAAAGGGTAAAACCCAAGCTACATAACATGAAAGGGTAAAACCCAATCTACATAACATGAAATGGTAAAACCCAATCTACATAACATGAAAGGATAAAACCCAAGCTACATAACATGAAAGGGTAAAACCCAAGCTACATAACATGAAAGGGTAAAACCCAAGCTACATAACATGAAAGGGTAAAACCCAAGCTACATAACATGAAAGGGTAAAACCCAAGCTACATAACATGAAAGGGTAAAACCCAAGCTACATAACATGAAAGGGTAAAACCCAAGCTACATAACATGAAAGGGTAAAACCCAAGCTGCATAACATGAAAGGGTAAAACCCAAGCTACATAACATGAAAGGGTAAAACCCAAGCTACATAACATCCGAAGTATAAATTTATTTTTAAAAAAATATCAAAATATAATGATAGACTTAAAAATAATTTACAGTATATTATGAATTTCTAAAACTTCCTAAATGAGGAATCAATTTAAAGTAATCATGAAATGCCCCAAAAGTATTCCAAATTAAAGTTCTGGTTTGCTTATGTGCTAGCACCATGGAAGAAACACTGTTAGAATATCTAACAGATTTTACCTCAAGGTAAACCCAGTGGAAATTGAATGTCATGAAAGCCCTTGAATGTTTCTCAGTAATCCAACGAAATTAATACATATAAATGTCCTTCAGTGGTTTACAATAATTCAATAATTTACTCTCTGTTTAGTGAACAATTTAGGTGAACAATAAATAAATAATCCTCTCGTACTAACAAGACTGAAATATAGCTATATAATATAATGCGGTACTTCAATTACTTTATAAAGCCACGTAGCAAGCATTAGATAAATCTGAATCCCAAGGAAAGATTACCAAACATTTAAATTATATCATATTGCTAAAGACCTAAAGAAACCAAGAGTTGAAATCTATATAATTTAGCAAATCAACAGCTGGGACAGTCATATCTAGAGTACATATGTTCTCACAGGAGCACGTAAAATTACCCTTAGATGCAATCAACTGTGATGACAACGTTTAGAGTGCAAATATAATGATGACGCGAACTAAGCGATTCGACCTTGATTTCTGAATGGAAAGGTACTACGTAATACATGTACTCTACACAAGTAGCATGACCTCACATTTAAAGTGCATTCTACAGCGTTCAATCTTACAAATAATGTTGCACAAGAATATGGTTTACACATAATTTTAGGAAGGTTTTCAGGCATCCAGATATTAAAAGTAGGGCAAAACACTTTACAGACACAGATAAATATAAATATATTAGTAACAAAATTTGGAAGTATGTTATCCATGCCACAGTAATATGGAAAAGGGAGCCCTCACCAGCGGAATAATACTTGTTACAGGAAATCTCAAAATGTATTGATATTAATAGCATAGGCGTAGCCAGAGTGTTTGGAGCCCGGGGACAAGATTCATTTGTACGCCCCTCCCCTAACGTCTGAAACCCATTATTTTCATTACGTTAATTAAAAAATAAGCCCATTTTGGCGGCCCCACTAGTCTGGCGCCCGGGGACATCTGTCCCCCTTTGCTCCCCCCCCCCCCAGCTACGCCTCTGATTAATATTTTTTTTTTATTTCTATACGAAGTTGCGGTCAACTAAAAGAACATGTATCTGTTTGACAGTCAAGGATATTACATGTTTGAAGCAATACGTTAAAAGACTCGTACTAATAATTACTTTGAATATGTCTTGCCACTATACAAGAAAGTTTAAACATTATATGTGTTATGTATATTTTTAATTTAATTGTTTGTTGGTTAGTTTTTTTTTTTTAAAGTTTATTTATATGCAATTGTAATGTAACATTGTATGCTGGACTACATCTCGTCCAGAACTGCTTGGCCTAATTGACTTAATTAATAATTTTTTTAATTTCAATTTATGGCAACAACTAATTCATAGCTAAATTATTATTCATATGCTATATCAGGATTATTATACAGGTAAACAAATAGTAGTAAATATGTTTATTTTTTTACTTGTTTTTGAAATTTCGTCAGTGAATTTTACAGTTTATTGTATGTAAGTAAGCAAGTCTCATTAGATAATGCTAGAAGGTTTTTTTATATTAGGTAATCTTTTTTTTAAATTGCTGTTACCCGAGTTATAGTATATATATATATATATATATATATATATATATATATATATATATATATATATATATATATATATATATATATATATATATATATATATATATATATTGTTACGGTTATTGGATTTAAATTATTTATTTTTTAATTGTTAAATCTAAATTTGTCATTTAGGGTTTAATATTTATTCATTAATTGGGAGATTTTTTTCTAGAAAATTCAGTTTGACCTAGACTCTTAGTTGTAAACAGGCTGACTATCCTTTAATTGTAAACAAGTTTTGACCTTGGCTTACAGTGGATCTAATTCCTGACCTTGCTTTGGACATTGTCAACAAGTATCTACAACTATTGGTTAATTTCAAGGACAACTTTTTATTTTTAGTAATTAGTGGCTTATTTTCTTCTGGATCATTTTATTATTACGTGACTAGGTGAAGGTAGACTCGTCCTCTGACCTTCTATCAATTTCTAGAAAAGCGCGTAATCACTTGTTTACTTCAGAAGAACAGTTATATATAGCTGAATTTTGGAAGCTAACAGTAGTAGAATCTTTGGGCTGTAAGTTATTAGTTGTGTATTTCATGTTTGAGTGTTAATTTTATTCTGGACTTTGTGTCAATTCGTTGGAAAACAAGAATTATTCTATTTATTTGGAAACAGGACATACGTTTCATAATTTCATCTGGATGATATTAAATCAAGAACTGCATCACGTGACATTGTCAGCTATTTTGGATTACATCGTCAAGATTCGAACCTGGAACTATTAGAACATTTATTTATCAGGACTCTAACAATTCCATTAGTGGATTATTTTTGTGAATTCTATATTGGATTAATGTTGGATTTGATTCTCTAAAACTGTAAGTTTATTTATTTTATGAAAATATTTGTACTTAATAAATTCATTGTTAAAGTTTTACAAGCTTGTTAGTTTTCACTCTTCTGTGTTGCTGCTTATTCGAGCCTAAGCACGTAACAATATATATATATATATATATATATATATATATATATATATATATATATATATATATATATATATATATATATATATATATTGCAACTGTGAGGATTTTACCATTCGTGCTTTAACATCTATCACTTTCACGTTGTATTATGCTGTGAATAGTTATGGCTGAAATATTTTTATATTCAACTTATTTAATTCATTTGATTATTTTCTCTGGAAATACAAAAGATCTCTGTTAAATTCTTCGATAAAGACATTCACTGGAATTTATACTATATTCAAACCTGGAATTATATTAGTGTGATTCAACAAAAGATTGTTGACGTATCAGCACTTCTTAAGCCATAACAGACACGTTATTACCTTCCATTTTGGATCTCTTCGGGACCTGTACTGACATTTATTCAGGACTTTATATAATTAGGACATGTGTCTTCATGTCTTCGATTACTATCAGAATTAATTCACATTACCATAAGTTCTTTATTCTAACTTAGACTTTGTATTCTATGGAAATATATTTGTTAAATTTTACAAAACTTGTTGTTTATCACTCTTTTCTCTTACTGGTGTTAAGAGAATAGAAATAGAAACATATGATATGCAAAAAGAACAAAACAACCACAAATATAACAACAAAGAAAGAATTGATGCCAGTAAACAAAAATCAACTTCCGAGAAAACAGAAGACAAGGAAGACGAAGACCAAGACATGTAACCAAGAGAAGGAATGCACTGCTGCAAGAACGCGTGCGTACCCACGGAAACATCGACTTGTGGCCTCGTTGGTATCACTACTTCTTTGCTGCTGATGTCGCTAGCTAAACTAGTTGAAGACTACTACCAATTGAGCTTTCATGTTTAAAGCTCTCACTCCTTAGTCGTCTTTTTTTCTTGTCGCTGCTGCAAGAAAATTGACACAGCGTAGGCTAAGTGTGCCCTCAAGAATGCGTTGAAAAAACATCAGATGCGGAGTGTTGGCGAAGGAAGCTACACACACATTCTTTCTACCTATCTACCACTTACTCTTCTTTAAAAGGATGTGCATTATGAGCCTTCACAGCACGAGTGCGTTCACAGGGGAGCATATTTTCTTATATGCTTTTTAAACAGTCATCCTCACATGTCCTACTACAAAAAACATCATTTAGAGTATTAAATTGAATAAATCCTCTGGATCCAGTGTGGCAGTATTATTCAGTCATGCTCTTCGATATTTAAGCAATTTCATCCTGTGCGATCACTGGGATGTATTTTCCTTGCGACTAGGCGAAACAGTAGACAATCGACAATGCTGGAGTTGGATCAAATTTTGCATTGATGCCTAAGATGTAAGAGACTGGGTATCATGACGAAGAGGAAGTATCGCAAGATGAAGGTTGAATGGAAGAATTACAATATACGTCCCGTACAACATCCACGACACCAATTCGTGCTGTCTCTTTGATACCGATTACACAGCAAATGAAGGAATTGCACCAACTATGTTTACGCCTTACCAATCAGAACAAGAGAAGAAAAAGTATTATTATATAAAAAAAAGTTTTGAGTAAGGAACTGATCGGACCTGCTCGTGCGTTATTGCCTACTGTGTTTTGTTTTGTTATACATGCAAAACGTCAAAAGCAAGACTACCACACATATAAGAGTATATATGAACATGATACCATCATTGTACATGCTGATGGCTACGGATGAATTACAAAATTGTATCGTGCTGCCAAAATGAAACGTACAAGAACAATACAATGCACACATAAAATGATCTGTACACATAATTAATGCAAACATTTGGAAATGATGATGAAACAAAATTATCTACGCCCTCTGAGAGTGTAAAAGAAGAAAGGAACTGAATGTCTCAATGGACAGTTTCAAAAAATTAATTGAGGAAACCATACAATACAGTTTTCACCACTTAAAATGCTAAATCAAAGCCATATGTCATGGAACGTTTTCAAATAACATTATAAGAAAGTATGTGCAACTATTTTACAAATGAGCACACACTCTAATACATCGACGTGTTAACGCATCGTTTGAAAGTCTACAATCAACCGTACCATGGCAGTGGTTGATGCACATCAGAACAAGTAACGATCCAAAACGAAATAGAATTTCTGATTGATTCCCTGCAACCCTCTGTGACCTCAAGAATAAGGATGGCTATCACAGCCACAGTGATCACTTACCATGGTGTCAAATACAGGCGACTGGGTAGGAAAAAACGGAGCCTACTTTGGACACCGTATTTACTCAACTAGACGAAAGAATTGTCTTGTTTGATGGGACACGTCCGTAGACGTTACCCACTCGTTCATAAACTGGAAGATATAAATGGAGATACTTTTCATGGAACATTTTACTTGCCCAAATTACAGTGAGCGACCAAGAAAGATCACATCCACTTTCGCTATTTAAAGTGGTCTTGATCAAACAGCACGCAAACTGGAGGAACGTCGCATATAAAAGTGAAATACTTTGGAAAGGTTGTCCGTTTGGTTTCGATATTTAGATTACAGTCTCACAAATCATCGAGTATACAAAGATGAAGTCATGACAATGCTGTTAAAACTTGTGTCGCCACCCTACGTATCATCGCTGCAAGAGCAGCATAAAAATAAAGAGCAGCAGCAACAATAGCAGTGGAGGTGGTGTTGAGAACGTGCCCGAAATAATCAAATAGTCTTTCTTCTGCCATATCGCCGCGGAGTGAATTGTATGATTGAAGAGGCTATGGGAACGTTATCATTGAGAGTTATAAGTTTTTGTGGTCCAATTTACTATCATTAGTATTCGAATCTCTGCTTCCCAATATATCGTTAAAATATACCATTAGTAATATTAGAAACTATAAAAGTAACGCAAATTCAAGTCCCAGTCCCAATCCCAGTTATCACAACAACCACATCGTTAGTATCCTCTTGGAATAGTTTGAATGGAAATCCTTT
Organism: Unio pictorum; assembly: GCA_030141615.1. Taxonomy (NCBI): domain Eukaryota; kingdom Metazoa; phylum Mollusca; class Bivalvia; order Unionida; family Unionidae; genus Unio; species Unio pictorum. The sequence goes on from JARLTB010000022.1 coordinate 15,380,662, forward strand.
GAAATATGTTGTCTCATCGATTCTATTTGCTATATGCAGCAACGGTTGTCTAGATGTGTTTCCTGCCAATAGATTATGTAATTTAACGAACAGTCTGACCTCAGTTCATACAATTGGTCAAGAAACCCGTTGGGAAAAGTCCCATTGAAAAGTCATTCATCCTACTCAAGTCTTGAATATCAATGGAAAACAAGCCACTTTCGTTGTAGAAATCCACGACGAATAAGTAGAAGAACAGTGGACAAATATCGACTCTTGTATGGAAAATATACCAATGTTAGTCTGAATGTGTATGCAATGGTGATTCCTGAAAGATATTAATTTAATAGTCGACATCTTGTCAATAGAGATGGAATATCTCCAACGATTACTTTCGGGCGGCAAGAATCGAAGGGAACAGAATGTGATGCGTCTGTCATCGTCCATCAAAGATTCTCCAGATTTTTGGTTGCTGCTTATCTGGGTACAAATACGAACATAGCTTCTTCCTTGAACGGCGTAACAATAATAACCACAACAGATTATTTCATTATCTTGGATACCTCTTTTTAATGAAAAAAAAGAGTTCATTGTGAGGTTGAATACAATGTGCTGGGAATTATCTTTATTCCGTTGCTAACAATCAATAATAATTTATTTTAAAATGCACTCCACAACTTCTAACGTTGAAGATGGTGATGTCTCTGTAATGGCGTATAGTCTGTAATGTACTAATGTACAACTGAACTTAATTCTAATGATGTGCCAATAGTCTTTTGATGACTGTCAATCTTTTACTGTTTAATTCTCTCTCTCTCTCTCTCTCTCTCTCTCTCTCTCTCTCTCTGGAGTAAGTTTTCAACTACGTCCAGGTACATACTGCTGAGATGCTTTCTGTCGTCTCAGTATATCAAAATTTAGGATATTTTTCCGTCTAGTCTCTGCGTCTGCAGCTTATAAATCTGCGGTTTGAATGGTTGGACAATTCACCGTTCCACAAGGCAAGAAGAAAGTATTGATATATGTATGTGTATGTAATAATTGAGTAATCCTGGGTGAGGGTGCAGGTACCATGAAACGGGGCCGACCCCAAATCCTCACATGTAAATATCTTTACTTCCAGAGAGAGAGAGAGAGAGAGAGAGAGAGAGAGAGAGAGAGTTGATACTTACTGAATTTAGCGAAGACACGGTGTTGTGAGTGTAATGTTTATTTATCGTGAACGATAAATGAATCCGAAACCATACTCGTGCGCATAAAGTCCAACAATGGATTTCACAAAATGATGTTTACCGAATTCAACAACTGTTATATGGAAATAGAATTAGCGTATGAAACTTCTAAATTAATATGTTTCATATATTGATATATGACCATGGATGTTCAATGCATTCAGTTTAGTTTCATTTATGCATTCAATGATTATATTACCAAAGGTGACCAGATATATAGATATTGTAAATTTTGCAATACTGAGTTTATCCACAAGTATAATATATGTAGTGTTGATTGTCATTCATAAAGAACCATTACAAACCCAAAAGGAACCAATACACAGTTTACTGAAAGGAAGAACAAAAGAAAAGAAAAAAATGCAGAAATAATATAGAGTAACAACGAAAATAAATACTTTAGAAAACATACAAAACCTTTGGTTATGTCCCTCAAGTAAGCACAGAGGATGAAGTAAATACCGATGATATCATGGCTAACGCGACATAGTATTTTTTAAATCAGCGTTTCTGAAATCGAGAGCATAACGAAATATAAACAGAAAGAAACCATGGCAACAAAGCGAAAACACGGACATAATCAATAACAACTGAAGGTTTTTCCTTTTGTCTTTCTTAAAAGGACACATCACGCACACAATCAAAAAAATTCTCTCCTTTTTTTCTCAATGCATAATCATTACGCCCATAGATGAGCGTACATCAGCACAAATATAAAAGGGAATCTTAAATGACATTGGGGTTGGAATAAATTGTGACAGAAAAAAGCTGAGATTCTAATACTAATGCGAAGGAGTGTGAGTTGTGTGATTTATAATTTTTTTAACGTAGCTTTAACAATTTTTCAGTCACATCGCTACGATGTATGCACTGAGGCAGTTTATAGTGATGTGTAGCACTGGAACATCATGCCGGAGACATGTAGCATCATGTCCCACCAATTCACTTTATCGTGACCAGTCCTAGCACTAGCCTCTTAAAACTGAGCGTCTAGCGATGCAGCTGTAAGTACCATTTTTTCAGTCTTTTGTATGACTTGGCCGTGACCTCCTGTATCTGAGGCACACGCTCTAACCACTAGGCCTCCGGAGCGGTCCAATGTGAATTGTTATATCACAGCCACATGTAGAACACAGGTGCTCGACGCGAGCTTGATGTGCAATACAAAAACAATAATCTAAAGGGAAAAAATCATGCAGAGTGATAACAATACCTTAGATTACACCAATGACCCATTGTGACATATGAGCTTCTCTATATACTATATCAAAAGAGAAGGTTCGTAACTTCCAAATACTTGGTTCCACCCATGACCCTCGATTTCATTCTGCTATTTCCGTATTTAAAAGAATACAACCATTCTATATGACTTGTTTTATTCCTGAGAAGATATTTTTCTATTAATCAAGCCATCATTGGCTTTTCTACGTTGTACCAAACTGAAGTTACGGCTTCCGAAAAGTGCGATTTTCGGGAATTTTTCATCTTGGGACACTTGCGAGCTCCTGTGACAACCGGTGAAAAGAGCTACATGTACCATGTTTGCGGTTCTACGATACAGGAATTCTTTAATTACAGAACAGTGGTAAATGCAAAAGTAAGTTTTTATTTAATATTAACTCGATTCAACTTTAGGAATCCTGTTCCATGGAAGAATTAGACATTTTCTCTTGCACTGCACATACCGTAAACAATCAGTTCAAAACAGTTCAAGTATTAGGCACACACGACAACGCCGAAATATGATTGGATAAAAAGGTTATTCATAATACATGTAGCTCACATTTTAAACATGTTTACACTGCTCCCCTTTGACCATGACTGTGGATTGTAATCAACATGTTTACATAGCTCACTTTTGACCATGATTGTCAATTGTAAACATGTTTACATAGCTCACCTTTGACCATGACTGTAAATTGTAATCAAAATGTTTGCGAAACAAGAGTTCAAGAACAGTTTTGTTTACAGTAAGACTTGATTTCTCTTCGTTGAAAATTTTCGTATTCTATTATGTTATAGGTCTTGTGACATTTTCCCTACATAAATAGGGATTTGACAAATAAATAAATCATTCATGGTTTACATAGTCTGTCAGATATAATTTGAGGGGAATTACTTATTTAAAGAATCCAGTGGAACTACTCAAGCGCTTATTGACTTTCGAACTATTTCACACTACTTTAGGCTTAATGTGAACCCATTCGAAGAAATGGAGGATTTCACCATTGAGACAATTAAGGACATTCGAGACTATTGGAATTGATTCGTAACATTTAATATTATATTTTTCGACTTAAACTTGGACATATAGGATTACTTCGAATTAAATTTACAATACTGTAAATATTTGTTGGTGTTTTTTTAAATTAAATGTTTACTTTGCAATATAGATAAATAAATGCTTTTGAATTTTACTTAAATAAATGCTTTTGATTTTACTTAAATAAATGCTTTTGAATTTACTTAAATAAATGCTTTTGAATTTTACTTGAATAAATGTTTTTTGATTTTACTTAAAAAATGCTTTTGGATTTTCGTTAAATAAATGCCTTTTGAATTTTACTTATATAAATGCTTTTGAATTTTACTTAAATGAATGCTTTTGAATTTTATTCAAATGAATGTATTTGGATTTTACTTGAATAAATGCTTTTGAATTTTACTTAAAGAAATGCTTTTGAATTTTACTTAAATAAATGCTTTTGAATTTTACTTAAAGAAATGCTTTTGAATTTTACTTAAAGAAATGCTTTTTGATTTTACTTAAAAGTGTTTGTTTCATTATATATTACATATTTAAAACCTAGAGTCATATCAGGATGACGTTTGGGAATAACTAAGCTTTATCGGCATTATTTGGCAGGATTGTGTTGACGTGATATAAAACCCTGCATATGGGTATAAACCGTCAGCAAATTTTGTTTAGTAAAATATGAATGCATGATATATGAGCTAAAAAGTAATCGGGTTTCGTTACCGTATACAGCATTACTCGAGGGTGTTATTGGTTCCTTTTTGGTGTGTTTAGGTTCTTATTGTAATTTTTTTTGTTGCTTAGCCATACATTTTCAAAACACTGAAATCGGTTGAACAACTGCTGCACACGCACATTACCGGCATTGAGAAATCCAATTGCCTTCAGTTCTATGGTAGTCGATTTTCACCACAGCTAGTAGTTCCATATAACAGTTGTTGAATTCTGTAAACATCATTTTGTAAAATCCATTGTTGGACTTTATGCACACGAGTATGGTGTCAGATACATTCATCGTTCACGATAAATAAACATTACACTCACATAACCGCTTTATGTGTCTTCGCTAAATTCAATCTCAACTATGCTTCACTCTCTTACAAAGATTCTCTCTCGCGCGCGCGCTTCCCGGCCGTGTCATACAAAAAACCTTATAAAAATAGCACTAACAGATGCCTTGCGAGACGCTGAGCATTAAGAGAGAGGTTAGTGTTTGGACTTGTCGGCCTGGTGTAAGGAAAATGTGACTGGGTGACCCATGATGCTACGTGTATGCGGCATGATGCCCCAGTGCTAGATACAACTATAAAATGACACATTACAGACATCGTAGCGATATGACAAAATTTGTTTTAAAACTACTCTCTCTCTCTCTCTCTCTCTCTCTCTCTCTCTCTCTCTCTCTTCTTTTCCAAAACAAGTTTAATTGAATATTCAGCCATTGCTGTGACTGATTGTTATCGGTTGCTTTTCTGGTCTTTTCTTCCGTTAAACAAAGAGCATGACAGAATGGAAGCGGTACAAAAATGAAATAAAAAAAACCCACAAAGTATGCCCAGATCGATATTCTATAGCTTTTTCAAAATCCCTTTGATGAATTGTTGCTTTAGTTTGCCTCCGCATTCACAGATTTTGCAATTAAAAGATTTTACGTTGTTCTAGATGGTACTCAAGTGTTAGCGTACAGATTAGGAATTAAACATAGTTGATAATCTAAAGTTGCCTTTGTCTTATTAACATACATTAGTCTGTGCAATTGTTTGAGTTTATGAGCATTTAGTAAAGAGAGCGTGTACTTTTTTAACGAGGGTGGGGTGGGCTACAGGCAAATAGAAAAGCTTTTAATTGCCAACATCAAGTATCAGCATCCAATTACATTAAACCTTTGAACGCAGAGACAATTACATTCAGCACGCATAACCCACGCGGTTTCAAATTAACGTTCGAAACGACAACGTAGTCCATTCATGTTTTGCCAGCCTTTGTCAAATAAACGACTTTTGCAACGAAGGTAAGGGATACATTTACAAAGAGTTCCGCACGATGATCGTCTCCAGTCCAGAACATCTGATGAATGCATCTTGATAAGCGATGCCTATTTCAGTACCGGTGCATTATCAGGTAATATAATGTACAAGACAAGTAATTATAATTTTAGATTTCTTTGAAGCAATATCTTTTAAATGAATGAGACAGTATAAGTTAGTCTATAGTTTCTGCCACACCATACAGGTACGAAATCCAGCTATTTCATAAAGGATATTTTCTTTTCTTCTGTTGATACCAAATACATTTCATCGTGTGATAAATAAAAATGTTATATTTTAAGTAGTGGCAGAGAATCGAACATTCCAGGATCACATCACACGCACTCTGAGAAAGATATCCCCTACCCAGTCTTTGTGAATTCATATCATGTTCATTTTGAGCTCATATAATAAACGTGACTTAACAAAACGGTAGTATTCAGTTGTAAATATCGCAGTAAATTACAATCATTTTGTAACCTTTTTGACCGAATCTGTAAACAACGCCAGATTACACACACTCACTCACACTCACACACACACACACACACACACACACACACACACACACACACACACACACACACGTGTGTGTGTGTGATTTATATTTATAATGCAGCATTTTACAAATTTTCAGTCATATCGTTACGATGTCTACAGTGTTACAGTTTATAGTGATGTCAAGCACTGGGGCACCATGTCGCAGACATGTAGCGTGATGTCTCAGCCATTGACATTATCCTGACATCAGGCTGACCAGTCCTAATACTAACCTCTTAATGCCGAGCGTCTAGCAAAGCAGCTGTTAGTTCCACTTTTTTAAAGTATTTGGTATGACTCGACCGAGGTTCGAACCCGCAACTTCTGGCATCCAAAGCGGATGATCTTACCACTAGGCCACTGGAGCGGTCGATTTTGCCGTGTATCACAATGGGATTGTTGCTGTTGTCAAGAAAGTAAGTGGAAATAACTTTATAGATACGCGAAAGGTGTCTGGTCAGATTTCTTTACATAAGATTAATTTCTATTCTGAATTGTAAAGTAGTTTATATTGATTTATTCAAGCAGAGAAGGTGCTCGTTGGTGCTGATGCAGGTACAACGTTTGTAAGGCACACACAATAAGGAGTCGCATGACATGACGGAAATCTTATATTTGCACATGTGAATTTAAAAAAATCCAAACTACAAACAGTTTAAGCCAACCATGACCCTCCGAGTCAATCACTAGGAGCAAACGTCACAAGTGCTAGTGAGTTTCCACGATGCCATGGTTCACTTTTACTGAATTCAGGTCGAAATCGCTTGATAGTCGTATCAAAGTCCCCATTAAAATCTAGTGGTGTACATTAGTTATGTGACTGAAGTGGCGGTATTTATTGTAGGAAACCGGTAAATTACACAATGATATCAAGAAAAAAGAAGGGACTTGGCAGATACTACCTACGTAACCATGGTGGCAAATGTGACGCAGTTGAACTGGCGAAATGTGCCTTGAAACCATGCATTGACTGGTTGAAGGTAGCGTAGTTAAGAGATATCCCTTTGTTAGAAGACAGTTGCACAGTTTCTTTGGCCTGAACAGATGAAGGTACGGAAAAAGTCGATTAAACGAAACCATACAGATGTGCAGCTGATGTATATTTGGCAAGTTGTAAGATTTGTGGTCTTGCATTGATTATAGTGAAATTTCTGTATATAATAGACACATCGAGCTTTCTCATTTACAACTGAACTTGAATTGCACCTTTTTCACTTATAAATCGCTCACTTGTCCCGGAAACCTGCAAGCATTTCGCTCGGTTTTTTTATGCTCCATGTGATGATGTGTATCAAGCCTTTATGGTTTGATTCATGCAGCTTTCAGGACTGCAAAATAACTGTACTGCTGACAAATGCGAAAATGTACGTGTCAGTCTGCACTGTGGTAAATGCAGGTGTGGAGCATACTGGACAGGTCGCGTCTCCTGCTTATAAATGGGTTGAATTGATAAAAGTCATACCAATGACAGGATCTTGGATGGCTCTGTGTGTGTGTGTGTATGTGTATGTGTGTGTGTGTGTGTGTGTGTGAGAGAGAGAGAGAGAGAGAGAGAGAGAGAGAGAGAGAGAGAGAGAGAGAGAGTTATTATCGCATTTTCAAATAAGTATCTATGCGTTTTCTATCTTTTTTTATTATTATATAGATTGCATATTCCACTTTCAAGAACGTGAATGTGTTCGAGTTACTAACAGCTAACCCTTCATATAGTTCAATTACGTGAAACGGGAGTACTGATTTCGCGAAGTTGAGAATTCGATTGCTCATGTCAGAGACTTTAAAGTGTGATAAGAAAGTATTTTCTGGTTGACTCTTCCATTTCATGTAACCATATCTTGAGATCAGAAAGCGTTATCATGTGATATATCCCTGTTTAATTGCCATGTTTCCTGACACAGCTGACGATTAATTTCGTTTGTGAAATATTATGTTGGTCACATATTTACGAAGATAAATATTTCACGCATGAATTATCAGCAAATATCAAGTTGTATAATATCATTATTTGCCAATAATTGTCCAAAATCTATGCTTTATTTGTTGTTTTTTTTTTGTGGGTTGATTTTTGTGCTATGACTAAAGATCACCAAAGGAATGAGAAATTCATTGCTGCGAAGACCTAAATTAGACCATCGCTCGCTCAATTACATAAAGTGGGAAATAACCTCTTATGCGAGTACATCTAATCTAAATGAATTTGATATGCACCTCGGGCAGAGTGTTGCGACAGAAAAGGTAGAAAATATTCTGATTGCCACTGCCATTATCTGCCACGTGAACAAGAGTAGTTCAGAATTAAACTGAAGATTTTTTTCTCGACTTGATACCGCTTATTGTATGTATAATGGATTGCTGTTTTATATTTTTGATGTTGCACCTTACTCATTCTTTGATCATAAAATGGTAATCTAATAGGTTGTGATTTACTCAAGGAGCGCCATCTATTTTATATGTTTAATATAAAGTTATTTAACTTTTGCTGATATGATATGTAGGATAATTTTAGACGGTGTAAACACTAAGATTCACTTTTTTTTTTACTGCTCACATAATTCAATTCATACTCATTGTCAATTGCAATGAGTATGAATTCACTAAAAGTACAGTCAGCGAACGAGAAGTGATCTAATTCTGCGATTAGGCGAAATAAAACCTATGTATGCATTGTATATATGTTCAAACGGAATCCCGGCAGCATTCGAAATAATTAATAAATTTCAATACTGAATGTGTTGAGGTGCCAGTGGTCTTGATCTTGGTAATATTCCAAAAGCCTGTAATGTGATGATGTACTAACAATCTTTTGATGTATCACAAAAATATAGTAAAAATGTCCTTGTCTGAATACACTATAATTCCAAATTAATTTTCTTATCCAAATATTAGCACTTTGTTTTTCCAGTGAAATATATTTGAATATATACCTCCATCCAAATGAAAAACTGAACACAGCAGCATGAATTGTGGTCAAAGGTCATTTCAAGAACATTCTAAGCTGTCAACAAGGTGAGGATCATTACTAAAGTTATAATAAAGAACAAATTAAATATCACGTACACGAGCTGTTCCATGAAGGGTATTACACTGTCCTATTTTCAGCGTAAGATAAACATAAAGACTTCAATGGATAATTTTCCTAAAAGTAAATTTTTACTAATAGAGAAATAATAGCTATATATTGTTTACGTAATCAATGTCCCTAGTCAGGTACAAAGTGAACTTGGTTATGGACAAAGGTCAAGTTCAAAATGCAAATGTATAAATGAATAAAACATACAGTCATCAAGAACATCCATCAAATACTACAAATTAAATACACATGCCGTATATATATATATATATATATATATATATATATATATATATATATATATATATATAACTAACTCTAAAATAACCAAGCATTTTAAGATGCTGCCAGTCGAGTCCAACCCAGAATTTGGCCTCAACAACAAATTCTAACCAGTCCATTGCCTCTTCCCCCATTATTACAGACACAGGATTACAATCTTTCTATCTTTCTAAAATAATTTGATCCCAAATTCTGCTTCATAAAATTTGTGACCTGGTTCATTGTTATTATTATTTATTATTCTAACACGCCCATTTTTTTTTTTTGTTGGTGAAAAAATTAAATTTCAACATTTCCCACATTAATTCTTTAATAACATATATTTTTGTATTTCTATTATGTCGGGGATGTCGGTCGATATAAAAACACCATTATATAACTAGTCTGTTGGAAGTTGCTCTTTGCCCATTAGTCTTTTATTTTGCAGCACGAAATCTGATAAAAGTCTCCCCCACATATTCTTTGTATATCATGTATGTTTATGTTTTAATCATTATCATCTCATGCCAGAACTTTTTTTTCTCACATTCCTACTTTCCCACGAGGCTTGGAGTGATCGCCATTACAGATCATTGCATTTGACCTCTATCCGCGTGGGTTGAGACTCGAGCTCGGCAAATGTGGGTAGGTGAGAAAGTTTGCAAATAGTTTCCCTTGGATCGGTGGTTCTTACAGGGCTTATTGGGACTGTCTAGCGTCAAGGGAAAGTGGAGTGGTTGTATAGGAACTATAGGAATGGAAGAGGTGAAGTTAAATCCGGGTACTGAAGATTGGTAACAATTTTACAACAATGTTGCTAGAATGGTAGGAAAAGGTGTGCACCGGGTTAACCTCTGTGGGGAGTAGAGATATACTCCCAATATTTATAGAGTGATAGAACACATACAACATACATACAATACTATACAGGGACAAAGATTTCACATGATATTAGTTTCTGGGTTGAGGCAAAAAAACAGCAAATCTTTTCAATACCTATAGCTGGCCTTCAAAAGGGCCGTTGAGTTTTATGTTAACGTCATTACGTTAACATAGATGGCATCTCACAGATCTTATTATCCTTTTTTAAACTTTGTTTACCTTCTGGTCAGGTAGATAAAGACTCTCTTCAAACAGCATTTCCTCTCCACACAGATCCTTCTTTTCCAAAGGGCTGTATCAGTCATTCGAGTGATTGTCCATGACGATCTGACATACATGGGATAGTCTGGGTCGAAGAGCATTGACAAAACGAGGGTAGACGATGCTGCGTTTGTCCACATCTTGTGACGAGAACAGCTGAAGCAATGCAGTGTACTGCGGTTAATTATAGTGGAAGAGCGGATCGAAACGGATCGAGTTCTTTCACGAATCCAAACACGAGCTACAAAATACAGTCTCAGAGAGGACTCTGTCTTTCAATTCGAAGAGAGTTGTCTGTGACATCAAATGCTCTATATAGGTGCGCTAGAGTATGTGCACCGTGAATCGATGCGAAAGTTTTCAATCATAGCGGAAACTAAGAAGACAATGAATTTGGGTGCGACGACCGTGGAGACGAGAAGCAGTAATATAGCAGTGGCTACTAAAGTCAACACAAGTTTACTTCCAGAACAGACCGATTTTAATTTGGATTTAGTGGATTTTCCCTCTTCGTCGCAAGAATTTGTTCCGGTACTTCGCCAGCTTCTCCATCTTTACCACCAGTCGAGAATTTTAAACATACACAGAAAGAAAAATTGGAGAAATATTTAAAGCAACAGAAAGAAAGAGAACAAGCTTTTATTCTTGAATAGCGACAGAAAATAGGAGAAGGAAACGCCAGAAAGAAGAAGCAGCTGTAATAAAGAAACGAGGTTCAGGAGAGAAGGAGGACAGTGGAAGTCAAACGGTAACAGTACTTTTAGACATTTTGCCTGAGTTAAGTAGTCTGAAACAAATGTATCAGACTTCTTTAATACGATCCCAGAGAAAACGACCTTCCAGAGCCAAGCAGCCAAACCCTGTTGCTACGCCTGAGATACCAAAACTTGTGATATCTACTAAGTCATCGACAAGAATGAGTCCAGAATAGGCCTTGATCAGGGCAAAGGCTTAGAACAGTTAAAGTTGATTTCGTCAGGTTCCTGAGTTGTTTTTTTTAAATTAAGAAATTAAAAGAACAAACACCCAACGGTCTTTTTAAGGGCTACTCGCTTCTAGTATTATTTTTGTCAAAATCAATTAAAACTGAAAATCCTTTTTTAACCCCATAATGTTCGTGTGTGAGTTTGTTAGTGTAGTTCCTTATTCTAAAAAATCAAAACCAAGAGACACTTAGTTTTGGTCTGGTCTATTCTGGTACAAATGTTACAATCCAGTATCACAACACAACATAACACAACACAACATTAAAAAGTTCTTAGATTCTTATGTGGTTTGTTTTGTTCACTCTTTCTGTTTTATGAATTTCTTCACAGTCACAGGTTTTTGATTTTCTACTTCCTCACTTTAGTATCGTCTTCTTTTCTTGTCTTTCTGAACGTGTCGGTGTTCATCCTTTAAGTAGTGTTCATCTTCTTTTACGTGTTCGGAATTCCTCTCCCCCTCCTTCTGCTCCTGTTGTGTATTAGGACAGTTTGGATACCAATGTCCTTTCTCTTTACAATGATAACAGGTATCTTGACTTTTGTCTCTTCTGGCACCTGTTTTTTCCCATGGTCTGTACATCCAGACCCATATAATCGACTTCCAAGCAAAGTTCACCTGTAAACCCTAAAAAATACTACCACATTCGAAATATAGAAAAGTGTTCCTCTCGAAAATTTAGAACTACATCTTTCAGGTATTCGGTGAAGTTTAAAGATTTCAAGTCCATTGTACCTTTGGAGAATGCATAGGGGTTCATTACCTAGGTGTGGGATTCTTTGTTAACTACACTGAAACAGCAATGTCAAGCCAAAGAAGATGATCGTTTAAGACCCTCCATTCATCACGATAATTTGAAGTCTCCCGATTAGATCGAGTTTAACAGCGCAGCAGATTTGAGACCTTCCAAAATCATCACCAAGATTCAACACGTGCAACAATCCAATGACAAGTTTCACATCATCGATGGAAATGCGGCACTGTTCATGACCCACGTTTCTATTCCAAATGGGACATAACGCAAAAAGGTGTTTATGGTCAAGAACCTTCGCAGCACCAAAATGAATGTCACATTTGTCGTCGAATTGTGGATTTGGAAACCGAATGCTTCATTCAAAAATACCATTACAAACAAGGAAGAGGAAGGTGATGACCATAAGAAAGGGAATTGTATCTTCCTTTGATTTAGAATGCATGCAAGAGAATGACATTCACGTTTCCGATTTCTATGTGGCTCGCCGAGCTTGCTAGAAGTGCATCCATGAACCTATCTTTAGTCATTGCCCTCACTGTAGCAAGATTCCTGGAGGACGTAAACAAATATTTCGAGGGTAGAACAAGTTGGTCGATTTTGCCCAATGAATCTTAAACCTGATCGACGAGACGTGGAGTCAAGAAGACACAGAACGTTACGGAGATTGTCATCGCCACGTCACAGTAATGACTCACAATTTCTAGGGATACGATGGGCATTTTCTGCTCCGATACTATACGGAACAAAGTACCGAACGTCCTAATGTGACTTTGAACGGAGCTATAATCATTTCCATGCAAGTAGGACAAGTGCAGTTTAAAGATTTAATGAGTTACTTGGCCATGCCTTTGAGTCGCATGCGTAAAACGTTTGGGAAATGGCCAAAAATTATTTACTGCACTTTTTCAATACCGAAGCCAATCAATATACCGTTCAGCTCCATTTTCCTGAGGCTCAATACTACGACCCTGACAATATGCGTACCGAACAAACCGAAGCTTTCTACTCTTGGTACCAGTCCTATGTCTCAGACCCCTTCGACTTTCAAGTAGAAATGTTAAAGTATTGTCGATGTGACGTAGACATTTTACGACGTTACTGTGGAAAATGTCTAAACTTGTTCATGGAACACGGAGGGATCGATTCTTTGAAAGAAGCTTGCGCTATTGCTAAAGCGTGTTCCTTAGTGTACCGCCAACGATTCAACTGTTAGGATATCGTGTGTTGTATTTTGACACGGACAGTTGCATCTACATTGTTCGATCGGGAAAACGTTACCATAACATCGAAGGAGACCGTTTAGGAGCCTGGACAGATGAGCATCCCAACGACAAGATTCTAAGTTTTGCAAGTGGCGGTCAGATCGTGTACCAGAATAGAGTACGGCTTCCCGATCACTTCACTTTACGTCACGTTGATATTGGTCAGCATATCAAATGGGACACAGTCCACGACCGATAGTTCATTGTAACTACAAGGACCAAGCGAGAAAGATGAATACGTTTAAACAGATATCATTCAAGTTCGGGGATTCCCAAGTGGAGTGCGAAGCTATACCTTGGGATTACATGTCTGTCGTACGCTGTGACCTCAGCGATTCAGCAGGACAACATGAAAACTTTGCTATGACTACTACCGCAATACCTACTATGCAAAGTGATGTACGTGTCAAAACTGATGGATGCGAAAGCGACGCTACACGTTATCGTGGACTCCGTTCCGGCTGTCTAATTGCCGCGTGAGACCATGAGACTAGTACCCGACGGATGTCATGGAATCATAATTAAACTGCTGATGATTTCACCATACCGTCATTGAAATAAAGTTGTGAATGACCAATATTCGTTCCCTGTGCGTTTGCCTGAATACTATGACTTTGACAGTAGATTCCAAACCTTTAAAGGAAAATGGCCAAAATATCAGCCAGGAGGAATTAGCCAGTTTGCCTGTGGAGTTGACAAAACATATTTACAGAGAGTTGGTCAAAATATAAGGGAAACGCAAATTTAAAAAGAATTTTCCATTTTTAGTCTATGCCCATTTTAACCGAAGACTGATTATAGGAGGACACTAGCAGCAGAGAGGGTGGACAGACCGTAACTATTTCAAGCAAACCGAAACTATTTCAAACAAAGTCCTAAAGGATTTCAGCAGAGAAGGTGGACAGACCGAAACTATTTCAAGCAACCCGAAACTATTTCAAACAAAGTCCTAAAGGATTTCAAACTGAAACCAATTCAGGCAGACAAAAAAAAAGAGAAATGGTTTCGGTTTGTCACGCTATTGAGACTGTCTCCATACAGACCCGACACTGATTGCGTTTTGGAGACGAATTGTTTTAACCGAACATTTGGTCAAGTCCGATACGATATCTTGATCTAGGGTCATGCAAATTTATGGTTACAAATTCATGTGGGATTGACTGAGCGTGACTAAAGAAATTGCTAAAGAGATTATAGAATCAACACTCGGTGCTTCTTCAATATCGGTTATAAACTCAATAATATCCTCATAGATTTCAGACTTTGCTTTCTCGTTAAAATCCTTTAACACCTAGTAACATTGCTGATCGTCTACACTTGGGCCTACTAAATATAGTTTATCCCATTTCATCCATCTCGTTATCAAATTTAGTAACAGCTGTGTCTTGCCGCTTCCAGATAGTCCGATTATAATCATACGAATAGAATTCGGTAGCGCTGCATGATGCTTAATGGGTTCTCGTTTTTTTTCTCGCAGAAAAATCAATTACATTCATGTTATTATACATAAATTATGGATCTAATATATTGTATGAAATGTAAGAAGCTTACTAGCACAAACGACTTGACAACAATTACAACAAGCAATAACAGATCAGCTCTTACTGGTAAGTGTGTACAATGTGGTACAAGAAAAGGTAGATTTATTTCAAAGGATTTAAAAAAAAACGAGGAGGTGATATTGCAGTCAAGTTAGTAAAATTACCAGGAACACCTGTATCCAGGAGAAAAACACCTTCGAGGGTATAGTTATTGTGGACCGGGAACCAGACTGGATATCCGACTCGATGATTAAAACCAACCCAAACCCGGTGAAAACCCAATAAACACTATTGATAAGGCGTGTCATGCTCATGATGTTGCCTATAAAAGCAGCAATCTGCAAAACAGACATATCGCAGATGTGAAATTGATTCATGCGTTGAATTCTATCACTGATAAATCCTTCAAAGAAAAATTGGCTTCATGGTTGATAAAATCGGCGATGAAAAGTAAATTGATGTTGGGTGCTGGTAATTAATAACATCATGGAATCTACTTATTCCCCAAAAAGATACTGGAGGGGTAAAGAAGCAATCAATAAACTCGCTAGAGCTGCAAGGATGAAAAATACCACTGCAGTGGATTGGTTATCCAAACAGGCGATATGGCAAATTTATCAACCACCGCCTAAACAAATTAACTTCTCGCATTTTGATGTCAGCGTCCTTAATGAGGTTCATCAGGCCAATATATTATTTCTGCCGCATGATGGTGTTTACAAGTACGCGCTAACCGTAGTTGATGTTGCGAGTCGATACAAACAAGCATACCCTCTAAAGACAAAACCATCAACTGAGGTGGCTTCTGCATTTGAAAGGATTTATCGGCGGGGTCCTCTGCATTGGCCAAGTCTATTACAAGTTGATCATGGCAAGGAATTTCAGGGTGTAGTGTTATCAACAATGAAGCATCATAATGTCACCATCAGACGAGGACATACTGCACTACATCGCGATCAGGCAATTGTTGAACGATTTAATCGCACACTTGCTGAGCGGTTATTTGGATATCAATACGCGAAGGAATTTATTCAGGATAAACGATCTCGTGAATGGGTCAAGAGATTATTAGGCGTGATTACCGCGCTAAATAATGAGATTACTCGAACAATCAACATGAAACCTAGCAACGCGATTTAAAAAGTATATACCTGTAAAACCGCAAAATGATTTTTCAAAACAATCAATATTCGGCAATGTCACTGTTAGTTATTTATATGAACAAGGAGAGCTCGAAGGAGGCAAGGCAAAAAAGAGCTATTGAACCTTTTTAGAGTGTCACTACGCATAAAATATCTAGCATAACACGATCCAAGTGTAGACCGTCAGTCTATAGGTTGGATTCAACTGCTCCTCAGCGTGGGTTTACTTGTGAACGATTACAAGTGATACCCGAGGATACTCAATTACCGCCGCGTGGTCTAAACTAGCAACTCTGCGTCTGTTGCACTCAAGACAAGTCAGCATCACATTATCTCTGGTATGACCAACACTGCTATCTTTTCTGTCTACAGTAAATTGGCTGAGGTCTTTATCCGACCAACACCAACTCATTATACAATTGCAACTCGCACAGTGATTATTCTGTTGTTGCTTCAGCGTAATTATAAACTCGGCATCAATGCCAAATTTTCTGTTATTTTTTTATCCTGCTGTTTATATATCGTTTGGTCTCCACGCTTTCTAAAAATCATTTAATGGTGTTTCTGAAATTATTTCACGCGCTATTTCACACTGAATGATATCCGGTTGTAATCTGATTAGTTTTTTGAACTCGCGTAATTGTTTATCAAGTGTTTTATGATCAGTACTAATTTCTTCATAATAGTCTACAAATTCTTCAGCCAATTATGTGGGGATAAACGGACAAATGGTGGTGGTTGACCATGATCGCCACACATTATCACTTTTGTATTCACTAGCAATAACCACTCGAGAAACCTTTGTAATACATCTAACGACACTGTGCATATCTCATCCCAAATAACGATTTCAGGAATATATTTCTCTCCCATTCGATCAGGAGTTCATTCGTCTTCTTTCCATCGAAAAAAACTGTGATAAATGCAAGCATTTATTCCTCGCTGTTTCATCTCTCTTGCAAGTCTGTGTGTTGGTGTTAGCACAGTCATGTTTGATTTCCCTCGAAATAATTCGATTGCACGAGTCGTCTTCCCTGTCCCACCACAGCCGTTTAAATATCTGGTTTTATATCTACATATTGGATCGGAACACGACGGTGCATTAGATTGTTCTGATATCTGTTTTTTGTCAAGTAATTGTTTTCAATCGTAACATCTGCTGATTTAGAATAATCACGCAGTATTTCCTTTTTAATTCTCCATGATCCCCAACTCTCGTCTTAATTAGTGAATTCAGCCACTGCTTCTTTATGTTTTATATCTATATAAAATGAATCGGTGGCGACTCTAACCGCGGTGTCAGGAAATCTATTTATCATCGAAAGTAAATTAATAGAAGCATAAGCCAGCATAGACGCCCTTAAGTACGTATACTGAGGATTTTCTCCATCTGTGCAAGTAACAATTGTACCTAATTTGGTTCCATCGGACAAGAAAGCGTCTTTACGATTGACATATATACCGCTAGGTGTTACATCTGCGATTATAAAATAGTATTCAGCAACATCTATAATCAACCGCGAAGAATATCGTTTGTGGTCGTATTTTCCACCCTATGTGTACTTACTATTTATTCTTCTACCGATATCTTTTGCGTGTTTATTTCTAACTTCAAAGATTTCTTTGGACCACCATACGATATATTTTTCGTCTAGATTAGGGAATTGTTTTTTGTTTTCGGTGATTATACTATCTAGACTATCGGGTTGTGGTAACCAGACTTCAGTTTGTTTCCGATATGATATAACTGCTTCACTGACAATAAGCGATATCAGCATTTTAGAATCCATCATATACCGTAATAACACTATTGGCATCCAGTTTTTTTCAGAGATGTGTCTACCAAACCAAATATAACAACACAGATGAAGTCCTTTAGCCAATTCAATTGATTCCACACGAGCGAATCCGGTTAAAATCAAAATCGGGCAGTGGTCCATTAATCGCAACACGGGTCATCTCGTGTGTGGGATGTCCAAATCTTTTGAAATACTCAGAACACTCTCCATACCCAAGAAAACTCCCCGGATAACACGCAATCATATCAACCGAAATGATGTTTTCAGGGTCGTGTTTTGTATTCCATAATCCACCATGGCCATATGCCACGCGGCTTGATTCGATATCTGAGAGAAATTCTGCGCGTGTTGGTTTCCATAGATTTCTTTTTCACGTGAAATGAGCTGCAACTGACGGTATTGTAAAACAGTTTGTTAATAATTTCTCGTCGTAATCCGTTGAAAAACCACTAGCTAGTTTTCTCATCTCGTTATGGAGGGCTTCAGTACGATATATTTCGCCATTGGGTTTTACAAATTGATCGAATTTACCCTCTTCGCTTTCAAAACTATGAAGTAACCACACTGACACAGGATAGGTTTTACTTAACTCGTAAATAAAATAAAATAAATTTCCCGTGTAATATTTTATGGTTCTATCCCGCGGAAATATTGTTACTGCGGAGGTCCAAGCGTGTGCATTATGGTCCATAATTTTGATTGGAGATCCTCTCTATTTATATTTCGGTTCATATAATATCTCGCCTGTTACCGTCTCTACGGATATTGGGAATTTTAGTATCCGTTCTAACGCAGTCACATTTTGAATTGTTGTCCCGCTCTCCTTTACTGTTAATCCCCATTCATTTATTTTTTGCGTCTTAGATCCGTCAATTTGTTTCCACGCAACGTATTTGTAAAATGATCTATTATTCGTTCTGCTACACAATTCAACGACGAATATTTCATGGGTTTTAATTTTTCAATACTCGGTTTATCATTTATTGGATAGATTCCATAAATAACCGCGGTTACAGGATAGGATCTCTCGTAATAAGATTTGTCAATTCCAGTCAAATTCCTGGTTTGGAATCCTGACTTACAGTGATAGTTCTCTTATTTTTCAAGATGGGTTTAAATTTGTCGCGTATAATCCAGTTTCTCGTTTCTGAGCGGATAATGAATTTCACTCTAAAAAATACTTTTTCTTGTCAAGATATAAGATTATCACTGCTGCTCTTTCGTCGTTCATGGTAGCATCAACACTACCATCAATTCGAAATGTTGACCAATAGCGAGATGCTCCATCGCGCTTGAATTCATTAAAATCATCACGGATTCTACATATCATGCTTCTATCACTTATTAGACTCTTTGGTATATCAGTGGAGACTCTGTCGAGATTGAATTCAACTTTTTTCCAAGGCTTAATTTTCGATAATCTCTCGAATTCCTCCATATTATAATTAAAACAAGTATTTAAATAAAGAATTTATTATATAATGAATGATTGCAAATGGCTTATGATAGGATCAGTAAACGCTTGTAACAAATAATGCAGAAATGAATTATGTGGATATCATTTACAAAGCGTACGTCGTGGAAACTTAGGGCCCTTACCTTGCATACGATGTGGGGTAGGTGTGCGTGGTAAGTGGCAGTGGTGTCTCAATTGCAGTAGTAAGCGATACAGAGAGCTAAAGCGCTATTATGATAATAGAATCAAAGATTCCGTTAAAAACTCCATCAATGACTCTGACTGTGTCAGCGTCCTTGACTCTGTCAAGAACAAAATCATAAGAACACCTCAAGACTACATTGATAGATTCTCAAGTAATAATTAAACCAAATAATGAATTAGATAAATAATATTATAGTATTTAAAGAAACCAAAAATTTCAACCACATCCTGTGATTACCAATTATGAAGCATCTCGTGATGTTATTGTGAGACACCGCAGGCTGAAGAAACCAGTCGTTGTTGTTAATAATCAGGGAAATCTTATATTTAATTCTGGAGGGAAAAGTCATCTTAATCACAGAATCGCATATGAGTGTTTCTTTGGATTGATAAAAGATGGGTTTGCAATCGATCATATTGATTCCAATCCTAAGAACCATTCTTTATCGAATCTACGAGCTATAATTCAAAGTAAAAACACCAAACGAGGAGGGACTGGAAAACACTCGAAAAATGCGAAACCTGTAAAATCATTTATTACAGAAAATAACGAAGAAAGAGTATTTTAATAAATGAATGAAGCTGGAAAGTATTTCGATATTTGTATACCCTCAGTACGATTTGTTGCAGAACAAATATATCAATCAGCAATTTACAAGAGAACCGGACATAGAATTCAATTCGTTTACATTTAAATTATTATATGTATTATTAAGGGGAATAGGTCATGTGGGCTGGTGTATACGGTTTTGAAACAACGATAACTCCTTTGTTGTAGTCACTGATCTCAATGGATTTTTCGATGACTGAATGGTTTCTTTTGTGTGTGTTGGTTTTTGAAACTGTCACCGGACCTCAATGGGATTTTTTTGATGACTCATGGTCTAACTGAATGTCTTTTTTGTGTGGTTTATACACCATCCTTTAAACCCTTCACGTGATACACTTATATTATATTCAAAATTATATACCCGTAGATTACGAATACTAGTGTATTCTATACATGGTTGGGATCTCGTCCTCGGGCCCATCGTTCGAATCTCATGGCAGGCATTATTGTCGATGGAACCGATCGGAAGGTTTTTCTGTATATAATTGGGGCTTTGAGCCATTCGAAATTCAACCGTGAAACCACTATATGCCACATACCGTCACACGGTGTAAATGTGTATTTGCATTCAACCTGGGTGATTTTGTTGGGGGTATAGTGGTTTTAGTTGAAAGTAGAAAAGCCCCTTGTGTGTATGTGTGCCGTCTTATTTCATATATCATCATTGCAAATATATCATCATTGTAAATATGTAAATATCTAAATACTTGTAAATACTTTAAATATGTAAATATGTAAATTCCTGTAAATATGTAAATATGTATATATCTATATATCTATATGTGAGTGTGACGTCCATTTACCAAGCATACCTTCTTGGGGTTCTAACCCGTTATTTGACGAGTTAGATCCCCTCTCGGAGACTATACTTCGTGGTACCTCTGGGCCTCTCAGATGTTAATAACACCTGAGAGGTTCCAAATGGGGATGTGTTGTATTATATATGTAACCTCTGGGCCTCCCAGATGTGAATAACACCTAAGAGGTTCCAAATGGGGTTCATATCATATCATATCATAACTTGCATAATATCTCTAGGCGCAATAAGATGTGAATAACACCTTAGAGCGAATGGAGTTCATATATAATCATATATAATCATATATAATCATATCTAATCATATCATATATAATCATATATAATCATATCATACAAAAACAGGTAAAAAATGACTCCTAATTTTTGTATTAGATATATTAGATATATAATATTCCATATAATGAATTTCGAAAATATGAATGTCATTATAATTGAGATTTCAAATTTGAAAAATCAAGGAATACAATTATCAGATAAATTAGATTGTAATCAGATTCTCTCTGAATTTCATGATCTTGATGATAGCGCCCGGAATAATAAGTATGTCTTTCCAAGGCAGTATGGGTTGATCAAACGAATTCAGCACGCGGTAAATGACTCACTCGCATTTTGTAACGACATCAACAAATTTATTCCGCTGGTCATTGCTGTCGAAAAGGTCAGAAGTGAATTGGGCAAACAATATGAAATAAAACGCACAATAAACTCGAAAATCAAAACAATAAGAGAAGAAGTCATCAGGCAAAATGAAAATCCCCTTTTGGTTACCTCAACACCGTGAAAAATCTCTCCATGGATTAATTGACACTCTAAACAATGCCCAACCCGTTGCAGGTGAGTTATCCGCATACAATAAAGCCCCATTGACAAATAATTATATAAACAGATATGCGCTTACTCGCATAGAACGAATTTGTATAGACGGAAATTCTAAAGACGGGTATGATAGTGTTCGGTGATTTATATCACTGGTGATTTATCACTAACGCAGAAGTAATGAACACACTGTCGGTGGCGGGTGAGTTTTCACTTACAATTTAGATCGTATATTATATTTATAATGGTAAGTGAAGCCCTTACAACTAGATCAGCACGCGAGAGATTGCCTGCGATTAAGAGATTTATTCCGGTTCGTGATTCCGTTCGAAATAAGCTCCAAACGAGACAAGAATTTCAAACTGTTTCACAACGAGAACTGAACAATTATTCAAACCAAAAACCACTGCAAGGGGGAAAGTCGTATCAACCACTGAAAAAGCCATATGGGGAGATATTCATGAGGAACAACGAAGGGAAAAAACCAGCCCTTCTTCCTGTATTTGAAAAAATAGCAAAGAGATCTAAGCAAACAAAGGAATCTTTAAAAACACTTCCTGGTGAAATAATAGCCGCTGCACGACTTCAGGAACAACGAGAACAAGATCAACGTGAACAACGAGAACAAGAACAACGTCAACAAAACCAACAGCGACTAGGTGGTATTATTAAAGAAGATGATGAACAACAACAAATTGAAGGAAAAGAAGAAATTTCGAGAGAGAGAGAGAGAGAGAGAGAGAGAGAGAGAGAGAGAGAGAGAGAGATATATATAAAGAATATATCTACCTGAAAATATATTTACGAAAGAAGCGATGAATAATTTAAAAATTCCACGGATGATGAATTAGCTGATATTGCTGCTAATTCATTTAAAAAAGGAACAAGAGAAATATATATAAAAGATGGAGCTGAAGACTCTATAAAAACCGTTGAACCTGGTATAAAAAATATATTTGGCAAAACACGGTGGAAATAGAATCTCAGAAGATAATAATAATTTTAATGCATATAAAAAATGATAGAAAAAAAGAGTGGTAAATCACCATCTGATCGAAAAGAAGATGATGATGATGCACAAGGTGCAACTGGTACAACTGAAAAAAAAATGGAGATGGATATCCAAGAGGGGTTTCAGGTAGTGGTCTTGTTCGTTGTCCTAATAGTATTCTCGGGGATATATCACGATTAGAAGTTCTCGTTGGAGGGAAAAGAGCTGGAAATAACTCACCGGAAATAATTAATGAGGCAGCTGATATCTGCAGACGACTATTTGAGGGTGGTATCATGGATATTAGTGTATATCGATAGTTTATTGATGAGCTAGGAGACGGTTACCACAGTGATTAAATCACCACATTAGATAAATGTCATTTAAATAAGATGATCATACTCTACAACCACAATAAACCAACCATGACTTGTGTAGTAAACTCACGATTGCCTGTTTATAAAGCGTACTATGGAGACGGTCTCGGCAATACCATTGCAGGGTTATTTGCAAGACTCGCTCCAAAAATAGCACTAATCGCAAAACAGTTATCAATAAAGGCTATTGATGTAATTCGTGATAAGAGTATTAGCGCTGTTGGTGATGTTGCCGGGAAAGCATTTTCCGCATCTAAGGAAAAACTACTAGCGTTAGTTCAGCGAAGAAAGAAACCAACAATGACTTCGTCATCAGTGATAAAATCACTAGACAAACTACCATCTACGGAACTTTTGCCCGCGACTATTAGTAAAATAATAAACAACGCAGTGGATCAGAATATAGCATCACGGATAAATGGTGGATATGACACTCAGAGAATATTACTGCAAATATGATAGCGGGAAGTGGTTTGAAATCGTGAGCGAGATAGCGATTTAGATCAAGAAATATATAATAATATGTTCAAATCGGCTTCTGATACAGCGTTCGATTTAGATTCACCAGTACCCAAGAATGATTCTGAAAGCGATTATCAGTATTATTCCTATAATGCAATACAACCAAATAGTCGATCAAGAATCGAACTTCAAGTCCATGATACCAGCAAATACTTTCTACCCGCTGAAGCGTTTATTAAAGTAGAAGGGGAAATTATAACAATTACTGTGGATGCTTATGGTGTACCAATACTATATACAAATGATCCAAATGTCCGAATTGGCTTTGTCAATAATGGTATTATGGCATTATTTGAGAGCGATAGATATATGACTGATGCAAGAGAGATTGAATCTATAGAACACGATGTTGATGTTGCCACAACAATAGTGGGTTTATCTAGATAATCTGATGATTATACAAAATCAGCAGGTCCGTCTATGATGTTCTCTAAGGATGTTAATGATCTAGCTGATCATATTCAGTATCTTAAATTACGGACGCCACAAGATACCGCATCTGATCCACAAAGAGTTGGTTCTTTTGAACACGAAGTTAGACCAGGTGGCAACTTTGATGTTATAAAAGGTATTAATCTTAATTACAACCTAGGGTTCGCAACGCGTGTAGCAATGCTGCAAGGACAGCGTAGATTATTTTCATGCGCGATTCCACTGCATCATATATTTGGATTCTGCAGAAATGTTAGAAAAGTTATCTATGGAGCGAAGCATACAGTAGTACTCGTGCGAAAGAGTGATGATAATAATGCAATCTGGTATGGTGCTGGCCCCCTTGACCCACCTCCTATAGCTCCAGTCGCTGCTGGTAAAGTAAACAAAAGTAACAAAACTATCACTGTGGATCCCAGTAATGACTCCATCAATCACCGCAGAGGGATGATTACTATCATTTATGGATACAGGCGGCAAATCATTGCTATCATGGCTAACAACAACAACTGATATTATGAATTCTTCCGTTAACGGTGTATTTACTTGCACCTGGCATCAAAACAAGGTGTTGTTGCGCCGCGGCATATATTTGTTGCGTTACAAAATAAGACTCGAGTGGGTTTACAAACACTCAGCCATATGATATTTGATCAACTAGGTGTTTCTGAAGTCTCGTTGAGGATAAATGGCCAACAGAAACCATCCGAAGATATTTTACTTAATTACGATCAAAATCAAATAGCACGCGCATATCATCGCCTGCTGACATTTATGGGACGCGATAATAATGTAGATACCGGTCTGCAAATATCACAATTGGATTTTAGAAAATTATTTCCGATGTATTACTTTTCGTTGGAACATCTTGACTTAACAAGACAATCCGTCGTTGATATACACTTTCGAACTTGTGTAACTCTTCCGACTAATGCAGCAGGTGATATCACTATCCCTGATTACAGAGCAGTTGCTGTTATTCTCAGTGACAAATCAATGCTACTCGAAGGCGTTAGTGGACGAATGAGGGTAGTTAATGCACCAGTGGAAAATATGTACTGTAACAATTATATCAATCTGTTATTAAATAAAATGTCATATAGTCATGTTAGTTAACTCCTGGTCAAATTAAAAAATGCAATCGGAATCAGCTAAAAAATGTGGAACCACAATATCGCTGAAACACAATCATATGTCTGGTGGTCAGAATAAACTATCACTGACAGTTCGTCAGATAAAACACTTCAATGATTCTATCAAAGATAAAAAAGGTGTTCAGGTCACTCTCTCTGCGGCCGCAATTAAGAACATGATAAAATCAGGTGGTATATTTCCACTTTTCGCTGCGTTACCAGCGTTGATTGCGGCCGCGGCCCCGGCGGTACCAAAAGCCGCCGCTTTAGGAGCCGTTGTTACAGCGGCAGGGATGGCACTAAAGAAAGCTACCGGAAGCGGGTATAAAAAAAGAAACGATCAGGAAAGGGTCTAAGACTATCAGGAACTCCATATTCATGGTACCGCGGAAAGGGCCTGAGACTAGGAACAGTTTACTAACTCAAGAACCGAAGGTTCCATCACGATAACCTATAGTTCCCATGTCAAATTTGTATTTACTCGATGCTGCTAATAAACTAGCGATAAAAAACGTTAGAGGTGTCTTTATGAGAGATCAATTACCACAACAACCAAATAACACTGAAACAGGTATCATTAATCTCGATAACAGCACCGGACCTGGAACTCTCCTTGGTGACAATGATTACCCCGATAGCTGTTCCAACTACGTAGTTACGTTCCATGTTGTGTCAACCGCGTATTCCCAATTATCCTCGATGATATCATCTTTCCTCGATGACACATTAATATCCAATAATGAGTTTTCCGCGATGGCACGTGTTTATGATTCTGCAATGTCAAAATTAGAAAAACAACATGAGTATAATAACAATGTCAACATCACAAGAACTACTTCAACGAATATCGGAAAACACCACACTTGTGAAAACCAGCATGATATCAATAACCTCAACGAACCCTGAATTCAGTGTCAATTTCCCTACTGCTGTTCCCATGAAGGAGATAGCACTGGCAAAATTACGAGTGTATCACAGATGGCCTAACATTAGGTCAGCACCATTTGGTGGTCAACAACCGAATAATTCCTTGGAGTTTGCGAGTAAGAATAAACAAGACGGAACTCCTGACTGGAACGTTTTTTCCTTACCATCTGGGTCCTACCAAATTGAACAAATTAATAATGAATTACAACGCAGAATAAAATCCATTACTGGAAAAGAATCGAAAATCGCTATTAAAGTTCATGAACCAACACTATCATCCGCGATTGAGATAAACTCGCCCGGGTATGTCGTAGACATCTATCAGAGTTCTATAAGAACCGTGCTAGGATGACCTGAAATAACACCTCCACCTGAACTGAAAAGATCTGATTATGTTACGAATAAACAATCATACCATGAAATTCCCACATCATATAAAGAACACCTCCTCGATATAAAAAAGTCATCACTGTCGGGTAGTTATTTTAATTTTGTTGATCAGGATTCCGCCTTTTGGAGATTTAAGGTTGGACAGACTCCAGAATCAATTACATACATAAATATATATCATAACAGAATTATTGAATACTTTAGAGAGATTAATCAAGAACACAGTCAACAACTACAACGACTACAACAGGCTTTCCACGAGTCTAATCGGAGTGAAATCATTAAACGAATTGAAATATTAAATCAACTTGTATCCGACATGGAATATATCAACCAGCGAGTAATTCAAGTAATAATTGATCATAGCGATAACAAAATTAATTACTCTAAACGAAATTTCTTAACTGTATACAATATAACAGAAGCTGATCTACCAAATTTCAAGTTTCCTGGGTATAACGCAAACGAACTAAAAAATCCGTTAAGGATTTTATCAATGAAACGTTTACTATGATACTCACCGCATGGAGACAACAACACAAAGGTTTAACTATCCTCAAACATAATAACGACCCAGATGGTGGTGGGCGACATATCGCTCCTCAAAACGTCAATATATCCTCGGTGATTGCAGTGAATTTAGTATGTGATATCATCGAAGGAAGTTACCAAATAAATCTCGAAAGATCAAATCAAGCCCAACAAGGATATATTTTATACTCATTTGCACCAACAGGATTTTTAATAATTGAGGATCCAACTAACCCAGTGTATATGCGATGTCATAATGATTCATTAACGAGAATTAATTTCAAACTCACTGACCAGTCCAATAATCTGATTGATTTACGAGGTGAGGTTTTACAAATTAGTCTGTTTGTGAAATCCTAAAGGATTTTCAGTTCGTCTCCAAAACGCAATCAGCGTCGGGTCTGTCTGGAGACAGAGTCTCAATAGCATGACAAACCGAAACCATTTCTCTTTTTTTTTGTCTGCCTGAATTGGTTTCGGTTTGAAATCCTTTAGGATTTTGTTTGAAATAGTTTCGGTTTGCTTGAAATAGTTTCGGTCTTTCCATCCTCTCTGCTGAAATCCTTTAGGACTTTGTTTGAAATAGTTTTCGTTTGCTTGAAATAGTTTCGGTCTGTCCACCCTCTCTGCTGAAATCCTTTAGGACTTTGTTTTAAATAGTTTCGGTCTGTCCACCCTCTCTGCTGAAATCTTTTAGGACTTTGTTTGAAATAGTTTCGGCTTGCTTGAAATAGTTTCGGTCTGTCCACCCTCTCTGCTGAAATCCTTTAGGACTTTGTTTTAAATAGTTTCGGTTTGCTTGAAATAGTTTCGGTCTGTCCACCCTCTCTGCTGAAACCCTTTAGGACTTTGTTTTCAATAGTTTCGGTTTGCTTGAAATAGTTTTGGTCTGTCCACCCTCTCTGCTGCTACACTACTTCTGGCACAAATATAAACAAGGATATTGGCCATGACCTAACGATTTCTGATTCATGGAGGACACTGAATGTATACTTTACAAGAGAACATTCGTTGTTTTCCTGTGGCAACGCATTTACCGAGAGCTGGTCAACATACAAGTGAAACGGAAAGAACAATTGCATCCGTTGCGTCACCGATCTTTAAAACACTGGTATCTGGATGCTATAAGAGGTTTGATTAAAATGAAAGTGTTCCAGTGGTCGGACCTTGTTCAACTGGACGTAAGAAAGAAGGATTGGTTTGTTGTGACTCATTCCTTTTACTACAAGGGACACACACTGCAAAGAATTCCAGAATCAAAGTTAGAGGATTACCAAAATCTTTTACATAACAAAAACGTAGCTGGGGAGGAAATTTCTGAACGTAGTGTGACGTGAGTTATTGAATAAACCAATTTGATTTGCCACTGGACTACGATAACCTCTTACCCCACTTAGTCCAAGCGTACAACCAATCTTAACACCAGAGAATCGGACGTGCCTCCCAAAATGTGACACCCAACAAAGAAGTGAAGTTTGGAACGTCCCCAACGCTGGCCGTCCCCAAAAAAAGTGGAGTGTTGGCAACTGGAGATTGGGTTCGCGTTGGCAAAACCAAACGCACTTTTGACAAAAGTTACGTACCCAAATGGACCACCGAATTGTTTCGTGTCACTGGACGAGTTCGTAGTCGTCACCCTGCCTTCTATAAATTGATAGACATGAACGGGGAAGTATTTTAAATAAAAAAAAGTTTTACTTGCTGAGTTACAACGCGTAACCAAAAAAGAAAACGAAGTGTACGACATCGAAAGCATTCTCGAACGAAGAACCCATAAAGTGGGAAAACGTCGGGTCAAAGAAGTCAAAGTACGTTGGAAAGGATATCCTGCCACTTTTGAATCTTGGATCGATGCTTCGCAATTCATCGACTATAAAGAGGAGTGACGATCATGGCCTTTAACACAGCCCCAGCTGCCACACTGACCACTCCTTCACCCAGCTCTTCTCTGCAATATTTACAAAAGGAACCGTTGTGGATGTGGTGTGGAGAACGTGTACCTAAAACTCAAATTGTCTTTTTCTGTCCAATCTTTGTGGTGTATTGTGACATCGGTGCAGCCATTTCCAATTTGAGTTTGCATCAAGGAGATAAACAATTGTGGACCAATTTACTCAGTAGTTGCATCGGTTTTCGTCTTCCCAATCTTTTGCTGAAATACACTTACAACGGGAACAACATCAACGGGAGCCTTGTGTTCTACGTCAGTCATTCTCCCAACATTCACCCCTCCAAATACAATCCTCTTTTAGACACTCCTAAGACCTCGAGGTCCCCCTCTATTATTGTATGTATGTTGCATGTGTTTTATCACTCTAAAACGATTTGGATTATATCTCTACTCCCCACTAAGGTTGACCCGGTGCACACCTGTTCCTACCATTGTAGCAACACTGTTGCAACATTGTTTCCAATCATCCGTACATTGATTTCACTTCACCGTAACCATAACTATTGTTCCTATACAACCACTATACTTTTCCTTGAAACTAGACAGTTCAAATATTAATCATGTTAAATTCCCCTTGACGCCAGACGATCCCAGGGTGATTTTTAAAACCCTGACGCCAGACGTTCCCGGTGTGGTGGGGTGGGGTCTGTAATGTATTTTTCCATTGACGCCAGGGTATCCCACTATACTATTATCGTCTTCAATGTTGGCACTACGGACTAAATCTATTTTGGAGGAGGGTATCAAAATGTAGTCAATCAGGGACAAATGTTTGCCTTCAGATTAGCAAAATGTATATCCTGATATTTCAGAAGAGGAAATTATCACATGTTGACATTAGATGCCTATTGTTAAGGAAGAGTTGTAGAATGTAACCGTTTTCAATTTGTACTTTTCAGAATCACATTTTTGGTAGAAACGCATTAAAGTCATCACAGATAATCACAACACCTTTTTGACTATATTCATCATAAAGTCGTTCAACGGTTTACATTATTTCATTATAATCATTCAATGAGGCCTTTGTTGGAAGAAACAACACAAAGAACGAAATTACTTTGGTAGCGCGCAGGCTAATTTCAACTGCATAAACTCTGTCGTTTCCGATCGTATCCATAGGACGAACCGGTAGTGATTTCCAATAGAAAACTGCGATTCCTCCAAATCCGGAGGGATGTTCTCTTTCCGATGGACATGTGTCAGTTCTGTTTCCGGTCAAAACAAAGCAGTAAATTCCTTATCAATGCTTTGAAAACAAATTGCAGTTGCTCTGAATGTATCCAATGCTCTTGTATGCACACGATATCTACCTTATGAAGTAATGAAAAAGAGAGGGCATTCCTGTCATAGCGTCCTTTGGATTCTTAGGCTTTATGTTTAGAGTAGTCATTCAAAAAATAACCAAAAGCTTCTCCATATGCAATTACCGACATGGGATCATTTGTCTATCGTACCATTATCTGGCTAATACGAATGCAGACCAAAATCCCTGCTGTAAAGGTTTGGTAAACTGATTGTCCGGAACAGTAACACAAAAGGTATGTAATTTCTCCGTTTATATCTGACCACTTTTTTTTAGAATCCTAATATTTGTGAGTTTTGCTCCTTGATTTGTACGCATGTTTGAGTATTACATTATTTAGCTCTTCTGGGCTATAGTCTGCTTTAATTCGAGATGACAACAAAGATTTTTTTTTCGTGCTCCTCTTCACTCCACTGAATGTCATATTGCTGATTCGTACCTTCATTGGTTTCGAAGTATTATTAAATCAATGCATTCTTGTCATTTGTTGCAAAGGGGGGTACATATTGCAGTAGGTCCTGTAGTGCTTGTGGTGTGCTCTACTTGAGATTGCATCAACCTACAGTACGAATATATTCTGTTTGCAACCTGGAAAAGCTTAAGCCCGTATTTCAATATTCTTGTTAATCTGACAAAATCCTATTGCGAGAGTCTAGATGATGACTATCAATTACACTTGTATTCGGAACTGTATTTGGTGTACCAGATGCATTTGATGATGCGCAAGACAATCTGGTCATATTTGCATCAGAGCAAGACACCTGTAAAACGTTTGTAAGTTGGAACTGAATTCCACACACCTATGCATTTACTATCTCAATTTGTTTCTTGTTTACATCTTGTAGTTTTCCGATTATCATTGTCTGGCTCTTGATTACATCTGCCATTGCATGTAGATTATATTAATAAATGCAATTCCAACTCCCTTGCATTGACAATGTTCGATTCGAGTCTTTTAATTTTCTCATCCTTACTTTGTATCATCTTATCCAAACGAATGATGTCATTCCTCATTCTCTTTATTTCTTCCATAATAATTGCACAATTTACATGTGGTTCATCTTTTACAAACTGTTTCAGATCAATATATGTTTCCTACTGCATTATGGGAATGCTGGTTTCAACTCTCTCATTTTGATTAGTATGTGCACCATTTCCTATTGATTGTCACTCAACTGAATAGTTTCTTGACTAGTTTCTTGCAAATTCTTTAAGCAACCAAACTGTCTGTTCCACTCAGTCTCCTTTTTCCATACCTAGACATACATGCCTTTACTTCACTAGTGTTAAATTCTCCCACTAGAAAATTAAATATTGCATATATGTCGTCTGCTATTTTGTCATTCACTGGAGTACTATGAGAATCCGATGTTTTCACCAGTCGACCAGAAGGATAAATTGGATAGCTGAGCCTACCAATATCACGTAAAGAACTACGAATATGGCGATAGGACATTACGTCAAGACTACTCGAGATCCCCTGCTTAAATGATTGTCTCATTTACCATATTTATCTCTTATTTATGCAAAAATATCGCATTCTAATTGAGAAGTGCAAGCTTATCGCTGTCTGAAATCTGGGTTTCCTTCGTATACTGTGTATCCATTCTTGTCACTATTAAATCATCATGGTTCGGTATAATATTTTATGACCTTAACGTTGCCATCGTATGTGTCAGATGTGATTTGGACTTTAATAACGTAGCTTTAAAGATTGAACAGTCATGTCTCTATGATGTCTACAGTGTGGCAGTTTATAGTGATGTCTAGCAGTGGGGCACCATGCTGAAGACATGGAGCTTCATGTCCCACCCAGACACATTATCCTGACACCAATTATACTGACACCCACCATGCCGACAAGCCCTTACACTAACCTCTTAATGCTGTTCGCAAAGTGAAGCAGCTGTTAATAAGTTTTACAAGTCGTTTGTATAACTTGGCCGGGTTTCTAACCCACGACCCTCTGCAACCGAGGCGACGCTCTAACCACAAGGTCACCGAAGACGTCTATAAAAATGGTACGAACAGCTTAAATGTGTTGTGTTTGTGTAATACGATGCTCATTAAGCAAAACGATGACTTGAGTTAAAATCTACTACTTAAATAGTGTTGAGCTTTTCAGTAATTTTTCCTAATGATAAAGTTATTAAAAATATATCAGGTACTGCCCTTGTGGCCTCAATGGTTGGAGCGTCCGCCCCGCATGCGGAAGGTCGAGGGTTCAAACATCGGCCAAGTCATACCAAAGACTTGTAAAAATGGTACAAGCCGCTGCCTCCCTTTGAAGCTCAGCAATAAGAGGCTAGTGTTAGGACTGGTCGGCCTGGTGATTGGGCGGGAAATGATGCTCATGTCTGCGGCACGATGCCTCAATGCTGGATGTCACTTTAAACTGCCACACTGCAGATATGGTAGCGAAATGACAGGAAAATCGTTAAAGATAAGTTCAAAATCCGATTCACACACACACACACACACACACACACACACACACACACACACACACCTATATCAGGCAAAATACATTTACGTTAGTCGTACCTCGTCAACCATCACAGATAACACGGGATTCTCCTGGTAATTCGTTTTCAAAATGAGATTTTCTACGTCATATTTGGATATAGTACGATATGTTTTTCAATGTATACGCTTCCAGATAAAGCGGCAATGTTCTTATTTGGCACAGAAAAAACGAGATTGAAAACAGAGGTAGTTATCGGTTGATTTTTAATATGGCAGACGATTTTTAAAAAAATCATAAAAAGAAGGTAAACGATATTTTGCACGCAATTTTACAATGACTCGCAGTGATAATGCATTAAATATGAATTAATAAATATGTATTAAATATGAATTAATAATCAGATATGTATTAAATATGAATTAATAATCAGATATGTATTAAATATGAATTAATAATCAGATATGTATTAAATATGAATTAATAATCAGATATGTATTAAATATGAATAAATAAATATGTATTAAATATGAATTAATAATCAGATATGTATTAAATATGAATAAATAAATATGTATTAAATATGAATTAATAATCAGATATGTATTAAATATGAATTAATAATCAGATATGTATTAAATATGAATAAATAAATATGTATTAAATATGAATTAATAATCAGATATGTATTAAATATGAAGAATATTGAATTTCTTTCAGTATATGGAAGGAGCATATTCAAAATGTTGTATAGTACTGAAAAAGTGATGTGAGTCAATCACACCCTGCTGCTTCAGTAATACACAAAGGCTCACATTTGTACTCAATCCACGAAGAAGGGTTACTAATATTAATTAGTACTAAAGCTCTACGTGCTGTCATGCATGTCGAAGAAGGCCCCTAATATGTCGTAAATTTCGACTATAGTTATTTCAACTCAGCCTTGCGAATGATATCCACATATGTAGCTCCATGAATGTTCATGTGAAATGTTCAAATATTGTATAATTCGTTTCACGCACGGAAAGTTTAAAAACAGTTGTATAAACATATATAGCAACACTATTCGTTCGATAAATACTAAAATAGAATGGTCTGTTTACATATAAACGGCCATGTTATCCTGGAAGTATAGAAGAGTCCGCTTTTGATACTAGACTGAACGGCTGTTTGAACCGTAGAGCGACACTGGCAAACAAACATCGTCTGTATCATCTTGTTTTCACTAAACCATTTGAAACTTTTATTTAATGCCTGTTTATGACATGATTCGTCTGATAAGTAGACAATTGTATCTTTCTGCATTTGAATATGAACAGAAAATGTCTACTCTGACGACTTTTGTGAATGTTTAGAAGTTTATTACCAACTGTGATACCGATTCCCAAACCAGGCCAAGATAACGAAGATACTAACAGCTATCGGCCTATTGCATTGACAAGCTGCGTATGCTTGTATGGTACTTGGAAAGTAACAATTTAATTTCTCCTTTCCAAAGTGGCTTCCGTTCTGGTCGTAGTACTAACGATCATCTGGTTAGACTGGAAACATTTATTCGCGATGCATTTATCAAGAAGGAACATTTAGTAGCAGTCTTCTTTGATTTAGAAAAGGCCTATGATACAACATGGAAGTACGGGATACTAAATGACCTGCACGATCTAGGTCTAAAAGGCCGTCTGTCCGCTTTCATCTCCAGTTTTCTCTCCGACAGAGAATTCAAAGTACGAGTGGGCTCTACCCTCTCCGATATGCACCAGCAAGAGATGGGTGTGCCCCAGGGCAGTATTTTATCTGTGACGCTATTTAATATCAAAATCAATAGCATCACCAAGTGCTTAACTCCCGGTGTGGACTGCTCTTTATATGTAGACGATTTTTTAAATTTGTTATCGTTCAAAGCACATGCATACAATTGAAAGGCAACTTCAGCAAAATATCAATAAGATCCACAATTGGGCCAGTAATAACGGTTTCAAATTTTCTAAATCGAAAACAGTATGCATGCATTTCTGTCAATTGCGAAGACATCACGATGACCCTAAACTCACGCTGGACGGAACACCTATTCCAGTTGTTGAGGAAACAAAGTTTTTGGGTATTACCTTCGACAGAAAACTGACTTTTATACCACACATCAAGAATTTAAAAGCTAAATGTTTAAAAGCTTTAAATTTACTAAAAGTAATTGCGCACACTGACTGGGGTGCTGATAAAATAAGTCCTCCTCAATTTGTATAGGACATTTATCCGTTCTATACTAGACTATGGATGCATTGTTTATGGTTCAGCTAGGAAGTCTTATTTGAAAATGCTTGACCCAATTCATCATCAGGGAATAAGACTTGCTCTAGGAGCATTCAAGACATCTCCATGCGAAAGCCTTCTCGCGGAAGTGAATGAACCACCTTTATCGTACCGCAGAGAAATGCTTTCTATACAGTACGCTCTTAGGTTAAGATCAAACCCTCTGAACCCTGCTTTTTCGGCTGTTTTTCAACCAAAATACAAAACTTTATACGAAAACAAACCAAATGCCATACCTTCATTTGGCATCAGAATATCATCCAGTTTTGACACTATCAAAATTAATCTCTCTACAGTTCAGAACACGTTTGTCTCTGAAACACCACCTTGGCTCCTTAAGCAACCCAAAGTGATTTTTACGTTGCACGATGGGAGAAAATCTGAGACAAATCCTGCCATTTTGCAGAACTCTTATCATGAACTCCTCAACGATTTTAAAAACTACTCCAAAATTTTTACTGATGGATCAAAAGTTGATGACAAGGCTGCTGCAGCCTTCGTTAGTGGCAAGCACATAACCAAAGTGCGTTTGCCAAACGATGCGTCCATATTTTCAGCGGAAATCAGAGCAATAGACCTTGCTCTGAAATTTATTGAACAAAAACGCATTTTAAATAGCATTATTTTCTGTGACTCGCTGTCAGTACTTCAGTCGCTACACCATAGAAAACTGGATAATCCATTACTAGTCAATATTCTCGTCAAAAACTCGGAGCTTAGTAACTCCTACAATATAGTATACTGTTGGCTACCTAGCCATATTGGTATTAGAGGTAATGAAGAAGCAGACCGGGCTGCTAAGATAGCTCTATGCCAAGAACCATCGGATTTTAAATTACCGTTTACTGATTTTAAACCTTGTATCAAAAAGTACCTACGTCAGAAGTGGCAGGCGACATGGGATGATGCAGTCAATAACAAACTTCATGCCATCAAACCAACCCTGGGAGAATGGACTCCTTCCTACAGAACTATCCGTAGGGAGGAGGTTGTCATTGCAAGAATCAGAATCGGTCATACATACATTACCCACTCCCACATACTAAAACACCAGAGTGCGTTTCTTGCAATGAGCCATTCACTGTTAAACACTTTATGACCGAGTGTTCCGACCTGCAACCTATGCGTGTTAAATACTATAATGTACATGACATGAAGGAACTTTTTGATACAATACAAATCACTTGTATTTTAAGTAAATCTCTATTTTAAACTATAACTTGTATGCCATCACCTAGAATATTTTTATCTAATGCAAATATCACCTTTTATTTACAACATCTTATCATCAACATGCACCATTTACATCTCCCGTTGATTGGGAAGCTTCATATTTTCCTGTCACCAACATCTTACCATTTTATATTTAACTATTATGGTTTTTTATATCGCTGGTCGATGTTAAATCTTTCTTATTTTTAAGCATCTTTACCTCTTGTATGGCGCTAAACAGCCTAAAAGTGCTGGTGCGCCGTTAAAATTCAAACAAACAAACAAACAAACCAACCAAAAACAGAGTTACAAACCACAAATTACAAGCCTAACTTAGAAGGAATATACTTATATTTATATCGTCCAATGTAAGAAGTGTTCACGTTGGTCAATTGCATAAGATTTTCTGTTCCAACTCATGACTTTTAAGAAAGAAAAGTAATTATAGACACATTTAGATTCAGACTTTAATAATGTGCTAAAACTGGGCATGGATAATAAACTAGTGTAACACGAAATGTTGCATTTTCAATGTCTGGATTACAACCTAGTGTAACACGAAATGTTGCATTTGTAATGTGTGGAATTAAATCTAGTGTAACACGAAATGTTGCATTGTAATGTATGGATTACAAACCTAGTGTAACACGAAACGTTGCATTTTCAATGTATGGATTACAACCTAGTGTAACATGAAATGTTGCATTGCAGTGTATAGATTACAACTTAGTGTAACACGAAATGTTGCATTTTCAATGTCTGGATTACAACCTAGTGTAACACGAAATGTTGCATTTGTAATGTGTGGAATTAAATCTACATATTCTATTTTATTACTATACGGATTCCAATTCTTAGACATTAGAACCGTGAGTTCTTCAAGTTATTTGAGTAAAAGACACGTATTGCCAGTATTACATGAGATTGAATTTATATCTTTGCAGTTTTTCTTCTTCTTCTTCTTCTTCTTCTTCTTCTTCTTCTTCTTCTTCTTCTTCTTCTTCTTCTTCTTCTTCTTCTTCAACTAATAGATACATAATATCAAAATCCCTTTACAGTATTGATTTTCTAAGACCTTTCTGCGCGGCTTTGAAGTTGGAACAGTAGCATAACGTTTGGTCATGACGACACTGGCATAAATAATGATCATGACGACACTGACATAAATAATGGTCATGACGACACTGACATAAATAATGATCATGACGACACTGACATAAATAATGATCATGACGACACTGACATAAATAATGATCATGACGACACTGACATAAATAATGATCATGACGACACTGACATAAATAATGATCATGACGACACTGACATAAATAATGATCATGACGACACTGACATAAATAATGATCTTTTTCAGTTGAGCTCTACGAGTAGTGAAAACCAAGAAAAAGAAAGATATAACAAAAACGATGGTCGCTCGAGAGATAAATACACAAACAGATGCAAAAACGTAAATCATCGACTGAGTAGATAAGAATTTGATGTATATATTTTTTTTAAAGTAAATATGTTAAATTTATGAATTTTTGAGAAGGGAAACATTTGTATTATGATTTTTTAATATTCTATGAGGTGATATATTTTATCTCAATCAATCAGAAAAGAATATTGTTCTTTATGCAAATATGAGATTTCACTTGTTAAGGTAACTTGCGTGTAATTGTCAAGTTCTTTCTTGCACAATGTTACTGGGTTCAAGTAAATACTTTAAATACTTTAACATGTATTATCTTTATTTAAAAATATGTATTAATGTTCTCTTGTTCGATGAATGTTCAGACAAAAGCATCCAAGCCCTCGTTCTAATCATTCCTACCTCAACCCCTAATAAATCAGCATGAATGAATGAAACCTATTCTCTCCAATACTACAGTTTGAAAGCACATTTAGATATTAAATTACATTTTAAAAAAGTGAAATGACGAACATAAAAGTAATCATTTTCTAAGCTTGGATTGCTTTTAGTAAATTTACTTTCTGACTTCCTCAAAAATTCATCTTTGCATAAATAAAAAATTTTGCACGAAGGAGAAACAAGTACACATTCACTTTGAAGTTAGAAAATATGTCTGAGACCTGATAATTTGCATTCAGCCTGTGTTACATCTCTGAGGTAGAATATAGCGACAAGCTTTTTTTATAGGGCATACAAGACACGTCATCTTTAGGTGCGCTGTGTGCTGAAAGAATCTTATGAAACAAATAAAGCTGCACTGTGTGTGTTATTTTAGTGCGCATATATATATATATATATATATATATATATATATATATATATATATATATATATATATATATATATATATATATGTTTGTGTGTGTGTGCATGCATGCCTGAATGCGTGCGTGCGTGCGTGCGTGCATGCATGCATGCATGCATCCATCCATCCATACATAATACATACATACGCCAAAGATTTTTGAAAATGGTACTAGCAGCTGCCTCACTTGGCGCTCAGCTTTAAGACGTTAGTGTTATTACAATTGAATAGCTGTATGAATATATTTATGTATGCATGCATGTATGTATGTATGTATGTATGTATGTGTGTGTGTATGTATGTATGTATGTATGTATGTATGTATGTATGTATGTATGTATGTATGTATGTATGTATGTATGTATGTATGTATGTATGTATGTATGTATGTGTGTATGTAGGGATGGATGAATGGATGGATGGATGGTTTGATTGATATGTGTCTTTCTGTTAGTTTTACATATATTATCCTGTTCATCGAATACCTATACTGCATGTAGTTCATTCTTGCAAGGGATACAGTAGGTCTAATTCATTAGGAAATATTTTAAGCAAGAGTACTTGAATGGATTCCAAAATGTTCAGATTGGCGGCTGTTGTGTCTTTAATCAAGATACTTTACTCTCGATACCAAAACAATAAATAAACCACTAGATTAAACACATTGTGTGATAACCTACACCATTTCTCAGAATTCTGAGTAAATACTTGAATTAATAAACAAATTACTCTCCACCCTTACTTTGTTCTCTCTCTCTCTCTCTCTCTCTCTCTCTCTCTCTCTCTCTCTCTCTCTGTTTGCCTGTCTGTCTCTCAGTAACAATACATTATTTGACTTTGCACAATACAATTGAGGGAAAAATTGAACATTAATTTTCTAAAGCAACTAAAAAAAACTTTCACTGGGTAAGTGTACTTGGAGAAATTAATAAACAGTCAGACTTGCGTCTGTTATTTATAGCATAATCTTTCCTGCGTACTTCATAACATACTGTCTGCTTTTAGTCAATACAGATACCAGTGGTTTTGTTTCGTTTTACACCGATTTATAGAATTCATGATATATCTACAAAGCATGCGAAAAATCCTAATGTAAGAAATAAATACGCTTATAGTCCTCTATGTATGTATGTATGTATGTATGTATGTATGTATGTATGTATGTATGTATGTATGTATGTATGTATGTATGTATGTATGTATGTATGTATGTATGTATGTATGTATGTAGGTAGGTAGGTAGGTAGGTAGGTAGGTAGGTCGGTCGGTCGGTCGGTCGGTCGGTCGGTAGGTAGGTAGGTAGGTGCGAGTGTGTAATTTTGACT
Source organism: Unio pictorum (assembly GCA_030141615.1). Classification (NCBI taxonomy): domain Eukaryota; kingdom Metazoa; phylum Mollusca; class Bivalvia; order Unionida; family Unionidae; genus Unio; species Unio pictorum. The sequence goes on from JARLTB010000022.1 coordinate 15,420,700, forward strand.
TTTTAACGTGTCTATATATATATATATATATATATATATATATATATATATATATATATATATATATATATATATATATATATATATATATATATATATATATATATATATATACTGATGTGACACACTGTGTTAATAATGTCTGTATGATAAGCAGTTGATACCGTGCTTTTATTATGACGTTGTTTACCACACAATAACTTATGGGAATTTCGATGTGCATGAATGAGCCACCGAAAGAATCCAATAGCGTTTATCTGACGATTGATTATTGGTTATTGTTAGACGAGATGGCTAAGGAGATACGCTAACGTCCTTCACAAGAAGCTTTTAACCGACAGGCTTCAGATATAGTTTAGTCCCGAGTCTCTAGACGGAATAAAGACTAGTGGAGAAGTCGATTGTGAATCGAAGGCAAGTCGGAAAAGAAGTCTAGGAGGAGAAATTGGGAAAGGAGCAGTCAAGGAGGAGAAGGAGTTAGGAAGGAAGTCGGAAGGAGAGAAAGAACTGGCATGATTGGAGAGACAGATGAGTAGAAAACAAAGACAAATGGAAAAGCTATCTCTTCCTATAAATCGAATGATGCAATAGGCTATCACTTGGTCGAGAGGAATAAGATAGATTGGGGAATTATTATCATTTGACGATTGAATTATATTAAATTGTTATTCATTTGAATTTCACCTTTTTGTGTACTCAATAATTTAACTGTCGGCGTTATGATTGGAGCTTGGAGCATTACCTCTCTCTCAGCGGCGTCGCTAGGGTTGGTATCACCCAGTGCGGTAAACTCATGGTGTCACCCCTCCAGACTTTCACCTTGGATTTCTTCTTCTTAAAATAAGTCCAAATTTTGCTCCGACCAGTCCAAATCTCATTCAAATAAGCACCAGACGCTCTGCAGACTATATGGTGGCACCCTGTGCCAGCTAGTTATGTATTTAACTATGATCGGTTATCCGCTTATGAAATCCGACTAGACAGAGCAGTGTGGGCTCTGTAAAATTTGCAATTTTTTATTTTGGTGTCACCACTCTGAAATGGTGTCACCCGGTGCGGTCCGCACCCCCCGCACCCCCACCCCCTAGCGACGCCACTGCTCTCTCTCTCTCTCTCTCTCTCTCTCTCTCTCTCTCTCTCTCTCTCTCTCTCTCTCTCTCTCTCTCTCTAATGCCACTTCCTACAAAATCGAGCCTTGGTGGGACTTCAATAATAATTTTAATAAAATATTGGGAGTACCCTACCCAAACCATAACACACCTACGATAGCGATAGTAACACACCCTGCCACACGCCACAGTCTGCAGCTGTTAGTACCATTTGTGCAAGTCTTTGCTATGACTCAACCGGGGATCGAACCCACGACCTCCCGCGTTTGAGGCAAATGCTCTAACCATGTATGTATGTATGTATGTATGTATGTATGTATGTATGTATGTATGTATGTATGTATGTATGTATGTATGTATGTATGTATGTATGTATGTATGTATGTATGTATGTATGTATGTATGTATGTATATGTGTGTGTGCGTCTGTCTATCTATCTATCTATCTATTTATCTATCTATCTATCTATCTATCTATCTATCTATCTATCTATCTATCTATCTATCTATCTATCTATCTATCTATTGATGGATGCATGGATGGATAAATGGATGGATGGATGAATGTTTGGTTGGTTTATGTAGGTTTTCATAGCACAGAAAAGTGAGTGGGTCTGATTGCATCTGAGAAATGAAAAGTACTGATACTGATCACGAGGTCTGACATTCAATCGTGTTATAAGTTTGACATTCAATCGTGTTATAAGTCTGACATTCAATCGTGTTATAAGTCTGACATTCAATCGTGTTATAAGTCTGACATTCGATCGTGTTATAAGTTTGTATATTAAAGCCACAATTACCACTTGTTCCCCACCACCAAGATCTAAACAAAGATGATTCATATAGTTCAACATTTTGATCAAGATATCGTTCAACAGTGATTCATACTGCACTGACGTTGTATATGTATTTGTTTTTCACATATAAGTACACGAGGCCTAAATCTGACATACATTTACTGTGTAATTTATCGCATCCGTATCTTTAGAATGATATAGATTTTGTGCAGCACTGGAACTAAAAAATATTGGGAGGAAATATAGGGATTTCAAAGGGAAATAAGAGCTACTGCAGACACACTATTACCACTACTAGCAGAACTACTACATCCTCTACTACTACTATTGACACTACTATTACAACTGATACTAATACTGCTACGACAGACACTACTACCACTACAACCACTACTACTACTCCAACTCCCACTACAACCACTACTACTAATGATCCTACTGGTACTGTTATAACCACTACAGAAGACACAATAATGCCGCTACAACCACCACTACTACAGCTAATATTGCTACTACTAACACTGATACTACTAAACTAATACATCTGACACACTACAACCACTATTAATACTGATACTACTACTAATATTGCTTCTACTACTGCTACTATTACTGCTACTACTACTACTACTACTACTGCAGAAACGCTACTAATATTATAACTACTACAACCACTACTAATATCGATACTACTAATACAGCTGACACACTACAACCACTATTAATACTGATACTACTACTACTACTACTACTACTACTACTACTACTACTACTACTACTACTACTACTAATAATAATAATAATAATAATAATAATTCTGCTTCTACTACTGCTACTACAAATACTAATACTACTACTGCGGAAACACTACTAATATTACAACTACTACAACCACTATTAATACTGATATTACTACAACTACTATAAACACTACTACTACTTATACTAATAATGCAGCCACACTACTACCACTACAACCACTACTACTACAGCTTCTGCTTCTACTACTGCTAATATTACTGTTACTACTGCAGAAACACTGCTAATATTACAACTACTACAACTACTACTACTATTGCTGCAATTACTACTGCTACTTCTACAACTACAACTACTGCAGACCCACTGCTGCCACTATAACCACTGCTACTACTCTTACTGCTACTACTAGTACTACTGCTACTACACTACTAATGCAGACATACTTCCACCACTACAAAAACTACTACTACTGCTGCTATTACTACTACTTCTACTACTACTACTACTACTACTACTACTACTACTACTACTACTACTACTACTACTACTACTACTACTACTACTACTACTACTACTGCGTTCACACTACTACCGCTAAAACTTTCTCAATAAATTTATCAGAGGTTCGACTATTATGGAAAAATCTGGGCAAACACTGATAATGTCCAGCCATATCCAAAACCGGATGATGTCCAGCCATATCCAAAAATGGATAATGTCCAGCCATATCCAAAACGGGTAATGTTCAGCCATATCCAAAACAGGTAATGTCCAGCCATATCCCAAAACGGGTAATGTTCAGCCATATCCAAAAACGAACAATGTCCACCTATATACAAAAACGGATAATGTCCAGCGATACCAAAAAATCTAATCAGTTCCTTTCTACTGAGCACTGGAAAATAACATTGACCTCGATTTCTACTGGTTAAAGTTGACCCTGTCCAACAATATCTCCGGAAATGTGACGCAAGCATTGCAAGCTCACTTTTATATAAATTAACCATAGGATGTGCCAAACTGAGTCGATCGATAATTTTCGAATGGTTTCCTAATGATTTTATCATGTATCGTTTTAGATGATCACCTAATTGATGTATACGAAAATTATCTAGAATAGATGTTAACAAGTTTATTACGCTGGAACATCGTAGGATATTTTTTTCAAAAAGGCGTTTTTTATACAGGTAAAGCCCACCCGGAGTTCCAAATGCTGACAGTTTATTTGATCTTTCTGTTTGAAAATCCACTAAATTCTGAAATTTAAAAACGATTTTCTATTTTGTCATCAAATTGGGAAATCGGGTTTGACTGGCATCAGTAGCAACGAGGAAGTGTAAGAAGCTACTAATGCCACTGTCACTTAAGGTTGTGGTTTGGGGGAGTAAGGTTCCTTCCTGGCAGTTCTGTCTCTCTTTTGGGTTTTCTTTTCTTTAGGCTTTTCTTTTTCTTGGAACATTTATTTTACTTGGGACTTTTTTCTTTCTCTGGGGATGTGACTGATTGTGCCATTCTTTTTTTCTTAGAACGTCTTTTGGGAGAGTCCTTTTTTTTTTGAAGTTGTCTGCTGCTGAGGCACTAAGATCCTATTTTAAGAGGAAACGAATGACGACAACTCCAAGACAACCTCGAGGTTTCAAAATTATTTTGTTTTGGGTTTGGTTATCGATTTTAGGATCTGCCTTTGGCGTCAGTGCTACTTTATGTTTGTCAAGAAAGCGTTAGGTTTCATGAGTTATGCGAATCATGCTTTGAAGTAATTGACACGCTGTCACTCTAAACCATCGTAAGACCTCTTTGAGACTGGCTTCGAACACACGAATACACACTCATGGATTACTTTCTAGACAGAAGCTGTACAGGGCACGAATCAATTTGGGATGAAAGATGAGTATGAAATGAAGTCATGTTGTTGATCTGTGAAGCAGACATGAACTGTTGGAGGTTTTTGTTACAGGTTTGCTGTCTTGAGCAGACGGACCCCGGTTACAGCTGGCTCTTTGTCTTCTCACCAGTTGTGAAAAAGATGGGTACCAAAAGGCCAATAATCGGGTGTGGTGGGTTTTAAATAGACGAGTAAATACGCACGAGTTACTCGACTGGCATCGTTGTACTCATAACTGTTTGGCTAACACTTGCACAAGACAGACACTTTTAAACAAGACCATGTAATGAGCATTGAGACGGATGGTAATATGGTCTTTACTTTGTAGAAATAAGTTTGGGTATTGTTAATGACACTGGCATTACGATGATGTCTTTTGCGTATAAATCAAAGTATAATTTCGTCTTTCTCTTCTTCTAACATGTCGTAGAAGATGACCAGACGTGTTTCACTCGTGTCATATACGATCCCGTCGTCTTTGCAAGCAATGCCTTCGTCAAACACGGGGTATTATCCTTGAGTTTCTTAAAGGAGGCTGTAAGCCATTTGCCACTCTTTGTAACACCACACGATGCATTGGGGTGGACGATCGATCAAATTAGTGTTGTGTTTGATCAAAAGTTGAATAAACTCGGTTTTGCCTGAACCATTCGGTTAAGCAACTAACATATTAAAGGGATGGCAAAGATAACGTGACTGCCAAATTGAACGATTTCTTTTTTCGTAAATGACTTTGAGATCAGAGAAAGAGATAGAAGAGGAAGAGGTAACCATAGCGAAGGTGTTCAATTTATTTAAATGACGTAGACAAGACTAGAAATTTTAAACTTTTCAGGACTTGTTGTTTAAGTGTTAAAAACTTGAGATTTGATGCGAAATACAATAATCATAGGAGGAAATGGTTAAGTATATGGCTAATATCAACCCAACAGAATAACAAAAAATAATATACAATATTTCCGTTGAATGTGTGGTGTCCTATAATTTCCAGGGAGTCTGTAGTGCTATTTATTCAGAATATAGCCTTACAGTGATTCAAGTCCAGCCCAGTTGACATATGTTGTGGTGTTCCACAGGGATCTGTTATTAGGCCTGTTCGCTTCATTCTGTATACTCAGCCGCTCCCAATTGTCATAGATTGTAACGGGGTGCTTCGGTATCAAGCGCTATTAGTACAATATTGCACAAGCCCCTGGTCAGAGGTATTGCGCAACTTGGAAAAACAACACTAGAAACCGCCTCCCGCTAATATTCGTTATCTAAAGGATGTGATTTGCCCGATTAGAATGGATATGGTAATCTGAGACGGTATCTTTGAACAAAGACAACACACGAGCCCCCGTAAAGATAAAATGAGAATTTAATAAAAAAGAAAATCAAAAGAAAGACACAGTAAATCACAATTTCTTTCCTTCTGAATACACTTAATTCAGAAACACATTGAAACCGAAGTTTAAAATACTAGATTCATTAATCAAATTTCAAACATTAATAAATATAGACAAATTTAGCCGTTAATAGCTGATAGCAAATTTCATCACGAAATCGAGTGTTCATTAACATTGGACTGCTTGGGAAATTCACAATGACCTGTTCGTCGACTGGTTTTTCCTTCTGCGTGCGTCACGACTTTAACTTGCCCTTATAGTTGAACGTGGGATTCCACAACTCTGACTTCTGACTTCTTTTCCCTCCTTGAATCTCGACTCCTCGTTATTTCTCTCTCTCTCTCTCTCTCTCTCTCTCTCTCTCTCTCTCTCTCTCTCTCTCTCTCTCTCTCTCTCTCTTCTCTCTCTCTCTCTCTCTCTCTCTCTCTCTCTCTCTCTCTCTCTCTGTCTCTCTCTCTCTCTCTCTTCAAACAAACTATTTTCCTTTGAAAAGAAAAGGGTTAAACGCCCTAAGTATCTTGTTATGCTTTAAGAGTTGAGATTGTCCGTCCGTCTTTCTGGTTCGAACAATCAGAGCTTACTATCAGTGTTAAAATTTATACGGCTAACAAATTCTACACAAGTCTTCAGATCAATAGAGCTATACTGCTAATTATCGACATCAGAATTTGGGAAAGTCACATATATTCCCGTAAATCATTACGTAAAGTGAGGCAATATATCATAGCACACAATCCATATTCACTAATATGATAAATTCAAAATGAATGTAGCACTTTCCAATCATAAATGTACACAGCGGGGTTTTTCTACAACACCCATTAACCTATCTACGTATATAAATTGAAAATTCTAACTCATGATTCAGAAGTACATTATTAAATCGATGTAATATCCGAACTATTCGTACAAAAATATGAACACATCATGCATCTGTAACGAAGAAACATCATATCAAAGTACATTATTAAATCAATGTAATACCGAACTATTCGTATCATAGTATCAATACATCATGCATCTATAACGAAGAAAACATCATATAAACTACATCATGATAAATGTAAATTTGAGATAAATACCTTGTGTTTTTGGCGTCTTACAAACGTTCAAATTCACGTCTCTTTTCCTAAAGTCCGATTGGAGTCTTCTACTGCGTATTTTTCGGAATTAATGATCCTGACCCTCCCTTGCAGAGGTAATTCCTAGACTGCTAAAATTCATGTGGTTCGGAGTATATATTCCCTTCAATATTAGGGATCGACCCACCCCTCTGATTTCAGATTTGACCAATCGGAATAAATGCTATTCCTACAGACATTTGGAAAACTGCCTATCAAGATGCCAAAAATGCCACCTGGGTTTGAAATAACACCCTACCATTTCTCTCAATCACTTTTTGACAGTTATACGTGCGAATTTCGTCTTTCAGGTCTGTCATACACCTAGTTCGTTTTTAATATAAACATAGTACCAATGTGACCCAGTTAGGTAAACATTCCTTCGTCCAAACTCTACTCCAGGACAGTTAATTGTCGGCTGGACTAAGAATTAATTAATGGATTTCACTGACGACAAATTTGGCACTTGACATAGATCATCACCCAGTGTCGCACCAATTGTATGCTGATGACACCCAAATATACAAGTCTAGCCACCCAACTGAAGTTGATGCTACCATCCATGGAGTAGAGAAGTGCATTTCTGATGTGAAATCGTGGATGACATGTAACAAGCTGCAGATGAATGATGATAAAACTGAGGCTATTCTGATCACAACACAAAGACTTTCTCATTCACAACCTTTACCTCAGACAATAAATATCAGCAACACCAACATTAAATTCTCACAGTCAGTACGGAACCTAAGCGTTACTCTAGACAGTACTCTCACACTGCACCAATATGTCATGAACATATGCAAGGCTGCATATCTTGAATTGAGACGCATCAGTTCCATTCGTAAATATCTTTCAGTTGATGCCACTAAAACACTTGTGTGTTCATTAGTACTTTTAAGACTAGAATATTGTAACTCAATTCTGTCTGGTTCGTCACAATATTTACTACAGAAACTTCAAAACACAGCTGCACAGATCATCTTTAGAGTACCTCGATAAGAGCACACCTCACCACTGCTCTGTACCCTAGACTGGCTATCAATTCGATACAGAATCAAACACAATATTTGTTCTCTGTGCTATGTTTCAATGACAGACTCCAGTCCAACATATCTATCCAGCCTCACCCATGTGTATACACCAGCTAGATCCTTACGCTCTTCTTCTGATAATCGTATACTCATTGTTCCCAAGGTGAAAACAAAGTCATATGGACAACGTTCGTTTGCACACCAGGGCCCGGCGACGTGGAACGAATTGCCCATTGAAATTAGACACAAAGACACAGTGGTCCCTTTTAAGAGTGATCTTAAGACTCACCTGTTTCGACTGCAGGGACAAACTTAGCGACCTAATCATGTTTTGTATCTTATATGTTTTCAGCATGTTTTTATGTTTTCCAATTTCATTGTTTTTGTCATTTGTTGTTTTGTAATGTAGTCATATCATTATTGATGGTGTAAAGCGCTTAGAGCTTCTAAAGATTAGGCCACACATTTTCACTCCATTTTAAGTCCACCTTTTTCCTGGATTAATTACAAATCCCTTTGGTAGAGTCAGCCACTTCTTGCGTCCTTGAATTGAAGGCAACTTTTTCCAGTTACTTACATCTTTCTGGTGAGGATGTTAGGTTAAAAGCTACACACGCATCTTTGTAACCATCCAAAATCGACAAAATTTAACGAATCTTTTCTTCATATCGAGGTTGAGAGGTATCGATATGAAAGCGTAATGCTTTTAACAGAATATCTAATTCGTACACATTTTAAAGAGTAACCATGATGTCTTTGTAAATACTGCTGGTAAACGAAATGCCAAAACCTTAGTCACTAACACGCATGCCACATGACGTCCAAAATTCAAAGGAAAGAGTTTGTATAAAAGATTTTTGGAATACCACCAAGGTCTGAATATGGTGATTGACTTCCTTCCACGGAATTTGTCGCAACGCTACTAAAGATAACGAGCTTTTATATCCGTCAGGTAAATTGCAAATATCTTTATGTTACGTGTCTAGGCTCTTAAAAAGTAACAAGAAAAAAAAAAAACGAAGACAGCAAGCTTTGTAAAATTTAACAAGTATTTTTTCCCTAAAATATCAAGTGAAAAATGATAAACCAAAAAAAAAAAAAGAAATTAACGTTTTACAAATCAAATTAAAAAATCCAAGAATGAAATTAGAAATCGAACAAATAAAAAGTCCTGAATGAAACTAAGTTCGAATCCCGATGAAATCCAAATTGGAAGACGATGACGTCTGCTAGAACCTGCAAAATGTTGCAGTGCCAACAGTCTCTTGTTAGAAAAACTATATTATTCCAGGTTTTGAATTCTGTATAAATTTTGTTATATGTCCTTATCCAACATTTGTAGAGCACCTTAGTATTACCTGGGAAAATAATCACTTGAAATCCAATAATTTGAAGAAAATAACATCTCAGCCAAAACTGGTCACAACAATACAACTTAACTTGTCAAACGTTTAAAGCCCACTGACTAATTCTGCACAAAACATTAGGTATACAGTTAACTTACAAAGCAAAAAAGATTCTCGATGAATTCAGAAGAAATGGAATTTTGTTGCATGAAAATTATCACATAGTCCAGGTATGATCTTACTTCAACTTAACAATTCTTACTCTGAGAAAGAATTTAAAATTGGGTATCAAATCTGCCACTGATTTTGAAACAAGTTCAGGAACTAGGCCAGCATTTCATACAGTGTCTATATTATTAGTTGTTTATGTCCCAAAAAAATCAGTAGGAACTGAATTCTATTCTAGACAGTATCAAATCCAGTAAACAAAGTTAAATTACAATAGTATGTAATATAAGTTAAAAGGATTTAAAAATTAGAAAACAAATAAATAATTTAAATATTCATAACACAGTTATTCACGTTCTTGTAGCAGAGTTGAAAGTACTTATGTACTAACTAATGTATAACCACTGTTGACGAGGGTAACTTTCAAGATCTAATATAAACAGTACAAAAAGGAATATTCTGAGGAATAAAGTATTACATTTTTCAATATCCTCCTGTTTCTTTACACAAAAGTTCTACATACATCAATTGTGTTTAATCTTTTGCAAGTCCGATCAAACCTATTTTGTAGATTTTCTCTTGTAATTCCCATGGCAATCATTGAATATTACTTTTCAAAATATTTGGTAAAATACTTGACTCCATTGAGTAAAAGGTGTTGTCCAAAGCTTGACTACTATCCATTCTGGTTTCTTAAACAACGATGCATAGAGGTGTGTAGACATTGATATTGCTTAGGTTCCACCAAAGAGAGTTAGTGTCCTGCTGAAAAAAGAAATGTTTGCACAAACAAGGATAAATGAACACAAGTCCAGATATTTGATTTATTCTACTTTCTCCTCGTCCACGTGTTATAACAGGTATGTAGCATGTGTGCGTCCATTAAACAAATTGTTCCGTGGTTCTAGATGGTCTCCTATGATATAACTGTCCACGATGCGCTTAAACTCAAGACCCTTTTTCAAATGGTTGTCGCACGCACTAGTGTTTCCGCATTTCAGTTTCTTGGTATCCTTGTTGTTCTCATTTTAAGCTTCGCTGGTAAATGTTATCGTACAATTCTTCCTAAGAGCTACATAAGAAATAGTTTATCATGTTATGTTTAGGGTAACAGGTAAAGCGTCCGTGAAAAACAATCAATAAAAATTGCATAAGATCTTGGTCTTCTTTGTCTCAACCATCCACTGAATATGATCACTTCTTTTCCTCTTTCTCCCTTACAGGCATATTAGATCCATTTGTGTCCTTTTTACACATGCAGTATTTCCAGCCCAGGGGTTCGACTGAGCTCGGACGCTCGATGAACTCTGTAGTTTGAGAGCATATGACAACTATGGTCTTCTCGAGAATGAATTGATTGGAGTACACTGAGGAATACGCGTTGGCGATGGTACAGGCTTTATTCAAAGGATAGACCTCTCCGTTCTCTATTAAACGTTCTAGAAATTTTCCACAGCAACAGCATAAAATGTCCACGTCGGAGAACCAATACTTGAGCAGTTATTTCTGAGAGTCTATGGAGTCCGAAGCGTGAGAGTGGTTCCAAAGGTAGAAAGCTTTTCGTTGTTCGGTGCGCATGGTGTCGGGTGCCTTACAAACGTTTGCTGACAAGCTAAGCAATGAACTCGTTCTTGTCCTTCGTGAAGCCATGTTTTAAAGTCAAAACAACCTCGACATTTATGAATGTGTTGCTCCCGATTGGCGGACGCATCTGTCATGTAAAGTTTAGGTTTTTCCGTCGGTGATGTAAAACTAATCGTTGGATAGTCGAACGCGTTGAACCTTATCGACGACTTGGGAATGTGTAAATATGGCTAACTTGATCCATTTAGGCAGGTAACTTCAAACTGTCGTGATAAATAGAGAGCCAAACGATCGTTTTATTTGGCTTGCCTTTGTCGTTTCTGTATGGGTAACAAAGAACCACACAAATCGGCGATGAACCCTTCTGATTTCTTGAGCAGTAATTCGGACTTGAAATTTTTAAACTTCACTGTGTAAGTGTAGGCCGTGATTCTAAAGTTTCTGGAAAAGCGTTTATCCTTATCTCGAATATGATAATACTTTTCAGGGGCTATCGACTGTCTTTGGCTTCGAATAATGTCTCTTGTTCTGGGCGTAGACAGAGAAGGTGTTGAAGTAGACTCATGTCATCTTCTAAATCGCTGTCATGGATATGAGCTAATACTTCAGCTCGTTTTCGAGGTAATATGTTGCATCATGGCCTGTAACATTTATTTCGTTTCTCACTGAAATCATGCCATCGTTTTTCGTTTCATCTTGATTTCATTTGATTAGATTTTACACGCAACGGCTAGTGCCTGGCCTAAGAGCACTCATTTAACTATCAAGCTGTCAAGATGATGTAAGAACCAACACTGATCGAGAGTCAAAGCTTTGCGTCATACGAAGATTTACTTCAGAGAAGGCAACGGACTACTCCTCCTTTCGATATAAATCAAGATACTTGTTATATCTATCAGACGAAAGGACAATGGGCTAAAGGAAGTCCAGAGCGTCGAAGGAAGACAAGAGTAAAGCGAGACAAAGGTCAAGATACCTCTTATCATAGGAAGGAGAAAGGTCGTTGTATCTTTTGTGATGTGTTGTAAAAATTCATTGTAACTTGTAAAAGAGAATATACCAGAACGAAAACATACGTGTCTCCTGGTCATGATTTTTATTACAGGGCCTACACGCACGCAGTAACAAATATGGTTTGTTAAAACATCACAGGAAAAAAAAGGATTTAATTTTCACATGATTTTGCAATGATTAAGAAGTTACTCTTTTCTAGAGATGTGGGTGACCCAGAAAATGACCATCGAGTGTTTCTTTATAATAAAAAACAACTCGTGAAATGAAGGCAATAAGCTTTTATTCTTTCTTGTTCTTGCTGTTGATGGTGAATGACAAAGGCTTGTTCTGCTTCTTTCTGCTGTTGTAAAGATTTCTCTAATTCTTCCTTATGTCCGTATCTTAAATCCAGTACATGAGGTAAGGACGGAGAATGTGACGAAGGTACTGGTATAGGTAGAAACTCTTGCGTAAGGAAAATCATCTAATGCCAATTAAAATTGTTCTCTTCTGGCAGTATGATCATGATTGTTTTGGTAGCCGCTATGACATCATTCCTCATTGTAACGTGACTTTGGATTGGTGACAAATGTCAGTCCGTTCAATCAGACCTTAGTAAATAGCAGTGGCTCGCCTGATTGAAATCACCTGCTTACATGACAAGATATGGACAAACGTTGAGTCATCTACCCTAATATGGGGCTGATGTTCAGCCCGTACATTCCCATGTATGTGAAATCATGGGCTGGCACGAACATAACATATAAGATTCTTTGGTAGAAAAGATTTATGTATAGAGGCAAGGCTGTCTGTATGTACGGTCCGGCTCTCAGACGGGGTTTAAGGAAGAAAAATGAAGATCAGTACGATACTCCGGACCCTTTATGGGGCCACTCAATTATCTCGAAAATATATACACATTACCAATCTTATTTTGGCTTTATATTGTATAAGCGTGTTTGTTTCTTTGTTTATGTCTATGTTCCGTTTGTCCCCATAAACCCCATTATCCATTTAAATTACCTATAGTCCGTGTAACCTTATCACGTTGCCCATACTAAATTAAGTATTGCCGCCCCCCACCCCACCCCCAACGTTTCCTCTAAGCTGCGTGCGTGCGCGCGCGCAGCTGCTCAGGCATCCCCGTGCAGCTGAATTGTCAAGTTTTGCTCAATTCAACGTTAAATTTTGCTCGTCTCCGTAATGCTTGCGCAGTGCAGCGAGCACTGCGCGCACACCTACCATTCGCTTAGAGGGAACGTTGCACCCCCCCCCCCTTGCCCCTTTCCTTATATTCCAATTGCCCCCTACCTCTAGTTACATTCACATTTTAAATTTCCATTCACTCCAAAATGGTATCCACATGTTAAATTGATACCCCCACCGTACAATTCCAATGATAAATTGCCATTGACCCAATATTTTTCCGACGTTTTCGATGGTACGACCCAAATGACTCCATATCGCCACATATAACTACTAACTTGGTTGAGGCTACAATCTGATCCTATACCCCATAATGGAGCAAAAAAAAATAGTCAAATACAAAAGGATGACTATTAAATTATACTGCCTAAATAGAGTTATATTTTCTTAGGAAGTTTGGCTAATGATTAAGCTTATATAAGGTATATTGTACTGGAATTTTGATGCTAACCTTAACTTGTCTACCATGACAAAATATTTATAGATTCTCGCGGTAATTCGTTTTGCAAATAATGCATGCGGAAGGATATGTGGATATTCTACAATACGTTGTACATTACATATTTACTGAAATCTGTTTACGTGTTAAAAAAAGTCAGCATTGATCATTGTCCTCATATTGCACACAAAATGAAAACGAAAGTAGCTATGGGTTGAATTTTAACATGGGGAATGATCCAAATGAAACATCGAATAAAGAAGGTAAAATACATTTTACGTGTAACTGCACAATGGTATGCAGCAGTTCTGGTATTAAAATGAGGATTATTTAAATTTTTCTGTATATATCAGGAACATGTTAAAAGTTTTATAGTAGGCTTAAAAAAGCGCTGGGTATGAATCAAATAAGGCTCCTCCGTTGATACGCATAGCCTTATCTTAGTACTCCGTCCACCAAAAAGGGGTACTAATTAATATTCGTATTAAAAGCTATGATGTGACTTTTTGAGCTCTTATTGTTTAATACTTAAACATATGGATATATGTTTGTGAATTAAGGTTTTTCAGGCTTGTGTTATTCGTGAAAATTATGTGAAGCATGTACAACTCCGATTGTCACTTGACAGTATGTGGCCAGTGAAATACTAATAGTAGGCTAGGAAGCAGAGCTAGCCAACCAAAACAGTAGGCAAGTGGGTTCAAGAAAAGAAGCGTATCTCAATAAAATGTTTAGATGGCAACTATTTTAAGTTTCATCGAGATATTAAGTACGAAATGTTTTTAATTTCACCAAGGGAAAGGGTTGGTGTTTGCACTGTGAGCATCAGGTGCTGTTAGAAAATGCCTTCTAGCGTGACAAATTCAGCTATTAATTTGGGGTTGGGGTACATAAACCTTTATTCTACGAACTTCCATGGACTTGTCGCGTCGAGTGAATTATATTGCTATTTCTTTTATTCCTCACTCGTGTATGTTATGAATTTTTATATTAGGTAGGTGTATGAGGCGTTCAGTTTTTGTATAAAACCTATACCTGCACCCGTGAGTCGTGCCCGACTAATACTCGGGTACTCATGTATACGCTAGTGTTATGACGTGTTCGCTTAATTCATTCATTAATACATTAAAGTCAGCTAGTGCAGGTAGTTAGCTATAAATAGAACCTTTTAGCAGAACAGAATCGGAACTAGTAGAACGTTCTGGAATACACTTTTTTTGATACACGATATGCATGCTTATCATATATGTATGATCTTCATGTAAACATGTTAGACACACACACACACACACACACTGTTTAAATCAAATAGATTTAGAAATGTATGAACACACTCTGAGAGACTGAATTAAAGTGCCTACCATTTCAAAACCGACGGGGGGGGGGAGGTGTTTTTTCTTCATACAAACAAAGCACAATAAATATTTATTCAGGACAACACATTACTCTACCTGAATACTAATTATGTTATTTTATCCTTTGGTTACCTCAACTGCTGGCGTCATGGCTCATGTGACTTGTCGGAGCCAATCGCTGCTTGTCACATGATCTTGCCTAATAATTTCTGTCAACCCGCACAGCCCGCTGTGTAAAACTAGGAAGCCATTAGACGAATAAGCACTAGCGGCTGGACCGCAGAATTGTAAATAGTGTAGAAATTCGATGTATTGATTCAACATGGCTCCAGGTCCAGTTGAAGAGCTGGCTCTTGTGGACTTGGAAAGGTAAGATTGTTTATTTTTCTTGTTCGTCAAAAATATATGACTTCTATGCCTAAGTTTTACTTTTCCTGCTTTTCTCGATCGAGAATTTCCTTGGGCGTTGCCGTATCAAGACGGCTTGTGCTGCACTGTTATCACAAGGGCAACAAGCGAAACAGGATGTCAAGTAAAAACAAACTTATTCTAAGGCTGATTCATTTCATTACAATTCTCGCCGATCCCACATAAAACATTTAAGATGTGCTCAAAGAACTAAACTTTAAACAGTTACTTTTTTTTACAACTCCTTCCATGATTTTATAGAAGATGACATGAAACATTACCAATTCCAGTGAAAGTTTTTTCTTTTTCACGATTTACATTTGTTTTCTTGGTAGCATGCAGTCACTGAAATTGTGGATATTTTACATCTAGTTATATTTGCCAAGTGGAACAAATCTATATTTGAAACATTTAAATATAATAAGTTAAAATGGACACAAATTCCTCCTTGTATGAGATTTGTGCTTAAAAATCTAGCTTGTTGGTTACATGGGCATGTATCAATTCAAGAAAAACAATCGATGGCAGATCTTTTCCTGGGATCTTAAACTATGTATATGGATTGTAGATGAAATATGGGGACATTTCAAAATTTGCCAATATTTCAAAAGAAAATTTTCTTTCTTTGGCTTGTACAGGTTTATATTGTTTATTCTGAAATAATTCATGATTGTGCATTCTTTGTGCCCTAAACACAGACCGACTTAACCAGGTTTTTAATGTGGATCACAACAATAAGATAGAGACCTTCCGATGATAACCTCCGACATTCCAGCTGTAGTTGTTAGAAATATTCCCACCAGTTGGGTGATATTAGATAAGCTAACGTAAAACTTTTTCAGATTGTATGCCCATGAGAGCAGCCTTGTCTGGTTCATACAATACTTTTGATTTCTTGCATGTGTTGAGTCATAGATTCTGGCTTTGCGCTAGCGACTTGGAAATGTGAGGTTTCTCTTTTACTTATGCTCACTCCATGTTTTTATTTCAAGTGACGACAGTATATTATTTTTACCTAATGTGCATTATGCGTTAGGATTTATGAAAATTACGATCTTTAAAAATATTTCCCTATACCGTGTATACGCTACACATTTCCCAAAGTAGTATCAACAATAGTTTTCATCGCCGCCATAACATTTCGTATATTATTTGTATCTACTAAATTTGATCACAAATTTTGTTATTTACCTCCATCAAATTTATGACCTTGCCGGCATAATTCTTACATAAAAGCATATACACAGTTGAAAGAAATTGTACTTAAATTTAGTTATCCCGTACGTGAAAATGATATTAACCGTGAGAAAAATTCACCAAAATCTGTTTTAACTTTATTTTATGGTTCTATCAGGTATGAACATTACCATTTACTTTTAACACAGTTGTGGTCAAATCTAGTCTGTATTCCGAATCATTTCTTTTGCACAAAGATTTTGCATAAGTTGACATACTTACCGAAGTATGAGTATAATTTTGTTAAATTAAAAAAAAACTTGCATTTTAGAACATTGTATTATTTATTTATTTATTCCTGCAGGTCGAACAGGGGTGCTTCAAAACAGAGACGGGATCAGATCAACATAGAGATAGCCACCATGCGGGACTTGCTTCCACTGCCAGAAACCGCCCGGCAGCGGCTATCGCAATTACAGATAATGTCTCTAAGCTGCGTCTACATCCGCAAATGTAACATTCTGCAAAAACGTAAGTCTGCTTCTATCTGGTTTAATAGGTTTTTTTCCGTCTTGTGTAACTGCAGCCTTATCACCAATCGCACAGCTATGCCTCCCGCACGTATCAGTCGCAAAACACATGGCACAAAATAAGCAGCCTCTCATGCAGAAACAGTAACTGAGAGGTTTCAGATTTTTTTGGCAAATGCCAGATTTCAGTTGAGTTTATGTAGTCAAACAGGTGCATGTGTATTTAAACGAATTCGCTTTTCTATTTTCCGCCCTTCAACGCTTATGTTCCGTAAACAGAGCTTAAATCTACAAATGTCATGTATGTAGTTCTAAATATGTTAGGATCAGATTCTATATAAGTGTTCATTAACAGGAGCTCAACTAGATCAATATTTCACTGCTTCGGTATATCGAACGTTTTTCAGCAAAGTATTTTGCACACAGATAAACATATTTTGACTTCAAATTCTATTTGTTTGAACAGTCAAACTAGTTACGCTACCATTCAAGTGTTATTGTGATAATCAATACAAATTGTGACGCATTGTTTGGTTTCTTTTTCTTAGTTTTTCAACCTGGACGCGGTTCTCTTGACATGCCGTACGACTTTTCTCAGGTAAATACCTTTTCTTGTATAGAATTTGCCCTATGACCTTACAGGTTGCATTTTTATAATGTGCTTTTTTATTTTAAAAAATGATCCTCATTGGTTTACCAAAAGAATTTTTTTCTTTGTCTCTTTAAAAAAGAATAGGAATGTAAAGGTAGTATGACATCTTATGAAATGTTATCACATTTATCTTTAAACCAAGTCATTGTGTTTTACCACTCAGGCGTTTGAAACTACGCACTTCCGACCTACTCGGGGATGGGATATTTTTGGTGTAAGTACATGTGAGACAAAACCGGTTTTCTGTGGCTTAATTGCCTAGTAAAGTATTCTAGGTCAACACCAACTCTCGCATACGGATGTGTCATTGAGGTCCATTTTGGGAAAATTTACGTTGATCTTCCAATGTTGAATAACCGAGGCTAATGTTAAGAGAATATTTGTATTTTTTTTTAAAACTAACAAATCTTTTTTTCTCTCTCTCAAAACACTAAAATGTCCCGAGGACAATAATTCATAAATTAAAAAAGCAATTTTTAAAAAAAAATTTATTTAAGACTTAGTAGTAGACGTTGGCGCTATAATGACAAGGACAAAAACACCGCTCTTGATTGTAGAGTACATCTCCTCCAAAGTTTGAAAGCTTTTGACAACGAGTGCTTACTTTTGTAGATAATGTGGTATACCAATCTATTCTCATCGCATTGACGTCATACGTTTCTACTAAGACTAATATAATACTTCTACCTGTACTACCATACAGTACAGCTTAAGCGTGCAAGGTGCGAACGGGTTTCTTGTCTATCGTCACATCTGTCGACCAGAGTCTATCCATTAATGTGTTCGAAAATGATTTAAAATTCTTTTGTCGGTTTATTATTATTATATATATATATATATATATATATATATATATATATATATATATATATATATATATATATATATATATATATATATATATATATATATATATATATTATACTTATGAGCAATGTTCACTAATTTAGCAAGATTTAACGAGGACATACGGAATTGATCATGTAACGTCGCAGAGTCGTTCAGGTGGAAATTTATTTTCAACTCTGTTTGAATGTTGTTTTTAGAGTCCAGTGATGGTTGCTAAGAAATACTGCAATAAGATCTCTCCAGGGGGTTTAAATTTACGTCATACGTCATTGTGTGCTTAAATAATTTACAACACACACACACACGTGTGTGTGTGTGCACCACTGAAATAGAATTATAACGTAGGTTATAACTTTATCTATTAATTTAGACTGAGAACCATCTGGATATATAACATTTTTGAACTTCAACAATGCTTACTAGCAATGATTATATATATATATATATATATATATATATATATATATATATATATATATATATATATATATATATATATTCTTTGTTTGTCATGTTAAAATGGGATTTATTATGAAGTTAATAAATTTATTTTCAGTCAGGTCACACTCTTATTGCAAAGGTTTTCAAAGTCGCTGCTAACTTATGTTTAGTAATTACCGTGAATGTCAAAATATCAACCTTAGATTGGCTTTTTTAAAAAAAATCTTAATTGTTTAAAGTATTATGCATACTCGTCCTCAACACAGCCAAAAAATACTCCAAAAATTCCAGATAAAAAGACTTCGCTATGCCTCTGAATTTGTAACTCGTCAAGTTTTATGACCAAAACAATTTTCTTTCTTCTGTCCAGGCACTCACGGGATTTATACTGGTCACAACCCGGGATGGTAAGCTGGTCTACATCTCGGAAAACGTCACAGAATACTTGGGACATTCTATGGTAATTTCTTTTCACACTTCTTTAAAAAAAAAAACGTTTATAGAGATAAAAGGTGCAATGAAATGATAAAGTTTTTTCTTATTTAGTCTGATAAATCGTGAAGATATATGTAGAATAGAAGACTCGAGAAAATAATACACATAATTCTTTCAGAATAGTGAGGGTCAGTATACAGAGGAAATGGTTTGGCAATAAAATATTGTTAAAAATGGAGACTAACTTTTGTGTTCAGTAATAATAATAATAATAATAATAATATTAATAATAATAATAATAATAACATACTTGAATGAAGATGTCTGCAAATTCTACTTTTTCCATTATGCAGGTTGACATGAAAACGCAGGGAGACAGCTTGTTTGACATCGTGGATAAGCGTGACCACGGGACAGTACAGGCTCAGCTGATGCAAGGCACCGCCGGGGAAGTCCCCACAGACCATCAGATCTCCTTCTTCTGTCGCATGAATATGTCTAGGACCCTCAAGAGACAGGGAGGCTTCGGTGACGTCAAGGTAAGTCTTGAAAACTTGTGAAATTTTCTTTCTTCTCCTTTGTTTCATTCTCTCCATTCTGAAGTAAAGGACTTTGCCTTCATTTTGTTCTGCACATTATAACACAGCAAGTAACAATACTGATATTGTTCATCAGCTGCCCCCACCCCCTCTTAATATTACGTTCTAAATTATTAGTATTTCACTTGTCAGGTTGTGATTGTGGACCACATAATACACCTTGATACCATGGCAACTTCTCGGCTAAATCTAATTTCCCCGTTTTCAGTATATTTCTAATTATATTTACGAGCTAAAACTTTCAACTTTTAGCTATACCTGTAAACGCTGCGTAGTTTACAGGTGTATGATAGTGCAGGCATTGAATAAAGCTGGTCGAATTTTTAAAAAATTTACTGTAAACAAGTAGTGAAATTTTGGCAAATCAGTTTCCTGAGTTAATTATCCTTGTAACGCAGGTAGATAGTCTTCATAAATATAAAGACGGACATTTCCTGTTGTAATTCGTCTTTAACTTCCTCGATAATTAGAATTCTAAACTCAGTGAACAATAAGCTAGTATATCAACATGTTGTTAGAGGAGACACTAAATTTACTGTTAAATTAATTTCCTGTTGATTTTTTTTTAATCGTCTTAATTTAATTGCTAAGAATGATAAGTCATTAACTGCACAGCGGCTTTAGACCATTATTTCATAAAATTAATAGATAAACTAATTCTGGTATTTATTTCGCAACAAAAATAATTTTTTAAAGAAAATAAAAATTAAATCTTCAATTAGAATTGTGTATCGAATTTATAATTTTAAAAATTAGTGTATGCATGAAAAGTAAAAGATTTTCACGCCTTTTTCAGAGATATTCGTGTAATAGGATTTCAAAAAATTGAACTCGTATAATTGGTGAACGCCTATTTTGATATGAAAATCCGATGAATTATTCATTATCCAATATATCCAACACGTATATAATTTGCAGGTATGTTAAATCTATGTCAACGTTTAACAAATTCGAGGAAACTCACGAGTACAAAGATTTAGTTACGAAACTGCACTATTCCAGCTGGGGTACTATGAGGGTACTATGTTTTCTGCATTAATCTCAATTAATATTAATGCCTAACAATATAACTTGGCAAATAAGCGCCAGTGTCAAATGAACTGTCTTGTAGCCAGATGGAAATCTGACGCAAGATTTGAACGATTATCATGTACCACAATATATAGCAGCTCAAGTGTATCAAAAAATGAATATGTTGATTTATTTATAACTACATTGTTGAACAACGATGTAAACGTGAACAACAGTAATAATAATAATAATAATAATAATAATAATAATAATAATAATAAGTCAGTGTGGCAGTTGAAAAGGAAATCAAATTACATGTGGTTTATTTATATAAGTGTTGAAAAAAATAAATCGTTTGTCGTGTGCGTTTCTATTGTTTAGAAGGGTTTTTATCTCTGTGACAGAAACGGACCGATTTTGGTTGGATGCCCTTGTAGATTAGATAGCAAATCTACGGGCATGCTATTGTATGAAGTCAGATCATCTGTCTTGATGGGTTTGTGAGAAATTAGTCACTTTCATCGCAGCTTTTATCAACACATAAATTCCCCGGTACTGTTTCATCAACAACATATTAACACCACGTGACACCAGAAGAGCTGCAATTACTGATACTGGCGTATTCACTTTCTTGGCAAATGGCTGTTTCGAATCAACTGAAAGTATTCAAGAGTAAGCTCCAACACGCCTATGTTGGAAACGCTACAAGTGCTAATTAGTACTAGAGGGGTGATATTTTTTCTTCTAGAATTTATCTGCATTCTGTGTGTAAAGTCAAGAAAACCAGACCATCTATCATTGTGTCGCTACTGCCAAGACGCACATAAAACGTGCATAATGCGGACTGAAATGGGCTAAGCGAGATACATCAATGTCAAACAGTGCAAGTTTTAGGTTGTAAAAACAGTTGTTTTGTGAGGCTCTTGAAGGAAGGATAGTTTTTACCTGTCAGTAGATATATATATAGCTTTCAAAAGTAGTCTACCTGTACATACATACATACATACATACATACATACATACATACATACATACATAAAATACATACATACATACATACATACATACATACATACATACATACATACAATTCTTAACATTATTGTGTAATTTTTTTTTTTTTACAAATTGTCTTTCTGTATCTTTTCTTGAAACTTTTTCTCGGAAACTTCTTTTTATCTTTTATGTTTATAGCACACAAAAAAAACCTCGCCGCATCAGTATAAATATTCTACATGTATTCTGTAATAATTGCAAGAAATAGCAGGACACCAAAATGTTGCCCATTGAGAAATCATTTACTCCATAGGCACTATTATCCCGTCAGGGTTTGCACCAAGTAGGGCATCTTCCCATTACGTGGTACATGTATATGTACCTTGCCGCAGGCGACACTATACCTTTCTAAACGGATCCCGGTGACTGGTTCCCATACATCTGGCTGGCCTGCTGTCAGTAGTTACACCCCAAGTCGGAGATATCCTGATAAATTTAGCAGGAAATACGACTTCAAGTGGAAACGCTTACACAGTCTGGACCGCTGTTATAAGCAAATAAACTGCCTAAAATACACACTCTTAAATCCATGATTAAACACTTGCAAATGTCAACGTCCTGAAACAAAATTTACCTTGATTTTAAAAAAACCATCGTTGACTACTAATGCTAAGTTGCCTCTTGGGTCTAATAATAATAATAATAATAATAATAATATTAATAATAATAATAATAATAATAATAATAATAATAATAATAATAATAATAGTATTAGTAGTAGTAGTAAATAGGCTTGTACATGAAAACAGTAATGTACGGAGTATTATAAAACTTTTAATATGTAATGAATGAGTTGTTCCAGATTTTGATCAATTTTCAAACAAAAAGGAAAGCATCTGGTGTACCAAAAAATACAGACTACTATTTTCTCCCAAAAAATATAGTAATTACATATTTGTTATTTCGTTTGGTTTTTTATGAATAAAAATAAAGATCAATTGGCTATAATGTTTAGTTTTTAGTTTGCCTACATTCATTGATAGAATTCTGCGAGTTTGCCTAATGGCGACATATTTTTGTTGTTTAGGTGATGTACGTTCGGGGCCACTGCGTTAACGTGACAGGGCAAGATTCCGGTGCGGACCAGCAACAGGTTTTTATGGCACTGTGCACCCCGCTCATTACTCCGGACATCAAGGAGAGTCTTATCCAGAACAACACTTTCGTATTCAAGACTGTCCACAAACTGGACATGACCTTCCTGGAAGTGACACAAAAGTAAATACAATATTTCACAACATCTTAAACATCTCGTCAATTATGTCAATTATGTTCAAACATCTAGTCAATTATATTCCAGGGTTTGTGGTGATGGATAAATTTTACATTTTACGAAGATTGTTCTCTCGGTCTAATTGTACTATTTTATATAGTTATATATCTGTCTTTTTTAATAATTAACGCGTATCCGATATGATTATGAATAGCCAAATAATTATATTTTTATTCTGTTTTAGCGGCGAGCACCATCTTGGCATCACTAACGAGGAGATCTGTCAGAAATCCTGGTATAATTTTCTTCACCCCGAAGACATCCACGAAGCTCGGGCAAAACACATTCAATGTAATTACATAAAATGTTTAGTTTCTCTGTTTAATAAAGTCGTTAGACGTGCAGCTCAGATGTGTGATGTTAGTATTGCTTTTATATGTACGGTGATTCGTGTTTTCAATATTTCAAAATTTTGCCATAGATTGTGCCAAACACAAACACGTACTCTTGATATGGTTTTAATTAGGTAAGGTGTCTTGCCATAAGCTGCAGTTATAAAGTATGCTTGCATATACGAGTACGAGAACAAAATTCTTCTAATAATACAAAGATACATTCTATATACATGTGTTTGTGTGTGTGTATATATATATATATATATATATATATATATATATATATATATATATATATATATATATATATATATATATATACACTTTATTTATTTGTTTTATTTATTTATGTTTTTTTTTATTTTAGTAATCAAATCTAGACACGAGATGGGCTGTATGATGACAATCCGGATGATAGCAAAGAACAGTGATGTTATTTATGTTCACCTTGTCATGCATGTACGACAAGCTCTTGACTCTCATAGCGACGATCCTGTCATCGTCTGCATCAATCAAGTCGTCAGGTATGTATCCTTTTGATCTTCATATACATCTAGTGTTAAACAAACAAGAGAGAGACAGAGTTTTCAATATATATATATATATATATATATATATATATATATATATATATATATATATATATATAATTTACACTGTACTCTCACATTTGTTTTTATTTTCATTCTCTTTGTGCAATAATTTTATTTAATTCTATCTTTATATAATCCAATTCACTTTTTTTCTCTCACATTTGTTTTTATTTTCATTCTCTTCATGCAGTAATTTTATTTAATTCTTACTTACTTTTCCAGTGAGCAGGAGGCGAAACAGTTTAAGATACAAGGTCAACTCTTCGCTCTGTATGCGTCAAGAGCGCCTGACTTTTTCTTTGGGACCCACCAATTTGCCCCGTTAGTCACTTCTATCGATCCAGATGCGATTAACCGAGGTCACACACCTGCATTCATACACCATCCTGGAGTCTTTCACAACCAGCAGCATTTTGAACGGTATTTGCCACAGCCCGCTATACCAGGCCACCCACCTTCTCCTCAACAGTACGCATTTGAAAGACCAGGTATGGACCAGTTCGGTGGACAACAGCAGGGTCGCACGGACACTCTTAGAGCTCTCAAGCGAAAGATTCAGGAGAATTTTATTTCCTCATGTAAGCCAAATAAAATTGCAAAAATAAACGGAGCCGAATCAAATGGAAGCAGCGGGTTCTCGGATTGCTATGGCAGGAATGGACAGATGGTGATGGGAGTTAACACTTATCGAAACATCGAATCTGTGTTCTCTGGCGGACAAGGGGACCTCGACGTCATTACTGATGGCCCCATTCAGATAGAGTATCAGAGTAGCTTTGCACCCAATATAATTTCATCCAAAAAGGAGACTCTTGTTCAAAACTCTGTGCAAATTTCAGCTCAGGCAGCCTCATGCCAGAAATCTAGACATTTTGAGCAAGTTGTTCCTGAAGTGCATATTCCTGACTGTTACTTGACACCAGATCCGTCCCCAGCGTCTTCACCCAAGCCATCTATCTGCCCTACTGTTACAAAAGCTGACAATATCGAACTAAAACATCTTACCACTTTTGTGATGGAAAGTTTGAATGTATTGAAGGAGAGAGAAAAATTGTCAACATCTGTGCAATGTCAGCAGGTAGAAGCAAAAAAGAAGAATCTGCCTGTTATCGATGTTTCATTCGTGGACAACTTTTTTGACGAAATCTGTATTCCATGTAATTCTCTGCAGATCAAGACAGAACCTCTTTCTCCGCCTCCCCAGTCACATCTTCCAAATGTTGCGCTCCTATTAACAAACAAAATTCCATCTATGAAGATCAATGAAGAAGTAACGCGTGTACCGATCAAAGAAGAAATTCCCATCGTGGAGCAAAGTGATCTCGATGATCTTTTGGCATATGTGGATTCTGCTGTAACCGAAAGCGTCCAAACAAAATCTCTAGATGTGCAGAAATCTGTCAGCCCTGGACCCAACGATTGCTTAATCAGTGCCATGTCGCCGACCCTGTCTTGCCGATCTCCGGAGATGTTCAGTCACCACCAGTCGCAGGATAGTGTCTCGTCTGGATACACAAGCGATTCTTCACCAGGATACGATGGACGTGATGACATTTTGGACCCAGACAGTTGGCTGTTGGAACCCATAGAGATGTCTCTGGACATGACACTGGTAGGTTCCCAGTCGGAATCTACGAGAAAGACGCCCAGCTCTGATGGGTTGTATCAACTCAAACAGCTGCTGTCCACCTGGACTCCATGTGGTAGGTCACGATTAATCGTGCTTTTATTGGTTGTCATATTTCGACTAGAAAATACATAAGCAATGCATATTGAATTTCAAAGGTTGAATGTGGTAGTCTTGATAAATAATATTCCTAAATATAAAAAGTAATGATTTAAAAAGATCCACCTCATCAAAATTGTTACGAGGCGAGTTTATGTAGATGACGTATTTCATAAACAGTTTTCTCAGATGATGCCTTGTTCATGTTTTGATCGAAATATTTTAGAGAATTTGTTTACCACAGACTTGTAGTTAAACATATAAATGTATATTTGATATAAAACTTCCTTAGAACAAAATTAGCTGAAGAAATTTTCTGTTCAAATATAATTTTCTGTTCAAATAATTGTTTGCAGAGTACGTCTTAAATGAGGAATATCTGGAATTAGATAAAATTACTAACGATATTTGTTTCTTCTTTTTCTTCCAGGAAGTCCCGAATCTAACCGAAACACGCAGTAGGCCTAAGTGTAAGTCCGTACTTACGAATTTTTCATTGTATGGCACATTGCCATCTGACCCTTCCTATCGACCTCCTGAGGAAAGGACCCAGTAAATCGGGTCCGGTATTTTCTGATGGGGATTGCATCATCTGCTGGTCGGAAATGCAAGAAGGATTGGAAAGAAATTTGTATATAGACTTTTTTACGATATATTTTGATTAATTCATACATTTTATCATACATGATAAAATTATCACGTAGTACGCTGGCGTACAACAATTTAATAGTGGTTTTCCACAGTAAGTCATCAATGTTTATTGTATATCTCCTTACCCGACTTTGATCCAGGATTGATATATAGAATGTAGAACTTGAATCATTTAGTGACATTGAATAGTCATGTTTCTCCATTCATTTTTATTGTCGTATGGCGCTGGTCGCCACCCCACTCGTGTTCTTTGTCATTATTTATCTTGTCATATAAACCATGCTTGCATGTTTATACAGGATTGCATTTATTTAGAGTGAGTGAAGGCAGCAGCATCAACAATCATCTACCGAAAATTGGAAGTAGATTTGCGTCTTTGTCTTCATCAACTTTTTTCAACGTGCCCGGTGCACAGTATATAAATTGGTGATTTCAATTACACAATAGGACACAGGGCTGGACCCTTGGTCTTAAATTCCCACTCGGTTTCATCAAGTTCAATATCAGGCTGGTACTGTATTGATTTGTTCCATTTTCTCTTTTTTTAAATGTATGTTTGTGGTAATTTTGTCTCAGTATGTGGTCAGTTTATGTTGTGCTTGGATTTGTTTTATTTTTCGCTTCAGTTTCGGTATATATTATTAGAAATCTTTTCATTAGAGGCTTTAAAGAAGGATAAGAATACATGGAGAAACAATGTTAAATAATTTAGGTGTATTTCATCTAGTTAAATCACGCATCCGCTGGGCGGACTTGGATGTATATATATATATATATATATATATATATATATATATATATATATATATATATATATATATATATATATATATATATATATGCATACAAATAGAGGACACTTTTGAATCGTCGGGTTGTGAACCTGGTAGTGAATTTTTTTCACGGGAAGTTGCAGCCTCCATATCTTGTCCTTCGATGTTATTTTTGATCTTGAATAAATAGTTTAGTGCATGCTTTAACAGTGTACATGTTTAGGTTTCATTTCGATTTTAGCATACAATCTGCTGGTCAGATGAAATTTGCGGTGCAGTGCATCAACATTTATTACATGTTCCAAAGATTGCATTCATATGCGTTTTGTACTAAAATATTGAATAAAGATTGTTTATCACGTCCTTCTTGACTTTTTTTGCAATGTAATCTGGTATTCATTCATGTACTAATGCAGTGATCTTACTGGAATAATTTTTCTCAAAGTAGATACATACATACATACGCACGTACGCACACACACACACATACATACATACATACATACATACATACATACATACATACATACATACATACATACATACATACATACATGCATGCATACATACATGCATACATGCATGCATACATACATACATACATACATACATACATACATACATACATACATACATACATACATACATACACTGTCAGCTATTTTCAATTATTCATTCCTGCTATGTGCGTTTCAATTCTGAAGAAAGTGTGAATATATATTTTGTTAAAATTATTTTGTATTAGGCCTATATCTTCATTCAAGTTAGACTTTACATGCGTGAGAAAGGAAATACAATGGTAGCTCATTGCGACTCTAATTGTAGGATCCCGGTTTTGATCTGTCATTGGGTCAGTGTTCTGTAGCGCTTTACTTGCCGCGGATTAATAAAATTAGTACATGTTCCTTCGCCGTAAAACACCAGAGATCATACAAGAAACAAAAGTTCTAGTAATATTATCGAAACGCGATGGAAATTGGTCGCTTGAAATATTTGGAAAGAACAATCAAATAAAGATGGGTATTATGCGGTATATCTTGAAACAATCAAAGATGGGATTTATGCGGTATATCTTGAACGTAATGTAAGTTTTACTAGGCTGTCTTACATATGGAAATTAGACTAGGCTGTCTTACATATGGAAATTAGACTAGGCTGTCTTAAGAATGGAATGCAAAGGCCTATCTGCTCTCGATTCCAATGTGGAACGCGCATCCACACATGCACTTCATAAATGATCACTTAGTTTTTTGACCAGAATTGTATATACTATCGTAGATACAAGCATGCTCACGAATAGCGGTTTCTGATTTGGGTCAAGTGTTGATAAACAAAAGCATGTACCTTTTCTTAGTATTATACTATTTTCTTAACAATGATACAGATGCTATGAACTTGTGCTAGAGTTCTAATCAAAATTGTCTGCCTTGGGGTTTATCAAGAAAACAATTGAGATAAAATATATTTTATGTTAACATCTAGACCGCATTTAATCATTGCTACTGCAACAAAAGCCAGGATTTTAATGATTTTTAAAACTAGTAGTACTTAAATTGCTCAAAATAACCGTGACTAGAGTCCTCGTCTTTTCAATCCGGGAACGTGCATCTTAGTATGGAAATACAATAATATATAACCTTCGCGGAGGAACCACCAGCTGGTAAACGGACAGAAAGACGATAACCAGCAAAGCGAGGTGTAGCGCTAAGAGCATGATGAGACACGTAGGACGTCCTGGTCATCCACTGCACTCAACTGTTTCTGGCCCCAGATGGTTTTGGGAGAGAGAATGGTATCCACGAACTGCACAACTCTTCCTCACTTTAAACAAAGTCACAGCGCGTCCTTCTTGTCATCCACCCATCCCATTTCATCACCCACTAAAGTCCAGTGGCGACAGGCAAGCGACGAAGCGACAGGTATAGATCCAGTGGAAGCCGTAGCCGCAATCCTGTACACAGGCGGCTCATGGCATTTGGATCCTTCACCACTGACATGGAGCAGCAGTGGAATCCAGCATCCCCCTGAGCGACTGATCAGCCCTCTTCAGGAATGCGCTACTCGCCTCCCTGGCATAAGGAAGGGGCTAGAAAAGGTGCCATAAACATTGCCTGTTCTAAATGTCCCTAGCCAGCATACCACGGCTGGCGGGGAACCTACTAGAGCTGTCAAAATAAAAAGAGCGCTCTCCGTTATGAATCACTGCCATCTCACCTTTGTCTGTGTGGGTTCGAGTCTCGGATTCGGTCAATGTGGGTATGTGAGAAAGCTTGCCAATAGCTTCTTCTGGGTCGGTGTTTTTTTTCATTGTTCCTTCTACACCATTAATTCTGTCCGCCATGTAAAGCCTATATTTTGTGGCAAAATGGCATTAAATCCTACAACAACAACAACAACAAAGAAAATGAGGATTGTTCCTCACAGTTGTCGCATGGAATGTACGCATATTAATGGACAGAGACGATGCGGTAAAACCCCAGACGAGAACTTCTCTAACAGGAAATGAACTCGCCAGATGCAACGTGGACATTGCTGCCTTGAGCGAGACCCAGCTTACAGGAGAAAGCGGATACACCTTTTTGAGCGCCAGAGGAAGTGAAGAGCGCCGTGAGGATGGTGTCTGTTTTGCAGTGAAGACATCACTGATTGGCAAATTGGATGGAACTTTCACGGGAGTAAACGACAGAATCATGACCATGAAACTATCCTTCTTGGCTGGAGGAAAGCAACTTACCAACATCAGTTGCTATGCTCCAATCCAGATGAAGTAAAGGTCAAGTTTTATGAGTATCTTCACGCCATCATTGCTGACAATCAACTGGCAGATAAGCACGTCATTCTTGGCGATTTCAGTGCAAGAGTCAGCTGTGATCACGCTGCCTGGGATGGAGTGCAAGGAAAGCACAGACAAGGTCACTGTACCAGCAACGATCTCCTTTTGCTCCAGACTTACGTCGGACATGAACTGCTGATCACCATTACAGTCTTCCTCCTCCCTACCCGTAATCGGATGTCATGGATACACCCATGCTATAAGCTCTGGCACCTCATCGACTACGTCATTGTCAGAAAGAAGGACAGGCAGGATGTGCGTGTGACCAAGTCCTTGTGCGGCGTTGACTGCTGTACAGACCACCCTTCATCATCACCAAGTTCAACAGCAGTATTCAGCCCAAAAGACGCCCACAGAGACCGATAGCTCCTCAACGACTGCACATCACCAAGCTGAAATGCACCAGTACCAAACAGTATTTCGTGGATACCTTGGAAGAACGTCTGAAATCTACCACTCTAGACAATCAGAATATAGAGACCGACTGGGGGAAGGGGGCATTCAGAGAGATGGTCTACATGACAACTTCGGAAATCATAAGAACCTCATCCAGAAAGCATCAAGCCTGGTTTGATGAGAATTGTGATGAGATCAAGCAGTTGCTGGATGAGAAACACCGCCTCCTTTAAGCCTCCCTTTAGCAAAAGCCAAGGCCACCTCTATGAGAGATGCGTACAACAACATACGCAGAACTGTACAGCAGAAGCTCCGCCAGATGCGAGACATGGCTGAGCAACAAAGCTAATCCTGTGCTACGCAGACCAGCATGACATGAACAATTTCTGCAATACCCTGAAAGAAGTGTATGAACCTACATCCTCTGGATCATCTCCCTTTCTTAGCCAGGGCTGCGAAAACCACCATCACACCTTGACCAGGGACTACTGCTAGAAAGCCAGTGTATTCCGAGAAAACATGGGGCCATCGACATGGTGTTTGCTGCGAGGAGGCTACAAGAGAAATGTCAAAAGCAAAACTCCATCGTTTTCTCCAGCTACGTCGACATGACAAAGGCCTTTAATACTGTCAGCAAAGAAAGCTTGTGGAAGACACGAATGCCCACGAAAAGTTATATCCATGGTGCAGCATTTCCACTATGGCATGCAGGCGCGAGTCCAGGACAATGGAGAGACATCTGAGCCATTCCCAGTAACCAATGGCGTCAAAAAAAGATTGTGTTGTGGCACCGAAACTGTTCATTCCTTTTGTTCTCCGCCATGCTGACTAATTCTTTCAGAGACGGAGAGGTTGAAGTCGGCATCATGTACCGTACATATGGAAAACTATTCAATCTCAGGAGGCTTCAAGCGAAAACCAAAATCATGACAGACACCAGCAGGGATTTCTTATTTGCTGATGACTGCACCCTCAATGCTAGCTCAGAAGCCAACATGCAATGCAGCAATGACAAGTTCTCCAGCTCCTGCACAAGCGTTGGCCTCACCATCAGTACCAAGAAGACCGAAGGCCTTCATCAGCCGGCCCTTGGAAAGCCCAATGTTGAGCCCAGTATCACAGTCAACAGCCAAAAAACTCAACGTAGTGGACCATTTCACCGAACTTGGCAGCACAGTCACAGAGCGTAACTATTAACAACGAGGCGAACCTTCGCATTGCCAGAGCCAACGCAGTTTTCAGCCGAAACGTGGACGAGGTACGAATGCCACGATAGGAAGCTGAACCATTTTTACACCACAAGTCTCAGGAAAATCCTATACATAAAGTGGCAGGACAAGGTTCCAGACATTGAGATACTCGCCCAAGCAGGTCTCTGCAGCATCCACGCCATCCTGATTCAGTGTTAGATACGTTGGGTGGGACATGTTGTACGCATGCCGGACCACTGGCTGCCTAAGAGACCTTTCTATGGCGAGCTACAGCAAGAACACCGATCCCACGGAGGTCAGAAAAAAGCTTCAAAGACAGTATGAAACAAAAACCCTGATTCATGTGAGCAAACATTAAGCGATCGAGTCACTTGGCGTTCCTCTGTGCACAAAGGCTCTAAGTTGTGCGATTCTAACAGTACAGCAGCTTAAGAAGCAATGCAGGAAAGCATCTACCATAAACCCTCCTGGTGATGTCCCACTCATCCCCTGTCCCTTATGCAAATGAACATTCCGTGCAAGGGTAGGCCTCATCAGTCACCTGCGTACACACAGACAGGAACCAGCCCCTCAAACACTCGGACGACTAGAGGTCCCCGTCTAATTAACGGACGAACAATAACGATAATAATTGTAAAAAAAAAATTCTAAATTTTGACAGATAACAAATAGAACATAGATTGTACAAAATTAAGATAAAAAAACTGTTCTATACAACTTGTTGTTTCAAAGCATTTCCATTCATATTTCCAAACGCGTACATAAATCAGTAAAAATATGAAAGGGTATTTAAGCAACATATAGGGTTACCATTGGGTCAAATAGATCGGTGTAAGTTAACATTACGCCGCCGTACTGAATTGCACTCTGAAGACATGGGGATGTTAACTTTGGTATACATAGGGTTATTATTACAGGCCGGTCTGGTGACAAGGGGAATGTAATATTCAAAATGTGCGTCGGTGTCAGCACTTAATTTCTGACCACAATACTGCACCCGACATTATTATCTAAGCACCCGCTTATTATTACAGTCCAACAGATCAAAACTATCCAATGGAGAAGCTATGAATATTTATAGAACACGTTCAACTTATTTACACACGATCACACAAGTGTAGAAGTGATTATAGACAAACTACACAGTGACAGACATATCTATACTATCAAACAGGAAAGGTAGGAGTGTTTTTTATACACACTATACCTGTACACAACGTACTGTCACATGCAAGGGCGTACAGGGATTTAAGTTTATTTTGTAAGCATAGATATAGGCATACACAAACATAAAAAGGAACACATATTGGTCATAATTAGTATTGTCTCTCTTTTCTAGATATTTGTGGTGGCGGTGCCTGAAAGGGTCCGCTCTCTTACTTACACGATTCATTACCCTTAGTTATAGCACTTTTTGGATGGAACACCACACTTTTTTACTAATCCAGTAGCTTCATTCATCTAACATGTTTTGGTTGAGACAATGATCTTAAAACTAGATTAGTTTGCTTCCTTTTCCCAATTATCTCTCTCCTCATCTGGAATGCGGTCATTATACTCTCACACCCCACCCCACCCTTTTCGCGTCCATTCCTGAGCCCTCATCTTGTTCTGGTTGAGAAGATCCATATAACTTTCCTTCTTATCTCATTTGCCAAATCCTTTCTTTTTTGTCGTCGGCACTTGTTGCTTTAATTTTCACCACTTCATCATCCATGACGTCTCGAATAAAATCCCTTGTGGTGTCGTTTGTGGGGGTAGCACTATTTCCTCCGCCCGACCCAGGATATGCTGAACTCTCTTTATTAAAGACTTTACTTCCATTAACATCGCATCTTTGCAGTACTGCGAGGTGATAATTTTTCTCTTCTTAGCTATGTACATGGTCGATGAGGAATGGTACGACTTACTTATCGTGGTTTCAAGTCGCGTTCAATCACTCGGCCATGCAAAACTGATTAATCCACGCACCGCGCAATCTTTAATTAATCTTTAAACTAGAATTTGGCATACTCTCAACGCTTTAATGTGTGCACTGCAGACTTGTCAATTTATCTTGTCCGTAAACGGAAACGGAGGCGAGGGAGTGGGAGGGCCGTGCCACCATGTCACTGGAAGGCTCCTATTAATTCTGGGTTAAAAAGTTTTATAATTTCCCACATGTAGAAGGTGGCATCGTAATATCGTTATTGAATTTTGTAAAATGCTTTCTGTATTCATGATTATTTGAGTAGAATATATTTTTGTATCTGTCCGTGTCATGGGTTGCAATATTAGGGGGGGGGGTCCTAAATTTGTAAGAAATGTACCTTTATGTTGATTTTTTAGCATTGGCTTCGTTCATATAGGTGCCTACTCGTATGGCTGAGCTGATAGTTTGGGTTATTGACCACCATATACTGTCTAATTTGTCTGGGCTATGTTGTATCTTCAAATAAGGCGGTAACGATGCATACTTTTATGTCTTTGGAGGAGTTAGACAGTAACTGCGTTGTGCGGTGGGCTTTGATGCTCTAGGTTTTTGAACACCTTATACTCCTATATATTTTGACGTTGACTTATTGATTCCTAAGTTGCAAATGCTGAAACAATCGTTTGCGCCTTGCGTGTCAGGACTTGATGATCTGGGATTTGAACCATCCTATTTTCCTAAAGAGTTCTTTAAAATGTACGTTAGCACTTGAATTATTCCGTGGCTTTCGATCAATACCAATTGTGTTGTAGAACAGTATGAATTTGCATTCTCTGTTAGTATAGATCAAAGAGTATTCTGGTTAGTGAAAGAATAGAGCAGAGGTTGCGTGAGCAGTACAGGAACTAGGTGTTATTGATCTCTACATATCTTCACTAGTGGTTAAATTAGATTATAGTGTCATTTAATGTTGCTTTCATTGTGGAATTGTTCTTGCATGGAATAAGTATGAATTTATTGGGACTTACACATGTAAGTAAATTTAGCTTAACCGGATTGTGGGATTGACCCATTCTTACCGAAAAAATATAAGAAGGAGTTCCCACACACCAAGACTGGACATGAGTGATTTGCCCATTTTGACTATTTTAACCTGTCTTCTAATTCTGGTAGGGGTTTTTAGTTCTTTTGGAGGTTTATAACACAAAGCTCTTGCAGTAGGTTATATTTTTCATCTCCATAGTTCTTCGCAATATTTAGCACAACTAATACTTTACTGAGGTCGTGGTCGACCATTCGGCCATGTGCGACCTGTTAATGCACACACCGCATATTAAGTACAAGCACCCCATTCGACGTTTTGTGCGTGCACCTCACACTACGTAATTGCACAATGTTTGGACGTCGAAAAGGAGAAGAATATGGCGACAGAGGATGTCCGGACGTAAATTCAGCGGCTTTCATGGCTCTAAGGTTGATATTTTAATTTTGATTTTATTTGCCAAATGTAAAAATAGATTGAGGCCTTTCGCCTTATCTTACAGGTATGGTCATGGTGGTATAGACTTGGTACCGTTTTATGTACTTGATCCTGATAGCCAGGTCATGTACTTTCATTCGTAACATTTTTCAAAGCTTTGCTACCTTGTGTGTCCGGGCTAATGTCCTGGAGTATGGACCATTTTATAGTGATTAATTCTTATTGTGAGGTAGTCGTTTATTTGTGACTTTTAAGTGGTATTTTGTCAATTAGCGTCTTGGGCACTAGGATTTTGATGGCACAATTAACTATTTGACTATATTTGCGACGTGTTCGGCCATTCGACCATGTACGTCGACTCCTTGAGTGGGAGAGAGCCACTACTCAACAACACTGTACGCCTATTCTGAGTGCAAGCACTCCTTTCAGGGATTTAAAAGGTGTGCGCACTAATTAATTTCGCGTCAAAAAGGAATGGAGCCACTACCGAGCAAAATACACTTACTGTGCATGCAAAACATTCTCTTCAGGGATTTAAAAATACGACATGCACTGCATGTTTCTCAGTTAGTCGTCACGCTTGAGACAGGAATAATTACCTGACGACACCCAGGCTAGTGTGCAGGCACGGGTATTCGGCCTTTCTTTGGTTGCACTACACACTACTAAAATTTATGGGCAAGGCCAAGAAGTCCGGCTGGAGAGCTCAAAAGTGAAACGCAATAGACGTGCTATCGGACGTATTCTGCCCAGTTTTACCTAAATTGGAAAACCCTACCAACCCTATTTAGTGTTTTCATTAATTAAAATGTACAAGCATTCTGGTTCGAATTCTACGTATATAGTTTCCATACATTTCCAAAATTATACCATTTCGAGAGTAAATGCGACTTTTTTTACGAATCACGAATGTATGGTTGGTTGGGGGAAGAATATTTTGGGCCTGAGGTGGGGTGTTGACGGTGGCACCAAACGTCAAATTTTTTACTTGAAAGAATATTATCTAAAGAAGGTTGCCAAAAAAACGAAAGCTTTTTCATTTTATATCATTCAGGGCTTGAGTTGGAATCATTTTTTCAATCTCTAGATTTCTTAATACGTCTTGTTTGTTACTCTCTTAGCTAATAACTGCCACGACTGGTTTGTTATTATTGGATTCAAGTCGCATGCGACAATTAGGCCATGTGGGACTGATTAATAAAGGCACAATGTACTACTTAATTTCTCGTCGATTCGACCTTTTAAAATTAATGTAAGCATCGCATACTTATTCATTTGCATGTCTGGAAGCGGAAAAGGAGAAAGGGCGAGATCCAGGATTGAGATTTTAGTATATTTGTTTTTTAAAGATCAATATTGTTGTCTTGCACATGGATATTGAATTTTGAATATACGAATTTTGTACTAATGCGGGATAGTATAGTAATGTTAGAGACGATAGGGTGATATTATGATTCGAATCATGTCCAGTATTAAGAAAAAACACGTGTTTCCCAATTTTTTAAGCATTTGCACCTTTATATTGGGTTGCAGAGAAGAGTTTTATTTAATTCAGTGAGTACCACCTTGTTTCGCTAATCCTGGTGGTGTGTGTTTACGACTACCTTCTAATGCCTAATTTTAGAGCATAGTTCTGTGTTGCGAATTGGTTAGTGCCATTGCTTACCTGTACATTTCTTGGGGTTTTAATTAATCAGGTACTGTATTGTGCTTTCGGCCCTGGTGGTCTGGTCATTTGATCACCTTATATTCTTACGTAATTTGAGGTCATATTAGCGGATCTTACGGTTACTTCCTTGTTAGCGAACGAGACACTGTCACCTTGTATGGCGGCGCCGGATGATCTTGGATTTGGATCACCTTATATTCTTAAAGTTTTGGTGTCAAAATAGAGGGTCCTAGGGCTGATTTATTATAAGTGAGCTAACCATTGCTACCTTGTCTTGACTGTCTGGTCTTAGGACCACCTCTTATGGTCTGTTATGGAAGGTGATATTTTTTACTGCTATTATATACGGTCTCTCTTGGAACATTTATTGATAACTTGGCGAAGTGTTTCTGAAATGGGTCAGTGTGTGCCGTTATTTTACACCTATCAAAGCTGCTACTAAAAGTTTTTTTCTTCTTTCAGTTTGTAGTATTGTTATGACTTTAAAGTCACCAGTATTGGGGTGCTCAAATTTCTACTTATTTTGGTTTTGCTAGTTATGAAACTGTGTCCTTTTGGACTCTTGTTTCCTTATATTATGCCATTTATTACCAATTTTTTTTGGTCGAATTATATTGTAGATTTCCTTAACGCTGTAAGCTAATTGTTGAACACGGGATTATTCGCAGAGGTTATGATTGGCATCTTTTTCAGCCCTTTTATTCCGGCGTATGTCAGTGCGAGATGGCAACACATAATTTCAGAATATAATTATATTTGTCCAGGATTTTGAATCTCATGTTGACTTCTCTCAGCTAGTACACCCCATATTTCAGAGAGTACTGAACACTAAGAGTCGCTAAATATAATGCCTTTGTTCTGTGTGTGTTTGGTATCTATTTAACTGCTTAATATATTACCCAGAACAGTCAATCAATCAATCAGTCAATCAAGTCGTTTAGGACAGTTGCGTCATTTTCTAGCTAATACAGGCATACACCTACTTCTTAATTATTCGTCGAGTGGGAAACAGGTGACGAATGAATCTCTCTGTAACTACATATATTAATTAATTACATATTACATATATTTACTAACATTCAGCCAGTTTTGACTAAACTGGACCTTACCCAGCAACCAATAATGTGGTAGCCGCATAATTAATTAAGAAATTCGAACAAGTTGCAAATTAAATGTTAACATTCAAGTTTGAATTTTGTGTACATAGTGTATATCAATTTCCCAAAACATAACCAATCTGAGATTACAAGTTGCTCCTTTTAATTTGGTAACAAACACTTATTTTAATGCGTCCCAAGATAACCCTGGTGCTCAGTAATACCGATGCCGCCATAAACTGGAGTCTATCAATAAATCTCAACATGACGAGTGTCACAGACACACTTTCCGTATTGTTTGGAATGCATTTTATTTTATCATTGCTATTGATTTTAAGGCCGTTAATTATGTCTTTGTTGCCAAATGCTTCTACGATAAAACGAGAGTCATAACCACGGAAATTATGTGAGACAGCAGGAACGAAATCTGGTGCGGTATAATTAAGATTGCATTTGTCTGGAACTGGAGAGAGATACTCACCTATAATATGACAGGGATCTTTTACTAGATCTTGAATCGTAAACGCCTCCTCGCAAATTTGACATTTTGTTTACGAAGCAAATTCTGTTTCTTGGTTTATTGTTAGCGGTATTATTTTCGTTATTCTGCCGAGAGACAGACATCATGATGGCATTAACCACGGTAATGAGATTTTTCAACAACCACAGGGCAGGATTTTCTCCACGATAAAGTTTAAAAGGTCTTGATAAACGTTTATCAACATCACATACTATTTTGTATGCGAAGCCACAAGGAACATGTTCTTGTACTTTTTTGTTGAGGATTTATCAGGTTTATTTTCTCCTTCTTGCACAGGAAGTAGAATCGACTCTAAATCGTGGCATATTATAAACAAAACTTTCATCTTGTGTTCGTATTTCGTGAACTGTAATGTGATTTTATCTTTACCTGGCATCGATATTCGTTGTACGTTAGAACAATATTCTAGATGGCGATCTAACATTAGCTGGAACATGTTTTTTTTTCGTTGTGCTTGTTGTATTTTAGGCGCAGAAATCAATTACCATTTTTTATCCGAACATAATGTCCCTGATACAACAAGAAGTGAATCGCTCTTTGAATAGTTATATCGCATACTTTCCACGTATAGATCGTTAGCGATCTATCATCTTGCACCCCGTATACGTTAATACTACCAGGTTGTCTCGGAATGGTGTCTGATTTATATCAATATGTATGTATAAATTAAAGAAAGAAGCATGAAATTAGGAATATATCGTTCATATAACGATATTGAAATGGGAATGCATGAAATTATGCATCTATCGTTCATAAAACGGGATTGAAATGGGAATGCAAAGTAGTTTTGCTCAGATAACAATAATGAAAATAACAATAACATGGCGCCCATTTGACGTCCAAGATATATTTCCGTTTCTACCCGCTCTAATCAATGGTCAAAGAGGCCCCACGCATTGTCCACCCATCCATGTCTGTTGAAGGATCCCTCGAGAGCCCTCACATTCAACACATAC
The DNA here is from genome assembly GCA_030141615.1 of Unio pictorum. Taxonomy (NCBI): domain Eukaryota; kingdom Metazoa; phylum Mollusca; class Bivalvia; order Unionida; family Unionidae; genus Unio; species Unio pictorum. The sequence goes on from JARLTB010000022.1 coordinate 15,460,490, forward strand.
TCGCCTTGGTCTTTTGTATTGAGAACACCAGTACACTCTTCCGAATCAACGTCACCAGACACAACGATCACCTCACAAGAAACGACACAGAGTTATATGACTCCGCATCACCAAACTGTATATAAGGCAGCTCTACAGCTGAAGATTCGCTCCCGTAAAGAGGTAAGCTTCTTGACAAGACTAGTTGTGTATAATTTGTTTATAGAAAATTTGCTCTATATGTATACTATCTGTGACATACATGCACAGTTAGGTACTTAGGTTTTCGCTGCAGGCAATAGTCATATGCAGCATCGGTTGAGTCGCGCTCAGTAATTGGAAAATAATTAGAGCAAAAATAAAGCATCCTCAGATGACGCTATACGCGGCAACGAAACCCGAGTACATTTTTTTAAATCACATATACATATTGATATAAATCATGCAAAATTACGTGACATTACCTGCCCCTTAAAAAAGTAAAATCACTTTTAGAAAAACACGGAATTGAGCCAAAACAACAAACTCAAACGTTATTTACATTAACAAAATAACATGGTAAAAGAAAGAAAACAAAAAAACCTGCAAATAACACTTTGCTTAAGTAATCGGCACCTACGTTTTCCTACTCTCTGATTACTTCCATCCAGCAACAATATGGCTGCAGAGTAAATGCCCAACGTATCATCTTGCGTTGGCAACTTTTTCCTTGTTCAAATATATGAGAGGTTGATGGTCCATTTCAAGCAAATTTTCCCTTCCGAAAAGGTACGTGTGGAATTTACCTATACACCACACCAGTGCCAAGCACTCCTTTTCGATCACGGAGTAATTTTGCTCCCTAGGCAGCAATTTCCTACTAGCATAAGCTATGGGTAATGTTACCCATCTTGCTCTTACTCTTCTCGTGTCGGAAGCATCAGTTCTCAATATGAACGATTTATTTAATTCTGGCAACTTTAGGATCGGTGCATTGTTCAACCTTCAGTTACGAGCGTTAAAAGCTCTTTCTTGGCATGAACTCCAAGAAACATTATTGGGCTAACCCTCCCTAATTAAATCAGTCAATGGACTAGCTATAGCGGCGAAATTTGGAACGAGCTTCCTATATATAAAAAAAACTATCAACCCAAGAAACGATCGTATCTGTGTCTTGGCTTCTGGCCTAGAAGCGTCTTTGATCGCTTCAATGTTGTCAGGGTGTGGTTTGAATTGCCCTGATCCACTTACTAGATGGCGCAAGCATTCCAAGTTAGAATATGCTATACTACACTTGGAGGGTCTCGCTGTGAGATTTGCCTTGCAGAGTCTGTCGAACAGATCGACTAATAAACTAACATGCTCTTCCCAAGTATGCGTATATACAAGAATATCGTTGACGAAACTATTTACGTTATTCATGCCTTTCAATAATTTTCACAGAAGAAGCACGCACGACACACCGGCGTTAACCAGACCGAAAGGCATAACCTTAAACTAGTACAGACCTTTAAAGGTCGCGAATGCCGTTAATTCGCGGACAACTGTAGCGATGGACACCTGCCATTATCATTTTGTTAGATCTAATTTAGAAATGTACTGGTGCACTGCCAACTTTAAAAACAAGCCCTCCATGTCTGGCATCGCTTCAGCATCAAACACGGTGACTTTATTTAGCTGTCGAAAGTCTACACAAAATCGATTCGTTCCGTCCTTCCTTCCAACCAATACAACGGGGAAAGAATATGGAAGTTTGAGGGTTCAAACACTCCCAGGTCTAACATTTTACCTACTTCCTCATCGATAAAGGGTTTCAAATATCCCTTAATTCTGATTGGCTCCGAGTTAATCAAGTTAATCTCGTGCATTATTAATCTAGTATTATCTGATCTATCTTAAGTACGTCTGGGTACTTAATCAAAATTTCCCTGACCTGCCGAAGCTGACCTTCATGTAATTTTGTGCACACGCTGATCATATATATTCCCTCTTTTCCTACAACCATGGGGTACTCACTGGGAGTTTCTGCGTTGGGGTCTAATTGCAGTTCATCACTCGACTCGTCTTCTGTGACCGCAATGCATTCAACGTTCAAAATGCCTTTTTCAACAGTTTGATCAGGTCTCTCCACGTATCGCTTTAACATATTTACATGAAATATTCTCAACCTACCTTCCATGTCTATTCGGTAGTCCATTTCACCCTTGACCTGTTTAACCTCATATTGTCCTTTCCACTGGGCAAATAATTTGTTTCTACTATTAGGGAGTAACAGCAACACTCGATCACCCACGTCGAATTTCTTGCTTCGCGTTCCGGTTGTAATATTTCGTGTACTGGCGACCCGACGTCACGAGCTCGTCGTGACGTATCCGACACCTTCTTTCTAATATCTCGAGTAAGTCAACGACGTATTTGTAGGTGGTTTTAACTTCTCCGTCCGCTACATCATCCGACCATAGTTTGCGCAGAATCCGCAAAGACCACGAATTGTCGTACCGTATAGCAATTCAAACGACGAGAATCCCAAGCTCTCGTGAAGTACTTTGCGATAATTGAACAAAATCTTGTTCAAGTTCCGGTCCCAATTTCTCGGTTTCTCCTCGCACATCCGACGTAGCATTTGTTTTAACGTCTCGTTAAATCTCTCTACCAATCAAATTACACATGGGGTGATACGGTGTTGTACGCAACTGCTTAATTGACAACAACCTACTAATTCCTGCATAGGTTCTGAGGTAAACTGGGCCCCACAATATGTGAGAATTTCCTTAGGTACCTCTACTCTGCTGAGCATGTCCACAAACGCGTCGGCTTCACGTCCAATTTCAATTGATGATAAAGCTATGGCTTCTGGGTATCTAATGACATAACCTACTAGAATAAGAATATATCGATTTTTCCGATCTGTAATATCGACAGCTGCTCTTTCTAAATGGGGCATCCATCAGAGGCATTTTACCTAATGGTACTCTGGTATTCCTTCCCTTCGACACCGTTTCTGGCAAACGTCGCACGATCGGCAGATACGTGCTACGTCACTATTTACGCCAGGCCAATAAAACTCTGCAAATACTCTGTCGGTTGTTTTTTATGCCCAAATGACCCGCCATACTGGACTTGTGTGCCACTCTCAGTACATGTGGCCTGAATTTCTGAGGAATAACCAGTTGGAAATACTTTCTACCATCCAGGGTGTTAAATTCTCTATACATTAAACCTTTGGTACATAAGGATTTAGAGCTTCCAACCCCTAACAGTGTTTCCCGGTACCAGGCACGATTTTCTCCGCGGTCGCGTTCAAGGACGCGTCATACCTTTGCTCACGCTTAAATTCATAGCGCGAGATATCAGTTGCGGCTTCCAGAACTTTCAGCTTACATAGCGGCTTTGTATTTGCCTGCGCCTTCGCCCTAGTTTCAAACCGCTTGTACAATGAGAAACAGGAAATCACAGATTGTTGGGAGTCTGGATCCCTCTACATTTCCGATAGGTCGGTCATATATGGGGTTTTCGATACACAGTGTTTCCATGGTTCCGGTCCGAAAATTTGTCTCGATTTCTATTCTCGCGACGGAAACGTGATCAATAGTTTGATCTAATAACATGCACGGAGATTTACAAGCCAAGCATTTGGTCATCCCTAACGAGACTCCGCTTTGCTACGACTCGCGTGCACCTGGTGTCGTGTAAGACCTTGACTTCTTGTCCATTTGCGGTACCAGTAGCAGTCGGTACCCTCGCCTCGGGAAAAAGGACAAATAGCATTACTTTATTTTTTATTGAGTCCATCTGAAGTTGCAAGAGCCAAATTTTATTTTGCTCTATCCATAAATGGAATCAGCCTAAAGCTTTAAAAAGGTCGAATTTAATAACGTATTGTGCATTTCCAATTTTTTCAATACATCATCTATTCTTGGTAGCGAAAACGTATGTTTTGGTGACACTCTTAACTATTCTGTAGTCAGTGCATATAGGGAGAGTATAATCTGGTTTCGGGACTATAATATCTCGGTGAACTTTGGTTAAGGTTACATAAAATTAGAGGCCGACCGAAACTAAATTTCTGGTTTCGGCCGAAAATGAAACAAGACCGAAAGTTATAAATTGACTTTCGGCCGAAACCGAAGCCGAATCCGAAAGTTTAACTACACTTTCGGCCGAAACCGAAACCAAAACCGAAAGATAAACCAAAGTTGCCGAACACAAGATTTATTAAATAGGCCTGGGTCATGATGTAATGCTACACTAATTAAAAACGAATATAGAAGTAATCATTCAGAGCCTGCAGTAAGAGTACTTCGCTAAATGTCAAATTGCCTAGCGCCGACTGACCGGCCGACAAGCAGAGTAATAGACGCAGCACTAGCGTTGCATTTTGAAAGTTACAATAGATCTTCGGCTGATGATCGAAAGTCAATATCAGTTTCAGCCGAAACCGAAAACAAACCGAAAGCTAACTTTTTGGCTTCGGCCGAAACCGAAACTATGCCGAAAGAGGCCGTTTGCCAACTTTCGGCGCCGAAACCGAAACCGAAACCGAATTTCGGTCGGCCTCTACATAAAATCATTCTACATCAAATGCTCGATTTACTTTTACAAACGTTCCTTCTTGCGAGGATTCGTCATATAAGGGTGCTATTTTGCGGTGTAAATTCTACAATTTCAGCATCAGGGTAGATTAATGACATAATTTTAGTAAGGTTTATTAATGACATAATTTTAATAAGTTTTATTAATGACATAATTTCAATAAGGTTTATTAATGACATAATTTCAATAAGGTTTATTAATGACATAATTTCAATAAGGTTTATTAATGACATAATTTTAATAAGGTTTATTACTGACATAATTTTAATAAGTTTTATTAATGACATAATTTCAATAAGGTTTATTAGTGACATAATTTTAATAAGGTTTATTAATGACATAATTTCAATAAGGTTTATTAATGACATAATTTCAATAAGGTTTATTAATGACATAATTTTAATAAGTTTTATTAATGACATAATTTCAATAAGGTTTATTAATGACATAATTTTAATAAGTTTTATTAATTACATAATTTCAATAAGGTTTATTAATGACATAATTTCAATAAGTTTTTAAACTTTATATGGATCATAAAATCTTAACTGAACATGTTTTTGAAGTATGGGCAAAATAGACAGAACTTTATTTCCGGCTGGAACGTTCTCTGCCTTGTAGTGTCGTCATGTCTTAATTTCGGACTTTAGTATCGGTGGAAGGGCTTTGCCTTTTGTCAAAAGGACTATCACATATTTAACAATAAGTGGCTGCGGAAAACTCACAAATATTATCATCGATTATAATCATGTTTGCGAGTGAACAGAGCTTTTGTCATATACAGTTTGCGTTAAAATAGAATAGTTTAAGAAACACCTTAGCCGTGTCATTAGCTTAGTTCACCCGTGACACCAAGCTGATATTCAATTCGTCATGGTTGTTAGTCAATGACTTGTATTGTTTGGCTGGACTCGGAGATGGACGCGACATTGAAAGCAATGCGTTTTACGGGAACGTTGAGACATTCCACTTCCGTGCATATGCTATAAGGATATTTCATCTTTCGTTGTACCGCAGTGAATTTGAGATTTTATTGTACTTAGTTTTGCTTTATTATCCACGTTTTTCCCCACTGATACCAAAACAGTAAAAGAAATGGTCAGTGAGTAGTTATTTTGTGCTAATAACATGCATGCAACGTCTGCTAGGAAAGTTTGTATACTCATGCCTGTTGTGCCAGTTAAGCCACCGAGCAAGATTCTTTGTCCATATATATTGCGAGTACAATTAGGATTCTCATTTCACCATTACAGCGAAAGCATTCTCTAGAACCATCAAACGTTGTTTCAAACTTAGTGACAAGCTAGTAAGTAGACTCTTCATTTCTTGCACAAAATTATTTTAATTCGTTTTCCTTTTGTTTTAATAAGCCTGCCCTAATTTATTCCATTCCATTTTAAAAGATATTTCGATGTTAATCAATTTATCAGTGTCGGTGAAGAAATTTAAAAGGAGAGACAGACAGTGAAAGAAGAAGAAAATTAACTCTTTTGGTGTGCAATGGATATAATATTCATTGCGATTTCTAAAATTGAATAAACCAAAGAAAATGCGTCTCTGTCTTTCTTAGACAATGGATAAACACACAAGTTTCATACACGCACACTTTTCAAACATTAGGGAAAAAAGGTTTAAAGTTTTACTTGATTTGGCAAATTTCAATTGATTCTCTTTGGTACATACATACATACATACATACATACATACATACATACATACATACATACATACATACATACATACATACATACATAGAGTCAGCTATTAAAATTTCCAATCTTTTCTGAGCATTTCAAATGAATCCATGCAAATAAAGTTTAATTTACACGTGTATCGTCTGTGTATAAATACCTCACCGTAAATCTTCACATTACGAAACGTCTTGTCTGTAATCAGTCTACTTAAAGGGCTTGCAAACCTTCAGCTGTAGAGCTGATCGGAGCATATGTTGTACCAACTGTACAGCTAACCATAGAAGTTAACCATATCAACTGTAAAGCTCAACCGTAGAGAAGTAGAGCTGAGTGAACAGTGTTATTGGTCGAGTATCAGGTGATCGGGCGTTGCTGACAATTGGTTGATGCTGATTGCTTGATTGACCAAGGAATTTAATGGTGGTCGGTGGCTACTTGTAATGCTGACTGCTTGATTGACACGTGTGCTGGTGACGGAATACATAACTCCTTACAGGTAATATTTTTGCCGTGGGCTAATTTCCGGGTTTTGAAATATCCAGTGTTTTGGGATTGTAAAGATATTTTGTATGATATCTGTCCCTTTGTTTTCATCATTTTACTATTTTAGTAAAACACATCATTCTTTTCGTCGTGTGAAATTACTGTGAATCATTCACCTTTGTCCTTGTACTGTCTAAAGTTTTTTTTCTTTTTTCAGTTGTTGCATTGTTAGGTTCGTGCAAATTATGTTACTTGTGTGCACTATTTGGATTTTATACACGCACGTATTCATTATAATTCTTTTCTCGTTCAAGTCATTCATTATATTGTAATGGTATCACCATCAAAACGGCTTTGTTACAAATCCGTATTCGAGCCCGGTTATCTTGTTACAGAATCCTAAGATAACTAGGTGTACCGTTACAGAACATTGTGTCATATAAATACATCAAACACAACGGATAGCCGGGTTTAGTTTCAGCTATATATTTCTTCTTCTTCTTCTTCTTCTTCTTCTTCTTCTTCTTCTTCTTCTTATTTTTATTATTATTATTATTATTATTATTATTATTATTATTATTATTATTATTATTATTATTAATGTTGTTGTTTGTTTGTTCAAATGTATGTTGTTTTCATATTGTGGTTTACCTTGATAATTATCCCCCTCTCATATTGGAAATTCATAAAGCTAAATGATATTGGATCCTGTGTGGATGTAATTAGAATATTGGGGTCTGGTTTCTCGTATACCATATAATTCTTGACTTAAATAAATGTTCATAGCTTTATATCTGCCCCTGTCAGTAATCGATGAATAGCTGAATGGCAATGCAAAATATGAAAACAACTGATTTTTAGTCTTCAAGGAGCGGATACATATTTTGGTAGTAAATATATCTTAATTTAAAATGCTGGAAGAAAGATGTCGGATAAACTCCATATCTGAATGAAAAATTCAAATATTGAGACTAATCATTCTAACTGAGTAAATTATATCCATTTTTCAAATGCTCTATGAGTATCCAAAATTATCATTTCCTTTATCATATATCTTTTTCATATCGAATCCCAGCGAAAACCATATTTTTTTCCTTTTCTGTTCACTTTGTGTGAGCATGAAACTACAAAGTCATCAGTATTGGCCCTAAAAACTACAGCATTTGTCCATATTGAAAAAGGGTTTAATAACCATATCATTTTTTTCTTTCTTCCAACTATCGAATTTGAAAGCAACTTAATGCTTTGTCCACCGAAGACAGATTTTGTGTCCCAAATCCACTACGAATTTAAGAACCCAACGAGTAGTCGGTTATTCTTCTTCGGATAAATTAGGACACCTGTTTAAAGCAACATCAACAAAGAAACCAAAACAAATTAATTGTGTTTAATACAGTAAAATATGATAAGTGACTATAAACGGAGTTTTGCAATTTGGATAGGTTTTATTTGTTTAACACCGTTTTCAGCACACGATATGCTATTGAAGGCAGCCAGTATATTTGATGAAAGAAGCACCCGAAATGACCCTGGGAAGAATCATCGACCCAACAGAGACTACTGGCAAGGTCTCTCACATAAATCTCTCACACAACCGTTAACGAATCCGAGACTGTAATGTCTCCAGACATGGGTAAGATAAAGTGATCTGCAATGGCAAACTCCTTAGACCACACTATCACACAAAGCCACCGTTACTGTTTCTTAATTCTTCTCATTTTATCATTTGCATGAACAATATGTTCTTGTCTTGTATAAAATATTCATGAAAAATATAATGTACGCTGTATTAAAAATAGGGCGAATCAGGAATGTATATACTATCGATTCCCATTAATTCGTGTGTAAAATAAATATATCGCCATGTTCCTAAGGATTATCCGAATCCAAAGTTGTTATCTACGTACCTGATTCAACCTCTGCCCTATTGCAGATTTTATTTATATATATATTTAATTAAAAATAATGACTATAAATGTAACAATTACTTTTTTGTTGATTGTACATAGGGTCCATAATCGATATTGACCAATGACAACAAACTTGAATCTCTTTTTTCAAGTATAGCATAAGCAAATTATACAACTAAAATTGTTTCATACAAAGCAAATGTCAATATTTTATATGATGACTTCCTGGCTTATCTTTTAAACGTTTTGGAAAAATATGAATATATTCGAAAGGTAAATTGATACAGCTGAAAATAGAAACGTGAAGGCTACCATGTATATTAACTTGTAACACAAAGGACGAAGACAAGAAATTGCAATAATTATGAAAAATGCCATTTCTTTGAAGTCAGTGTCCAGTTTATAAAGTTTAAGAAAATATGTTTAATTCAATTACGTACAATGTATAGATGAAACTCTTGTTCAATAAATTACAGATTAGAATCGAGTTTTTCTAGAAACTCTTCCACAACAGTCAGTACACTATAACACTATAAGAGAGCAAATTCAAATTGTCTTCATGTCAGATTGTTTGTAATCATGTGAATATACTCAATGGCAAATATAGAAAATGCGTAAGCTATTTTGGAGTTCTCGGAAGAGCTTAACGAGACTTCTAGCCACTGAGGGTGATTTGGTTATGTTTGTTTTTGTTTTGAGGTTTGGTTTTTGTAGTTTTGTTTTCTTCTTCACATAACGCCAAAATCTGATTATAAACGGGGTCTGTTCATCAATACTTCATGAAAAACGCCATTTTTTGAATCAGACTTCCAGAAACCATTACTTTCATAACACATAAATCGAATGAAGAAAGCTCATGAGACGGATTTTAGTAATTTAGGAGAACTATTGCATTGGAGTCCTTACCCCTCACCGTAAAAATTCACTCCCCTTATACCCTGGAGCCAAAGGCGACCACCTTGTTGGCTAATGTGGCCGGCCAGCACTGCATGTACACGTAATATAATCTAAACAGTCAATGAGCCTGACTGACACTAAGACTCAAGCAGCAGTAACTACAACCAAAACATAAGCAGCAATATCATCAGGAGTAGTACATGGCCATGAAAAAGGATCAAGACAGTTAGAGCTGACATTGTTATTTTCATAAATTTTTTTTATGTCGTTATTTTATATTTTAAAAAAAAAAGTCCAATCGTCCTGTTCGGGACCATATATATTTCTTCTGAAAGACATACCACACAACAATTGCCAAATAAAATAAAAAGTAAATCTCTAGATGATAAAAGGCGTGCGAGAGTGAGTGTATTTGAGGATCTTATCCATACTATAAAAAATCAAGACAAAGAGACACTTACTTTTTCTCTTTTGTATATTCTTGTGATCAAAAGCACGATGAAATTGAATAAAAGTTCTTATTTTATGCTCAGCAGTGAATTACTTGATTTTCTAGTTAAAATAATATTGATATTTCACTGCAGTGAAAAAATAACAGTGAAAAAATAAATAACAGTGAAAAAGTAACTATTTTTTCACTACAGGAACTACATTTTTGGGTCAGAACATACTTACGTAAGAAATCTGCTCTTTCACTGTGTCACAAACTTGAAGTAGCAAACGTATGTGAGCATAAAATAAAAATAATATTTGCTTGAAACGAGTGAATAACGGATATATTTCATCTCTTGGATAAAAAAACTAGTATTTTCACTCGTGGCTTCGACACTCGTGAAAATACTGAGTTTTTCATCCGTTATTCACTCGTTTCAAGCAAATATCCTCTATTTCTTCTTCTTCTCCTAGAGTGTCTTTTACTTATCTTGCCTTCTAGAATTTATTGATATTTTCTTCGGTTTCAGTTTCTAAAATATCACTTCTGTTTCTTCTGCTCGTTGATATTTTTAGGACACAGTGAAGATCAATACCATTTTCTTGACAGTGATACCAGGCGTCTTTGCTTTTGTATCTATTTTCAACTGTCTTAGAGCTTCATTTACTTTGACGTTGTGGACATTCTGGAGAAAAAAATGTCCTTTCTCTTGATAGACATAGGAAGTATTTCGACTTTATCTCGAGTTATGTGGTATGTAGTGTTATGTACAGCTACGAATGACTCTGTAAAGGTCTGACGAGAAATACGATCTGTTGAGGGTCTTCCATCTTCACAGACTGAAAGCTGAATTAATATATTCTCGACACAAAAAGGACAAGATGTATATCTTAGTCGAAGGTACAGAATTTTCAACAGTCACTATAAATACAGCCATAAGCATTTACATAAAAGTGGGATACATAAAGTTTACAGATTTCACGAGTTGTTCGGCTATTTTCCACGCAGTTTCAATACCGAATCTGATCAACAAGTACACTATTACAACCTAATAGAATGCACACAAAACAATGAGAAGTATTCTACGCTTGGTACTTAACGAACACTTCAGACAGTTTTTAGCATACAAGTACAAAGATTAAAATATGTTCATCTGAGGTAGATATATTACGATGGTGTTGTGGAACATTTGGACAATTATTGAGAATTATATCTGCAGTTTTTCATTTGCTGTCATTGCCAAAGCGCGTGGATTAGTTTATAAAAGAATTAATGCACGAGAACAAACTATACGTCATACTCCGGTAATCCTATTTCCATGTCAGCTCTCGATTTTCCGCCGAAGCTGTGCACTATTTTGCATGAAATAGAAGACATGTGGATACAATATATTAGAAAGGGTGGAGAAAATATTGTTGGAAACCTGGTTGTTATTTAGAAAACTCAAAGATCATATACGAATTTGAAAGCTGTTTATTTCAAGGATACCCTGCTTGTTTTCATCGAGGAGACCTGAAAAGTCCTTTCTCAGAGTTCACCCTCGAAGAGGTGTATGAGCAAGCAAACGAAGCGAACTAAGCATGGGTTTAGAAAATTAAGAATGTGGGAACGCGACTACGATCGACATTTCAAAACAATTACAGAATTAATTCAGGCGCATCATTTAAAATTAAGACGTGGTGGATATCGAACATTTAAATCCATGCAAGTATTTTGGAGGACAAACCAATACAACATTTTTGTTCTGTACAAGAGAACAACTCAAATAAAATGATGTGTGTTCTTTTATCTTTGGATGTGTAAATGTGCTCGAAGGATAAAAGAACACGCATCATTTTATTTGAGGTGTTCTCTTGTACATTTATTCCACTGGTCATCGACATGGAACACATTGGCTAATTCGAAGATTTGATCAAATGCAAAGGATTACCAATATACTCGTAGTGAATGGATGCACTTCAGAGACAATGTGACTTCCATGTTAAAAAGAGTCTGGGCAGTTAGGGAACAATGGGACTCCAACATGTAGATGGTGAAGATGGTGTAATAGATAGTTTATATGGGATGATGGATGGTATCCAAGGTGTGTATTTTTGTTTCCTTTCATCATCTTCTTCTTTTAATATTTTTATGATGTAAGGGATAGTCTTTTTGTGATATTGCATCTTCTTTGTTACAGTCTGGGCTACAACACAAGACTTTGGATGGTGTGTTTAAGGGATGTTAAATGGTATAGTTAATGTGATGGATAGCATTTTGTGGTATAAAGGATAGTCTATTTCTTCGTTACATTCTACGCTAACACATACCATTGGAGCGTGTGTGTATTGATCTTTGTTTCTCCTTATACAACTCCCTATGTCGCTCTCAAATTCATTTCACCTACCTACCCACAGTAGCGCGTATTCAGGTCAGCCGCTTGCAGCACTGTTGCCATCCATTATTCCCCTAGTGTACAGTATATGTAATTGCAGCTAGTAATTTTGAAGCTATACATATAAGACTTGAATAATTTTTCATAGGAATTTCCACATGTTGTAGCTATAAATAGATACTATCTTTTTTAACTGGATAATCACACAAGTTGAGGCTATACATATATACTAGATATATATATATATATATATATATATATATATATATATATATATATATATATATATATATATATATATATATATATATATATATATATATATATATATATTTGTGTTTAAACCAATGTATCCTAATGTTTCGGGGTATATTTAGTCTCCGTTAAGTCTGGGACAATTCGTAATTTTAGCCTTCTTTTAGTCACATCCATATTGGCGATGGTCTTTTTCTTGATTATAGATATTTATAGCATCATTACAATTATGCAAATGTATCAACACCGCCAACATAATTTCAGGTCAAGGTAATGTTTTATTTATAAATCTCGGGTTTGTATTTATATATTCAGACTCCGTCTCTGTAGTTTTTGGCCCTCTACTACTCTTGTTCTTAGACAGACCCTATGCAATTTATAAACTGTCCCTAGATATGTCCATCGTTGTTCATGGCCCCCTTGTCTCTAGATGGTCCCATGTTAAGTTTCCATTGTCCATAGACAGTTCCAAAATGTTGAAATTTCAGCTGTCCCTAGACAGTCTCATCAGTGTTCATGTCCCACTATCCCAAGAAACTCACAGCCATTTTAAATTTCAGTTTGTCCCTATACAGATCCAGTCCATTATTCAATTTCCCTTGTCGCCATACAGTCCCAATCCAGTGGCGCTATGTTCAATTTCCCTTGTCCCCAGACATCCCCCAACTATCCATAAACATGGAAGTCGCATTGTTCCTAAAGAGCCCTTATTCATTACTGATAGTCTTTTATCTCATCGTTGTCACAGAAATTAATGTTTCCTTTATACCCTACATATCCTGAGACGTGTAATGAATACCAGCCTTCTTGACACTATGGTCATGAATGAGCATTGATAGGAACGTAGGTGAGTGTCAAATTGTTTCATGCATTCAATCGCAGATGCCAGGTGTACATTTTACGTGCAATTTTGCATTTATCGACTAATGAATATCGACATGACTCCGAAAACTTCAACGACAGGTTTGTTCCGGCTGTATCAACATATTTCTGAAGCAAGAATCTAGGAATTGCCCTTCTTGGTGTCAAAGTGCAGAATTCAAAGAGATTGAAAGAACAGTACCGAACCTTTAACGACATCTCTTTGGAACACGTTGGTATAAACGAAAGAAGAAGACCGTTTGCAGAAGTCACGTTTAATTATTTTAGGAAACACATTGATATTGCCAAAAACAGAATACATGGTATCACCCAGTTTGTTCCTTTAACTCGTCCACGATAAAGGAAAATTCGCTGAACACATGGACATTATACGAGTAGTTTTTATCTAGGTGAATTACGAAGAAATTGGAAATGTCAGAAGTGCAGCAGACGTTAGTTAATCCATATTCCCCTAAAAACTGTAATGTCTTGAAACCTTTAGGAGATCGATAGTTTTATATACATAGATCGCCCTATAGGCAATCATTCACAGACCAAAGACGGCCTTTAGGACTATCCAAAAGAGACATATTGGAGTTTTCTTAGTGGTGGACTAAAACCAAAAAATGACGGTTAGCAATACAGAGAAACAACAGAGACTTTCATACTAAATGTAATGTGAAAGGGCTGATAGTAAAAAATACGTTCCAGTCAAATGGTCAAGGTTTCAGTTTTTAAAGAGGTCTTAAATTAAGGACATGGTCAAGACTTGTGAAATATAAGATCCTCACAAAGTTGCATATTTGCAAGATCAACAATTCACCAGTCGACTCTTGGAAAAAGTATATTAAATCGTCTATCAAAAAACGATTTTGACTTCCAGATCACAACAGGTAAACGTTCGATCACGCCAATCTTTAGCAGGATAAGTGAGAAAGTTCCAAGACAGGTCATTTATTATGAGTACAAATATTCTCTTTGAAAAATGAATCCAACACAATCCCCGAGTAAGGGACCCACTTCAGACTCTAAGATTATAAACTCGAGAGCTATGTTGTGCTTCGCGACCAGAGTGATATCGATCGCATCATGCGACATTAGGGACGCAGCTTAAACATAAAATGCAGCAGTGATACTTACAATTTCATGGAATTAAGCCCAGGAAAAGCTTAAAAATGTACAAGAATACAACACAAAAGTTTAAAAAGAAGTATCGTTTAAAGATGGTGCTTTCTCCAGACATGTAATCTGTGTTAACTGATGACTCTATGCTTTATCAGCAGATTCCAATAGGCAAACGTGTGAATATTTCATAAACAAAAAATGCATTTCTGTGAATTACTAACATAAAGTTAGCCATACTACTAACTTTGTCTTCAATTTGCCATAAAATCCATAGAAGAAAGTCACTGACACTGTTTGAGACTTAATGTATTGCCAAATACTGGTAAAATATTGTTTCACAAGACGACACGATTTGATTGAATTTAAGACCACCTGTTGTTCTTTTTCTGTTGTTCTTTTCTTGATTTTTGTTTACCGACAGATACGTTGAGAACTATTCTAAACTCTGTTTGTACAGAAAGACTCATTCTATTTAATGTCTTGAGAATAGTGATAAAAACGAGTTGTGTACGTCCATGTAGAGGAGACATTCGTCGCGCGTAGTCTACACTTGCAAGTAACTGTGTACAATTTGTTGGTTACACCAACATATTTACGACTGGAAGGTTGTAAGTGATTTGAAAATTTTGCCTTCGATGATTGCATACAAAAGGCGGGTTGTTATACCAACGACATTATGTGAGACTGATGAAAGAGAAAGAATCTACTTTAGAATCATTGGATAAAGGCACATAAATAAAATTGGAATTATGACCTTTAAAAAGCAATATAAACATAATTTTAGTAAACACATCGTGATGGTGCTTGATCCATTTGTGGAACACAACAAGCAAGATAAAAAGAAGTATATAAACGGAAGATTGTTTTCGAATTCCAAAACCCTAAAAATACATTTCACAAAGGTATTTTACTTAACAGGACAACATAATTGTTTTGTGTCACAGAACAAGCAAATGGAAATGATCCACCTTGTCCATAATTGTAAAGATATAAACGGAAATGTATTTAAGGGAACGTTTGACTAGCCTGCGTTACAACTTGAGACTAAGAAAGATGACGTAAACGATGTCGAACAATAATTTCACTCGTTGAATGCGTAAAGTGGGCAATTGCCAATTTCAGGAGGTGGAAGTTCGTTGGAAAGTATATCCACCAAGTTTCAATTCTTGGCCATGAGCGACTACAGAAAGAAGTAGAAGATGTCACCATGCCGCTAATCCGAGCATCTCTTTCCTAAGTTCTTATATTCATGAACAACATCAAACATCGCTGTGGGTGATGTGAAGAACGTGTCCCTAAAAATCAAAATTTTCTTTCCTGCCAAAATATTTGTAGTATATTGTGTCACTACAGCAACCATTACAAAACTGAGCAACAAGGGAATACATAATGCTGGTTATTCTACTTGTTACGTGCTTAGGCTCGCATAAGCAGCAACACATAAAGAGTGAAAACTAACAAGCTTGTAAAACGTTAACATTGATTTTATTAAGTACAATTATTTTCATAAAGTAAATAAACTTACGATTTTAGAGAATCAAATCCAACATTAATCCAATATAGAATTCACAAAAATAATCCACTAATGGAATTGCAAGAGTCCTGATAAATAAATGTTCTAATAGTTCCAGGTTCGAATCTTGACGATGTAATCCAAAATTGCTGACAATGTCACGTGATGCAGTTTTTGTTTTATTATCATCCAAATGAAATTATGAGCACATGTTTTCTCCTCCAAATAAATAAATAAATCCTCTTGCTTCATTGAATTGACACAATGTCCAGTACAAGATAATTAAAATTAACACTCAAACATAAAAACACAACTATTAACTTTAAAAGCCAAGATTCTACTAATTTTAGCTTCCAAAACACAGCTATATATATATAATTCCCTCGTAAACAAAAGGAATCATGTGATTCTGGAAGGTCATAGAAAGAAGCTACCTCCACCAAGTCACGTATTAATAAAATGATCCAAAAGAAAATAAGCCACTAATTACTAAAAATAATAAGATATTTTGGATCTAGCCAATCATTTCCAAGGCTTGTTTACACTCTCTAAAGAAGGGTCAGAAATGAGGTCAACAAGCCATGGTCAACCTGTGTTTACAGCTAGAGTCTAGGTCAGCCTGAATTTTCTAGAAAAATCTCCCAAATAATGAATTTTAAAGCCAAAATGACAAATTTGGATCTGACAATTAAAAATAAATAAATTAAATCAAATATACGTAACACCTTCCCCCATAAAATAAAAAGAAAGATTTATATGATAGGTCTTTCTTTTTATCACAAACCAATTTACATCTGAGATTAAAAGAAATGGTATAAACTACACAGTATAATAAATTGTTATACACGGGAAAGAGCGCCTGCAAATTATATCATCTAGAAATAGCCTCAACCTTTTAACTCGTCCATGTCCCACAAAATGTCCTAAGAAAGGCACACTAGCACGGCAGAACTCACTTTCAAACATATATCAGCGAGTCTGTCAAAGAATTGTCGAATTGTTGCTAGATGTTCTCTCTAGGTGTCGTTGTAGATGATGATGTCACAATTTTCTAGACCAGTGATGATCATTTTTATGAGACGTTGAAATGGACTTTCTTTATATTGGTAGAGTCCATTTGGAGTCACAAATCCAAAAATGCCTTTGCTCTTTCCGTTAGTGGAATCTGCTAAAATCCTTTCAGAAGATCAAATTTGGTGACATATTTGGCATTCCCGATTTTATCAATACAATCGTTTCTTGGTAATGGGAATGAATCTGTTTTGTCACTCCGTTCACCTTCCTATGCACATACGGAAAGTTTTATCTGGTTTTGGAACAAGTATGCATGGTGAACTCCAATCACTTTTACTGGGCTTGATAAAATCATTCTCCAGCAAATATTGAATTTCCTTTTTCAAGTATTCCTGTTTGAGTGGACTCATCCTGTATGGATGCTGTTTGGAATTTTCAATTTCAACGTCATGAAAATTTTGTTTGTCTTTGTAAGAATATCTGGACATAAGTGCTCATATAATAATAATAACTTTCAGTTCATTTCTTGCTTGCACTTTAAAATGTGAAAGTTTCTGGTCTAGATTTTTCATAATTTCTAAATTCCAACAATTTGTCGCTCCAATGTCAGCAGAATTCGATGATATTCCTTCACTAAGTCGGACAGGCACAACTATATTAATTACATATTTAACATGGCTATCTCTTTCAATATACTGGTACTCCTATAATTTATTTAGATCCCAGGAGCACTAATACTATAATTTAACTAATTCATTTCTTCTTAACTTTGTAAGGGCCGTAATATCTAATCTGAAGTAAAGTAACAAGACTGAACAAGAGTAACACAACTCCATTATCAGACTCAAAAGTTCTCTCCCTTGCAGTTTTTTCAAACCATATTTTCATTTTTAACTTGAATTGCTGAATTGGGCATCCATTCATAACTTGCTGGAAAATTCCAGACATGAAGTTTGAACCTTGATCAAACTGAATAGATTTGGGAAGGCCATACCGAGTAAAAAACTTTATCAAAGCTTTTCTTGTAGTTTTATATTTTATATTCCTCAACGGAATAGCCTCTGGAAACCTTGTTGACGCACACATAATGGTCAACAGGTATTGGTTACTTGACTTGGTCTTGGGAAAGGGATCGACACAATCTACCTTAATTCTACTAAATGATTCGTCAAAGGCAGGAATAGGTTGCAGATGAGCCTTAGGTATCTTCTGATTGTTTTTTCCTACCATTTGACAAGTATGACAAGATTTACAGTATTTGGCAACATCACTTTTGAATTTTGGCCAATAGAAGTGAGTCAAGATCTTGTGATACATTTTATTAATCCCTAAATGACCAGCCAAAGGAGTTTCATGGGCCAGATTAAGTATTTCCTGTCTGTAAGGTTCTGGAACTACTATTTCATAGTTCACTGACCACTCATCACCAGCAGGTACCTCGAAAGGTCTCCATTTTCTCATAAGAATTCCATTTTTAATGAAATAACAGACAGGAACTTCAGTGACTTCAGTCTCATTTATGACCCATTGAAACAAACAGGAGATCTCAGGATCTTTTTCCTGTTCGACGACAAGTAACTGTCGTTTATCACCCTGATTAAGAGAATGAGTTGTTAAAAGATGATCACTATGATCAATACCTTCTGATTAATCTAAACCAAGAGTAAAAGTGACCTCATCAAAAGCCTGACCTATACAAACGTCAGTTGAAGGAATGCTGCCTTCTTTAACATCATTCTCAAGATCATCACCCTGATTAGAATAAAGAGAATGAGTTGTTAAAAGAGGATCACTATAATCAACACTTTCTGATTGATCCAAACAAGAAGTAAATGTGACCTCATCAAAAGCCTGACCTATACATATGTCAGCCAAGGGAATACTGTCCTTTTCAACTTCATTCTCAAGTGCTTTCTTTGCCATAGCTCTGGTAACTGTACAAGCTTGAAATATATCAGGGATTTCTTTTTCAATTGGATCAACTTTCTGATCCAAATTAGGCTTGTCAGTTACAAGTGGATTAGCCACAACCTTGTACCCAGCTAAGTCGTTGCCTAGCAATAAATCTATGCCCTAAACGGGTAAAACCGAGACTGTTCCGATTGTCACAGGTCCTGACACTAAGTCTGATGACAAATTTACACAATGGAGAGGAACATTAACAAAGCCGCACTCTACTCCCTGAATAAGAACACTTTCATTAGAAGAAGACTTCTCAGAAAAAGGCAAAGTACCTGACAATAAAAGACTCTGAGAAGCTCCTGTGTCCCTTAAAATTTTAATATGGGAGGGATTGGCTGAATCACCCAAGAGTGATATAGAACCCTTCAATATGAATGGTTCATAATTCTCCATAATAAAATCAGACTGGGATTTATTAGACCCAACAAATGTATTGCTTTCAATACATGACTGTGACCTTGACCTCTTGGAAAAAAGAGCATTTGGAACAGGTCTGTCCTGATTCTGATGCCTATTTTTTCATTTGTAGCAATCAGAAACAACGTCTCCTTTTTTCTTGCAAAAGTTACACGTCGGAAGAGACAAGGATTTAGAATCAAACTTCTCCGAAGTCTGATTTTTGAAAGTTGTGTTAGTTTGAGTTTTAGAAGGGCTTGAATTAGGCGGAAATACTTTTGTACCAAAAGATTGTTGAGTAGAAGTCTTGTTAACAAAAGAAACTTTATGTGTCAAAGAATATTCGTCAGCAGCTCGAGCAGCATTTTTCAAGGTTTCAATCTTATGCTCATCAAGATAAGTCCTAACATCACTACTGACACAGTTTTGAACTCTTCAATTGATATAATTTGCTTGAGATTTTGATAATTTTGTTTGACTTTCTTGGCTAAACACTATCTATCAAACATTTGCTCTTTTTCTCTAGCAAATTCGACATGAGTTTGTCCAGTTTCTTTTCTGTAATTTCTGAACTTTTGCCTATAAGATTTAGGAACTAACTCATAACCTCTTAAAATGCATTCTTTAACCACATCATAATCACCACTTTGCTGAACTGACAGTGAACAGTAAATATCACTAGCCCTACCAGAAAGTACACATTGTAATAACATGGTCCAATATTCTCTTGGCCACTTTAAATTTTCAGCAACTTTCTCAAAACGAATGAAGTATTTGTCTACCTCTTCTTCTCTGAAAGGGGACACTAATCTAATATTCCTTGTTACATCAAAATTTTGATTTGAAGTATGATGGAGCTTTTCACTTGCCAGCTCTAATTCTTTCATTTTAATTTGAAATTCTCTTTCTTCCTTCTCTCTGTCATATTGTAATTGTCTCTCTTTCTCCCTTTATTGTCTCTCTCACTCTTTCTTCTTTTTCAAATTGTAATTGTCTTTCTTTCTCTCTTTCTTGTCTCTCTCTTTCTTCTTTTTCATATTGTAATTGATTCTCTTTCTCCTCTCTCTCTGTCTATCAATCCGCATCTGCTCTTTTGTAATTCAATTTGATTCTCTTTCTCCTCTTTTTCATATTGTAATTGCTTTTCTTTCTCCTTTTCCTGAAATTCCATTTTTTTAAAACTCTAATTCTCTCTCTCTCTCTCTCTCTCTCTCTCTCTCTCTCTCTCTCTCTCTCTCTCTCTCTCTCTCTCTCTCTGAAATTCCAGCTTCTTCAACTCTAATTCCATCTGGAATTTTAATTCTAATTCCTTCAATTTAATGTCAGAGTCTGGTGTAGACTTACTGACTGGAATCAATGCACTTTGTTCCAAAACATCCTGTTCTACCAAATACTGAACCAAAATCTTTTTGATATCTTGTTTCGTTAAAGAAGCCTTGACTTCAGAAAGATCGTATTTTCTGGCAAGTTGAACCAACTCATCTTTTTTGAAAAGATCTAATTGCTCCTGGGTAGGATTAGAAAGAAATATTTCTACCTTAGATCTCATTTTGATACAAGCGTGTCAGTCTCACTAAAGACTTAAAATTTTCAAAAACTAGGGGAAATTCAAATTTAAATTCCAATTTATCTCAAATCTCAATCTCAATCTCAATCTCAATCCTAACGATAGCCACCAATTTCTATGTTACATGCTTAGGCTCGAATAAGCAACAACACAGAAAGAGTGAAAACTAACAAGCTTGTAAAACGTTAACATTGATTTTATTAAGTACAATTATTTTCATAAAGTAAATAAACTTACGATTTTAGAGAATCAAATCCAACATTAATCCAATATAGAATTCACAAAAATAATCCACTAATGGAATTGTAAGAGTCCTGATAAATAAATGTTCTAATAGTTCCAGGTTCGAATCTTGACGATGTAATCCAAAATGGCTGACAATGTCACGTGATACAGTTCTTGTTTTATTATCATCCAAATGAAATTATGAGCACATGTTTTCTCCTCCAAATAAGTAAATAAATCCTCTTGCTTCAATGAATTGACACAATGTCCAGTACAAGATAATTAAAATTAACACTCAAACATAAAACACAACTATTAACTTTAAAAGCCAAGATTCTACTAATTTTAGCTTCCAAAACACAGCTATATATATATAATTCCCTCGTAAACAAAAAAGGAATCATGTGATTCTGGAAGGTCATAGAAAGAAGCTACCTTCACTAAGTCACGTATTAATAAAATGATCCAAAAGATATTAAGCCACTAATTACTAAAAATAAAAAGATATTTTGGATCTAGCCAATCATTTCCAAGGCTTGTTTACACTCTCTAAAGAAGGGTCAGAAATGAGGTCAACAAGCCATGATCAACCTGTGTTTATTGCTAGAGTGTAGGTCAGCCTGAATTTTCTAGGAAAATCTCCCAATTAATGAATTTTAAAGCCAAAATGACAAATTTGGATCTGACAATTAAAAATAAATAAATTAAATCAAATATACGTAACATACTAAACGGTTGTATTGGTTAGCTTTGTAATATTCAAAACGGTGACAGCAACAACAAAGGTAGTCATGTTGTGAACGTCAGTCATATTTATCAAATTATCAATGACCAATTTTATTTAACATTAGAAAGGAATATGTCAATGAAATTGCTTCCAAATACAATCGCTTTTGCTTCACGGCCAAATTACCACAGACCATACAATTAGATAAGGAAGCTTAGTGGGAAGTAGATCTGATAATAATCATCTATTCTACTCAAACCATCCATATCAACGAAGGTCAAGACACTTTCTTGGTTGATATGTACGAACAAATTCAAGAATAGTGTAAAGGTTAGGTTGCTTCCCTTTTGGGGTGGGGTGATTCCAATTTATTTAAATTAATATAGAATACCCACCCTGGCTCGTTTTTGTCAGAAATCGGAATAGTGATAGATAGATGCAAAGCTCTAAGCCCTCAGTCAGCGGTGCCAACAATTAGATGAATATACAAATTGAAATTTAAAAAACAACAATTTAATATAATTCAAACAGTGGCCTCTCAAATACAATTGACGGCCTAGTTCATCCTTTGAATCAGTGTGTGAAATTTTCCCTTCAGTCCTGAGTCTTACTCATCTGTATGTTCTCTTCCCCTCCGTTCTTTTGTCTCCCTCCGTTCTCCATTTAACTTTTCCCTCTGTCTTTCCTCTTCTTTTTTGTCTCCCAGAGACTCGGGCCACAGCTGGGGTAATTCCCTCTGGTCCCTCAAACTTCCTTCTAACTTTTCTTGTCTCCCAGAGACTCGGACCACAGCACTGAGTACTTCCCTCTGGTCCCTAAAAGATTCGGAAGAATACATACACGGACATTAGCAAAGCATTAACCTTTTGCTACATAACACACACTAACATAAGTATCATCAGATAGGCCATTACCGTTTTCTGGTGACGCATTCGTGTCTATCGAAATACACATTCTCCCTGCTGAATGTACACGGTATACATATAAATTCTCAATCTTATTATATACAAAACAGTATATATAATCAGACTCATTTCTGTACATGGCATTTCTACAAGTGTACGTATATGTATATGTACGTTCATGCTCTGATATATCCATACACATGATACTCCTATAAGTATACACAAATAGGCAAATTCCTATGCTAATGTTGCACACTGTAACATTATACAAAGTTTATAATTCAATTCAACATTTCCAAATCAATAATATCAAATGAATACATGCATGAGGTTGCTACAAATTAACCTAATAACTAATTACAATATTAATTCTATACATCACATCACATCAGATATATTTAAACTTAAGATTCTAATGTCTAGCACGCCTAACTCAATTCATATTGGAGGTTGGTTCCTAATGATCAGACGTCGCCCCTCCCAACCGTCTGTCAAGGATGTTTATGATAAAATTGGACGATGCCTTGTTCCAACAAGAAATCGCCACTCGATTAACTCGCTGGACACCTCAGACATATTGCCGGCGATAAATTATAGCCTCAGGTTTTAACATACCCAAGCTAACATCTGGTTTCTTCTATACCGTGACAAATAACTTGGACAAAAAAGCTTTGCCAGCCAGCCAATCATCAATTGAACACCAATACCAAGGGAATTACCACACGTCACTAGCTTAAACTTCAACATCGTGTCGAAACGAATACAGGATTTTCCCAAGATCAGTTTTTTCATGGCACTGGACAAAAATAGCTGAAGTGTTGAAATTGAGTACAATAAAATTGCTCACGGTCTTCTGACGGCGAAATGATAGTCATTAATTTTTGTCATAGTTCGCTTGCTATTTTGGGTGGATACATGGCTTTCTCTTATATGAACTACAGTTGCAACGACGATCGATTATATTAGTGTTTTCGCCTACATTGTCAAACTGAATGAAGGAATATGTGTATTATTTGTGTACTGGGATGTTGTCGAATTCAATATCGTGGGAAAGACAGCCACTCCGTCGCTTAGATGTCATTCCATTCAAAGTGGAGTCTGCTATAGCTGCTTACAATCAAGGAGGAAACACGTGTCATGCTCACCAAGATTTTCTACATCCATAAATCATGTTTTCGAAAGGCATCATCCATCTGAAAACCAATGGTGACAAGACGTTTTCACGCTTCAAAAGACGCAACTTTTCTGCAAACTATTTTTTCCAAAGTCATAAGCAGGTAACATGTGTTACTTTAAACTGGAAATGACCATTTGTGCGGCCAAGACACCCGTAGAACACCGCTTCACACTTCTGGCAAGGCAATATTTCCTCCTCTACGTCGCAGCAACAACAAGACAGAAACAGATGTCTAAAACCTTTCAGGTCTGATAATCACGTTTAGAACAATATTCAGTAAAGAAGAATACAGTTGTAGAGAATTGGACGTTTGTGATTAATGAGAAGGAAAAGGATAATATAACGAGATTCTTATAAATGTTACAATTCAGAACTCGCTCTGTTTGTAAAAAGTAGAATTTCATCCTCTGTCGTCGTTGACCAACACAGCACCTACTAAACTGAAATCAAAGTACAATTTGACGGTTATATTGATCTGAATAAATGTTACTTGTACCTAGTGTCCAAGTTCTCGATGTGACATGCAAGAATCCAGATGCCGATGCCAGAGTAACATCCGTAAACACTTTCATGCATTCGTTGTTTAGCCTTGTGAATTTATACTTTAATAAGCAACTTTTAAAACAGCAGCATAGATACATACCTTTACCGAGCTTACATAGAAAAAATGTATGGACTCCGCGATAAGAACCTAACACTTGGGAGAAGTTCAACAACACAGAGTTGATTGTGAATGATGATGCTCACATTTTTAGATTTAATGATCGTTGAATGTTTTCTAAGAACAGCTACACAAAATGTGCTCATCGACAGCGTCAACAGCGCAGCCCCAAACGTAGTAATGAATCATATTCTTTACGAATATACAAAAGTTAATCGAGATGGCCAAATGTTGTGCACCAAACCCTGTGAACCTATTTTTAACTTTATCCAAAGAAATGCCGTATTTACGCAATTAAATATAGGCCCCGAGTGGACGAGTGGTCTAAAGCGCTTTCCGTTACGGATCACTGCCGTCTCACCTCTGTATGTGTGGGTTCGAGTCTAAGATTCGGCTAATGAATGTAGTTATGTGAGAAAGCTTGTCAGTAGCTTCTCGTGGGTCGGTGGTTCTTTCCGGGGTGTTTTCCCGGGTTCTTCCTCCACCAATAATACTGGCCGCCATGTATAGCCTATCGTGTGCTGAAAAATGGCGTTAAACCCTAAAACAACAAGAACAACAACGCAATTAAATAATGAGAGAATACATACGTTGACATTTTGGGGTATAATATTGTTTTTATTTTCTTCATCAACGCAACCTCAACGTTTTCGTTGAACGTGTAGCACTTTGTGAGGACTCTAGATACAATAATAAACTGGAAAGATGGTTTTATTATTGCTAATTATTTTCATAGCTCAGAATTGCATCGACTGCAAAACGACTATATGTTAGGTAATTGGAAGTCTAATCAGACTACTGCACAATGTTTTCAGTCTTGTCAATAGGTTCGTGTTTGTCAGTTTGTATTCCTGTTTGAGTTAGAGAAGCTTCATTATATTGCTAAAATGTTTAGTTAAATAAAATGTTGTTGTTAGTTTGTCTTTGCAAAAGCAGACATTTTGTTTGATCTTTGCAGTCCAAATCTAAGGGATATATTCGTTCACGTTCGTGCTTATCACATTTAAATCGGCGCGTTCACCAAACGTTTCAACGCTGAAGAATGCGAAACCAGAATATGAGCGGCAGATTAAGTCAACTTTGTTGATCCTGGAGTATGTGCAGTATCTCATGGTTCAAGTTGAAGATATGCATCCCAATAAGAGAACTTTCAAAAGTGAAATTGGCTGTTTCAAGACAGCTAAAGAGTTAGTAGTCTCCTTATTAGAGGAGGAAATACAGAAAGAAGGAAATCATTTTCTGATGAGAAGATACAGAATAGACATTTGCAATATATATTTTTGAGGGCGACTGCAAAAAACGAGAAGCGTGAGCCCTCGTTTCATCAGTGGAGAACTGATAAAAAGAAATCGAACGATTCTCACTTTTCACTTCTCGTAATCCTAGGTGTGGGGTTCAAGCGAGTAAGATCTGTAGAGTCCGCCCTAGGAGGTGCAGTCGCTAATGGAAAATGCTGGCGGAAAAAATAAACGGCCCTTTTCAGAGACACCCAAATCTCACGAAAAGAGATATACTGCTCTGCATTATTTCAACACTATCTGTTGTGTGTTTTTGAATGTTTGTGATAGTTCACAACTAAGTCTTTGAGCACTTTATATTGATTGTATGTGATAATATGTTTGTGTGTGAATATTTTATCTATAAACACTTTCTTACCCTTATGTGATAGTATGTCTGTATGTATGCAAATATAGCGTATGTGTAATCACACCTATTATTTTCGTTTAATAATAGTGTATGTATGTGTTGAATAGTATATGAAAACTTACGTGCTGAATGGATATCATAAACTAGGTGCTGAATAGTAGGGTGTCTGTTCGCTCGTATATCAAAAGGCGGGTGCTGGATAGTATGTCAAAACCTACGTGCAGGGTAGTATAGTGTATAGTGTATGCTAGATTGCACGCAAAACGCGTGTAATGTAATAGCATGGTGACCTTTAATGTTTCACATCATTACCTTTTGACGCTATTCATTTTCTACCTGGAAAGGATCTATAACAGTCCTAGTGTTAACATTACATTTCTCGTACGTCCACCTATGAGTATTTTTAACATACGATTTCACGTTAAGATTCCAATAAGACTTTACCCACACCCCAACAGTGAAATAGTATGACCCCAGTTTGACGCCCAATCACCCCACATTATTCCTTATATAGAGCTAAAAACACCCCCCCCCCCAAACCCGCCACACACAAAGAGAAATATAAATGAAAATAAAATAATCAAGCAAGAAGATCGCCTATGCTTACATGTAAGGAAGTAATTATCTTTGAAATGTAAACTGAATAGTGTTAAAATATGGAAAGATTGTTTAGTAATTACCAAGATACGGATGTTATACAGCTGCATTATACAAAATGATCAATTAACATAAGAAACGTTATGTTATGACCAATTCTGTCTGAGACTTCAGCTTTTGCTGAATGATGCTCTCTGTGTGACATTAAGGACATACAATTCTGCTTTTGTTGCGGATTTAATGTCATAACACTGACGCAGTGCATTCAAGTCAAATAATCAGACCAATGATGTGTTCCGATACATGTACGTGTTATGTTTCATTTATTCTAACAGGATATGTACATATGCCTTACCTTTTAACAAAGCACCGAGACGAAGAGCCCAATCATCTCGTTTACATCTCAAGGTATCGGCATACCTCTCGAACCGATGGAGATAACTATCCATGTTATCTTTTTCATCGTCGAAAAGGTAATATAGAGCCTCTTAATTTGCTAGAGGCAGAATTTGGTTCTCCTTGTCTAGCATTTGCTTTTGTTTTCGCTGTATCTCTGGGAGTCAAACCCTTAGACGGATTCCCGGACCTATCTTTAGAAACCACGTTCTGAGTTCCACCATGTGGCGAAACGATCTGCCTACTTAGCCATGTCCTAACATATGTGAACGCTTTTTCCTTAAGAAATTTGTCGAACCCCCGCCCTACTATACTTAATAACTGATCTCTCTGAGCAAGAAATCCACTAAACTCTCAAACCTTTAATCCAATTTAGTACATTAAATCCAAAGTTGGAAATAATTATATATTCTAGCGATAAATTGCCAAAAGGTTTTCTCCTTCTCAGGTTTAATATACCTAAAACAAATTCCAGAAACCTTGCTCTGTCAATTCATACCGTTTTAGTAAAGCTCAAATGCATCGCTACTAGGAAGTCACGAGTATACTTCGATAGCCTTACCTTTTAACAAAGCAATGAGATGAAGAACCGAATCATCTCGTTTCCATTTTTGGTTATCGGCATACCGATAGAACCGATGGAGATAACTATCTATGTTATCATTTTCATCGTCAAAGAAAGGTAATTTAGGGCCTCTTGATTTGCTAGAGGCAGAATTTTGTTCTCCTTGTCTAACATTTGCTAACTCTAATTGTCGTTCGTACTATCTTTATTTATTTCCTTCTTTTAACTCTAATGGATAACCTTGCCTGTCTTTGTAATTCCAATCTTTCCTTTTTGAGTTGTTGCTCCATTTCCAATCTTTCCTTTTCTAATGCCCTTTTTTCTTATTCGAATTGTTGCTCCCATTTCAATTTTTCCCTTTCCAATTTCCTTTTGTCATTTTCGAGTTGTTGCTCACTTTCTAATCTTTCCCTTTCCAATTCCATTCATAATACCAATCTTTCCTTTTCCAATTCCCTTTCTTTTGCTAGTTCTTCATTTATGAATTTTCAGAGTTTTTTCCCCTTTATATCCCAGTTATTTTTCCAACTGAGCTACTTCCTTCAGCGAAGTCATGATTGTTTGCTGATAAGAACCAAGTACAGTGGTTTAGAGGTTGTCAAACTACAATTAACAGATATCAAGACAGCACAAACTAAACCAAGATGTGCTTGTAAGGAAACTCGCACCTACTAAAAGACACTTGTCAAAAAATCCATCACGTGCAGCATGCCTATGGTTTAAATACAGCATATTGGCAGTTCATTCAATCCAAAGCATCCCACTTCTGAAACCAATTGTAACGGGATAGACCTAAATGGATGCTTGGATCGAATGATGACACAACACAATGTGATGAAAGCATCCTTGTATTTCGTTGACGATGTTTGAGTCTTCTAAATCCCAGCCATGCCATTGTCGTTTCGCCTCCTCCGTTTCCGTTATATGGATACATTTGTATTTTTTTTACGCACAATTAATGTAACCATACAATCTTTTACCGAGTATCGACACTTGATAGGCTTAATAGTGCGTGAGGGCTAGTGTGCTCTCATGCATGAATTGGTAGTGGTACACTAAGGAGCACGCTTTGTTAGAAATATACGTCATTGTAAGGATTGATTTCTACCTCCTAGATAAACAATTGTCGAAATTTGTTTACAGTAGCGGCGTAACATATCCAGATTGATTCGACAATACTTTAACATTTCTTCCTAAGGGCATAAAAGCGTGAGAGTGTTACCATGCGTAGAAAGCAATATGTTGTTCGTTGTGCTTATTGTCGAGGCAGACAATTAGGAGCGTTGATTGTCTTCGTTCTTGATAATGTGTGGAACATACCCTTTGGCCACTTCTGTCATTTCAAATATTTAAGTCTTTCAATTAAATAGCTTGGCCAAATAACTCCTGGAATTTTTAAACTGTACAGTCGAACTTACATCTACATGATTTTGGCTACCTTCATGGTGACTTTGGGGCTATGTATCCCAAACAATTGTAAGCTGTCTCCGTTGTATAGCAAAGGCAGCCTCCATAACTTTCAATGTCATCTTGGTTCCAAGTATCGCCGATAGGGTCTAAGATCCATCGAGCAAAATTAAAAAGAGTGTTGAATCCTTGGAAGATTTTTCGAAGTCCTCCTGGAATCTTGCTACAGTTGGGACAATGAAATGATTTGGTTTCTTAGATGCGCTTCTTGCAAACTAGATGAGCGATTCAGAAATTAGGAATGTGAGTGCCGGTCTCTTGCATACATCCGAAATAAAAAGGATGAAATCCGCTTGTGTCTTTTTCGATTTTTCATCTACCAATTCAGGATTTTATTTTTGGAGGATACATTCATGTTCGAAGTTGACAAATTAGCCACAAAAATCACATCGTTTATTCCCTTGACAAACGTGAGCATCGAATGCGTTGGTACTCGCGTGGACGATTTGTCCACAGATAGAGCTAAATCGCAATAATTGACGATCGTTTTTCTCTGGTCAACATTGTGTCATTCAGTGCTGTTGGTTAGTTGGCATTCCATACTAACGGAGGCAACTCATGAAATCTATTAGATATCGCTAGGAAAAGCATCAAAATATCTTCTCGATCTACCTTAGTTTAACATATCAGAACTTTGTCTATTGTAGATGATGGACCCCTTTCCCACAGGATTTCCAAACCTTCCATATAGTGACGTACTGAGGTCAAATCAAAAACTTTAACTAAGTTCCCGCCCGATTTTATTTAGCCACATGTAACTTTGTTTCAATTTTTCCCCAAATGCCATAACATCACCCATGGTAAATTCTCCTAGAGGCCATCAGCTTCATATGCAGCAATAGAGACAATTTTGTAATCGGGTTAGGGAAAAAGTGGCAAAAGTATATACACCCATTAATGTTAATTTATGCATGGCTACCATTATAAGCTATATGGGAAATTGCTGGCAGTGGTTACTGTAAATTCTGACCTTACTGGCAAAAAGTGGCAAAAGTATATACACCCATTAATGTTAATTTATGCATGGCTACCATTATAAGCTATATGGGAAATTGCTGGCAGTGGTTACTGTAAATTCTGACCTTACTGGAAAATTACTGGCACTATTTCCCGTCCATTTTGATCTCAATGGAAACCTACTGGCACTGGTTACCGTCCATTTAGACCTAAATGGAAAATTACTGCACGTGTACAATACGTGATTTTCTCACACTCTGGTCTATTTAGACAACAATGTAAAATTACTGGGCAGTTGTTTCATGTGTATATTGCACGATTTTTAAACAAGCGGTTTATCAATATCCGCACACTTGAAACATACACGTGGGACTATGTACATGGCATCCACTTAACGTGAAGTTGTTGTACATGTCTGTTAAACGCGTTATTGTGGCAAATGATAACCTTATCCACTGGCCATTCCAGCTTATTAGACTTTAAATATGTGATGTTATTGACGGATTTTAAACAAACTACACGTGGACAGGTATCGGCTGTTAACTGCTTGAACCGAAAACATCAATATTCAAGTCAATGATTGTATTGAGTAGCAGAGCAGGTATTTATACCAGTAACAAAAGCTACTAAAATTCTTCGTCCATCGTTGAACAAACAAACCGCTTAAGCAGCTGGAAATATAGCCGAAAGAACTCAAGATCTTTAAACTGGCATAGCTGCTGATCAACTACAATAGCGGCAATAAATCCAGCAAAACCAATTGAGGGTATCAATTAAGTCCGTGCTGAGATCGGTCATATTAGGGATCTTGTTGCACCATTACTATGACCTGTTAGAAAACCACCTGCCAAAGTTAGCGAAGTAGGTTTACTAAAACTTCGAGAAAGTCCTTTTGCGATTGCATCAGTGGGGCATTCATTTCGTAGTATTTTGTTAAACCCAGAGACCAATGATGTTTAAAAAACTGGACTAATGTTTTTTTTGTTTATTATCGAAAGTACCATCGTGTAAGACAAGTCAGCGATAAATATAAGGATGAATTTGAATGAAATTGAGAGGCATATATTGAAATTTATGGTAAACTTGTGAAAAATGATGATACCTTATATGCAGCAAATGAATGATATGGATTCATTAGCAATGGTGTGATGGCATCGTTTGACAGCGCCACATATATCATTGATTGTAGAGAAATCGAAGCATGCGTCAATACCGTCGATAATTGTAGGACTAGTCCGATACATCGATGACAATTCACTGTCCCTCGGTCCGTCCATGACGTTCGCGAAGGCCATTACTGACCATCCTGACGATAGGCAGTATATTATGGTATAATTAACACAGGTTAGCTCTGTTAATCCACAACCAGTCGAAATGATGGCTCAAGTTCAACCCGTCGCTGATTTTGAGTTCTAATCCATAATTCAACCTGGTATTTTGAGCACGATGATCTCGGATTAATGTCGATGGTTGATTTTCATGTGTGATACTACTGTCACATATCTTTGGATTCTGTAGACTTGTTAGAAAAGATATATTCGGAGCCAAACATACACCTGCACCGGTTCGAAGGGCCACATATATCGATGCTGTGATTGATGGTTGTGGTGCTGGTAAAATAATGCTACCAAACTAATATTATGGATGCTAACAATGACTCCATCAGTAATAGAAGAAGCGCGTTTGTTATCGTTCATGAAGAGTGGTGGTAAATCAACGCTGTCGTGGCAGACAATGACTACAGACAGCTCCAGGTACAGCAGGAATGACATGACATTGGTGCGGGTAATCGATGGGAGAAAAGCGTGACGTTTCTTGACTTGTCAGATCTTACAAGTACACATAACTTGTCGAGTTAAATTTTAATTTAATTCTCATGCCTAAGAAAAGTTGTATATCTTTGAGTATAATATTATTAAAATGCTTTAAATCATCTTTTGAATATACTATTACAAGAATGCTTGAAATCAGCATTTGAGTAGACAAATATTCATCATCATCATCATCAGCCACAGCAGCAACAGTCTCTTGACCTAGTGTGGTCGTTGCGGCACTGTAGACTAATATTAGAATGCTTGAAATCAGCATTTGACTATAATATTATTAAAATGTTTGAAATTTAGAGTTCATTATTTTCATTTCTAAAGAACTGGTTTAGACATTTTACCGTAGTTGGCTAGAAAGAATATGTGAAACTGTCAACCCCAAGGATACACACGTAGGTCATATAATGTACATTATTAACTTACTACTTATTAAACGATTGCATTTCATTAAGAAAAGTGACAAACATAACAGCAACACATTCCAGCTTGGCATACTAATGACATCAGTAATGATTGTATTTAACAAACACCAATACTTGTCCACAACTCAAGATGCATGCTAGCGGCAGCTGTAATGATAGGTCTGATAGAATTCAATCCGAGACAAAATCTGTTCAAAGTTATGTTTTGAGTTATTACATCTATCAAGGCCATATCATGTTTGTCTTCCTGGCTTATGATTTTCTTTTATCAGATTTCCTTACAATCAGTTAGGCTGAAATATATTTAATAGGTAATTGGAAATGAATGTACTGGAAACATGACAACGTGACTGATAAATCATACATTTAGCAGATAGGATTCAATGGCGTTTATTAATATACAAATATAAGGACAATTGTAGCAAATGTGTATATTTAATCGCGATCTTTGTTGCCGTTGAAGAATTGACACATTTGCGGTCATCACCATCGTTATTTTTATGTACAATTTAAATCTTTGATGGCTTTTTATTATTTATAATTCAAAGAACAAAAACCAACAACAGATATTAAACGTTACTGACAGTAGTATTTCCCTAACTGAAAATTCGCTGTATTATTTAAGATCCATACTGTAAGGACGTTGCCTTGGATACAGATCTTAATGTCCCATAATTGACGTAATACGTTGCCTTGGATACAGATCTAAATGTCCCATAATTGACGTAATACGTTTGCTAAATGTCACAACGAGCTCAGTACAATATGTATATAATAGGCATAAAATATACATAACAGCCAGTATGCTCGAAAATAAGATTACAAGTAATTTGTACAGGTATTAATAATATATAGTTAATGACACCAGTAATTAGAATAGGTAATAATGTGCTTTACATCGAATTACACTAGTCTCTACCTACAGGAGCTGCTTGAGACTACGATTACTAAACATTTCAGAGCTGAGATTTTTATTAGAAGACCAGTGAAATCAGGTTCGATTTTGAAACAAAAGAATTTCATCTTCCCTGTTATCCGTTTAAGGCAATAGTAGTCACCACATAGTTTAGTTGTAATCTGTGCCAGGCCTGAAACTGGCTGGTAGAGGGAATTTGCAGGAAAAATATAACAACATTTTTGACATTATATTTAGGATACATGAACATTAGACACCATTATATTTGGTGGAACGGTTGATACGATTCTTTTCGTGGGCAATCAAGTTACAGAAAATCGTATTTTGATATGACTTAACAACGACTGTTTCAAAAATTATAACGACGGATATGTGATTATATTTTGTAATAATTGCATCGATTCTATTAGAACATGCGTGGATTGAGCACGTGCTGTTAAAATTCGTAACATAACTGACTAATGTACTAATAAAATACCGTGTGAATGTTGCAGCCATACACAATGTAATCGCCGGATATTGTGCTACTAGGAATGTACGGCTTCTCAAAGAAGTCCTGTAACTCTGAAATACGTGCATTATATTAAACACTATATTGATGGCATATTCTCTTTTTTGTATCTATTTGATTGTTGCATTTGTACAAAAATTCATTTAAAGAATTTATGTTTGACGATTTACAATATGTCAGTATTGCAATATTATTGGCATGCTGTGTACAGTTATTAGGATGTGAATTTAGCTCAAGTTTTCAATACGATTTTGTGTCCTATGCATAGAAGCTTTGTCTTTCATTCTTTCTGATCTCTATATTAAAATGTTAAATACCGTCTATATTTGCAAACAAAATATACCCAGATCTACGGTCGCATAATGAGCCTACAGATCATGGTCTATGTTGTGTTCTTTTAACTCCATACAAACTACACATACCCATATTTGCTGGTACATTATGTGACGGCAGATCTGGTTCTGTGCGGTTTGCAATTGTACTCGACGTGTAAAGACCGTAATATAAAATAGGAGCCCAAGAATGTATAATACCTGGCATGCCGCTTTAAACAGATTTTGCATTTTACCCACGATTCACAGAATTTGGTAACTTTCATTGTTCTAAACAAAATATCTATCGAAAATTCAACCACAATTAAAGAATATCCAATACCGAAATATATTGACAACAGGAAACATATATGACATGGCTATTAAAGAATAATAACAGATTAAATTAGTTGAAACGAAGGTATCCATGTGCACTGTATTTCCTTGCCTATAACACGCAGCGCCGGATTAAGCACCGTGGAGGCTCATAGGCAGTCAAACTTTTGGGGCCCCAGACCCACGGTCACGGTCTCATGGGCAGGGCCCATAGAAGTCGCGGGGCCCATAGGCAGTTGCCTAGTCTGCCTAATGGGTAATCCGGGACTGATAACACGAAACAACAGCTAATAGTACGCATGCTCAAGGGTAAGAACCCGACTTAAATCTTTGCATAATTTTACATATCCAATTGTCTATAATCACTACCACCACCATACCAAAAGATTTAGTTTCCTTTTCTGAAAATACAGCTCTAATTTCTTAATTGCTCAACATGTATTGCATTTTCTGATGCAAACCAGTGTTCCGTCTATGCACGGGGACAAACTTGAAAGAAACTAACATCGACAATGTAATTTCTTTTAAAGTTGTTTTTTGCCATCACTAAAATAGAACACCTGTAAATATTTTAAATGGTAAACAACTCAATCATCTTTGTATTTCCTGGAAGACGAAGACTTAAAAGTTAGCTAATTTTCATACTTGATGTACGAGTAGTTTTTATTAGATATTGAAAAATACTCCGGTGATGCATGTGATTTAATGGGATACTGGTTAAGTATAAGAGACAATTTATGTAAATAATTCATGATCAGAGAATCAAGGAAATACATCGCGGTTAACAAATAGGATGACAATTAAAATATTAATGATTAAGTCAGAAAACAGTTTTTTTTAATACACAGAATCTAGCTTGCCGCTTAGCCTTCTTATATTTACATTTTTAGTGCAAGATTGATGACATTTCGCAATAATTTTACCATAAACAAGGGAATGATTATTCTTACTTAAGAATACGATTAATGCAATGATTCGAATAATAAAGTTACATTTCTCTATCTTGGTGTAAAAAATATGTAAAAAAATTAATCTTAGAACATGAATAATATATGTAAATAAATAATTCATAAAAGATTTGTGATACTCACCATGAAAGCATTGGCCAAAGCATAAAGTTAATAAACTACTCTGCGAAAGGTAAATGCTAAAACACACACACACACACACACACACACACACACACACACATGCGCGCGCGTATACATTTATCATCGTTACTATGAATTTTTGAAAAGAAAACACCGTTGCTAGAAACATACATATCATTGCAGGAACACCAATTTAAGAACAAATACCCTAACAGCGGTCAATTTTATATTTGCAACGGCAAAAGTCACCGTTGCAGCGAAGAAATGTAATATTTCTATGATAATGTCAAACCATTGTATTGTACCGGCAGTCTGCGTCCTTATGGTACACTTTTATCGGTTGGCGCATTATGTGATGGTAGTTCGGGTGTACTCTGTTCGTAGTGGGGAAATAGGCAAACAAACAACGTAGACATTGATTTATCGGCACATTCAATGACTATAGATTAGGGTCTAGCATGTTCGCAGTTAGGTGCCAATTTTTGACTGGAAAAAAAATACCACGGAGCATGAAACATTACCAGGTTTTAATGTTGATATCTTCACGAATGGAGAGGACCAATAACTGGCCTACGATGTCAAAGGTAGCTTAAAGATGAATAGAATCATTGTTGATTGTGGACTAATAAAGAAGCCTTATCCTGCATCCAACAGACAGAAACTTAATTACATTTTGTTTGCTGTTTAGAGGTATTAAAGTTTCGTGTTATTAACGCTAAGCCATCATTTAATTTACGTTTGAAAATTCTGTGTAGTTTACTCCTACTGCTTTTGCACTGTTAGGAAGGAAACACACAAATGCCGTTTTCTTATGAAGAGTCTTGGAAAAGTTTATATAATGGTAAGCACGGTTACCATGCAAAAAAAAAAAAACATTCTCAAATTTATGGCAAAGAAGTTTTTCTAAACAAATTACCTCCTTTGTCATGAAGAACATTTAATCTAAGAAGAATAAATCACTTCCAATTGTCTGCCATAAATCTCGGTGAAAGTAATCGAGAAGTTGAAGGATTGACGCAAATATCGTTTTTTTTTTCTTCTTCAAAGAAATTGACTACTGTCAGCCATTATGGAACCATATAGCTACATCAGGTGAATTTAACGGTAGATATAAGAATAGCTGTATTGATTCGTCAGTGAATCAGATATTCAGAGCTAGTGTAAATATCAAAGGTTAATTACAATTCGAGCGCATCATATACTGACTAAGCCAAATACATGCAAGAGAGATAATAAATAAAAAATGTAGTATCTTCGATAGTCGACAGTCGACGTGATCAAAGGGCGTTGGGGGTATTTAAAAAGTTCAGAATATTTTGTTGCATATTTCTTTGTTGTTGGCACAGGTAAATCATTTTAATGCTGATCGATAAAGAACATAACGTTCTAAAAGAATCCTAAGATGCAAATACTGAAAGCTGTATTCGTGCTGGTATATGTGACGAACATGACAGTTACGTACAAGTGTCGGGAAAGGAGAAACAAATATGTTGCTAAGCAAATCAAGGCGTTCTTAGACTCTCTGACTGACAAAAGACCAACTTGTATAAAGTTTGCGGATGTAATTCTCTGTCATATACTGTAAGTTGGAGGTGATTTCATCGTTTTAAAGATGGCCACAAATCCATTAAAGATGTTGGAGAGTGCAATTAAGAAAAAAAATCCAAGTTAGGTAGATAAATAAAAAATCTGTATGTTTGTAATGCATATCCATATAAACTAGATTTTTATTATATTTTTTTCTAAATTTATTTGTGTTACCTTGACTTGGTGGCTTTGCAGTGTTGTACAGACACAAATCTTGATTTTGTCTGAATTTTCTCTGCATGTTTCAAGAAAATAATTATAGGTGCAGGATTTGTGGAACTTGTAGAAACAACAAATGAACTGATGTATACAAAAAATTTATTTTATACTCAGGTCATACACATTTACCAAAAACTTTGTATTAAACAGATTATAATTTTCTATATATCTCTATTTAAAATGTTTAAACACAAAACAATTATATTTCAATGTTATGTATATAAAAAAAATCCTAATTGTAATTCATATAACTGAAAGGATTTCCAAAGGGTAATGCAAAATAATATATTCTTCTTACATGCACACATCAAGTATTTTAAAAATCATTTGCAGAGCTAAACATAACGAAAGCATGCATACAGGTACACCCCATTTAAAGTTGCTGATGCATGCATCAAAAGTATGATGTAGAGTGAAAATATATACTCTAGAGTTAAGCTATTATTTACATAGCCATAGTAATAAATGTATTTAACATGGACAAAAATGATCAACAAAGTTTAACAAAAACAAAGCTAAGGTTTATTTATCTAACTGCAACTGAAAACAAACAGTAGATAAAAACATTTTTAAAGACCGTCTTCACCATAATACTACAAGGTAGATTCAATTGAACTGCAACACCAACAGCTCACTCATTTGACTCCGTCTGTTGAATTATCTCCATTTAAACTTTTATTGTTTTATTGCTATTATTATCACGTGCATTAAATATGTTAAGTACTATCAGTTGGTAGTTGCACATGATAATAATAACAATAAAATGCAATAACATATTTTAACAGCACAAAAAATATTTTTTTTATAAAATATCCTGTAATTTATGTGTTCGTTGCAGATGCAAGATCTGATTCGTTTGATTAACAACATAATAGATTTATTATTGATGCGTTCGTTGACAAACCAACATTGTTTGACATTGATGTTGTGGACTTAGCATTAATGATCATTATGATCAGCGATCTAACAAATAAAAAATGATATATTAACAAAGTTGTAAAATAAAAACATTTTAAAAAAATAATTGATTTTATATCATCGCGGTATGATTTTATATTATTTTCATTGTTTTTTATGCTATTTTTCATTGATGTTTACCCTCAATATCTGTTGTTGAGTTAAGATATTTATTATATAACAACTTTGAAAAAATATTCTGAGAGAACCATCTAAATATGAAATTATTTTTCATCATGTTCTCGTTGGCAAACCAATAATTTCGAACTTGTCATCATTCTGAGAGAACCATCTATTAAATGATAGATGTTATCGTTGGCAAACTTGTCATCATTCTGAGAAAACCATCCATTAAATGATAGCTGTTCTCGTTGGCAAACTTGTCATCATTCTGAGAGAACCATCCATTAAATGATAGATGTTCTCATTATTGTGATCTAACAACATTATTATTATTATTATTATTATTATTACCAAAAATTTCCTGATTATTATAGAGAATGCCGCTCAAAAAAAGTCTCAGTGGAAATGATACTGATAAGACTGATGCAAGGTAACGTTCCAATTCAGGATATTGCAGAACAATACAAGATTGGATGTAATAGAATTTATAAGATTTGGAAGGTTCCAGTTCCACAACCATTTACCAAACATGTTGTCGATGAAGATCTTGAACTTATTGACAAAATGATGAATGATACAGTGAAAGCTGTGGTTGAAAAACCTAATCAGAGATCATCGCCTGATCAAGGATCACCACTCGATCAGAGATCACCACCCGCATCAGATCAGAGATTAACCGAGATTATACAAGAACAACAAAAGCAACTCAATGAATACCATCGTAAGAATAAATTGCTAATACAGCAGTGCTCAATAAAAACTAATGATTTGCAAAATAAATATTCTATGTTAAGATCCGCGTATGAAAATCTAAAATCTAACTATAATAAAGTATCTTCTGATAACAACAATTTGAAAACTAAGTACGATGACTTAGAGTATGATCATAATGACCTTAAAACTAAGTGTGATCGATTAAAGTCTGATAATAACACTCTGCATTCCAATCTAGAACAAGCTCAACAACAAAATCAAATATGGGCTGCAAAATATAATCGAATCAACGCAGAATATATGGCAACTGTAGATGAGATCAATAAAATACATATGGACCTGCCTGATGAAGGCCAGAGTGCAACTCCAAAGAAAAAGAAAAAAGTAAATGACAATGATGTTCCAAAGTTAATTCTTTCACCTGAAGAAGCTGTTATCGACAAAGAGATTGAACGAGTCAAAAAGAGACAAAAAGAGTTAGCACCTTTTTTTAAGCAACAACGATTACATAAAGAACAAAAAAAACACAAGAACAAACTAACAGGCAAGAAGAAGCTAAAAGACAACAAGAAGAAGCTGCAAAATCTAATACTATAATTTGGTATGATGTAAAACCAAACATTAAACCAGCTTAGTCATTAGATTTTTATCGCAAAAAAAATATGAAAAATTGAGATAAACAGATACAGCTAAAACAGCTATATAATATTTCTTTTCTCTAATTTTTCTTGCAGCCGGACTCGCGCTATTTCATTTCGGTTCTCTAACATTTTACAAATAAGTTTTCCACCATCGGGCAACTTTTGCATAACTCGAAATTATAAAGTTTGACTTTTATTTGTGTTAGTTTTTTTTTTTTGTATGATGGATAATAGCATTGTTTATTCACTCTTCTGTGAATTTAAGATACATTATAATTATATTTTAATTTAAATATAAGTTATTTAATTATATGGCTGAAGATTTTCAAGCGTTGACTTTAATATGTTATGGATATTTCACTGATAAACCAATCATCGATGTAATAAATAATGAAAAACACTTTTTACTTCCGTTGGATCGAATGGTCACATTTATAGTACATCATGGTGAGATAATACCGAGCATCGATGATACAATTAAATCAAACCTAACATCGCTATCATTAGTTGTAATCATAAGAGAGTTTTGAAAGAGTTTCAACGTCGTATAAAATACCTAGACGATAATGAGAACAAATATAATTATGAATCTTACTGTTATCTAAAGGTCGCATAAGAATCAGATGAAATAGATTGTCATACCTCAGCGTTTATTGATTTCGGTGACAAATATGTAAGAGTATATTCTATACCGGAGATTGGATTCTGTGTAAACGATAAAACTCTTCAACAGTTGGTGCTCCACATTATACTGAAATGAGTGTTTTTCCTTTGAACTTCGTCAGAAACTCCTCTACGGTTGGTTCTTCTATACGACTATAATATTTCGGTTTTATAGTACAATAGTAACGATCTATAGTTTTTCCCACCGCAATTACCACATATTTGATACGGTCCTTTTACACCCTCGCCTCTACTTAAACAAGGCCTTGTACCGGTGTTTGGGTTTTTCCTAATGAGATAACCGTGCACTCCACAGTACTCACCATAACGTTTTCCCACAAGGGGTTTTTGAGCCTACTGGCAGCCATTTACAATTATATGTTCCAGTTTGGAATGGCATATATAATTAAATATAATTTAAATAGAAATTTGATTTATTTTTCTTTGCCTAAATAGTATATTTAAGTAATTTTTTAAATTTGACTTTATATATATATATATATATATATATATATATATATAACATAACAGCTATGACAACGACGAGATATTCACGTCATCAAAATGTCAGAGCGCTCCTTGACAAATATTACAACCTCACCGGTAAATCATTCTCATATCCAAAATCAAATACACAGCTTGAGCTTCTTAAAAAACTTATCAATGACTTTGATCCGCCATTAGCTGCCAATACTCAACAAGTTAATGTTCCAGAAGTTAATATCTTATTAACAAGATCAGCAATCGATGGGTATGATAAAGTCTATACGTGGCCGTCGCGTGATAACGTTTCAAAACATCTAAGATGGGCGCTACAACGTATTATCAATGAAAACCCACAACTAAAACTCATTATCGACATTCAGGTTAATTTTATATCTGCGATCGACTCTTAACAAATCGGTTTGAGTTAATTTACTGCAACAACCTCGAATAATTCTCCGCGATGATGATTTTGTTGGAACCGCTAAGCAGATATATGATGATTATATTACTGCAGTTGAAAATTATACTTGTGTTTGTTCTGGTTGGGTTTTCGATAAGCTCGAGCTGGTGCAATTTAACGTTTTCATGTATGATCCGCTCAGAGTCGGCAAATTTGTTGAACTACCTAAATCAATAAAAGATTCACATTGTTGCATTAACGTTATATCCGACGATGACAAATGCCTCGTCTGGAGTATACTCGCAGCGTTGTTTCCCAATGATAAAGATCCAAATCGTGTTAGTAAATATCGAACACATGAGAATAAACTTAATACCGTTGGAATAAAATTCCCCTTAAAACTATCACAGCTAGATATATTTGAACGCAATAATATCAAATTGCTTCCTGGAGGAATTAACGTTTTTGGACTTGATAACATCGATAAACTGTTTCCGCTGAGATGATCAAAACCACCAAACGAGTCTAAAATAAATCTATTAGTATATAAAGATCATTTCAGTTACATTAAGAACTTTAATGGTCTAGCTAGAAAACAGTTTTCAAATCATCGATCAAAGCATTATTTCTGTGTTAAATGTTTGTGGGGTTACAAAAAAGAAACTGATCTTCATCAACGGCACTGTATTTACGATCAACTATCATTTTCTGATCCAAGTAATAACATCTTGAGATTAAAAAATTACCGAAATAAGTTTCATATTCCTGTTACAATCGTATATGACTTTGAGGCGATCCAAGTACCTGTTAAGAAACGCGATCACACTGCTCTGTCTAGGTGTACAACAAAAACACACGAACATGTTCCAGTCTCTGTCGCGTATAAAGTAACTTGTACCGATCCCTCGTTGTCATCGCCGGTTAGATTATACCGTCGTCGTAGCATCGCTGAAGAAGATCCGGCAGTTTGGTTGCTAAAGAGTTTGTTTGCGGAAGCAGATAAAATCTTAAATAGATCACCAACCCAGTTAAAACCTTTAACGGTAGAACAAGTAACCGAGTATAATAATACATCAATCTGTCATATCTGTGAAAAAATAATCGATGATGTTAGTCAAAAAATAGTTGATAGTTGTGCTATTACAGGTAATTATCGCGGTGCAGCTCACCAAAACTGCGCTGAAAAGTTCAAACAGATGTTTATTCCAGTTATTGCCCATAATTTTCGCGGTTATGATAGTCATTTTATTATCTCTGCGTTAGCTGATCCACCTATTAAAAACTATTAAAAAATCGGAACATCGATGGTATTCCAACCAACACGGAAAATTTCATGTCGTTGACGTTACGAGGACAATTAAAATTCATAGATAGCGTACAATTTATGCCAGCATCATTAGATCAGTTAGCGAAAAACTGTAATAGTTTTCCATCGTTGGAAGAATATTTTCGTGCTAAAACATCGCTGATGCGCCATAAAGGTGTTTTTCCTTATGAGTATATTGATAGTTTCAAAAAGCTCAACGAGTTATTATTACCATCACATGAACAATTTTATTCAAAATTATCCAACGGAAACGTTTCCACGGATGAATTTAATCGAGCGATAAACACCTTGAATGAGTTCTCTTGTGCGACAATCGGCGATTATATGGATCTATATTTGATACAAGATACATTACTTCTCGATGATATCTTGAAAGCGTTTCGCGATAGCGCTTTGCGCGCGTATAAGTTAGACCCATGTTGGTATGTTTCGTCGCCTGGTCTTGCTTGGGATGCTATGATGAAGATGACTGGAGTAGAACTCGAGTTGTTGACTGATCCTGATAAATTTAATTTTATTGAACAGTGTATCCGCGGTGGTATTAGTGTTATCACGAAAAAGTTTGCGCGTGCTAACAATAAATATCTTCCTGATTTTGATTCCGGTAAACCCGTTTCTTACCTGGTCTATCTTGACACTAACAATCTTTATGGCTGGGCGATGTCTGAAAAGATGCCTTACAAATGTACGTTGTGGTACACTGAAGAACATTTTAGGAACGTAACTGAAAACATGACAAAGGATTTATCAGAGGCCGACTTTTCCTTCTTTGTTGAGTTTGATGCAGAGTATCCGAGTAATCTACATGACTCTCACAACGATTATTCGTTTCTTCTTGAAAAGATGACCGTCGATGACATATTGTTATCACCGAATCAATTGACCGCTAGAACAAGTAAACCCTGTGATGTTCCTAAATTAATACCAAATTTATTACCAAAGCGAGGTTACACTTGTCATTATCGAATATATTACATCAAGCAGTGAAAGCTGGTCTTGTTGTAACAAAGATATAAAGCGTTAAAGATCAAACAGTCACGTTGGTCAGCTGATTATATCAAATATAACACTGACATGAGAACGAAAGCTAGCAACGATTTTGAAAAAGACTTTTTCAAGTTCAGGAATAATGCGGTATTCTGTAAGACTATGGAAAATGTTAGAAACAGATGTAACATCGAGCTTGTCAACGAGAACACCAATAGATTTTCTAAATTGGTTGTGTCTAATAATTTCGCTGGTAGAGTACCAATCAAAGACGATCTTGTATTCGTGAAAAAACATAAATGTGATATTCTTCTCGATAAACCGATATACGTTGGTGCATCCGTGTTAGATATATCGAAATGGCTAATGTATGATTTTCATTATAATTTTGTAAGTAAAACGTGGCCTGATGCTAAATTATGTTTCTCTGACACAGACTCGTTATATGAGATCCCTGGCGAGGACTGTAACGATGATCTTTACAAAGATATTTATGATCATCATGAGCTATTTGATCTATCAAAAAAGTCATCGGAAAATTCAAATAATGTTTTGAGCCGATCGTAGAGTTTATTGGGTTACGACCTAAAATGTACTCAGTGCTCGCATTGAATAAATCTAAAAATATGATGAAGGCGAAAGGCATTAAGAAACCTGTTGTGAAAAAGAATTTCTCTCATGAATTATATCGAGCTGTTGTTACAGGAACAGAAAAAAATCATACAGTGGTAATGACAGCAATTTGATCTAACAAGCATCAGATCACAACCGAGCGAATCTGCAAGTCCGGATTAGTTAACTTTGATGATAAACGATACTGTGATGATGGGATGAATACACTTGCTATCGGTCATTACAAGATCTCAGCATCTGAATAATCACCGTTAAGTATCGTACGATAACGATCTGTTAACGTATAACCAAGTTTTGTTAATCATGCTTTGATATTGCCTAGTAAAGCATCATAAAC
The DNA here is from genome assembly GCA_030141615.1 of Unio pictorum. Taxonomy (NCBI): domain Eukaryota; kingdom Metazoa; phylum Mollusca; class Bivalvia; order Unionida; family Unionidae; genus Unio; species Unio pictorum. The sequence goes on from JARLTB010000022.1 coordinate 15,505,336, forward strand.
GTTTTTATATAAATTTGGTTGCTCTGAGTACACTCATTGTTTTAAAATTTCATTAACGGTGTCATATACTACCCAAATTGATTTATTAGGTGCTCTCACATAATTAATACCATTTTTTATATCATTTAGTTTACTTGATGGTACACCCAATGCTCTTGCAGCAATCGCCCGTGACCAACATTTGATTATACCTCTCACTGAAAAATCGAAACATGTTGTTAGAATACCAGTGTTATAACCAGATTCGCCGTATTTAGGTTTTTCATTAAAGTTTCCTTCATGATAATCATCTAGATAATTCTTTTCTGATAAAATATATTGCAAATATATTTGGTCATCTGCCATTAATAATTATATAAAATATATTTTTTCATACAAGTTCAACATGAAGTTAGCGCAGTATAAAAATAAATTTAGCGTTGACGGAACCTTAAAATCATAGTTTAAGTTGTATGGAAATAATTTTCCATGCGCTAATTAATCACGTAGAACGGCAATTTGAGGGTTTTAAAAAAGCTGATTTTTCACTAAAAACCGACATAGAAGGGTTAAATAATAATAATATGGTCTCTATCTAGTAGTACCAGATAAAATTTCCATACTGTGCTAGAATTCCCATTTTACCTTACTACTACTAGGGATATGCCGTTCTGTAGCATCTAAAAACGTTGGATAGGCTCAGTAGAGTTTCCTGCAAATAGCTGGGCATGGGTACTTGCAATGACATAAAACAAATCACAGACAACTTTTATTAAAAAAGGGTTTAAATTATTTTATGACTTAAAAATTAATGTTGAGTTAATCAATATATAGTGGGGTGTACCTGTAAAAGCTTTACATTCAATACATTTAAAACATACACAGCAATCCTGTTGCCTTCAGGCAAATGTATAGAGATTAACAAACTTTATTCCATTTTTCAAGATAAAAGAGGCTCTCTTGAACCTGACACAGGTAATGGTTGAACTCTTTACCGATGTATAATCCTACAGTCAAACAACAAAGTCTTCTTTTCTATTTAAAATTTATAAAAAATGTTATGGTTTAGTACAAAAGTAATTACATTTTATAGTCACTTCTAAGTGTTACAAAAAAAACCCTACAATTAGTAATGGATGTATGACAAAAAGCCCCACTATATGAAAGGCTTTGTTGCAAAAGGTCAGCCTATGTGCAATGTATGCATTGAAAAAGGACCCACTACTTAGAATTTGCTGAACAGAACCATAAACAGAGGACTGAGTAATCAGGGGTTCAAATCTGTTTAAACCAACATGGGTATCTGGGAAAGTAATCAGGGGTCATAACTCTTCTGAATCATAATAAGGACACTAAAAACAAAACTTGTTCATGGTCTTGTCAGAATAAATTTCATTGAAATCCAACAATTCCAAGGAAACTAGTCAGCAGAAGAGAGGGGATCACAACTCCTGTAAATGAAGCACTGGACAAGTCAAACTATGTCAAGATGTCAGCAAGATAAATATGCATATCAAATTATGTGGAAATACAACAAAAACCTAGGTAAAGGTAAGCTATGGAATCCCAAGTCTAACCAATGGACAATCAGGGGACATAACCCATCCAATAATGTGAACCCATTCAATGTCTCATCAATAAAGAGTTGAGAGCAAAGTTTGGTTAAAACGCAGGAATCTTTAGGAATGTAAAGGGATAGAAAAAAAAGTTAAGGGCATTTGAAATCAGGGGCCTTAAATAATTCAAATAATCACAGTAATCACAAATATTCACAATAATCTGAGGTCCCGTCAATATAAGCTACTTACCACATCTGTTTGAAACCCATCAATTCCTAATTAAGTTGTCTTGTGAAAACTAAGCTGTTGATGGATGACTGGACTGCCAATGTCATTTCTAAAAGGCTTTATCCAATTCTGTGGGCAGACTTTAAATTTACATTTAGCAAAAAAATATTAAAAAACAGCAAAGATATACAGAAATATTCAAAGAATTTGGTTTGATTTAAGGATTTCAAATAGTTTCTGCCACATTCTGGGAATAACACCACAACAAAAATTCTTTTAACTCATATTTTTATCTCTGATGAATATCAATTGTTGCAACCACGGTGGACCACCTAAAACATCTGATACATGATTAGGGATTAATAGGACCAATTTGGATTTACATGGTCAGACATGTATACACAACTTACATGACTCTTACTGGTCCAAACTTCACATATTTATCTTTTTATGCTTGTAAAACAAAGTATCTAATAGACTTGACTCATATAAATTGGCTCTTTTTAAATATTTGTGTGTGCCAGTTTGTATGTGTCAGCTTATATGTCTCCTTTTCATGTAAAATGTTTCTCAATCTCCGTATTCTAGAATAATTTTTAAAATTGATCAAACAGAATTTAATGATAAACAACTATTGCAAACCGCTGATACCTGTCAACAAACAATGATGACAATACGACCTCTGGCTTTTCACAACTAGTGACTACTATAATGTGTATTTTGCAGTATTCATTATTGGCACATTAAAGTAATCGCTATTGTAATGGTTTGATTATACATCAAGATATGAAGAATAATTTTCCCCTTGGTCTCGAAGCAAACTTCAAAGTCAGCTGTCATTAATGTAGATATTTCCAGTAGATCTTTGGCAAATTCTCTAAGTAACCTGCAAATAGGAAATAATTTTCTAAGTAACCTGCAAATAGTTAATTTTCTATGCAACCTGCAATTAGTCATTTCTATAAGCAACCTGCAAAAGTCAATTTTCTAAATAATCTGCAAATAGGCAATGTCTCTAAATAACCTGCAAATTACCAAATTCTTTAAATAACCCGCATATAAGAAAATTGTATAACATCACCAAAATTAAATTACATAAATCAGTCATATAATACTATAAATTGCTATCAATAAATATTATTTAAAAAAATATTACCTAGCTACAGAAAAATCTTGGATTTTGGAGCATTATAGTTTATTGTAATGGCTACAAATGAAATCATTAAATGGTCCACTTGCCAAGATTTAAATTTTACTGAAATTCTAAGAATTCTGAATTTCTTGATTATATTCCACAAAATATTTTGACCAAGTCAAAAGAAATATTAATCTGCCCAACATGTTTTACTTGTCCCAGACAACTTGTAAACTGAATTTCTCCTCCCCAGTATGACAGACCAATATAAATGGACCAACTTCATATGAATGTGGCAGTAGCAGAGATAAACTGAATAAAAGAATGAAATCTTTATACTTGATTTTAAGAAACAGTCCTCATACAGACATGCAGATGTAACATTGCTGTCTCGCACTAAACTAACAAATGAATGGACTATTCTTTTTAAAAAACAAAAGCATGATGAGAAGTTGTGTTTCTAAGTATGCCATAGTTTTCAGAAAAGTCAATTACAAAGCTTTTTCAAGAAAACAGGACATACATACCCTTTTCTTGGAGGACATCTTTCTTGAATAACTTCTCATAGTATCTCTGTAATTGTAAATGGGTTATGATTTTCAATTGTTATGTGAATCTTTAATCTGTTAAAAATGCCTTTAATGCTTTCTATATCTATGGCTCTTTAATCTGTTAGAAAATGACTTTAATGCTTTCTATATCTATGGCTCTTTAATCTGTTAGAAAATGCCTTTAATGCTTTCTATATCTATGTCTCTTGTGCTCTACAGTTATTTAAAGATACATCTAAAAGATGCTTCAACTTTAACATGTAGCTTTGAATGCTTTTCATGTAAACACATACTGTCAACCATATATATTAACCTGGTTTTCCTCCCAAGATGAGGGGTGTCTCCAATCCCTCCATTGAAACCTAACATACTAAACTGTATGCTCAACTGACAATTTGTTTATGGTCTGCCAATTTGTTTATGGTCTGCCAATTTTTTCAACTTTGTGTTTGCTAAAACCACAATTTGAAGATCTAATGAACAATGGTCCTTCTCTGTAACCAACAGGACTCAAACCCCTAACTCAATCTCCTAAGTTATCTACTGATGAAAATGTCATTCTCCACAAAACTACAAAAACTGCCCTTGAAAGCTTATGTAAGAACACAACGCGTGTAAATTATCATTCAAACTTCATAGTCAATTTTATAGTCTGATAAAGAAATCTTTCCAGATATTAAGACATACATGTACTCATAGACTCTTGCTCTAAATCAAAGTATTACAAGTTCTTAAAAGGTTAAGTTTAAACATGGGACATTAATTTGTGGAGTACAGAGTCACATGGTTTTCACATGAATTTAAGCTAAACTTAACAGATATATTGTACTCTGTAAGGCCAAGGTTAATTAAATCTTAAAGAGATTTATAAGATGACCGAATTTTTTAAAATTAAAAATGGTACAAAATAAATATTTTAATAAATTGAGAATTATGACACTAATACACATGAAAACCACTTGAACATGGCCTTATTAGCATATGGCAAATTGTTTTTTGCCAAATATATCAAACTTATTTCAAAATATTTCAGAATTTTTATATATGGTAATGGTTTAGGAACAGATGTTTTCATAAGAAATATGCTGTTATTGGAGCAAAATCAAAAGATATCTTTAATTTAAAAAAGCTGTAATTAAATGATGATTCTAAATTCCAAAAACTGCACAATTTATGCTAGCCAACAACAAGGCATCTGATCAGTTCTCTTCATCCCATCACCATTCACATCATTATAATAATGTCTGAAGATGATAATGATTCATCAGTTTTACCAACTAATCTCACAGCAGATTAGTTTATCTGCAAAGAGTGTTTTTTCTTATTTTTAATACTTTTTGCTTAGTTTTAAATTATAAATTGTTCATTTAAATTCCTAAAGCGTATAATTTGCCATAACAACACACTGAAATTGATATATCTTCTATTTTATCTTTTTTGAAAATAGGTTTTCATTTTGTTGCAATGAGAAAAACCTGTGTAAACCCAAATCTATGATTACCTATAACTTTTCAACGCTATTACATATAAAACAAAATCCCTGGGAGATATTAAAGTACTTTATATAAAGTTAAATTTCAGTAAGTCTGTAATTTACCTGTCCTGTATCACAAAGGCAGGTGACAATGGTGTGACCTGGTCCCATGGATCTGGCAAGCTGGTAGGCAGCAAAAACATTCAGCCCTGATGAGGCTCCCACAAAGAATCCTTCCTCATGAAGAAGGCGGAAAGTCTACACAAACAGATATCAGATAAATTAACTATTTTTCCTGGGATAACAATTTTTTGAATTTCATGATTCCCACATTGTAAGTATAAATACCCATCAAAATGTAATTCTTTGCAAACCCAAAAAAATTGTTGCACACAAAAACAAATGAATTCACTGTACATTACTGATTTGCTTTTAAATCCAGAAGTATACATCAAACTACATGTATTAACTACAGTTATGTCCCTTGACACTAAATTGTTTATCATTTTGGATAACATTAGGGTAGCACTAAACAGTTTCCAGGTACAGCAAGAGTCAATTGTATACCCTTGCACCCTGAAGTCACTCACTACCAATATAAAATTCTATAAACATATATACACTGTACTCACTACCAAAATAAAATTCCATAAACATGTATACACTGTACTCACTACCCAAATAAAATTAAATAAACATGTATACACTGTACTCACAACCAAAATAAAATTAAATAAACATGTATACACTGTACTCACTACCAAAATAAAATTCCATAAACATGTATACACTGTACTCACTACCAAAATAAAATTCCATAAACATGTATACACTGTACTCACTACCAAAATAAAATTCCATACACATGTATACACTGTACTCAATACCAAAATAAAATTCCATAAACATGTATACACTGTACTCACTACCAAAATAAAATTCCATATACATGTATACACTGTATTCACTACCAAAATAAAATTCCATAAACATGTATACACTGTACTCACTACCAAAATAAAATTCCATAAACATGTATACACTGTACTCACAACCAAAATAAAATTCCAAAAAGATGTAAACACTGTACTCACAACCAAAATAAAATTCCATAAACATGTATACACTGTACTCACTACCAAAATAAAATTCCATAAACATGTATACACTGTACTCACTATCAAAATAAAATTCTATAAACATGTATACATTGTACTCACAACCAAAATAAAATTCCATAAACATGTATACACTGTACTCACTACCAAAATAAAATTCCATAAACATATATACACTGTACTCACTAGCAAAATAAAATTCCATAACCATAAACATGTATACATTTTCCAACTTATCAGAAAATAGATACATTTTTCGGAGCAAAATTTGTTTCTTCAAAATACTTACCTGATTGTGATACCTTGCAAATGTAGCCCTCCTAAGCTAAAAGACATTCACACTAGTATGTTTTGGTAGCAAAAGTGGAAAATGTTATATACCAACAGAGACAGAAGTTAGAGAAAAATTATCTCTCCCAGGAAAGACAGCCTTGTGCCAAATCCTGTACATTTTCAGTTACTACTAGAATGGGTGTGAGTTATTCTTGGGAGTTAACTTCAGAGAGAGTTTGGGAGGGAGTTATAAAAGTAATAGTTTTCTCCAAAGCTTAGTTTCTGCTTCAAATATGTTAGCTGATCACAACACCTGAGACGAATAGGTAACACTCAAAGGAGTTACACCCCCTTACCTAGAGCTGACATGGTTCTGGTCTTATATGTGTAAAGCAGCTTTAAGTCTCCTTTGAGATATAACCTAGAGTTAAAAATATGGTCCATGAATGGATGTAATTTACCAAAAAATGTTTTCTTTCCACTATTTCAGTTGAAGCAGTCACCAATGTCTTCACAAAACTGATGACCAGCCTGAGAAGGTAGCCAGTTGTTATCTGATACACATCCAAGCAGGCAAACCAAATCATTCGGGATAAATGATCTCCGAGGTAATAGCTGGAGAATGTCATCTTTGACCTCCATCTCATGACTTGTATGAAAGCTGCATTAGAATGCTGTGCCAGTGGTGACTGTCCTAACATCAAAAGACAATATGTAAAAGATATTCATCAAATTTAAAATTAGTTTCTTGTAGGCTGATTAGACAACCAAACAAATACAATTCTGCTGATATTTGTGGCTGACAAAGCCACAGTGGAAATAGGGTCCATTCTTTCTCTGAGTGGCAAGTACATATGAGACCTCCTTCTTTTGATTGGCTCAGTCCAGTTGAGGTACCACTTTATGTCTTGACATCGAGAGTAGGGGGTCATAAAATAAACTGAACCATTTGGCTGGAATTTGTTCGGTAAACGAAAAGGGTGTGAATCTCACTGATTCTGCCTGTGGCAATAATGACAGAAATCAGATCTTGTACAAAAGGTAAGTCAGTGAGGTTCTAAACAGTAGTTCAAAGACTATCTTGTTTAACCAGGTGAAAACCAACCCATTTCAAAGAAAGAGCTAAGGCCTTTGGTCAAGACTAGCTGAAATTTGCTAGAAGGTCAGAATTTTTTTTGTTATGGCCTAATGATGAATCCTGTCTAAAATCTTGAAAAGTAACCCTATTTGGAGCTAAGTTTTGAAGAAGCCATCAGAAGTTGCCTAAATGTGGTATTTAGGTTTTTAAAGAAATAGATCTTTCTCTGCTTTCACCACTTAAAGACAACTGTCCATTTCTGCTTCATAAGATTTCAAAGTGGTGTCCTTCTCAGGTGATTAATTCTGACCATCACTTACTTGGAGAATAATTTTTGTCTGAGTGTTTGATTGATATGAACCAGGTTCAGTAACTCTGGGCTTGGATGGAAACTATGCATATGCAGTTGCTTTAGCAAGGCAAAGCAAATACAGGATTTTCCAGGGAATCCATTTCATCAGATTCAAGTGGTCACTGAGTCTTGCTTTTCCCAACACATGGGTGACAATCAGAATAAGTCAGTCCTTGCTTTATACAAGACTTTTATAATCAGAAAAGGAATGGGCTTTATACTGACACTGGGACTGACAAGATGAAATTTTGGAAGTTTGGTATTTAACCTTGTCCGAAAGAGGTCCACACAAAGTTGCCAGGCATGGGCATAGATCTAACTGAAGATCTAGTGATAAAAGGATCATTCCATATGGACCAGTTGATTACATCAGAACAATAAGTCCACTAGTTAGCTAAGCCTGTCTGTGATGTGGTAGACTTGAATGGGTATTTGAAGATGATGACACCATCTGACAAATCAATAAACAAGGCATCAGCAGTCAGTGACTAGGTTTTGACTTGCCTTATGAATTAATTGAAAAAAATCAAGTCATTAGATATAATATGAATGTCTGTTCCAGATGTCTCCAGCCACAATCAAAAGGCATCCACAATGACCTTCACCTCAAGGGCAAGATCAGCATCACTCATACGAAACTGTAAGCCCATCAGGCTAGAATACTTTGTCCAGTTTGGTCAAATTCTGTCATGTGACTTTTGAGATGTCATCTGAAGATTTTCCCTATTTTAGCAGTGGTGGCTATATTTGATAGAAGATAAGCAGCATTGAATAAACTTTAAAGACCATTATGACAGGATACATTCTGTCAAGTTTGGTCAGGAAGTCTTCTGTCCAATTTGGTCAAAAAGGCCTTCTGTCCAAATAGGTCTGGAAACTTGCTAATTTGGTCTGGAGGCTTTCAGTCCAAGTTGGTAAAGAGGCGTTTTGTCAAATTTGATCAGGTAACTTCTGTCCAATGAGCTGCATCTGAATAAACCTTAAAGACCTCTATGACATGATGAATTCTGTCCAATTTGGTCAAAATTTTGTTTGGCAGTTTTAGAAAAACTTGTTTCAAGGTACTTCTTTTAGCAATGGTGGCCATATTTGACTGTACATTTGCATCATTTGTATCTGAAAGCCCTTTACACCAGTACGCCAAAGAACTATACTGAATAAGGGCTGTTTTCTTTAAGATTTTAATGTTCTTCATTGGATGTGTATTTCATACATGAGGTAGTGTTATTTTATTTCCGATAAACTGCAAGTTTTGCATTCATGTGTTGGTTGCCATGACAAAATCATGCTAAATTAGATAAAGAAAATTAAAAGTCTTCAACATTTCCATATACATCTCGATGATAAGCCTATACACTAAATTTGAATCATTTTATTACAATGATCAATATTAAATTAGTATTTTGGCCAATTTTTAAAAGACGTACAAACTGAAAAAGTGTATTTACAGAAAACATTGCTAATTACAAAAGTAATTTATATACATGAGAACCATACAAATAAATAACACAAAGTTTAAACATTTAATAAGTTAAATTTGTGTTATATTGTTATATTTATGTGAAAGAAATTCTCAAACTTGACAAAATGCATTCAGAAAATTTTATAAAGTTTTTCAATAATTTTTATTTCCATGGTCTTGTAATGTACAATGTCGCAATTAAATTTCAAAATTTAAAATAGCTGAAACATTATAAATCAAAGTTAGGTTATGCTGACAAAAACAGGATCTAAATTAGATTATGCTGACAAAAACAGGAGAATATATGCTCTTAATAAAAAACAAAATAATATTTAAAAAATTTGCTTTGGTCTACTCCACATCTAATTAGTATGATGCTGTACAGAAGCTGGGCTAGCCATAACCACAACTAGACAGGCTAGCCATAACCGCAACTAGACAACTAGCCAAGCTACTCATAACCTCTACTAGCCAAATAGCTGGGCTAGCCATAACTCTATAAAGCCATCTAGCCAGGCTAGTCAAAACCTGAACTATCCAACTAGCTGGGCTAGCCATAACTCCAACTGGTCAACTAACTGGGCTAGCCATAAGCCCAAACAGCCAACTAGGTGGGCTAGCCATAACCTGAGGTAACCAACTAGCTGGGCTAGCCCAAATCCCAACTACCCAGGCTACCCAAAACCCCAACTAGCCAGGCTAGTCATAACCCCAACTAACCAGGCACTGTTCTGGTTCAAAGTGTCTTCCTCAGAAGCGTAAAGTCGTGAGTTTGATCCCCGGCCGAGTCATACCAAAGACATACAAACATGGTACTAACAGCTGCCTCGCTTGGCACTCAGCATTAAGAGGTTAGTGTTAGGACTGGTTGGCCTAGTCTTAGGATAATGAATAAATCACTGTGACATATTAAACCAGCTGCTGCATGAGCGTAAATCATCAGTTCATGTGCACCAAGGTAACTTTTTGATATTTCAAGGCTGAAAAGCCTGCAAGCAGATTAGCAAAATACCAATGGGATCTGCATGTTTTGTGACAGTTTGTCCAGGACTGGTTCCTGTGGGCCATCATACCATGTTTTTACAGTCCAGTGCTTTTATGCTACCTCTGTAGTATTATGAGGGGAAACAAAGACTAATGGTGCATGAAATCCAAAATGGTCCAGATCTTTTTCGAAGTTGTTGACCTTTCTGAATAATGTGATTCTGTCATGAGGAAATAGGTGATTGAGAAGGCATTGGTGGTAATACTGATGGCATCTAATTCATTTGTGTTTGTGTGTGTTTCTGCCTCTTAGCTCTCTCATTTGCAAAAAAAACAACTGCTTGGTGATGATGGTCACCCATCTCTCTTCAGACCAGTGAGAGTGAACTGCTTAAGTATGGTTCAAATGACACTCCATAGAGTTTATACAAAGTGAATATTATATACCAGCTTAAAACTCCTGTATACACCATATTAATGCTGACGATATCCATAATTAGCAAATCAGTAGGTGAAATCAGTCATGTAGTGCACCAGTCTTGTCATTAAGTGAACACTATGCATTAAGATAAATTCCGAAAGAAAGTTACCAGGAACAAATGATAATTTAAAATAGCTTATAAAAAAACAAGTACTTAGATGAACTGTAAGCACTAAATAACAATGGGCAGACACTTTATAAAAGTCCAATGGGCAGACAATTTATATAAATCGAATGGGCAGACAATTTATTTAAGTCCAATGGGCAGACAGTTCATATAAATACCAACAGGCAGACAATTAAGACATCACTGATTAGTTTATAGTATCACAAAATTAGATACTGCAGTGCAAAATATCCATCTATGATCAAGACATCAAAACTTAGACCTGAAAAATAATGGAAAGTCACTAGCAGACCTGAATGAATGAGGCATCAAGAAAGAAAATACTGACTAGACACAAATAGAAGAAATAACTGGAACTGAAGGGACCTGATGCCAGTTTCTTGTAACAGGGAAACCACTCTAGTCTGATTTCTCATTTTAGAATAATCTTTAAGCACTATTGTTGCTAAACCAAACCTAAACCTGGATGCAAAGTAGTAAAAAATACTTCAAACATTATCATCAGTGTATCTTGGGAGGGCTGGATATGCAAGGTAACATAATTACTTCAAACATCATCAGTGTATCTGGGATGGATGGATATGCCAGGTAATAAAAATACTTCAAACATTATCATCAGTGTATCTTGGGAGGGCTGGATATGCAAGGTAACATAATTACTTCAAACATCATCAGTGTATCTGGGATGGATGAATATGCAAGGTAATAAAAATACTTCAAACATTATCATCAGTGTATCTTGAGAGGGCTGGATATGCAAGGTAATAAAAATACTTCAAACATTATCATCAGCGTATCTGGGAGGGAGGGATATGCAAGGTAGAAAAAATACTTCAAATATTATCATCAGTCCATCATTGGAAGGCTGGATATGCAAGGTAGAAAAAATACTTCAAACATTATCATCAGTGTATCTGGGAGGGAGGGATATGCAAGGTTGTAAAAAATACTTCAAACATCATCGGTGTATCTGGGACGGAGGGATATGCAAGGTAATAAAAATACTTAAAACATTATCATCAGTTTATCTGGGAGGGAGGGATATGCAAGGTTGTAAAAAATACTTCAAACATCATCAGTGTATCTGGGACGGAGGGATATGCAAGGTAATAAAAATACTTCAAACATTATCATCAGTTTATCATTGGAAGGCTGGATATGCAAGGTAGAAAAAATACTTCAAACATTATCATCAGTGTATCTGGGTGGGAGGGATATGCAAGGTTGTAAAAAATACTTCAAACATCATCAGTGTATCTGGGACGGAGGGATATGCAAGGTAATAAAAATACTTCAAACATTATCATCAGTTTATCATTGGAAGGCTGGATATGCAAGGTAGAAAAAAATACTTCAAACATTACCATCAGTTTATCATTGGAAGGCTGGATATGCAAGGTAGAAAAAATACTTCAAACATTATCATCAGTTTATCATTGGAAGGCTGGATATGCAAGGTAGAAAAAATACTTCAAACATTATCATCAGTTTATCATTGGAAGGCTGGATATGCAAGGTAGAAAAAATACTTCAAACATTATCATCAGTGTATCTGGGACGGAGGGATATGCAAGGTTGTAAAAAATACTTCAAACATCATCAGTGTATCTGGGAGGGAGGGATATGCAAGGTAATAAAAATACTTCAAACATTATCATCAGTTTATCATTGGAAGGCTGGATATGCAAGGTAGTAACAATAATTCTAATATTATCATCAGATCATCTACACATGAATACAGACATGTCAAACATTGTTGGTATATATATCAAGTGTTTTTTGTGCAAATCTTCTAGCAGAACATCTAAGATTAGATTAGATTTTGAAGCAATAGAAATAAAAAAAATTCAGAAAACAATTTTGAAGGGTAAAAACCTTGTTAACGAGAGTGCACAAAAATCTTGAACAAAAGTACAACATGTCTATATATACTAAACATTTTGAATAAAGAACTTCTATGATCTGCCACAATCAGGTTTTAAATGTTGAGAGATTCCCTAATGTCATTGCAAGAATCCCATGCTAAATGCTGCCTGTCAGCAGCCATGACAAGATCAAATGAAGAACATGTTATGACATTGTATAGCTTACTTACCATTTCCACAGCATCTTTATCTTTGATGAGAAATGCATCATCAACCGGGGCCCCTTTCATGTTCTCTGTGACACGACCTTGACCTATACCCTCTGTTATTGAGCTGCCCTCAGACCTTTCCAACTTTCCATGTTTATACCAGTTATATAATACACTTCCCTAAATAGAAAAAAAAGATAAATTAATACATTTAAAAGTGTTCAACAGATCATCTTTCAAGATTTTGTTTTTAATGTAAAGTAAAAAAAAACCTGTGGAGTATTTTCTAGTCAATAACCTATAATGGGTACTAAAACTAGAAATATTTCTAATCAATAACCTATTATATGTATCAAAACTAAAAATATTTCTAAGCAATAACCTGCAATGGATACAAAACCTAGAAATATTTCTAAGCAATAACCTATTAGATGTACCAAAACATGAAATATTTCTAATCAATAACTATAATGGATACAAAAACTAGAAATATTTCTAATCAATAACCTATTATATGTACCATAACTAGAAATATTTCTAAACAATAACCTGTAATAGGTACATAAACAAGAATTATTTCTAATCAATAACCTATAATAGGTACAAAAACAAGAAATATTTCTAATCAATAACTTATAATGGGTACAAAAACAAGAAATATTTCTAATCAATAACCTATAATAGGTACAAAAACAAGAAATATTTCTAATCAATAACCTATAATGGGTACAAAAACAAGAAATATTTCTAATCAATAACCTATAATAGGTACAAAAACAAGAAATATTTCTAATCAATAACCTATAATGGGTACAAAAACAAGAAATATTTCTAATCAATAGCCTATAATGGGTACTAAAAACAAGAAATATTTCTAATCAATAACCTATAATAGGTACAAAAACAAGAAATATTTCTAATCAATAACCTATAATAGGTACAATAACAAGAAATATTTCTAATCAATAACCTATAATAGGTACAAAAACAAGAAATATTTCTAATCAATAACCTATAATGGGTACAAAAACAAGAAATATTTCTAATCAATAACCTATAATGGGTACAAAAACAAGAAATATTTCTAATCAATAACCTATAATAGGTACAAAAACAAGAAATATTTCTAATCAATAACCTATAATGGGTACAAAAACAAGAAATATTTCTAATCAATAACTTATAATAGGTACAAAAACAAGAAATATTTCTAATCAATAACATATAATGGGTACAAAAACAAGAAATATTTCTAATCAAGAACCTATAATGGGTACAAAATTTACATTTTTCCATCTAGAAATTTTCTGCATGAATTTATACAGTTAGAATATGTTTTAAAGGCAATGATCATTGACTTATTGTAAAATGGAAACCTAATTTCTCAAACAGGAACTTTCATTCTCATATAAGTTTGTGTTTAAATGATTAATTTTCCTGATTTATTTTCAGTGAAAGCAAAATTAAGTTAAACATTAAACATATCGACCAGCTGTGAACTCATCACTGAAACGAATCTCAGAATAATTTTTAACTTAATTCATGTTTGTAGCAGAAATGTGAAATCCAATCAGATTGTCCATTTAGATCAATTTATGTAAAACTTCCCATTATGCAAATGAATAATTGGGATGCAAGTTTTGTATCTGAGAAAGATAATTATGATGTTTTTGCAAAGACTGGCAGAAATGACACGCTAACCTGAGGATCTGCAACAACAACTTGTATGTTTTTGTTCTTCTCCTTTAGGTAAGTTCCAACCCCTGCAAATTAAAACCATAATGTGATCAAAAATTACATGGCTTGCCTCACATAATCTTTTAGTAGTCTCCAGCTTCCATTATATTTATGCTTGCTACTAACTTGGATCTACAGATGGTTACAATTCTTGTCGGGGCCCAGAGTGGCAGAGTGGTTTAAAGTGTTCTCCATTACAGATCACTGCCATCTCACCTATTTCTGCATGGTTTTGAGTCTTGGATTCGGCCAATGTGGTTATGTGAGAAAGCTTGACAGTAGTTTCTCATGGGTCATGGTTCTTCCCAGGGGTTTTCCCCTGTGTTCTTCCTCCACCATCTATACTGACCGCCATGTACAGCCTATCATGTGCTGAAAAATGGTGTTAAAACCCTACAACAACAACAACAATTCTTGTCACAAAGTAAAATGCTGTGAATTTAATCATTTCTGATCTTTAGAAGTTTAACATTTTTTGGTCATTTAACATCCATGAGTCACACTGATAAAATCCTGTTTTGCGTAAGATCTGGCAGCATTTTTTCAAGTGTAGAATGGTCGAGTACTGAAATGTATTATCAAAATATAATAAACCTGTGACAAAAACATATTGTCTGATCACATATCTTGTGTCCTTGCTTCAAATGGAAACAACTGCCTTTGGAAAAAAATACTAACACCACCTCTGAATCTAAAATGTTGTAGTCAAAATTGGACTAATATAAATACTGAAGGTCTCTATTTATTAAAGTTAATATCAGTGAATGTCAAAATTACTACTGGTGAGTGCACACCATTGGTTATTGTTTTGATTAAAAAGGACTTTTATCTGTGCAAGTGTAAGATCAAGCATATTTTGCCTAAACCATTCAAAGGTCAAATATGAAATTCAGAAATTTAAACAGATAATTTTGATGTAAATAAATCTTTTTCCCAGATATGTGGCAGATTGACTTACAAATGCAAAAAAATTAAAGTAGATCATTACTATTAATCCTATATTCTAAGGCACTCCAGTAAAAGAATTAATAAGCCAAACATAATTCTATTATGCTGCATTTCCATGAAACAAATGATTTTACTTTGAAAATCAATACCTTGAACCATAGTCCACATTATTTTGAAACTTTCCATTGAACTTCTAGAAGATCAGAGTAGTCAACAACTCTCCAGAAAAATTAAAAAACTCAGTATCCTTGCAAATAAAAACTGAATCAATTGCTGGACCAAAAAATGCAAAGCACACAATTTCATTCTGCACTATTTAAGCTCATAAAACAATTATAAATAGACATTATTTTTACCTGAGAGAGTGCCTCCTGTCCCTGTTCCAAATACAACTGCATTCACCTTTTTAGCTATAATTATAAGACATGTACAAACATGAAAAACAAAAATGGCATCCACAAAAGGTAAACAATTCTAACTGTCAAATAAATATGTATAAATTCTAACAAAATCCAATTAATTGTTCTAATACTTATATCATCCTGTTACAAGGATAATTTAAACAAGTTATTGTGATGGGACTGTAATATAAATTGAATTTACAATTTTAATTACAGTGGTCCCACTTCTATAAGCCACCTTTTCTGCAGCAGTAAGGTAGCCTTGTATGAGGGATGTCAATTCTTTATCACAAAGGTGTGAATAATAACTACAAAGTATGAAATGCATATTTTCTGTATATTTAATGCTTTCATTAAAAATCACAGAATATTATGCATGTAACAAACTAAATCAATGCTAAAATAAAATTATGAATATTTATCAATCATGCTGCAATGTGCCCTAATTGGTAAAATATGGGCACAATATCTGGATGTAACTTTTCCTCTACATGCATCAATACTGTCTTCCCACTAACTTTAATTGCAAGTATATTGACGTTGTTCAGTTTAATCTTTCTGACATCATCAAATTTATCAAATTTCGCTGAATTGCTTTCACTTTTCATTCTAGGAATCTCTGATAACATTTTGTGACAATTTATTCTCTCAATTTGTAGTTATCATGCAAGGTGCTCAGTTCTTACAAAGGAAGTGACTTACTTTTTTCTTCCAGTCTGGTGAATTGTCAAATACATTTTGAAATCCATGAGAGGAAGGCTGGAAGGGCTAACAAACCATTTTACTGTCTGGTGACCGGATATCATGCTGACATGACCTGAACAATGCTTTTCATCTCAGTGGTTCACTTTTGTAATCTTTATAATTATCAGTGGTAATAATAGCCAGTAATTAACAAATTGACATAACCCAACATGTAAGGAACATACAACAGTATGTATAATTGAATTAGGTACCTCTTTGTATAAATAAAAGCTGCTTTGTCTGAAGAAATGTCAATGTTTTGAGTTGAGAAATTAACAAATATTAGTGAGATTTCAATCTGTAAACAGCCCATGTGTGGCTGCTTGCAAGGGGTAAACTGGACAGTTATTGCACTAAAATGCTGGCCGCAGGTCATATCAGTGTGGTGGCGATTCTTGACTGCTACTCTGGAATATAAACTCTTCAATATCTTGGAATTCTGGCTGCATAAAGCGGGTGGCCACTAATGGGGGAAGGGCTTTTCAAAAGGGGGACCACTGTATAATGAGTAATCACAGTAAGAGTCACAAGACTTTAATCTTTAATTTAGAAGATTAATGACTCTAACCTTTCAAAATAATAATCTTACATTTATCTGCCAAAATTTCAGATCTCATTAGTTTATATAACAGTCAGAATATTAAATGTGTACATGTTGTTCCAGATATTTGTCCCAACAGACACCTCTAGTTTAGGTACATATGCACATAAAACTTCCTAGCAACAAAAATTTCTGCAAACTATATAATGCACAATATTTTATCAAATGTATTGACTACAGATATTTGGAAAATGAAACAAAATGCTCAACATGCTATTGTTAATATTTATTGAAAGGGAGAGTACTAAAGTGATCCATCATTTATATAAGCCATTTGGAAGATCAAACAATGTGCTCAACATGCTACTGTTAATATTTTCTTGAATGGAGAGTACTAAATTAATCCATCATTTATATAAGCCATACAAGTTTATTGCATTATGTACAAAATCACATTACATTAAAGCATGCTGTAAGCAAGGCTGTAGTATATTTAAATATACTAAGCAAGGCTGTACAATTTTTAAATATATTGTATGCAAGGCTGTATATACTTAAATGTAAGCAGGGCTGTACCATCTTCATGTTATAGGGAAGACTGAATGCTGTAAAATTTATATGTTGGCAATGCTGTACTATATCTAAATAATGCTGAGCGCCAAGCAAGGCAGCTGTTAGTACCATTTTTTAAAGTCTTTGGTATGACTCGGACGGGGATTGAACCCACGACCTCCCGCATCTGTGGAGGATGCTCTAACCACTTGCCCATCAAAGCAATCTATGCTGTATGCATGGTTGTTCTATATTTATGTATGCTGTAAGCAAGGCTGTACCGTATTTAAGTATGTTGTACACTGCTCTACAGAAATTAGGGTATACTATGAACTGTGACAAAAACCTACCATCAAATAAATAAATCAAGTAGTAAGAACTAAAATGAATCAATTTTAATGAGACTCATTATCATACTTGTGGTCTACTTGTCAGGGTCATATGATATTAAGTGAGGGAACATTGCATTTTAATGTGACAAGGATTCTTTTTGAAGAAAATGAAAAGTTGGGAGATGTTTCTTATCCCACTTAACAAAAGCCATTAAGACACAAAATTTTGATCCATGTGTTACAAAAGCCTTAAGACACAAAATTTAGATCCATGTGTTATAAAAGCCATTAAAACACAAAATTTAGATCCATGTGTTACAAAAGCCTTAAGACACAAAATTTAGATCCATGTGTTACAAAAGCCATTAAGACACAAAATTTAGATCCATGTGTTACAAAAGCCTTAAGACACAAAATTTAGATCCATGTGTTACAAAAGCCTAAAGACACAAAATTTAGATCCATGTGTTATAAAAGCCATTAAGACACAAAATTTAGATCCATGTGTTACAAAAGCCTTAAGACACAAAGTTTAGATCCATGTGTTACAAAAGCCTTAAGACACAAAATTTTGATCCATGTGTTACAAAAGCCAGTAAGACACAAAATTTAGATCCATGTGTTGCAAAAGCCCTAAAGACACAAAAATCTGATCAGAGTTACAAAAGCCATTAAGACACAAAATTCAGACTCGTCTGTTGCAAAAGAAATTAGACACAAAATTCAGACTCATGTGTTGCAAAAGCCATTAAGGCACAAAATTCTGATCTGTGTGTTACAAAAGCCATTAATACACAAAATTCAGACTTGTGTGTTACAAAAGCTATTAGACAAAAATGTCAGTCTTGTGTGTTGCAAAAGCCAATTAGACACAAAATTCTGATCTGTGTTACAAAAGCCATTAGACACAAAATTCAGACTCATGTGATACAAAAGCCATTAGACACAAAATTCAGACTCGTGTGTTACAAAAGCCATTAAGACACAAAATTCAGACTCGTGTGTTACAAAAGCCATTAAGACACAAAATTCTGATCACTACTGGTCTCTATTGTTACATACAGAATGGTATATGCTAAGTGTATAAAATGCCTTTAAAATATTTTCATGTAAATCAATTGCCTTATAAAATGTAAATAAAATTGTTTTTGTCTTGATGTACTGTATGTTTTTGACTGCAGTTATATATACAATTCTAAGATGAAATATTTTCATTATGCATCATACTTTTGATGCACGCATCACTATTAAGAGAGGTATAGCTGTATTTCAATTTAAAAGTGTATATAACTGTAAAAGATAATACTATATCCTATGTGACAGGAAAAAAGTTTTCTTTTTGTCTAAAAATGTAGGAATTAATAAAATTCATTAAAAAAAATCACCAACCTTGCATTCTTTTTGGAATGTCACTGAAATGTGTATCTTGGATGTATGTTTTATAATTATCTAAGTATGCCATCTTTTAATCTGTTCATTTTTACGTCATTCTTAAATTTTTAGCCCTGAAAATCTTGAACTACATCTAGGCCAATCCTTGCAAGCTGCATATGAGTATCCACTATACCCCTTTACCACCCAAAGCTAACTATGCATCAAATTCCTTGCTTCTCATGGACATACATAAACCTGCTTATCCAATCAATGCGAGCACAAGTAAAAAAAATTGTCACTGAGACCAAACATGATCTTTCATGCAGTTTCAAAGAGTAAATCAAAGTTTCTCTTCCAAACACAGTGACTTATAAACCAACAAAAGCCGACACTTTTATAGAAATGTCTCAGATGATGACAATTTTGTGTAAAAATTTAAAATGAGAAAATCTCTGCAGAGACAGTCATGGATGCTAAACAAGTGCAGCAGACTGATGTATGTGACTTGAAATCATTATCTTGGACTTGTACTGTGCATTTTATGTTTTGTTTCAAAAATGTTAAGTATTACATGTTGATTTTACCACATACATGTACATGCATTGTATGTTATTGTTACCAAGATCATCATTTTTCTTTGTATTTTCTCTCTGAAGATGATGAAACACAATTACATTTGGATCAAACTTGTTGGCTAGTGCTTCTGAAAGTATGGTTATAGTGTCTTTCTATGCAGCTGAAAGTATGGTTATAGTGTCTTTCTATGCAGCTGAAAGTATGGTTATAGTGTCTTTCTATGCAGCTGAAAGTATGGTTATAGTGTCTTTCTATGCAGCTGAAAGTATGGTTATAGTGTCTTTCTATGCTGCTGAAAGTATGGTTATAGTGTCTTTCTACACAGCTGATGTCTGAGGTGTGTTTAAGCTAAGTAGGAAACACAGCTGTTTACAAGTAAAGCTTTTTAATCAACACCATGTATTGATTAATCAACCTTAATTCGGTACCATACATAATAATAATAATAATAATGAGGACTTTGTAAAGCGCCTAATCTTTCGAAGCTCTAGGCACTTTACACCATCAATAATGATATGAAAACACTAAAGAACAAGAAATGACAAAAACAATGAAATTGGAACACATAAAAACATGCTGAAAACATATAAGATACAAAACATGATTAGGTCGCTAAGTTTGTCCCTGCAGTCGAAACAGGTGAGTCTTAATAGAAATCTCTTAAAAGGGACCACTGTGTCTTTGTGTCTAATTTCAATGGGCAATTCGTTCCATGTCGCCGGGCCCTGGTGTGCAAACGAACGTTGTCCATATGATTTTGTTTTCACCTTGGGAACAATGAGTATACGATTATCAGAAGAAGAGTGTAAGGATCTAGCTGGTGTATACACATGGGTGAGGCTGGATAGGTATGTTGGACTGGAGTTTGTCATTGAAACACAGCACAGAAAACAAATTTTGTGTTTGATTCTAACATGGGTTAGTTAATTAGTTATGCCAAGTCCATGTACAAACTCACAGCTGAGAATAAGTGTCACAAAAACTTTCATCCTGAAAAATAATTATTCCACTGAAATACCCCCAAACTTCTAGTGCACTAAAAAATTATTTGGGAAGTTTTAGTTTTATTTGTATGATAAGAACGTTACATGGGAGATCATCTAAATTTAGGACTATATACTGATCTATATTCCACCTGTCTGCTGCCATATTTCTGGTCCTGTTGTTTCTATGTGGGCTAGTCTGTTAGCAGTGTTGTCAAACTGGTTTGTCCATACAGCATTATGTAAGCTCTCTGCATACCTACTGGCCTGTTGAAAACAATAAATCAACAATCAGCAAAATATCCCCTAAACAAGGTTACTGTTATGCAAATAAATGAAAAAAGACTTAATACTGGCAAATAAAACTGTAATATTATTCAAGACACACATACACATACAAAATCATTCATATAAGAACTGAATTTCACATTTTACAGGATTCATGAAGCCTGAAAATTGAGTCCACACTGCATAAACATCTGAAGCAAAGTGAAGACTGTTCTAGCTTCATTTATCATGAACTCTGTAAAATATGAAAATAAATTCTTTTATTAACAATAATAAATTGCAAGAATTAAAAGCAAAACTAGAGCCTATAAACTGATGACAAATAATTTCAAATCACATGTGGTACATGAATTAAAGTAACTCCTCTCTTGTGATAAAAATTAATATCTAGTTTTCTGTGTCGCATGATGCAATTTTAACCAATCTAAATACTTGTTATAAAGCCTAAATATACATGTGAAATTTTATACTGGAATAAAAGAACTGAAAATAGATATAACAACAGGTACAAAAAACATATGTGTGTGTGGATTAAGTCAGAGAAACATTTATGTACAGCTGAGTAAAATCCTATATCATTTTAGTAAAATAGGTAAGAAAAGTCACCTCTTTTGTTTTTGATAGTCAAAAATACCAAAACTGAATGAGTCAAGACACTTGCATGAATAAACACAATGATAAATCAAGACAAGTTCCTGTCTTTAACACAATGATAAATCAAGACAAGTTCCTATCTTTAACAGACAAGTCCTATCTTTAACACAATGATAAATCAAGACAAGTTCCTATCTTTAACACAATGATAAATCAAGACAAGTTCCTATCTTTAATAGACAAGTCCTATCTTTAACACAATGATAAATCAACACAAGTTCCTATCTTTAATACAATGATAAATCAAGACAAGTTCCTATCTTTAACACAATGATAAATCAAGACAAGTTCCTATCTTTAATAGACAAGTCCTATCTTTAACACAATGATAAATCAAGACAAGTTCCTATCTTTAACACAATGATAAATCATGACAAGTTCCTATCTTTAACACAATGATAAATCAAGACAAGTTCCTATCTTTAATAGACAAGTCCTATCTTTAACACAATGATAAATCAAGACAAGTTCCTATCTTTAACACAATGATAAATCATGACAAGTTCCTATCCTTAACACAATGATTAATCAAGACAAGTTCCTATCTTTAATAGACAAGTCCTATCTTTAACACAATGATAAATCAACACAAGTTCCTATCTTTAATACAATGATAAATCAAGACAAGTTCCTATCTTTAACACAATGATAAATCAAGACAAGTTCCTATCTTTAACACAAGGATAAATCAAGACAAGTTCCTATCTTTAACACAATGATAAATCAAGACAAGTTCCTATCTTTAACACAATGATAAATCAACACAAGTTCCTATCTTTAATACAATGATAAATCAAGACAAGTTCCTATCTTTAACACAATGATAAATCAAGACAAGTTCCTATCTTTAACACAAGGATAAATCAAGACAAGTTCCTATCTTTAACACAATGATAAATCAACAGAAGTTCCTATCTTTAACACAATGATAAATCAAGACAAGTTCCTATCTTTAATAGACAAGTCCTATCTTTAACACAATGATAAATCAACACAAGTTCCTATCTTTAATACAATGATAAATCAAGACAAGTTCCTATCTTTAACACAATGATAATCAAGACAAGTTCCTATCTTTAATAGACAAGTCCTATCTTTAAACACAATGATAACTCATGACAAGTTCCTATCTTTAACACAATGATAAATCATGACAAGTTCCTATCTTTAACACAATGATAAATCGAAACAAGTTCCTATCTTTAACACAATGATAAATCATGACAAGTTCTATCTTTAACACCATGATAAATCGAGACAAGTTCCTATCTTTAACACAATGATAAATCAAGACAAGTTCCTATCCTTAACACAATGATAAATCAAGACAAGTTCCTATCTTTAATAGACAAGTCCTATCTTTAACACAATGATAAATCAAGACAAGTTCCTATCTTTAACACAATGATAAATCGAGACAAGTTCCTATCTTTAACACAATGATAAATCATGACAAGTTCCTATCTTTAGCACAATGATAAATCAAGACAAGTTCCTATCTTTAACACAATGATAAATCAAGACAAGTTCCTATCTTTAACACAATGATAAATCAAGACAAGTTCCTATCTTTAACACGGCAAATGAAAATGTAATCCCCCAACAGGGTCTCGAGAGGCAGCGCCCCAGATCAGATAATTAGGCAATTTTGCTGCCAACATATTATACTTCTCTCTTTTCATAACAAATATGTAAAATAAACAGCCAAATACATCATCTATATACAAATAATTCCATATATTCACTTGTCTTTTTGTCCACTGAACACAACCTGTTGATATGCCAAGTTGAGCTCTTTTTGTGGCTTTAAGAAAGATTTCTTAAGTCCTCCTTTTTGTCACCAATGGTTTTGCTGGCTCAATGTGCAATCGTTTTTTTTCCTTCTCAACGAGAGCCTTTTTCCTTTCCAGCTCCAGCTTGTATTGGTGACATGCTGTGCACATATTCTGACAGAGGGCTTCATTTGTTTCCGTATGCAGTTTCATTTGTAGGTGCGGTTCCAGACTCTTTCAACCATGACTTCTGTAATGTATATATTGCAGAGGGCACAAAATGCCAGTCCTTGAGAGTTCAGTTTTCTTATAAACTGACTAACTAAATTTCCGTCGACAATTCGTTCCAGCCATTCCCTTCCGTTTTTTTAAAACCTTTATCTAAACTTTTCATGTCATCATCTCTCTCAATAACTAGGGATGCCATTTTTTGTTGTTGCAAGAATGCCTCTTCTTTCCATTGCCATCAGTTTCCTTTAGACGAAGATTCATTGGAGGAATTTAAACTTTTGACCAATCAAAATAATCTTTACGAGAGTCATGGGCTAACTAATATATGGAGCGAATACGTTACAAGGGTTGTTGCAGTTGTAACTGAAAAGAACGGTTAAAAAACCGGGAAAAAAAACAGATCGGACATTACTTAAAAAAAACAGACTATATCAAGAAAAATCAGATTCAAGTCAAGAGAAAAGCAGAATTCCGTTTTAAAATAGAGAAAAATCTTGTCTGATCATTACAGCCTGTGATCTCTGGCATCTGTACTTGCAGAGGTACACCTGCTGTGAGCCAAGTTAGGTTGCTCCAAGTCTGCAGATGGTACCTCACAGTGCAAATGGAAGATGTTGGTCCAGTGGGAAAACTTTTGGCCTCTCTCTAGGATAAAGGAATCATTTGTAACAGGTGCAAATAAAGGCAACCTAACCTAGGATGATGAAGTCCACTGCCATATTGAGGAAGTCAAGAGGGTGAAGGAATTCCTGTGTGAAGAGAAACGAAGCTAACATGTTCCTAATTTTCAATGCCTGTTCCAGTGGGGAGCATATCCTGTTTATCTATGTGTTAAATTCCATACCTAGATGAACAAATTGTTGGTCAGATTTATTACTGTTGACCAGAAAACCCAGGCTGTAAGGAGTATAAAAAGCATTATAACATCATGTTCTCATATGTAACACACCTGATGTTTTTGCATGATGTCATCCAGGCAATTTGATGTTGCCACTTTCGAGATGGTCCAGACATGACCATAACAGGGTTTGTCAGACAAATAAAGACCCAGGGATTGATGTTGAGTCCAAATGGGAGCAATCAGAATAGATAAGCGATGTCATTGTAGGCAAATCACAGTAACTTCCTGGAAGCCTTGTGAATAGAGATGTGATAATGTGTGTCTTTAATGTCCAAGCTGATTGCTAAGTTTCCCTCTTGAGTTGCATATGAAATGTGCCATGGTGTTTCCACCAAGAACCCAGGAATGTGAATGAATTGACTGAGGGCACCTATGTCGATGACAGGGCACAAAGTGTTGTTTGCTGTTTGCCTTTGGGACCAAGAAAACACTGGAAAAGTATCCTGTGGAATTTATTATTCTGAAGTATATCTACCGCTGTTTTTTGAAGACCGTCTTTAAGTTACTGCTGCAATGTGGTGGGTTTTGAATGGATCAGTTGGAATGTTTGTGGGACTCCTTGATGATACCTTGTAGTACTCCTATCCCAGTTGATACAAAAACTGGCCATGATAGGAGAGAGCATGTTGTAATGTTGGGATGAGTTACAAGATATTTGACCAGTCCATGTATCAGTAGAGTGAAAGGATACTTAGTTTTATTTATTTGCATGCTGTTTATCATCAAGAGCCATAATGTGGAACCCTGAGGCGGCAAGGCTTGAAGGTATCACTAGCAATGGTTAATTTTGTGATGACAGGGCTGTCTCTGATTGTATAGAGTTGCAGCATTTTGTAACTGGAGAGTCATCTGTTGATTTATCTCCTTTATCCACCAAAAATTCTTACAAAGAGGGTATGTCACCATGTATGCTTATTGTTTTCATCTTCAGCTATGTGTTTCTCCTACCTGTAAAACAAATAAAGCAGAGCATATGCCCCTGTCTCTTATTATTGAAATAAAAAGGTTAGTGCAGAGCTATACCATATAGCATTATCTAGAAAACTGAAGATGATTTACCAATATAATTCACCATACTACATGTGAAAGGTTTAAGGACAACCTGCACAGGTTAATGCAATGAAGCATGGAATCCAGACATGAAATATATTAGCAGATAAAACTCACCTGTATGGAATTATATATATATATATATATATATATATATATATATATATATATATATATATATATATATATATATATATATAGCAACATCAAAAACAATGCATGACAGTATGTGTATCATGTAACCAAGGTATTTACTGTATAATGCTGACAGGGCTTGCAATTTTGTGTCAATTATAAACACTGTAGATAAATTCCAAGGAAAGGGCACACATATCGTTATGACAAACAATATTCTTGTAGGTTACTTGGTGTAATTTCTTTTTCAAGGTTTAAATCCAGAAAAAATTCCTTTTCTCTCACTCCACATTTCTGCATAGTTTGTCTGTTATGCATGATTGGGGAAGGAGAACAGAAATCAGAAAGGATTGTGATAAAAATGTGTACCGTATTAAATTAATTTTGAAAAAGAGCATTATGAATACATTTTATCATTATTTTCATATTGTCTTTAATGAGTAATGTGTGGAAATTTATCACTGATCTAGAATAAACTGCAGACATTTGCTAGAATGTTTATATATGCACATTACTGCGCCATGGGCAGATCACAATTTGATATACCAATAATACTGGTATATCAAATTGCTTTATACCAAGAGTTTAAATACCATGTTATTTTTAATGTATGTATATATATTTCTTGTGTTAACAAAATTATAAGCACAACCTGCTGTTAATGGTGACATAGGCTGCATATACATGTACCTAAGAACAACTAAATATGTAAAGATGACAGAGTGTGGCTAAAATTGTAAACTTTCTCAAGTCAGAAAGGCAAGTTGGAAACATAGAAACATAGATGAAGTAAACTTTCCTTGTATCAAATGTTGATTCTGGCTTTTGCAAGGTCTCTCATAATGAGTACATGCTTCTTGCCATGAGCAGAAGTAGTAACTGGGATATTCATGGGTCATGCTGCCAATCTCTGTGTCAAGGGGAGATCACTGCCTGACCTCCACCTAGGTGGGCAGAAAGCTTTTAGCTCTTTTTAGCTAAAAGTACTATCAGTGAGCGTTGGATTTGTGAGGTTGTAGTAGTTCCCCCTGAAGTATTACAATTGAGTAATTGTATTTAAAGAATAGTTACTAGTGTAAGCACAACTTGCACAAGACACACTATTCGTAGCTATACTGGGACTGGAACTAAAGACAATTTATGAATCAAACCATTTTAATTTACTTATAAATAAAATCTTGGTACCATTAAATTCAAAGACTTACACTAAAATCTCACTAACTATACATTGTGCATTACTATGAGTACTTAGTACCTGATTGTACATTGCTACGAGTACTACATACCTTATTGTACATTGCTACCAGTACTAAGTACCTAAAATCTCACTAACTTTACATGGTACATTACTATTTGTACTATATACCTGATTGTACATTGCTATGAATACTATATAGCTGATTGTACATTGCTGTGAGTACTAAATACCTGATTATGCATTGCTATGAGTACTACATACCTAATTATACATTGCTATGAGTACTACATAGCTGATTGTACATTGCTGTGAGTACTAAATACCTAATTATGCATTGCTATGAGTACTATATAGCTGATTGTACATTCTATGAGTACTACATACCTAATTATGCATTGCTATGAGTACTACATAGCTTATTGTACATTCTATGAGTACTATATACCTAATTATACATTGCTATGAGTACTACATAGCTGATTGTACATTGCTGTGAGTACTAAATACCTGATTAAGCATTGCTATGAGTACTACATAGCTGATTGTACATTGCTGTGAGTACTATATAGCTGATTGTACATTGCTGTGAGTACTAAATACCTGATTAAGCATTTCTATGAGTACTACATAGCTGATTGTACATTGCTGTGAGTACTAAATACCTGATTAAGCATTGCTATGAGTACTAAATACCCGATTATACACTGCTATGAGTACTACATAGCTGATTGAACATTGAGTACTACATACCTGGTGGTTGTAGTTGTTTGGATCTGTAAAAGGGACAACTGGCACAAGTTTGACATCAGCCCCAAGGGTCTTCAACATGTCTATCTTTTCCTTTTAATAAAAGAACTTGATATTTAAAACTGATAATTTCTTCCAAAGTTTGCAACAAAAAAGAAAATGAATCTACTTAAAAAAGTCCAGTGGATTTCACTCCTGCCTCTTTACATTATGTAAGCATTACCTACATTTAAAGTACATGTAGATCTTATAAGCATAGCCAAGACGAGTGTAATTCATTTATCCATTCATTAACAAAATTTACATAATGACAGTTAACAAAATCTATTTCATGAAACATGCCCTAAATATATTAAATGGCTATATTCCCATAACTGCAACCATGACGCAAGTGGAGGAATGTCATGGGAAGTGAGGGTTTGGTGGAGTTTTTTTAAATGGCATTTCAAGAAATGAAGAATTAAATGTGCAGAAACAAAGACGGCAGAAAATATCCTGCCCAAGGGCAAAACACAACAATCAATTACAGCTAATCAGATGCTGGGACCAAACCTGTATCCTTCTGATCATAAGCAAAATGCAAAACCACAAACCAAACTAAGTTCAATTTTATGATGTTGTTAAATATTCCAAATAGGGTGATGTTGTTGTTATAGGTTTTAATGACATTTTTAGTACACCAAATAGGGTGTTGTTGCTGTCATAGGTTTTAATGTAATTTTTTAGCACAAGATAGGTTATTCATGGTGGCCAGTAATAATGGTGGAGAAAGAATTCGGGGAAACCCCAGAAAGAACCACCAACGCATGAGAAGATACCGGCAAGCTTTTTCATATACCAACATTGGGTGAGCCAGAGATTTGAACTCATGCAGACAGAGGTGAGATGGCATTGATCTGTAAAAGTAAGTGCTTTAGACCACTTGGCCACTCAGGCCTCCTAAGTACGGTGTCAACTGGATGCTGCAAGAAAACCATGTAACATCAAAAGGATAATACAAGGTCATGGGTAAAAATGTGATGTGATCAATGTTATGCATATAACTGAGTAAGGGAAGTACCATATATACTCACTTATATGTTCGATCCAACTGCAAACTTCAAAGACACAGATCTGCAGACCTTAGTCTATGTGTTTGTTAGGACTAATTAGCAGAAGAAACAACACAGACCCTGATCTGTAAGTGCATTAAAGAATGGCAGATCAGGGTCTATGTATTTTTTGCAGTTGTACTCAATTTGCAAGTGACTATAATATTCCAGTTAAGATTTATTTAAATTTTATAAAATAACTGTAATACTTCTGGACTCTTTGATATCCCATTCATGGATGTGACCAACAGTAACCACACAGTATAGTAAGATGACCTAACAATGGTATTCAATATATTGTCTAGTGAACATGGAACTGTGCAGTAAATCTCATCAAATATCATAACTGCTTTAAAACTTACAAGAAACAGAAACTGGATAAAAAACAAAAATATTTATATGGAAGTCAAATAATAAATGTTCAAACAAATACTAGCCATTTCTGCCCTGTATCCACCATGCATGGATGCCTGTTCTATTACTGAGCCAAAACCTTGTGGATGGTTTTGAGTCAAATAAATGACACATTATTCAGGGTCAAACACTTTGCATGACTCAGCTGTGAATGACTTTGGGCTAGAAGATGACATACACATCATTCCAGGGCCAGACACACATGAGGATGTACATTCCAAATCTTGAAACTTATGACTGGTTCTTAAGTAATTATATGACATATTATTCATGGTCAGACACTGTTTGGCTGTCCTACCCTAGTGCTGACAGTTGTGAATGGTTTGTACTAGAAGCTGACATTAGTCATTCAGGGTCAGCCACACATGTGGATTTCCTTTCCCAATCATGACACTTGTGACTGGTTCTTAAGCAATTAGATGACATATTATTCATGTCCTATCCAAGTGCTGAAACTTTTGACTGGTCATGGACATAATTATAACACACACATAGCGCTGGTCAGACACCTCTATGCCAATTCAATGCTATTGCTATTAACTTTGGCATGTTATTGAGCTTGGATAGGACAAGCCTGCAACTCAGCCAGGACATGTGTGTCTGTTCAAGATTGTGTAAACTGACTGGCTTGTAATGGAGTATAAAATGACAAATCTGAACCAGGGTACTAAGTCAGGTTTATCCCATGTCAATATGTGTGACCGGTTAATGGGCAAGAATATGACATAGTTACAGCCACAAACCATGAAAAATGTGTGCCAAGCCTAACCGAAGAGCAATAAGATACACTTGTAACCCAGTCTAGACACATATGCCAGTTCTATCCAAGCGTTGATGCTTATGATTGGTATTGAAGATAATAAAAAGACACTTGTTATTTCAGCCAGAAAAATGTGCCAGTTTAATCCCAGTGGTTTTACCTGTGACTGGTTATTTGGCATGAAGATGACACACTTGTAACCTAGGGATAGACACATATGTGCCAGTCCTATCCCAGTGTTCCCTGCTGTACCCTCCACCACAGTCCCTCCTGGCCTTAGCTGACCTGAAAGAATATAAAAAGCAAATTTTTAAGCAAATTATATTTCTCCAAGAACACTTACCCAATCACATTACATTAGGAATATTAGCCTGCTACCTTGCAAATCCAGCCCAACAAAAAAAAGGACAAAAACATCTTATCCTGTCTATTTTTAAATAGACAAAGGGCAGTAACTCTTGCCATTACCTACCCATTATATTACCAGGTTTCGCCAGTTTTTAGCTGATCAAGGAATTAACACCAATGCTTGCATGTCAGGATGGCTGGGAGGGTGTTAAGTATTGTGATTGGGTAAGTATTTTCATAGAAACATAATTTACTTAAATATTTTCGTTCTCGTTTTAATACGTTCCCAAATCACATTACATTAGGAGAATAAGAGGGGATATTAAGCATCCAACCTCTAATTTGGGTATCCTTCTTGGGGTGAGTGGCTGGATTCCCCATACGAAAGATAACCAGAGCTGCCAACCCTCCAGACTTACAATTATTGTAAAGAAGGATACAAATTAGTGAATTTCGAAATCAATTAGTGAAATATCCTACCACAACACTAGCTCCATCCAGTGATGGTCAGTACTGCATTATATGAAAATCTTAAAATTAAACAAAAAAAAATTATTTAAACTAATTAAATCTTCAAAAAAATTGGCAGCCAAATTTACTGATACACATAAATGCTATTTGTCATGATATGATGCTGTGGCAGACTTGAACTTCCTCAATTGGGCAATGGTAAATTTGTTTTCAAAACTGTTCAGATTTCTTGCCTGCTCTTTGAAATTTTCAGCACCTAAGAAGGCCCTAAGGACTTTTATTGTTCCTCATGATAGAAAATACTCTTTCACTTTCAATGTTGCTGATTTCAAATTGAGAAAGGCAAGTTATATTCAACTAGAAACTCACAAACAATGCTTCAGCACTTGTAGCGTGGGAGGAAGAGGCATTTGCATGGGCCATGACTTATCTCTGTGCGTCTCAAGTGTTGCTTGTGGGTGTGGACAGGATCTTGCATGGCTGTCGCTCTTGATTGTCTATGGAAGAGATTGGAAGGATTATATCTTGGTTGCTTACTGACAGTCATACCTGTTTTTGAATATGAAGCCTGGTTGTGTTAAGAAGACTACTTAACCATACCATCTGGAATGAAGATGGCTCAGGTCAAATGAAAGGGCATGTAGCTCACTGACCCTGCATGCTGAAGCTAAATCTATCAGGAAACATGTACATATGAACATCTACTACATTCTTGTCAAATACCAGGAAATAGGTTCTGAAGACGTCTGTTGCTGTAAGTCCATTTCTTCATCCTTAACGAGATCCACTAAATGTTTAGAGTAGCAGTAATGGTGGGGCATTCTAAAGTAGCCAACACTCAAAAACAAAATTCTCCTCGATGGTGGTTTGAAAGTTAACCATGGTCAGATCTGAGTAAGATGTGGAAGACTGGATTTGAAGGAGTTCCATCACATGTACTGTTCATCAAATCCTAACTGGGTCTATTTGCAGCGCTAGGTGGTATGAAGACTCAATTCCATCCCCAGTAAAAAGTCACAGGCAGTGAACAAATGGATGTTAAGCACTACCGGCAATGCCAGCTGGTTGGCCTATAAAATAGTTGGCCTGGAAGCTGGTGGTATAGATCACTGATACCGACCACTCCAAAGGCCTGGATGGACAGACAGATTTCTCACTGAAATCTCTATTGTAGAAATGGCATGTTACAGACAGTTTGGTTGGATGGACAGGTCTGCCTCTAAGATCCCCATAAATCAGAGCTGACTAGATCGATTCAATGAATGGTTGGTGATGGTGCAGTTTTAGAATGTATTAGCTCCAACTAATCGGGAGTAAACTGTGTGTGGTTGGCCTGGATGTTGGCAGTATATAGGATAGTCCAGCAATCGTCTGTACCGGCCATACCAAAAGCCTGACTAAACGGACAGATTTCTCATTGAAATCTCTGGTATAGTAATGATAAGATGCAAGACAGATGGATCTGTCACTAGGATCCCTGTATGAACTATCTGGGTAGACCATTTTGGCAAAAAGGTCCCCATGCTGGGATGGCTGGACTGCTGTGTTGGCTGGACGGTTGACAATGTTGGGATGGCTGGTGACTACTGGACAGCCAGTAATAGTACAGCAGTATTAAAAGTTGGATCCAAAGGATCTGTCATGAACCCCATGCACATGGACTTACAGGCCTGAAGGCCATGCTCAGAATTGCAGGGAAACTTATGTCTCGTGGGCTGCCTAAAATTGGTGAATACTCCTGAATGAGTCAGTATTGCCAACAACAAACTGTAGGTTGTCTTCCTTGATTTATTCCGTCTTTCCTTCCCTTCAATGCCAAAAGGTCGATTTTTGTGAACATGCATTTCATGTGTATACGAAACATTTCTCATGAAACAATACAAGAAAAAACAAAGGATACATTAGCAAATCATTATGTGACTAACTAGCATAAATAAGCAAATCAGTATATGACTAAAATGGAAGCCCAGACTAAAGTCAATGGAATGCTAAGTCATAATGACCTTGAATAAGGTCAACAACATGGTGGAACAGTGTTCTTACAAAACAAAGACACGACAAGTGACAAAATCCCTCAAAAATTGGCAAATTTTAAAAAATAATGCATACAATCTGTAGTAGATAAATTTGCACAAAGTTAACGTTGATTGGGCCCATAGGAAAACAAAAATGGTTGAATTGTTTGAGGATAAATTGTATGATGTATAGTTAGTATAGCAGCGAAGCTAAAAACTGGTGGTACCATGGGAAGGTAATGGGCAAGAGTTATTGCCTTTTGATGATCGAAAAATACTTTAAGATAGTAGGGCTGGATTCGTAAAGTAGCAGACTAATATTTCTAATTAAATGTGATAGAGGAATATATTTGAAGGAGAAAACTTAGATGCTTAAATATGACTTCAAAGCTGTTGTTACTGTTGTAGGGTTTAACGTCATTTTTCACACATGATAGGTTAAACATGGCATCCAGTAATAATGGTGGAGAAAGAACCATGGAAAACCATTGGAAAGAACCACTGACCCACGAGAAGCTACTGGCAAGTTTTCTCACATACCCAAATTGGCTGAATCTGAGGCTCGAACCCAAGCCGACAGAGGTGAGAATGCAGTGACCCATAATGGAGAACGCTTTTTGACTATTTGGAAACTCAGGTCCCTTGACTTCAAAGCTGTAAACATTTGATAATGATTTACTTAGTACATTGAATCAAGACTATCATAACATTACACCAAGATCTGGATTCTTCCTTATATTCTACATCAAATTCTGGGCAAGTGACCTGTCCATCCAAATTTTCAACTTGTTCTTGACTGCCAGGCAGCTTTTTTCCTCTTACTGTTTATCTTTGTGGAGGAAAGGATATGTGAATCAAGGTAAATTTTAGATTTCTATTTTGTTGCAAGGGTCACAGATAAATTCTAGATGTATTTTCTTATACTTCTGATGCAAACACAATAGGGCTACATTAAGAAATGCACTTTTGTTTCCATTTAGTCCTTATTGTAAAACATCTTCAGTAACTTTGTACTGGTGGAGTTCTGACTGATAACAATATTCCATACATTCTATGAAAGTGCAACATTCTTACCCTCTTCCACTATGTATTTAAAATTCAAATCTTCATTCTCATCTGCTCAACCATATAAAACATGCAAAATATAATCAGCATCTCCCAGTCCATGTAGACAGCTTTCAGATTAAATATAGAACTAGCTGGCAAATGCATGAAGGAACAGACACTGGGATGGATATGGTAAAGCCCAATATATCAACAAAATTGCACATATTATATATCAGCAAAATATGCCTACAATCAGAAGAACAGGAAATAATAAAATCATATATCCAATCTCTAAATCATCTACCTTTCTCCTGGGCATCTTTGATGAGATAATAGGCTGCCCTATCTTTGACCGACCCTCCACCATTGCAGAACTCTGCCTTGGCCAATATTTCACATCCTGCAACATACCAAACAGAATATAGTAATTAAAGGGTGAAATGATGATCTAAAATTAGTATGATCCAATACCAATATCACCGTTTGCTAGATTTTGGCACTACTAATATAAGTTTTAAACATATGTGTAGACATTTTGCACAATACGGCATCCATACTCAACTTTCTATCTAAATAAAAATAGGAAGCACTTTAATAGAAAACAAATGACTACTAGCATTCATTCCATCTGAATAAATAAAGGAAGCATTTAACATGAAACATATGACTACTGACATTCTTTCCATCTAAATAAAGGAATAAGTCAATAAAAAAACATATGACTACTGACATTCTTTCCATCTGAATAAATAAAGGAATAATTTAAAAGAAATATGACTACTGACATTCTTTCCGTCTAAATAACTAAAGGAATAATTTAATAGAAAAATGACTACTGACATTCTTTCCATCTAAATAAATAAATTTAATAGAAAACATATGACTACTGACATTCTTTCCATCTAAATAAACAAAAGAATAATTTAATAGAAAAATGACTACTGACATTCTTTCCATCTAAATAAATAAAAGAATAATTTAATAGAAAACATATGACTACTGACATTCTTTCCATCTAAATAAATAAAAGAATAATTTAATAGAAAACATATGACTACTGACATTCTTTCCATCTAAATAAACAAAGGAATAATTTAATAGAAATATGACTACTGACATTCTTTCCATCTAAATAAATAAAAGAATAATTTAATAGAAATATGACTACTGACATTCTTTCCATCTAAATAAATAAAAGAATAATTTAATAGAAAAATGATTACTGACATTCTTTCTATCTAAATAAATAAATTTAATAGAAATATGACTACTGACATTCTTTCCATCTAAATAAATAAAGGAATAATTTAATAGAAAACATATGACTACATGTACTAACATTCTTTCCATCTAAATAAATAAAAGAATAATTTAATAGAAAACACGTGACTACTGACATTCTTTCCATCTAAAGAAATAAATTTAACAGAAAACATGATTACTGACATTCATTCCATCTAAATAAATAAATAAATAATTTACAGGTCTATAAGCTCTTGTCAAATTATCAGAAAACATATTACTGGCTGATATAGATGTATGTATATTGATACATTCATCAGATAGTAAAACTTATTTATTTTTTTCTTCATCGTAACACATATTTATACAAATGTATATTATGGTTATTTTTCATTAATTTTATTACTATTACATACATGTTCTGATACTAATCATACCAGTACAAATTGTTTATGACATGCATGTACAATGTCATAGAAATAGACAAGTAAATAAATATTGTGAGGAAAAAAAGAACCTGAATTGAATATTTCTTGGTTATAGCATTCAAAATTCCCAGTCCCATCTAAAACATCGTAAATAATCTTAACTGTATTATACTTTAAGCTATCATGCAATCTGGAGCATAAAAAGTCTGAACAGAATCAAAGTCCCTCAAAAAGTTTGAAAAACGACTTTTTATTACCCGTCTCATCACTGAGCTTGCTTATTCTCACGAGAGGAGTTCTGAAATAATATAAAATGGGACACCTGGTAAGTTCTGGAAATGCAAGTGAATTATAATGACAGCCAATGCCTTAACATATCGATTAATACATGATAGCAAATGCCTTAACATTAATACATGACAGCAAATGCCTTAACATTAATACATGACAGCAAATGCCTTAACATTAATACATGACAGCAAATGCCTTAACATTAATACAAGACAGCAAATGCCTTAACATTAATACATGACAATAAATGCATGAACATACTGATATGCACATGGATTTCTGCACCCCTGGCTATACCCTATGTTACACATATATTTTAATGCCATTGTAGGTTAAAAATGGAACAGTTTCAAAGAGCCATGGATATATCTTTGGTATCTTTACAAGAGGTGGTAAATGAATTTTAATTTTAAGGATAAAATAATAATTGTGATATCAATTTATTAAATTTAAAAACTTGAAAAGTGTGCAAATATCAGTGCATCATTTTTCTTTTTCAGTATGTATCATTATGTTATTTTAATTTGTATTGTGTGTTGGCTTTTTTCCATGATTAAATGTTATGAATATCGATATAGTATTTCTGACCTCATTCAGTAATTGAGTTTAGGGCCTACCTGACAAAAATGTGTTATGTAATAAACAATATATTACATAGTTTAATATTTCTCTATGATTTTAGATTATATACGAAAATCATTTTTTGTGTGTGGAGGTAAACATTTTAATTGCATCTGAATTTTGTTTTTAATTTGAAAATTCCTGATCTTCTTGATAACTTGGAATGTTCTAGAAATGGGCACTTGACCCTCATCCTAGCCGTTATATTGTGACTTAGATTTTTATATAACTTAGAGAAAAGTTGTTGTTGTTGTTGTTGTTGTTGTAGGGTTTAATGCCATTTTTCAGCAGCACACAATTGGCTATACATGGTGACCAATATTAATGGTGGAGAAAGAACCTGGGGAAAACCCCCGAAATGAACAACTAACCCACAAGAAGCTGTTGGCAATCTTTCTCACATACCCACATTGGCCGAATCTGAGGCTCAAACCCACACAGACAAAGGTGAGATGGCAGTGCTTAGGGAGAAGTAAATATACTCATTCCTATATTAACTTGTCTTTAGATTCAATATTAGTTTCTTGTTCCATTTAAGATTTGTGGATTTTAGTAATAACCCAAGGGGTTAAAACTTTGTAAAAAAATGACCAACAACCACTGAGTTTAGTAAAATTCAAAATGTGAATTTATTTCCCTAAAATAAGAGATAGAATTAAAACAAATTAAGGTATTGTCAGAATTGATATTTTCTAAATAGTTCTATCATTTCCATTAGATCCAAAGTAATCAGAATACATCCCCAAATGTATTCCAAATCATAAAAATAATTCACTGATGTGTCAACAGTACAGAAGAAATCACTGCTTTAAATCCAGATGTCTTGAAGTAAATTTACAGACAATCCAAAATAATTCAACAGTCTTTCAATAATATCTCATATATCTAAATTAAAATTTCCTTTGAATAAACTCACAATAGTCTAGTAAACATTTTATATAGGTATCCAAATCTCATTTAAATGAATGTTCTATACATAGTAATTCCAATTATCAAACATAAATGAATAAATTTCCTCTATTCCTTGAAGTCAAGACAAACTTGAAAAATAGTCAGTTCTGTATCTATTGTATTTCATATAGAAAGCTAATGCTTAATTATCAGACAGCTTGTACCAAGCTTTCTATAAATTAATATGTATTTCAAAATATATGCAAATCAGTTGATTTAAAACAGCTAATCAAAATGTAGGTCAGGAGCATTTTCAGAAATATGACCTCCATGCATGCCACTCATGGCCTGTTTGGACAATATCATGTTTATTTCAAACTCTTCTGTACATCGACATTGCAGATATAAAAAATAGGACAGATAATGCATAACTCATTCTATTCTAAAGATTCAAAACCCATTCACAGGATCTTAGAATTAAAAAATGGCTTAGACTAAATGACTCTTACAAAAACTATTATTATAAAAATGATATACATGATATAGATATACATAACAATTTTTTTTAAAATTATTAACATAAATTACAATGTGCTCATTAATTAATAAAAAGTGTTTATTAATAATACTTTTGGACTAAATCACAAAATTGGAATTATTGTAAATTCATTCAAGGACACTTTGGATTATATCACTATGATACATAGAGAATCTTGGCACATTAGCACATTCAAGATTATTGGCAAATCATGTTCAATACTGGAATTCATTCAGAACACCACTAAAATGCATTCAGAATATTCTATACTTTTGGATTTGTGATATAACTTTTTAATTTGGAATTTAATTCACATATGGTTCTACAAGAAAAAATATAATTTTTTAGCCCATCATGATAAAATACAATAACATTTAGTCCTACAAGATAAAAATATGAAATTATTTAGTCCTACAAGATAAAATTATAAAAACATTTAGCCCATTAAGATAAAATATAAAAACATATAGCCCAGTAAGATAAAATATACAAACATTTAGCCCATCCAGATAAAATATGAAATCATTTAGTCCTACAAGATAAAACATGAAAACATTTACTCCTACAAGACAAAATACAAAATCATTTAGTCCTACATGGTAAAATGTACAAACATTTAGTCCTACAAGATAAAATATAAAAACATTTAGTCCTACAAGATAAAATATAAAAACATTTAGTCCTACAAGATAAAACATAAAAACATTTAGTCCTACAAGATAAAATATAAAAACATTTAGTCCTACAAGTTAACATATAAAAAAATTTAGTCCTACAAGATAAAATATAAAAACATTTAGCCCTACTAGATAAAATTTAAAAACATTTCGCCTATCAAGATAAAATAATATAAAAGCATTTAGTCCATCAAGACAAAATACAAATCATTTAGTTCCACAAGATAAAATATAAAAACATTTAATTTTAGAAAATAATGTATAAAAACATTTAGCCCATCAAGATGAAACATAAAAACATTTATCCCATCAAGATAAAATATAAAAACAGTTAGCCCAACAAGACAAATTATAAAAACTTTTAGCCCTACAAGATAAATATAAAAACATTAAGCCATCAAGATAAAATAATATAAAAACATTTAGCCCATCAAGATAAAATACAAAATCGTTTAGTCCCACAAGATAAAATATAAAAAAATTCAGTCCATCAAGATAAAAAAATAAAAACATTTAGCCCATGAAGACAAAATATAAAAACATTTAGCCCATCAAGATAAAATATAAAAACATTTAGTCCATTAAGATAAAATATAAAAACATTTAGTCCATTAAGATAAAATATAAAAACATTTAGCCCATCAAGATAAAATATACAAACATTTAGTCCATTAAGATAAAATATACAAACATTTAGCCCATTAAGATAAAATATACAAACATTTAGTTCATCAAGATAAAATATACAAACATTTAGCCCATCAAGATAAAATATAAAAACATTTAGTCCATTAAGATAAAATATAAAAACATTTAGTCCATTAAGATAAAATATACAAACATTTAGTCCATTAAGATAAAATATAAAAACATTTAGCCCATCAAGATAAAATATACAAACATTTAGTCCATTAAGATAAAATATACAAACATTTAGCCCATTAAGATAAAATATACAAACATTTAGTTCATCAAGATAAAATATAAAAACATTTAGTCCATTAAGATAAAATATAAAAACATTTAGTCCATTAAGATAAAATATACAAACATTTAGTTCATCAAGATAAAATATAAAAACATTTAGTCCATCAAGTTAGAAAATAAAAACATATAGTCCATCAAGATAAAATATACAAACATTTAGCCCATCAAGATAAAATATAAAAACATTTAGTCCATTAAGATAAAATATACAAACATTTAGTCCATTAAGATAAAATATACAAACATTTAGCCCATCAAGATAAAATATAAAAACATTTAGTCCATTAAGATAAAATATACAAACATTTAGTCCATTAAGATAAAATATAAAAACATTTAGCCCATCAAGATAAAATATAAAAACATTTAGTCCATTAAGATAAAATATAAAAACATTTAGTCCATTAAGATAAAATATACAAACATTTAGCCCATCAAGATAAAATATACAAACATTTAGTTCATCAAGATAAAATATACAAACATTTAGTTCATTAAGATAAAATATAAAAACATTTAGCCCATCAAGATAAAATATACAAACATTTAGTTCATCAAGATAAAATATACAAACATTTAGTTCATCAAGATAATATATACAAACATTTAGTTCATTAAGATAAAATATAAAAACATTTAGCCCATCAAGATAAAATATACAAACATTTAGTTCATCAAGATAAAATATACAAACATTTAGTCCATTAAGATAAAATATAAAAACATTTAGTCCATTAAGATAAAATATACAAACATTTAGCCCATCAAGATAAAATATACAAACATTTAGTTCATCAAGATAAAATATACAAACATTTAGTTCATCAAGATAAAATATACAAACAATTAGTCCATTAAGATAAAATATAAAAACATTTAGTCCATTAAGATAAAATATACAAACATTTAACCCATCAAGATAAAATATACAAACATTTAGTTCATCAAGATAAAATATACAAACATTTAGTCCATTAAGATAAAATATAAAAACATTTAGCCCATTAAAATAAAATATACAAACATTTAACCCATCAAGTTAGAAAATAAAAACATATAGTCCATCAAGATAAAATATACAAACATTTAGTCCATTAAGATAAAATATACAAACATTTAGCCCATTAAGATAAAATATACAAACATTTAGTCCATCAAGATAAAATATACAAACATTTAACCCATCAAGTTAGAAAATAAAAACATATAGTCCATCAAGATAAAATATAAATGTTTAGTCCATTAAGATAAAATATACAAACATTTAACCCATCAAGTTAGAAAATAAAAACATATAGTCCATCAAGATAAAATATAAAAACATTTAGCCCATCAAGATAAAATATACAAACATTTAGTCCATTAAGATAAAATATACAAACATTTAGCCCATTAAGATAAAATATACAAACATTTAGTCCATCAAGATAAAATATACAAACATTTAACCCATCAAGTTAGAAAATAAAAACATATAGTCCATCAAGATAAAATATAAATGTTTAGTCCATTAAGATAAAATATACAAACATTTAACCCATCAAGTTAGAAAATAAAAACATATAGTCCATCAAGATAAAATATAAATGTTTAGTCCATCAAGATAAAAAGTAAAAACATTTAGTTCTACAAGATAAAATATACAAACATTTAGTCCATCGCGATAAAAAAAATATACACATTTAGTGCTGCAAGATAAAATATAAAAACATTTAGTCCGTCAAGATAGAAAATATAAACATTTAGTCCTACAAGATACAATATAAATGAAATTCATCTTACAAAATAAAATATACAAGGTAACGAGTTTAAAATTATTTCAAAGACATATAAAAAAATGATACAGGTAAAATATAAAAAATAGTTAAAATATAAGTCAATTTGTATTAAAAATAAACATATTCTATTAAAAGTCGATGATTTGTTTCTAATGGTATGCTATGATCAGGTAAAATATAAAAGATAGTTAAAATATAAGTCAATTTGTATTAAAAATAAACATATTCTATTAAAAGTTGATTTGTTTCTAATGGTATGCTATGATCAGGTAAAATATAAAAGATAGTTAAAATATAAGTCAATTTGTATTAAAAATAAACATATTCTATTAAAAGTCGATGATTTGTTTCTAATGGTATGCTATGATCAGGCTACTTTAATGAGTTCACATAAAGAAACTTCTGTTTCACAGGGTAGGAGTCAATTTACTTCTGTCTGACAAGATGGAAGCTGATACTCACAAGAAGATTTTGTTCCAATGCTCATTAGACATCACATCCACTGGTGGAAGTTCGCATTTCATGAGATATGAATTCCACACACCTGCATATGTTATGCAGTTGATACAGAAATGCACATCAGTCGTAAAACTGCATAATAAGGTGCTTTGATAAAATGCTCCATTAAACTATGTAAATGTTGGGGTAATTACACAATCTGACATCATCGGGGTAATTACACACTCTAACATCATTGGGGTAATTACACAATCTGACATCATCGGGGTAATTACACACTCTAACATCATCAAGAAATCTAATAATTTATACTGTCTAGCAACTGTTACAGGTCTTAAATCCTTAGCTGTGAGTTGAAAAATAATTCAAAAATAAAATTGTAAAGAATACCTGCCAACCATCCCCACAATTCCATGTCGAATGTCCTGATAGTAGAAAATATTGCAGTGAATTAATCACATGTAAAAGTAAATTGTTTGTAGTTCAAGTTTCTACTAATGACATTAACTAATAATATCATTTACAAATACAATAGAAAAATCATATTTTTATAATGAATAAAATTTTATTTAGCATAAGCATTCAATGTATTATGATCAGTGATAACTGGATTAATTCATTAAAAAAATTGTTGTTTGAATTATTCTTCAGATATATTACACTGTCAAAATATTTACTTAGATACTAAACACATTACTTAGCCATATGAAACTAATGAGGAAACTCATTTCTGCATTATAACATGAAACAGGAGTGTTGTACATGTGTTTCATCTAACACTTGAAAAAATAAATCATTAACATGCTGTTCTTCCTTTATGGAAGCTTCGATTTAATTGGCAATGATGCTAAGGAAAATTAAATAGTCTAACTGTATGAGAAAATTACAATATTGTTAAGAAAACATCAGAAAATACTTCTGCTTTATTTTAAAGGTACATGCTATTCATATGGTTAATAGGTCAAAGCTATTGACATGGCCACTGAGGTTGAGGCTTTTTACATGGCTATTGAGATTGAAGCTATTGACATGGCTATTATGGTTAAGGCTATTGACATGGCTATTATGGTTAGGCTATTAACCTAACCGATCACCATTCATTTAATAATCAAGAGTGGCTATATCAGCATATTATATTATTGCAGATAGATCCCATGTATACCCACCCCATGGTACAAAATCCACCTAGACCAACAAATTACTCTCCACCTTTTTTATTTTGAGTGCAGTCCATCGCTAGTCCAAAATAAAGGTGGGGGGGGGGGGTAACAATTTGTTGGTCTAAAAATCCACCCTACTCAAAGCCTGCTGTATTTGACCATAATTGTTCTATTCTGAGAAGTACTTAAATGCTAAGCCATAATTTTATTGGATAAGCATGAAATCCCATGATAAAAATATACATGTATGACGTACATTGATCATATGCCCCATTTCATCTCCCCCACCACCCCGAGTAAGTACTTAAAAGCTAAGCTATCATTGCATTGGACAAACATACAATTCTGTAATAAGCGAGTTTGTTTGTGACAGTTCAAAATGTTAAAAAGCAGGGGGGTCTACACCCACCCACCCTTCTCAGTACAGTACTTTAAATTGTCATTATCTTAGCATTATGTCCTGATTATTGAACCACTCATCACAACCAAATATTATTATTAAATTCGATAAATAGGAAAATGCTGGTTTTATTGGTTACATTTATGCCAGCACCATTTCAATACCTGAGACAAGTTTTGTCGTCTACAATATTGCGTTTTGTACAAACATTTTGAACTTCTAAACAACTTTAGGCCGAAAGATTTAGCTCGCTGTGCCATCTCTTAATATCTATTGCAAATAGGTCACAGGTCAAATGTCAAACACGCTCTGCCGTCGACTGAAATTTTTTTTAGAGTCGGGTTCCCTCGCCGTTTGTATATAATAAATTTGCAGATGCCTTCAGACCACAAGTTTAAAAAGAATCGGGAAGATATTGCGAACAAATTAGTACCAAAGTCATTGATGTATCTAGTTTGCGGCTGATTTTTATTAAATGTTACAATCTAGGGTAGGTTTACAAAACGTATATAGATTGTTCCAACTGCCAAATCTGCAATGAAGACAGTGATATGCAAAATGTCTCCTGACTGCACTTTGTATGGTTGGTCCTATAAGACGCTGACGCCCGGTACCTGGACGTTTCGCCCCACTTCAATGGACATTTCGCCCCACCTGTTTCATGGACGTTTCGGCCCGCATCAATGGACATTTCATTTCATACCCCATAATTATCTCTCCAGTCCTAACACAAACCTGTTAATGCTGAGCACCAAGCGAGGCAGCTGTAAGTACCATTTTTTGTAAGTTTTGGTACGCTGAATGTAATTGTAATATAAGAGAGAGAGAGAGAGAGAGAGAGAGAGAGAGAGAGAGAGAGAGAGAGAGAGAGTATGACCCTAAAGTAAAATGAAGACAACGGTGTAATGCTGATAAATTTATATTAATGTCCGACATTTCCATTGATGTGGGCCGAAATGTCCATGGGGCGAAACGTCCATAAACCGGGACTCCCAAAACATAAATATAAGCGTCGAGGTATTTCGTGTTGTGTGGTTACCCTTGGGTTAATAAATTTACGTTAATAAATTTACCGTATTACGGTATTTAATGAACAAATGCGTAGCTGATCGTTTAACCCTAGAACAGGATGCTGTTCTCCGACTTTTCTTTTTCAATGCAATGACTGGTTTATATCGGAAAAAGACTAAATGGATATCAAATTGTTGTACAAGCTCAGACCACAATTAAGCATTTAGGAATTTATTTATGTACCAAA
The DNA here is from genome assembly GCA_030141615.1 of Unio pictorum. Classification (NCBI taxonomy): domain Eukaryota; kingdom Metazoa; phylum Mollusca; class Bivalvia; order Unionida; family Unionidae; genus Unio; species Unio pictorum. The sequence continues at coordinate 15,550,251 of JARLTB010000022.1, forward strand.
GTGAATTATTACGTGTTGAAAATGAACATTTTTAGTAGCAAATATTGGATGGTTATACATAACAAAGAATGAACATGGTTTGTTTCTGAGGCAAGGTAACGACACATATTTCGTTGTATTAGCGAAATATATATCATATAAACCTGTATTCTGCACAGTTTGACCTAACGTGGAACGTGATGTTCAGTGTGGGGGAAACGACAAACTAACGATTTCATGAAGGAAGCCGTTGCCTGAGTCATGATCGATAGTGGTAACAGTGGTGGTAATTGAGGGAACCAGACTAAACGTTTCGGTGTATTTTGGTTCACATCGCTTTCGACCAGTTTCGGTAACAAAATTTATGCCAAAACATGCAAGGGTATCCAACTAAGAGTCATCGTGCCACTTCCTGTTTGTAATAATTCTGGAACATCTTTTCGCCAAAGTTTTAATTTTGAACGCCATTTGAATTATATTATGTTCCGCAGAAAACTTCTTGCGCTTGGCTACCCGCAACCAGATTCGTTCAATACTCAGGGTCTCTCTCTCTCTCTCTCTCTCTCTCTCTCTCTCTCTCTCTCTCTCTCTCTCTCTCTCTCTCTCTCTCATAAATATGTCATATCTCCAGTGCTTACGTTACTTTTTTGTGAAGCAGCTTCATTAACTCCATTTTCCTTGAGAGAACATAATATCTTTTAATGTTTCAACGACGACACACTCTTGTTTACTATTTTCAGCAGTGAATGTCATGACATACAAATTTTTTGGGGAAAATCCCATTAAAGAAAAATATGCATGCAATGTAGTCCGAGTTTTCTCCACTTTTTCTACCCCATTTTTTTAAAACTATTTTTATATATTATGTTAAAATATCCAAAATGTGGTTGGACGGGTGAGGAAACTCGGTAGCTACAGACCAGTATGTATTACAATAGCTGATCACATTTTGTACAAGTGGCCATGACATAAACAAAAAACTAACAATGCTTGACCCCACCCCACCCCCGTACACATACATACTTTTGTTTACACCCACCCACTTGTGTGTATCACTGTATGTACACTTGATGCACCCCAATGATCGAGGATTAATAATATTAACGGGTTTTAATAAAACAGTTCACTGATGATTTAATGTCTGGCTACATCAATGAAAGAAGCTGTTTAGCTTGAATAAGTTTGCCTAGTGTACACTAAAATTCAAACACCAACTGAACCTAGTTGAACAGGTTATGTATTAGACAAATTATTCACCACCAACCCCAGGCTCTTTTAAACAGTAACAAGAAAAATGTTAAGACAACAAGCATTGTAAAATTAACGAATAATTTATTTTCCTAGATAAACAAGGTAAAAATAAGAAAAAGAATTTACTTATCCACTCATTTTTCCACAACTTATTTATGTTGCTCTGCTGTACGGTTTTGGTATAGATCATATAGATTTATGGGAACTGCATCAAAATAAATGACATGGCAAACTTTACAGTGAGGCTGCATAGTTGTAAGCATGTAAAGAAGAGTACAAGAAAACATTCTGTTTATGTTTTATATGCATTCTTTGTTTTAAAGAAACTTGGTTCTAAATAAAATATGTCATATTTGGCACATTTTAACATGTATTGGACCAGTAGGTGGTAAAATCAGAGAAGGATATTATATGGACATTATAAATAGTACTGGACCAATATATGGTCAGTTCAGAGAGGGATATTATAAATAGTACTGGACCAATAGGTGGTCAGTTCAGACAGGTGGTAAAATCAGAGGGATATTATTTGGATATAAATCAGAGAGGGATATTATATATAGTACTGGACCAATAGATGATAAAATCAGAAATATATATAGATATAAATCAGAGAGGGATATTATAAATAGTACTGTGCCAATAGATGTTAAAATCAGATAGAGGGCTGTTATAAATAGTACTGGACCAATTGATGATCAAATCAGAGAGGGATATTATAAATAGTACTGTGCCAATAGATGTTAAAATCAGATTGAGGGCTGTTATAAATAGTACTGGACCAATTGATGGTCAAATCAGAGAGGGATATTATAAATAGTACTGGACAGATAGGTGGTAAAATTAAAGAGGGATATAATAAATAGTACTGCGCCAATAGATGGTCATTTCAGATAGGTGGTAAAATCAGAGGGATATTATATACATATTATATATAGTACTGGACCAATATATGGTCAGTTCAGAGAGTGATATTATATAAATACTACTGTGCCAAAAGATGATAAAATCAGAGAGGGATATTATCAATAGTACTGGACCAGTAAGTGGTAAAATCAGAGAGAGGGTCATTATAAATTGTACTGGACCAATAGATGGCCAGAGGGATATTATAAATAGTACTGGACCAATAGGTGGTAAAATCAGAGAGGGATATTATAAACAGTACTTGGCCAATAGGTGGTAAAATCAGAGGGATATTATAAATTGTACTGGGCCAATAGATGGTCAAATCAGAGAGGGATATTATAAATAGTACTGGGCCAATAGATGGTCAAATCAGAGAAAGGGATATAATATATTGTACTGGACCAATAGATGGTAAAATCAGAGAGGGATATTATAAATAGTACTGGACCAATATGTCATAAAATCAGAGGGATATTATAAATAGTACTGGACCAGTAGGTGATACAACCAAAGAGGGATATTATAAATAGTACTGGACCAATAGATGGTCAGTTCAGAGAGTAACAGTAACAAGGAAAGAGTGAAGACAATAAGCTTTGTAAAATTTAACAAATTATTTCCCAAGAAAAGGTAAAAATAATAAAAAGAACTTACATTTTTAAGAATCAAATCCAAAAGTAAATCCAAGAATAATTTAAGAATTAAAAATTAGAAGTCTTAGTAATGTCTAAATAAAATTGAGTTAGAATTCCAATGAAATCCAGTATGGAATGTGATGACATATGCTGTTGTCAGTGTTGTACTGATGTATCAACAGTTCATTGGATCCCAGAAAAAAATATTGCAGTGGTTCAATTCTTTGTAAATTTCTATAGCTGTCTTTGTCCAAGAATTTATTTAGAACACAAGTATTTCCATGGGGAAAATAATCTTTTGAATCCAGATAATTTGAAGAAATATTAAAAATTAAATTCAGACTGGTCACAACAAAAAACACCTGAACGTCTCTAGGGTTAAAGCAAGACTAAAATTATTTCTCAATACATCATTGTTAAATATGGTTACCGCACAAAACAGATGCCTGGATGAGGGTAAGTCAACTAGAAAAAACAGTTTCCAAATAATTGCTACATGTTATTTGTTACATACTTCAAGTAAGGCCTTGATTTCAGTTTATGAAACTATTCTGAGAAAGAATATAGTTTTTTTTTTAAAAAAGTTGTTTACTTTAACTGGTGAATTAATGTTAGAAATTAGGTCAGCATTAGATACAAAGTTTCTGTATTTGTGTTTACTTTAAATTGAACTGAATTTATGGAAAAAAATCCAGTAAATAAAATTACAATACAATAGCATATAATGGAATTTTAATTTTTTAAAAATTAAACTAACAAACAAACAATTGAATTAAATCAAATATAAATTAAATAAAAAATAAATCAAATATACATAACATATGAGTGAAGTGAAATATTTGATGCAGTGTGTCCACTTAGAAGAGAAAGTAGATTTGACACCTTGGTCAGTCCAAGTAATTGAATTTGCTAACCAAAATCTGCAAATGCTGAGGGGGAAGACTGTCCTATATTGACATTTCTCACTTCAGTTGTTTTCTGCTATAGTGAGTAATAAAATACAGAAAATATAGTGTTGGAGAAGAACTTGCTTTTGTAGTAGTCAGCATCTTTTAATAATAAGTCCATCATAGTTAATTTCATTCTAAAATTCCAGTCTCTCATACATTTTTTTAATAGCTTTACATGATGGTCATGCGATAGCAATTTGAAGTAATGTATGCAATGGTGGTTTATATAGCCACTTTCTATCCTCCTTTAATTTCCTACATGTACGCTTTGTAACGTTTCAGTAATATTCATTTATAGACTAATAATACAGCTGAATTTTATTGAATTCTAACAAAATTTGTTTCAAATTTTCCTATATTTCCAGATGAGAATCAGTTTCGCAGCATCATTGTGTGGTTGGAGGACCAGAAGATTAGGCATTACAAAATTGAAGATAGGGCCAGTCTCAGGAGCATAAGCAGTCCAGACTGGGTCAAAGCTATACAAAGTGTAAATAGTTCTTAATATTGTATTTTAATTCATTGTATAATGTCCAGTATTTTTCCCAGACTATTAGGCAGGCAGGATGCTGGTTGTCTGTTACATCATTTTAAGTGTGATTAAGACTCTTAAGCAGTGGTCTCGAAAAGCTTAATCATGCATATTTGAATGCCAATTTGTTTCTATGATGCCGAAAATTACTTAAGTAGGATTCTTCCATACCCATGCAATAGCTAGACAGCAAATTCAATGGCTTGCCAGTTTCTGCTTCAACCACTTGCTGATTGGCAAAATGTGTTTAGTTGTGCTGATATTTGCAGTGACAGAATTTGGTAGTTGAAAAGTCCCCAGATGTACATGATGTCATTATAAGAGAACATAAAAAAAACATGACCCAATAGCTCAGTGGCAAGTTCAAGGACATGGACTAGCTGCTGAGTGGTGGGAAAATGTGCTGATATTTACATTGACTAAATTCTGAGGCCGGAAGACCCAGAGATGTACATATGGTCATTATAAAGAGTACATCAAGTGAACAACTTTACTTTTCATTTCATCGTTATATTATTTATTTTCTTAAACTGTTAAACATAATTTGACTAAATTTGAAAGGAAGCAACCAAGCATGTAGGCTTTTAAATTCTTTTCAAATGATACTGATCCAAAATTTGATATGGCTGATGCATAATTTTATATATCTGATCCATCATCTGATATGGCTAATCCATCATTTGATATGGCTAATCCATTATTTGATATAACTGATCCATCATTTGATGTGGCTGATCCATCATCTGATATGGCTGATCCATCATTTGATGTGGCTGATCCATCATTTGATGTGGCTGATCCATCATCTGATATGGCTGATCCATCATTTGATCTGGCTGATCCATCATTTGATGTGGCTGATTCATCATTTGATATGGCAGATCCATCATCGGATATGGCTTATCCATCATTTTATATAACTGATCCATCATCTGATATGGCTTATCCATCATCTGATATAGCTGATCCATCATTTGACATAGCAGATCCATCATCTGATATGGCTGATCCATCATCTGATGTAGCTGATCCATCATTTGATGTGGCTGATCCATCATCTGATCATTGGTTATCCATGATCTGATCATGGCTGATCCATCATCTGATATGGCTGATCCATCATTTTATATAACTGATCCATCATCTGATATGGCTGATTCATCATCCGATATGGCTAATCCTTTATTTGATATAACTGATCCATTTTTTTATATAACTGATCCATCATCTGATATGGCTGATCCATCATTTGATGTGGCTGATCCATCATTTTATATGGCTGACCCATCATCTGATGGCTGATCCATCATCTAATATGGCCACCATTACTAATAATCATAATAATCAACATAAATGCATGTTTGTACAAATGATGCAAATCTGCCATCAAACATAGACACCATTACTTAATTTAAAAAAAAAAAAACTTTTTAATTATCTCAAGAACAGCCAAATTGGTTTTGACCACATTTTGACAGAAAGCACTTTGGCATAAAGAGCTTTTAAGTTGATGCAAATGTCATTGTGTAATCAAATATTGTCCTTGTTACTCACAATAGACAAACATTTATATGATTCTTGTCCAAAGCGGCTGGACCAATTTTGACAAATGCATTTGGGCATAAAGACCTTTCAGATTTGCTCATCCAAAAACCGAATATGACCACCATTGCTAAAAATAGAAAAGCCTTTAAATGGCTCCTAAAACATTTCTGAACAGTTTGATAGAAAGCATCATTTTTTTTTATAAATTATGTAGATCTGCCATCACATATGGCTAGCATTAATAAAAATAGAGAAACAAATTTGACAAAGTATTATGGCATGAAAGCCTTATATTGATAGGATGATGATGAGCCACCATCAAATATTACTAATGTTACTAAAAACAGACAAACCTTTAAATACTTATTTAAATAACTTGCTGAAATGAATTTGTCCAAAGTTTATATATCCTGGTAAAGCCTTGTTGGCTTATACAAATGATGCTAGTCTGCTATAAAATTTAGCCACATTACTAAAAGTAAAAAACAATAGCTTGAAGCCTTTCACATTTGCACAAATCTCCATTTCAGTATGATGCCCCTTTACTAACAAATATTAAAAAGAAAAACTTTGTATGTCAGACAGGAACATGTAAAAAGAGTTTGCCAGGCTAACTTCCCCAGCATATGGCCCTGTACATGTCTACCAGGTGAGCAATCTCAGGCCCACTTAGGCCTGCTGTGTAGGATTCCCCCCCCCCTCCTTTTCACCAGTCCATAGACTTCAGTTGTAGGGCCCTGCTTGTTTTAGCTTGACTGGTTATTTGACTAATTGATCTTACGGTATGGTTCACTGTTGGTCTTGTACCATCTGTTCACAAATGCTATTTACAGCTTCTCAAAAACTATGTGGCAGAATGGAACAAATTTGATGAAAAAATTTCTGGTAAGAAGCTCTTTAAAAAAAATTTAAATGTAGCCAATCCACTATCACATGTGGCTGCCAGTACTAAAAATAGACAATTCTCTAAATTGTCAAAAACCATCAGCAGAATTTGACCATGTACAAATGATGCCAAACTACTATCAGATAACATTTTTTTTGTAGACACAATATTGTCATCACATCTGTTTTCGACAACAGAAAGTTGATGCTGCCAATATTGTCATCACATCTGTTTTCGACAACAGAAAGTTGATGCTGCCAATTTACAGCAGTTCTTAAACTGCTTCAGAGTTTCAATGTCAGGTATGAAAGATAGTTAGTGAATTGTTACGACAAGAAGAAATCAGAAATGAAAACCTTTCATGTGCATTAAGGCTACCATCATGAAATATATGTAGGGTTTCATAGGTCAAATAATCATAGTAACATGGTACAGTTTATATCAGAATAGACCAAATAGTCCTGATATATTCAAGTAATACTGGTAACTTTGCTGTATGCTTAGTGTTAACACAGCACTGTAGACACATGCAAATAATAGTAGTTATCTAGACTGTAATTTATATTAATTTACAATATTATTGTATCATATTATTGTATCACCTGCTGACTATATGATACAAACCATATAATTGTATTGCCACTCGAGTGTTGTGACCTGTGCTGACCATAACTGGCATACAAAGCACATTACAGACCAGACCAGTCTCTTTGCTATAGTGTCACACTTGATACCTGTACTTTGCTTTGTGCATTTAAACCTCAATTGGAGTTAAGATAAAAGAGGTCCCTTTGTTGTGTACATCTCATACTCACTTGTCAGTAAGATAGAGGTCACTTTGTTGTATTCATTTCAACCTCACTTGCCAGTACGATAAAAGAGGTCCCTTTGTTGTGTACATCTAATACTCACTTGCCAGTAAGATAAAAGAGGTCACTTTGTTGTATACATTTCAACCTCACTTGCCAGTAAGATAAAATAGGTCACTTTGTTGTGTACATTTCATACTTACTTAACAGTAAGAAAGAAGTCACTTTGTTGTATACATTTCAACCTCACTTGGCAGTAAGATAATATAGTTAACTTTCTGGTATAAATTTCATGCTGACTTGGCAGTATAGATAAAATAGTTACATTTTGTTGTGTATATGTCTGCCTTACTTGGAAGTAAGGATAAAAGATGTCACTTTGTTGTCTACATTATTCTGTGTAGAGGTCACAACCCTTGGTTGATGGTTTTGGACCTGATATGACTAACTGAACGTACAGTACTAATTCTGACTGGAAGAGTACTCATGACTAATATCACAAGAAATTTATAAGTGGTAGAGACTGATTAAAATAGTAAATGTACAAAATAAAAATAACATAACTTGGTTGTGATGAATTAGCTAACACAACATATATATTTAGTAGAATCTCTGTATATACTAGCTTAAAAGTCAAGTCCAATTATATACTAGCTTAAAAGTCAAGTCCAATTATATACTAGCTTAAAAGTCAAGTTCGAAGCAACATTGACTCTAATTTGCCATCAGATATTGTACTGGTAGATCAGAATTCATGTTGTTTTTTTTCTTCAATGGATTCATCCTAAACAAACAAGATAAGTTCAAGTGCATAATACGCTGGCAGATCTGGGTCTATGCTGGTTGCAGTTGGATCCAACTTACAAATGTGTTTAGACCGTAAGTTAATTTGAGAATTTAATTGTGAGGAATTTAATTCAGTACAAGGTCTTATTTTTGGGAATAGTGTCTTGTGCAAGAAGTATCAGCACATATTGTTATTTCAGACGAAAATGTTTTTCTTTCTTCAGTATCTGATAGATCTTGAATGTCCGTATCAGCCGAGTGAGAAGAATTGTGTGATAGAATGGTTGCTGGCATATGCTGTCCGGTTGGAATATGGAGATAATGGTAAAATATTTGATCTAACACTTTCCAGTGTATTACAGAGGATCAAGGTGATCTTTTTTGAGCCGTTAATTTATTCTTCAACATGCTCACTCATGCAGTTTTTCTTTGTTGCCATTGTCAGAGTCATAGAAAATATATGCTGATTTATTTTACAGGCTTGATAAAAGTGTATTCATTTGCTTATATGTCCTAAACTCCTGGATACGTTTTGTAATACCTGGGATGAATAATCACGATCTATTTTATTTATGACATGCATGATTGTTCCTTTGAATTTTTTTTCCATTGTGGATTTTTCCTGAAGCCCTTGATGGATTATAAAGTTTTGGTTAGAAGTGTTTTGATTTCTTAATGCAATGATGGATTATAAAGTTTTGGTTAGAAGTGTTTTGATTTCTTAATGCAATGATGGATTATAAAGTTTTGGTTAGAAGTGTTTTGATTTCTTAATGTAATGATGGATTATAAAGTTTTGGTTAGAAGTGTTTTGATTTCCTGATTCAATGATGGATTAGAAAGTTTTGGTTAGAAGTGTTTTGATTTCTTAATGTAATGATGGATTATAAAGTTTTGGTTAGAAGTGTTTTGATTTCCTGATTCAATGATGGATTAAAAAGTTTTGGTTAGAAGTGTTTTGATTTCCTGATTCAATGATGGATTAGAAAGTTTTGGTTAGAAGTGTTTTGATTTCCTAATGCAATGATGGATTCTCCACTCACTGTGGAGATGCATAAATAGAGCCAGAACAAGCTATATCCAGTTGAAAACACAGGCCTTTTCAATCAAGCCTTGGAATAACATATTATTAGTTTTATTCAAAAGCTTTGTAATCAGTATTATTAGTTTGATTCAAAGGCTTTGTAATCAGTATGTTGGTGAGTTAAAATGGTGTTATATATATATATATATATATATATATATATATATATATATATATATATATATATATATATATATATATATATATATATATATATATATATATATATTGTAATCTGATGGGAATAAGCCAATGAACCCAACTTAGATGATGATGGCTCACCAACAAGTATAACCATTATTATGTATATTTAATTTTGTATTGCATGTTGGATTTTCTCATTGCTATTTATATCTATATTGTGTGATTGACCTTGGTTAAGGGCCTACCCAACTAGGGACATTTATATTTGAAACAACAATACATAGCTAATATTTATCTATGATCATAAACATGTTTACTTAAGTTTAAATTTAGGACATTGGTGTTCCCCTTGGGAATTCCTGGTGTACCTGCAGTTATTTATATTCTTTACTAAAGTTTTAGTTCAAGACGTGATCATGTTTACAACCTGGAATTTTCTGGAAATTAATTTTATGGGAAAATGACCCTTATCCTGATTCTTAAATTGTCTCAAGTTTTTATATTAAGGTTAATTAAATTAAAATTGCTTATTCACACCTTAACATCTGAAGTGGAAACAGTCTTATTGTTTTGTTCAGCTTTTTAATTTGGTATGTTATATTTGTTTAATTCACTGGAATTATAAAGTGCTTATTAATAATGTGTGGACTAAATCGTTATTTTCTAATTTTTGTGAATGCTTTCAAGAACATTTTGATTATATCATTGTGATACGTCAAAACTTTGAGGCTATGGGCACATCAGCATATTTATTCATGCAGTTTATTATGGAAAACCAAGGGAATTCATTTGGAACTGTATACATTTGGACTTTTGGGATTTAATTCACAATACTGTCAAATTTTTTAAAGTTTTACTTTGTATTCTAGACAAAATAATTATTTGTTGAATTTTACAAAACTTGTTAGTTTTTGCTCTTTTCTGTTACTTAGTTAAGACCATCAAGTGCCCATGAGGCACAGGGACTTGCAGTCTTTTACCATATCTTTATGTGAAAAAAAGCGGTCCATGAGTTTAATCAAAATGGTAATTACAGTATTGTACAGATGGATGGTCCATACCACACCAGTTGACTAAACTGCAAAACATATCATCTTTGGTACCATATCTCTCCCCCACTGCCACCCCTCAATATAGATTTGTGCCCTCTCCTTGAGTGTTCTGCAGAGAGAATGAAAGCTGCAGGACCCAGTATTTACATGAGATGCATGGACATCAACCTTAAGGAACTATACATAGCACTGAAGGCAGGAATGCTTGACATAATGCCACTAGTACCAGCTGTATTGTATTCTGAACTCCCACAGGTACACTAATGGAGATTTCAGCTCACAAAGTAGAAGTGACTTGCATCAGACAGGCATTTGAACATAATCTCTCAAATGGACATAGCAAAGTCAGCTGATTGGCACATCAAGTCTGTCTTCTCAGGCTCCATCGTGATGCATGGCCTTGCTAAGGAGATAATTCAATCTTGATGGTTTAGTGGTAACTCCACAGTGACCAGTCCTCATTAATGAAAGCACGACCTTAGAACCAGATATGAATTTGCCACTTTTACTGGATTTGCCAGGAGAAGGTTTGATTATGAGACAGTAATCAAGTGTCAAATCCCGCAAGGATCTCCTTCCTCCTATGTGTATAAACAAATTGCCTCTTTTTGTGTGCTAAAGCAACATTACTTTAGAATTTCATCCATTTAGTAGAGCAATAATTCTCCTTCTGGGTGATACAGGTAGATAAAGATACTGAGCATTTACTTCTCATTGTACCTATTTTCCTTATGTTATCAGGTAATATATACGATGGAGAAAATAAATATTTTAATTTGTAAGTTACACTTCTCCGCTAATATTTATCTGATCACATTACAAATAATTCCTCATATGCTTCCCCACAATGTGAGGACCATTTAAAATTCTTGATGATGTAAAAACTGGTTTGAACTTTGGTATAATGGTAGCCTTTTAACAGGGAGAAAGGGGGTGTAAATATGTTAGAGTTACTTCCTTGTTTTGTACATTTTACCAAAAGACATTTTTCTGTCTTTTCTGGAGGGCTGAATTCAGAGGTAGCAGAGAAAGTTTTCCCTAATAAAATTTACTAAATAATTTGCTTTCTCAGCACAAATTAGCTATAACTGTCCCCACCAGTGGATATATATGAATTATTTTCCAGATATGAGAATTACAGAAAATACTTTTTATTGTAAAAGGTTTGATATTGTTGAAGATTAATTACATTTTATGTTATATTGGCCTTCTTTAGTTGCTTAATCCAGATTAGATCAAAGAAACAGCTGAAAAAGCTGATCAATATCATTTGGTTAATTCTGATCCTACCCTGTGTAATTTTAAAATTACCAAACACCGCTTTTATTTTTTAAAATAAATTGAAGTAAATGTTCTGCTTTCAAAATATAAAGTGTAGTGTTTTCATTGGTTAATAGGAACAGATTATTTTAGGGGAAAAACTTTCGTATTAATTTGGAAAGTCAATAGATAAATACTACAGAAACAATGTTTTTTGTTATAGACTAAAATCACATTTATAAGACTGATAGTAAAATATTGTACATTTCAGTTGACAAGTTTAAATTATTCTTTGTTATAGACTAAAATCTCATTTATAAGACTGATTGTAAAATGTTGGACATTTCAGTTGACAAGTTTAAATTATTCTTTGTTATAGACTAAAATCTCATTTATAAGACTGATAGTAAAATGTTGTGCATTTCAGTTGACAAGTTTAAAGTATTCTTTGTTATAGACTAAAATCTCATTTATAAGACTGATAGTAAAATGTTGTGCATTTCAGTTGACAAGTTTTAAATTATTCTTTATTATAGACTAAAATCACATTTATAAGACTGATAGTAAAATGTTGTGCATTTCAGTTGACAAGTTTAAAGTATTCTTTGTTATAGACTAAAATCACATTTATAAGACTGATAGTAAAATGTTATACATTTCAGTTGACAAGTATAAGGGTGTGACTGCAGAAACCTTGAAACAGGCAACAACCAAACCAGTGCCAGGGGTTTCTTCCAATCCCCTAGATAACCTGAATTGTAAGTGAACCTTTACATTTTATATCAAGCAATGCAAAGGAATATAGTCAGTCCTTTGTTATGTCAGTAATATTATATCATCAACTCAAGGGAATGTAGTTAGTCTGTAGGTAGTCATGTTATGTCATGCAACTCAAGGGAATGTAGTTAGTCTTTAGTTAATCTTGTTATGTCATGCAACTCGAGGGAATGTAGTTAGTCTGTAGCTAATCTTGTTATGTCATGCAACTCAAGGGAATGTAGTTAGTCTGTAGCTAATTTTGTTATGTCATGCAACTCAAGGGAATGTAGTTAGTCTGTAGCTAATCTTGTTATGTCATGCAACTCAAGGGAATGTAGTTAGTCTTTAGTTAATCTTGTTATGTCATGCAATTCAAGGGAATGTAGTCAGTCTGTAGCTATTCAGGAGCCCAGAGTGGCTGAGTGGTCTAAAGCACTCTCCATTACAGATCACTGCCATCTCACCTCTATCTGTGTGGGTTCAAGTCTAAGATTCGGCTAATGTAATCATGTGAGAAAGCTTGCCAGTAGCTTCTCGTGGGTCGGTAGTTCTTTCCGGGGGTTTTCCCGTGTTCTTCCTCCACCAGTTATACTGGCCACCATGTATAGCCTATCGTGTGCTGAAAAATGGTGTTAAACCTCACAACAACTACAACTGTAGCTATTCTCTTGTTATGTCATGCAACACAAGGTAATGTAGTCAGTCTGTAGCTATTCTCTTGTTATGTCATGCAATTCAAGGGAATGTAGTTAGTCAGTAGCTAGTCTTGTTTTGTTATGCAACTCAAGGGAATGCAGTTAGTCTATAGCTACTCTTGTTATGTCATGCAACTCAGGGAATGCAATCAGTCTGTAGGTAGTCTTGTTATGTCATGCAACTCAAGGGAATGTAGTAGTCTGTAGCTAGTCTTTTGTTATATCATGCAACTCAAGGAAATATAGTCAATATTTTGTTATGTCATGCAACTTAAGGAAATATAGTCAATATTTTGTTATATCATGCAACTTAAGGAAATATAGTCAATATTTTGTTATGTCATGCAACTCAAGGAAATATAGTCAATATTTTGTTATGTCATGCAACTTAAGGAAATATAGTCAATATTTTGTTATATCATGCAACTTAAGGAAATATAGTCAATATTTTGTTATGTCATGCAACTCATGGAAATATAGTCAGTATTTTGTTATGTCATGCAACTCATGGAAATATAGTCAATATTTTGTTATGTCATGCAACTCATGGAAATATAGTCAATAATTTGTTATGTCATGCAACTCATGGAAATATAGTCAATATTTTGTTATATCATGCAACTCATGGAAATATAGTCAATATTTTGTTATGTCATGCAACTAAAGGAAATATAGTCAATATTTTGTTATGTCATGCAACTCATGGAAATATAGTCAATATTTTGTTATATCATGCAACTTAAGGAAATATAGTCAGTAATTTGTTATGTCATGCAACTCATGGAAATATAGTCAATATTTTGTTATATCATGCAACTTAAGGAAATATAGTCAATATTTTGTTATGTCATGCAACTCATGGAAATATAGTCAATATTTTGTTATGTCAAGCAACTCATGGAAATATAGTCAATATTTTGTTATATCGTGCAACTTAAGGAAATATAGTCAATATTTTGTTATGTCATGCAACTCATGGAAATATAGTCAATAATTTGTTACAATCCAGAATCATGAACAACACTGGCACTCACTTGAAAATTTCAATAGCTTCCATTATTTTCCCCCATGTGTATGATTCTCTCTACTCACTCTTCTTTGCATCAATTGATGACGTTTTGCAGCTTCTGCCAGGAGAGCTCTGTCCACCTCCACAGCTTCTCTCCCTGTCAGCAAATAATGTGATGCTCATGCTTCCATTCTGACTATCAATTAGGAGGGATTCCTAACTTCTCCACAAAAGAGAAAACACTCTTATGACCAATGGGTGATGGATTGTTTTGGAGGGCTTCCAGAAATATTCACATTGAACGGAGCAATATGCCTGCCACCACCATTTGGGTCATTATTATGTTTGAGGATTTTTATTTCCGGTGATGCTGTTTTTTTCAATGCATCATGAATTATTTTAAAACCAACATCGATAGTGTCACTGAGAAGTTTTTTTAGTCCTGATATATTATATCCTGGTATTTTGAATGATGGAATATCTTTGACGGGGATATCATATTTATTTGCAAAAAAAATCTCTTGTGTCAGGACTACTGTCACCTAATACTTCTTGAATAATTTGTGAATGAAATGATTCCATGTCATTGATGATTTTGTTACATGTTTCTACGATGCTGATAAATTCATCTCGGGTGAGAATGCCGGATTTAAGAGATATTAACAACAATGAAAAATCTTTATTCATCGCTGTGAAATTTTTGGTGATGTCATTCAGTCGAATAAATAAGGTTTTTCTTTTAGTGGCGGCTTCTATCGCTTCATCAAAAAAATTCAATTTGGTGTAATCGCTATAGCTTTTTATTGGATTGTCAAATTTTGTCGTGTATGTGACATAATCAGATTTTTTTGGTTCTGGTAAATCAACGGGTTTCCACCCGGGTGGTAATTCAGGCCATTCTAGTACGGTCCTTATTGAGCTTTGAAAGATATCTACGACGTATTCTTCAGAGTTTATTTCAATGGCAGATGATAGTGTTGGCTCATGAACCGTTATAGCGATTTTTGATTCTGCTCCAGTAATGGATTTTATTCTACGTTGCAATTCAGCATTGATTTGTTCAATTTGGTATGATCCGGTTGGTATGGAAACAACGTTCCAGTCTGGGGTTCCGTCGGGTTTATTCTTATTTGCAAACACTAAATAATTATTCGGTTGTTGACCACCAAATGATTTTGATCTGATATTAGGCCAAGTGTGATACACTCGTAATTTTGCAAACGCGATTTCCTTCACTGGGACCGGAGAGGGGAAATTCACACTGAATTCTGGATTCGTTGGAGATCATGCTTGTTTGTACTGGTTTTGTGTTCTCCACTATTTGTTGAAGTAATTCCATCTGTGTTGTCATTGTTATTATACTGTTGTTGTTGCTCTAATTTTGACATCGCAGAATCATATATATCTACCATCGCTGAAAACTCACTCTCTGATATAATTGTATCATCGAGAGATGACGATATCAATGAGGATAATTGCAAGTATGCAGTGGATACAACATGAAATTGAATTATGTAGCCTTGTAGTTTTCGTTGGCTGCATGATGATATTTTTTTTGTTATTATTGAAATAATTCCAGCGATTGTTGTTGCCGCAGAAATGCAAATTGGAACAGCTATCGGGGCAATCATTGTCACTGAAGACAGTATAATACCAGCTCCGGTGATTACACCACTCACTGAATACACGGTAACATCAATTGCGGTAATTCTCCTGCGATATTTTTTAATTTTCATTGCATACTCCTCAGTGAGGGTTTTGAGTCTATTTTGATATTTTCTGACCTGATCATAACGATATTGCGATGATGAAATCATTTTTATTTTAAAAACGCTAGCGTTTTCAATTATGATTTCAATTGAAACTGTTAGTGAAATTGCTTTGCAATTTTCAACTTAAATCCGCTACAAATTCCACATACCATGTTGTTGAAACCCTAACCAAATTTTTATCAGTAGATGTTATCGTGAACTTTTCAGTTGTATTCTTGTCGATAATCGTTGAAATCGTATTATTGACCCCGGATGAACTGGACGATGAAATATTAAATTGAGTCAATGGTGTTACTAGTGTTAATCGATAAATACCCTTAACTGTTGCAATGATATCTAATTTGTTGTTTGTAGGTGTCCACGCAAATGATCCGTGTTGGATCGTGTATACTACGTTGTTGGTTTTCTCATGAGGAATTTTTGTTTTTTCAATGACTGTTATCATCCTCGAAAAATCATTTTTGATGGCCTCGGTGAAGATTTTCGTCACATCGATGGATTTTTTGATATCCGGAAGTTTTAGTTCAATTTTATCGAATGTAGTTCCAATAAATTTATCAATGATATTTCTACGAAATGAGGTAAACTGTTTTATGTGTTCTTCGGTTTTAGATTGAAGTGTTGCTAGTTCCAACACAGAATTTTTCAACTCATTGTTGAGAGTTTTTAATTGATCTGTAATCGTCGAAAAAAGTACACCCGGTTTGAGTTTACCCTGATTGGAAAATAACGCGATAGTATTCTCGATTGCATTTCGTTGTCGTGTTAAAATATCATCCAACGACACATCACTGGTTTTCAATTTACCCTGTTTGTCTTGAAATACAACTATTTCGTTCGGGTCAACACTTGTTAAGTTCAACGTCTCAGCGATTTCATCTTCAATTATTTTTTTTATATCCTTGATAGAATCAGGGGTTGCAGTGCCATCGGGTTTGGGTTTCAAAGATCTCCCCCAAATATCAATCATGATATTTTATACATCTCTCTCTAAAATCGTTTTTGACGACTTCGACTACTAGTGTATTCATTTACGACAATGTGTGGTGGTTTTCTAGATGCTGAAATAGCGTTAAGGACATTTAATACTTCACTGCCGCATATTGGTGGATCATTCATTTGTTGTGTTGGCAGCGTAGAATACCAAGTCTTCATTGGAAATTTTTTTATGTAACGCATAAACTCTTTTGGCGGGGCTAATCCATATGAATCAAAATAGACGATTGCCCGTGGATCAATAGCGTATGCAACCCAGTGAGTTCCAGGTCCGGTGCTGTTATCTAAATTAATAATACCGGTTTCAACATCATTGGGTTGTGCCGGTAATTGATCTTTCATAAAAACGCCTCTGAAGTTTTTAATCGCTAGTTTTTTAGCAGCATCCATTAAATCAAAATTGGACATAGATTTCTCAAACCGTTCCTGGGATTCTCAGGCCTTTTCCGCTGTACCATGAATACAGGGTTCCTGGTAGTCTTAGACCCCTTCCCTTTTTTTATATCCCTGTCCAGATGCCTTCTTTAGTGCCATTCCTGCTGCAGTACCAACGGCTCCTAACGCCACTGCTTTAGCCACAGCTGGGGCTGCTGCTGCAATCAAGGCCGGAATCGCAGCTAACAATGGAAATATACCGCCTGTTTTAATCATATTTTTGATAGCAGCCGCAGAAAGAGTAATCTGAACACCTTTTTTCGCTACAAGTGCATCATTGAAATGTTTTATTTGACGAGTTGTCAGTGATAATTTATTTGCCCCGCTAGTCATTTGATTGGGTTTCATCGTGATTGTGGTTCCACATTTTTTAGCTGATTCCGATTGCAATTTCTTGATTTGACCAGGGGTTAACGCAACACTAATATTACTATATGACATTATACATAATTGATTGATTCTAAATCGTTTACAATTTCAATGAAAAATCGTTTACATATTTTCCACTGGTGCATCAATGATTCTCATTCTTCCTCCAACACCTTCAAGTAGCATTGATTTATCACTGAGAATGACAGCAACCGCTCTATAATTAGCAATATCACCAGGGCGGGTTACACGGGCTCTAAAGTGTATATCAACGACAGATTGTCTTGTTAAATCAAGATGTTCCAGTGAAAAGTAATAAATCGGATAGAGGCTTTTAAAATCCAATTGTGATATTTGCAAACCAGTATCCACATTTTGATCTCATGCCATAAACGACAATAGGTTATGATAGACACGTGCAATATGGTTGTGTGTGTAATCAAGTTGCACATCTTCAGATGGTTCCTGTTGGCCGTTTATTCTCAGTGAGACTTCATTAACACCTAACTGATCAAATATCATATGACTTCGTTCTTGATCACCAACTCGTGCATTATTCTGTAATGCAATAAATATATGACGTGGTGCTGAAACCCCTTGTTTTGATGCCAGGTGCCATGTGAATGTACCATCAACATTGTCTTGTTTAGTATCCGTAGTCACTGATAACCAACTCAACAATGATTTTCCTCCTTGGTCCATAAATGATAACAATTTTTCTTCTGCTGTGATTGATGGAGTTAACACTGGCATCCACAATGATAGTTTTGTTAAAATGACTTTACCGGCTACAACACCAGCATCACGCCAGATTGCATCATTATCAGTACCCTTTCGTACAAGCGCTACTGTGTGTTTAGCTCCATAAATAACTTTTCGGACGTTTCTACAGAATCCAAAAATATGATGCAGTGGAATCGCACATGAAAATTGTCGACGCTGCCCTTGTAATGTTGCTACACGTGTTGCAAATCCTAGGTTGTAATTAGTAATATTATTTATGACATCGAAAGTACCAGCTGGTCTTGTATATCCGGCTGGTGCTGGATCAACTGCGGTAGCTTGTGTTGCCTTTACTCTAGAATACTGGACGTGTTCAGGGTGATCAGTAATATCCTTAGAAAACATCATAGATGGACCAGCTGATCTTGTATAATCATCAGAATATCTCGCTAACCCTATGATTGTTGTGGCCACATCAACTTCACGGTCAATGGATTCAATTTCTTTTTCATCAATGAGATATCTAGCGCTTTCAAATAACGCCATGATCCCATTATTAACAAAACCGACTTTGATAGTTGGGTTATTGTCATATGGTGTATTAGCATCGACATTTGTTACAAGTTCTCCTTCTACTTCAATAAATGCCTCACATGGTAGAAAATATTTACTGGTGTCATGAACTTGAAGTTCAATTCGCGATCGGAGATCTGGTTGTACTGCGTGATAAGAATAAAATTGAAAATCGCGTACAGAATCATCTTTACGCACTGGGGCATCCATATCAAATGCTGGATCAGGTGACCTTTTGAACATTTTATTCTATTTATCAGAGTCTAAATCGTAAAATCGTAAAAGATTTTTCATCGTCGTGTTTTTTTAAAGCCACTTCCCGCTATCATGTTTGCTATCATGTTATCTTGGTCACTCGGAGTTACCAATGACGCTAATTTTTCATCTACTGCGTTATTTATTATTTTACTAACACTTGCAGGCATTTCCGCTGTAGATGGCAATGGTACCTGTTTCTTTTTTCGTCTCACTAATGATGTTATTTTATTCTTCGCAGTTGAAAACGCCTTTCCCGCAAGATCTCCAACAGCACCAATACCCTTATCACGAATAACATCAATGGCTTTCATTCCTAATTGTTTAGCTAACGGCATCACTTTTGGGGCCATTCTCGCAAAAAACCCTGCAATGGTATTACCTAAACCATCTCCGTAGTATGCTCTATAAACTGGAAACCGTGAATTAACTACATAGACGGGGGTTGGTTTATCATGATTGTAGTGTATAATCATCTTGTTATAAAACTAGTAGTTTTTTAATTAGTGATCAATCGCTGTAATAACCATGGGCATCTTTGTGATTTTCAACTAATTCAGCAATGAGTTTTCGATATACATTAATGTCCATGATACCACCGGCAAATAATCGTCTACAGATATCAGCTGCTTCATTAATTATTTCCGGAGAGTTATTTCCGACTCGTTTCCCTCCGATGAGAACTTCTAACCGTGATATATCACTGAGAATGTTACCAGGACAAGTAACACTAGTGTTTTCAACTATGCCGCTGCCTAAATACCCATCTCCAGTTGACTCCTCTTTACCAAAAAATCCAGTTGGATACTCTTTATTTACTCTACTCAATACTTCGTCTTTAAAACTCTCAAAATCATTGTGGATACTTTCTGTGATTCTAAATCTACCACGGTTTGCCAGGTATACTTTTTTTATCCAATTCTCGTCGTTTTTTATATACTCTTTATGCCCTTTGTTTACAGCAATTTCTCTTTGATCGAGTGAAAAATTCCGCACGGTAAAGTTAATTAAATTATTGTCATCTTTAAAACTTTTAATTATGCTGTATGCATAGTATGTAAATATATTTTGCGGTGAATACATTTTTTCTATAGTAACGTCTTCTTCCTCTTCTTGTTTTCTTGCAGTAGCACCTAGTTCTTCTAGTACTCGCTCTTTTTTTTGTTGTTGCCGTGAAGTAGCTACTATATCTACTGGAAGTGTTTCTAAAGGCTTTTTTGTTTGTTTAGTTCTTTTTGCTATTTTTTCTAACACAGGGAGAAAAGTATCTTCTTGTTTTTTTCCTTGTTCAGAGATTGTTGACACTATCTGTTTCGTTGTTGTAGTTATTGGTTTAAAAAACTCTTCAGATCCCTCAGCAAAATCAGTCTGAAGACTCTGTCGTTGTTGCAGTTTATTCCTGACAGAGTCGCGAATTGGTATAAATTTCTTAATTGCATCTAATCGTTCACGAGCCAATCGGGTCGTTAATGCTTCATTGACCATTATTTGAAATCAGAAACAATTTTTCAATTGCAAAACAATTTTTCCCATCGATGATTAACTAATCGGAACCATCCCTTAACGGTCCAATATTTTATTCAGTGTGAAATATTTTTATTTTTATTGCTGTGAAATATTTTTATTTTTTATTCAGTGAGAAATATTTTAATTTTTTTATTCAGTGATTTTGCCTGTTTTTCACTGATTTTTTGACAGTTTTGGTGGTTTTCAGTTGAAAATCTCTTTGAGATTTTACAGTCAAGTAGTCGATTTTACATGGGATTTTCCATAGGGAAAAGCTGTTAAAACTCATTTTTGATGATTTTTAGCCATTTTTCATCAATTTTTGCCTGTTTTCAGTGATTTTTGGTCATTTTTCATCGATTTTTAAAAACCCTCGTAGGGTCAAGTAGTCGATTTTGCATGGGATTTTCCATAGGGAAAAGTTCTTAAAAGAACTTTCAAAGCTGTTAGGATTCTATTTTATTTTCGCAGTGTGAAATATTCAGTGTGAAATATTTTCACTGATTCAATCAAAAAATGCTAAAAAAATGAAAATCTCAAAGAGATTTTACGGTCAAGTAGACAATTTCAATAAAAAAATGACAAAATCTCTTAAGGGTCGGTCAATCAAAATCGTTCATTTTCTTTAATTAACGCCCGTATATTTCTAATTTTAGAATTAACTTCCTTTTTCAATTCATATTCGTTACCCAATTCTTTTCGTATTCCTTCCACGATAGTATATAACGGGACAAACACACTTATGTCACTGGAAAATGCAAGAGAGTCCCGAATAGAATTCTGAATTTTTTTGATGAGCGCATATTTCTTTGGTAGCATATACTTGTTAGTGCTAACCCCGTATTCTATATCCTGAAAATCCGACTTGATTTGATCAGGATTTAACCCATCTGACAATTTAATATCCTGGCTTTTCAATTTTGCAATTTCAACTATAATGCTATTAATATTTTCAGAATTCATATATGATAATACATATTTCTAATTCATTTTTCAAAAATAAATGAGCCGTTAATATTTTCAAAATTCAGTCTGTATATAAATATATTTTTTAAAAATAATTCTGTATATATAAATATATTTTTCAAAAATAATTCTGTATATATTTATATTTTTCAAAAATAAATGGAGCCGTTAATATTTTAAAATTAATTCTGTATATATAAATATATTTTTTAAAAATAATTCTGTATATATAAATATATTTTTTAAAATTAATTCTGTATATATAAATATATTTTTTAAAATTAATTCTGTATATATAAATATATTTTTTAAAATTAATTCTGTATATATAAATATATTTTTTAAAATTAATTCTGTATATATAAATATATTTTTTAAAATTAATTCTGTATATATAAATATATTTTTTTAAATTAATTCTGTATATATATAAATATATTTTTTAAAATTAATTCTGTATATATATATATATAAATATATTTTTTTAAATTAATTCTGTATATATAAATATATTTTTTAAAAATAATTCTGTATATATAAATATATTTTTTAAAATTAATTCTGTATATATAAATATATTTTTTAAAATTAATTCTGTATATATAAATATATTTTTTAAAATTAATTCTGTATATATAAATATATTTTTTAAAATTAATTCTGTATATATAAATATATTTTTTAAAATTAATTCTGTATATATAAATATATTTTTTAAAATTAATTCTGTATATATAAATATATTTATCAAAAATAAATGCAGACAAAAATAAATAACAACCATGATGAGCGGTTATCAGTCATTTGGCCCCCTTGATATAGGCCGCTGTGGTTCTATTTGCATTCATTGGGTCCCTTATTAGGCCTTTGTGTCTTTCATAGGGTCCTTTGTTGAGAGCATGTTTTGGGTTTATATCAGAATGTTTTTTTTTTTTTTGCTCTTTGAGATATGACCCTATGACCGTTTCTTTTAGCCGATAATTCATTCTGAACTATCCTGTGGGGTTACCCAATGTGCATCCACGAACCTTTTTTTGGCCGGTAATTCATTTTGAACACCATACGGGGCTACCCAAATGTGACGGAGAGCTAATTACATCCATGGATGTTATTTATTTTAGGGCATGTGGCACCGACCAATCAAAAGCAGCCCATGAAATTAAACCCGGTTGCATGATTGAGAAAAGACAACCACGCGTCATTCGTGGGTTGCTTTTGATCGGTCGAATTGGCCTTTGAAAGCCCAAGCTTTAAACCTTTCATTTAGTATATAAGGTGACTAATACAGCAGCGTCAATCCACAGGGTGTGTTATTTTATTTTCTTGAATTACTTATTAATGGTGTTTCACAGTATTTAAATAAGACCGAATATTTGCATAAAACACTAAAAAAAAAGAATATAATTGTTTGAAAACATTTTATATTTGATTTCTTTTCTTACAAAACAGATAATTAATTATGCCCGCTGAATCACAATAACCCATAAACAAGTTGACACAATCTAAGGGAGATAACTCCCTTGGTTATATTTAAGAGTTATCTCCCTTGGTTATATTTAAGAGTTATCTCCCCTGGTGTTATTATACATACGAAAATCGAATTTTTTGTTCAATGTTTTTAGAAAAAGCCGAATTTTGTACTCCTGTTGCAACAAATTGTACTGAGGATATACAAATATTAAAATATTTACCGGCTTCATTCATAGGTTGGAATATTTTTTCTTCGTTAGTAACTGTATTGAATGATTTTACAGGCCTCGCTTTTTTCGAGTATTTTCCAGTGTTTCCTCGTTTTGAATTCTCACTTTGTGAAATAGCCTGTAGATTTGATAAAGAATTATTCTGAGAATCGGAATCAATATGATCAATAACATAACCATCCTTGATCAATCCATTAAACACCTCGAAGACGAATCTGTGACAGAGATAATTTTTCTTCTCAGCAGTAAACATCAAATATCCTCGATTAGTCACAAATCCAACTGGATTCTTTAGTCTGCAGCTTCTGATAATACCATCACGGGATGCTTCATAATTAACAAGCACACGGTGAGGTCTGAATTCTTGGTTCATTTGTATAATAATACTATTTTTCTAATTCATTATTTGCTTTAATTATAAGTCTCTGTATATAATCTTGAGGAGTCTTTATGATTTTGTCATCATTGGGGTCAATGACGGTATTTTTTATTCGTTTGTCATAATAGCGTTTTAGTTCCCTGTATCGTTTGCCGCCACAACTGAGACATAATTGCGATTCCCCCCTAACCCCAACCCCACATCGAATACAGGGTAATGGACCAAGGCTTCCACGATGAAAACTTTGCATATGATACCCACAGAATTCATTTCTGCATGATTTGTTACACGGTGTCACTGATCCAATCATGAGCCATTTGCAATGATTCATTATACTTAAATCTTTCATTTAAATGCTTGTTTTAATTATAGTATGGAGGAGTTTGAGAGATTATCGAAAATTAAGCCTTGGAAAAGTGTTCAATTCAATCTTGATAGAGTTTCTGATACACCAAAGAATAAAATTCTTGATAGAACCATGATTAGTAAAATCAGAGACTGTTTTAATGAATTCAAGCGTGATGGGGCATCTCACTGTTGGTCAACATTTCGAATTGATGGTGTTGTTGACGCTACCATGAAAGATGAAAAAGCAGCAGTGATAATCTCAAATCTTGGGGAAGAAAAAAAATTTTTTCGAATAAAATTCCTTATCCGTGATGATGGAAATTGGATCATTAGGGACAAATACGAGCCCATTCTCAAGGACAAAAAAACTGTCACTGTGAATCAGGATTCAAAACCAGGAATTTTGACTGGAATTGACAAACCATACTACGAAAGATCTTATCCTGTCACAGCAGTTGTTTACGGGATATATCCGCTCAATGAAAAACCTGATATTGCAAAACTAGCACCCATGAAATATTCGACAGGGCTCAATTGTGTAGCAGAACGAATAATGGAACACTTCACAAATGCGTCCCGGGGAAATAAACTAACTGATCTAAGACGAAAAAAAATAACCGAATGGGAATTAACGGTAAAGGAGAATGGGGCAACAATTCAGGATATAATTAAATTAGAAACATCATTGAGATTTCCAATATCAGTAACGACAATAACCGGAGAAGTATTATACGAATCGAAATATAAATCAAAAGGAGCCCCAATACAGATTATTGATCATAACGAACACGCGTGGTCATCTGCAGTAACAATATTCCCACGGGATAGAACCGTAAAATATCTGTTTGGAACAGAAGAGTTTTTTTCAGAGCAGAAATTATTTGATGCTATTTACCATTTGAGTAAAAACGATCCTGTGTCAATGTGGCTATTTCATAGTACTTCAGACGAGGAATGTAGATTTGATCAGTTTGTAAGGCCCAACGGAGAATTGTACCGTACTGAAGAGCTGCATAATCAAATGAAAAAACTAGCTAGTGAGTTTTCACTGGAGGGGGAAGACAACGATCAATTATTAGCAAACTGTTTTACACTACCATCAATTGCAGCACATTTTGCTTGGAAGAAAAACACGTAGAAACCAACGAGAAGTGAGTTTTTATCAAATGTCAGATTGTCCTGTCTTGAATACAGCCATGGAGGGTTATGGAATACAAAATACGACCCTGAAACCGTTATTTCAGTTGATATGATTGCGTGTTATCCAGGAAGTTTTCTTGGGTATGGAGAATGCGAGAAATATTTTAAACGATTTGGACACCCCACACACGAAATGACCAGTGTTGCGATTAATGGACCACTGCCTGATTTTGATTTAACAGGATTCGCTTGTGTAGTATCATTTGAAATGGCTACAGGACTTCATCCGTGTAGTTATCTTTGGATTGGTAAACACATGTCTGAAAAACACTGGATGCCAATGGTGTTATTACGGTATATGCTTGATTGTGGGATGTTAAAATCATTAGTTGTCAGTGAAGCAATTATATCCTATCGAGCACAGAAATCAGTCTGGTTACCACAACCTGATATAGAAAAAATAATTAGCGAACAGCGAAAACTGTTTCCAAATTTCAGTGAACAACAAATCATGGATTGGTCCAAACAGTTATTTGAAATCAGAAACAATGAAGCAAAAGATCTTGGACGAAGAATAATCGGTAAATTCACTCAGGGTGGTAAATACGATAATACAAGATATTCTTCACGGTTAATTATAGACAATGCTGAATACGATTTTGTAATCGCGGATTTAACGAATAAAGGCCTATATGTCAATCGTAAAGACGCATTTCTGTCCGATGGAACCAAATTGGGTACAATTGTTACTTACAATGATGGATACAATCCACTTAAGAGCTTCTATGCTTGGTTATGCTTCTATCAATTTATTTTCAATGATCAATAAATTTCCTAACACCGCAGTTAGAGTTGCCACTGATTCATTTTACATAAATAGCAAAATGGCTGATTTTAAGGCTACTGGCAACGAGAATTGGGGGTCATGGAGAATTAAGCGGGAAATGCTTCATGATTATATTCAATCAGCAGATGTAACAATTGAAAATAATTATTTAGAAAGCAATCAGTGTTCAGAATTTTCTAATGCACCACTGATTTCTGATCCAATATGCCTGTATAAAACAGTTTATTTAAACGGCTGTGGTGGGTCAGGAAAAACAACCCGGGCAATTGAGTTATTTCGTGGGAAATCAAATATGATTGTACTAACACCAACACACAGACTTGCAAGAGAGATGATACAGAGAGGGGTAAATGCCTGTACCTATCATAGTTTTTTACGATGGAAGGGAGATAAGTGGACTCCTGAGCACATGGGAGAGAAATTTATTCCTGAAATTATCATTTGGGATGAAATAGACACAGTGCCATTAGATGGATTAAAAATATTTCTTGAGTGGTTGTTATTGAAAAATACAAAAATCGTTATGTGCGGTGATCACGGCCAACCACCACCATTTGTCGGTGCATCCCCCCATGAATGGCTAAAGGGTTTTGTAGACTATTATGAAGAAATTGATACCGATCATAGATCACTTGATAATGAATTAAAAGAATTTAAGAAACTAATTAGATTACAACCGGATAGAATCCAGTGTGAAATAGCACGTGAAATAATTTCGGAAACTCCAATGAATGATTTCTGGGAAACATGGAGACCAAATGATTTGATAATTGCAAGTAGAAAAATAGTCAGAGACACACTTCAGATGAAGTTATTTGAATTGCATAAAAAAAGATTTGCAACACTTCCTGTGCCCCTTTGTTATAGGCCATCGGATACACGAAAACAGAATATTGAAGTTGATATTCCAGGCCCAAAATCCGAAGGATTTCAAAAACAAATTCTGGTATTAAATGATATTGTGCTGGTTGATATCAATGTCGTTGAAGATGCATTGCGTGCTAATAAATCCCCATGGACGCTAGGATACGCAGCAACAATACATTCTTCGCAAGGATTGACTATATCCGATACAATTGTTTGGATGGTAGATAATCGCATCGAATGGTCAAATTTAGTCTATCTTGCAGTATCCAGAGTACGAAAAATAAATCAACTTCGAAGAATTGTTTTAGATGATAATGACACAACAATGGATGATATTGATGTTAAAATTATTGATAAAAAACTCTCCGGTTACAAACAACAAGACAAAAAAAAACGAGAATTTGATATTGATGCAGAATTAATAATCACTTTGAAGAAACAACAGAATAATCACTGCGCAAGTTGCAATTGTATAATGCATTGGCAGTATTCGGATAAAGATCCTCGCCAATTTACCATAGACAGAAAAAATAACAATCTCGGTCATGTCAGAAATAATGTGATGTTGACTTGTCTTGAGTGCAATAGACGCAACGGCGCTAATTAAGACCATGCGGTGGCAATTGAGTATCCTCGGGTATCACTTGGAGTTGTTGTCTAGTAAATCCTCGTTGAGGGGCAGTTGAATCCAGTTTATAGATTGGAGGTCTACCCGTAGATCGTGTTATACTAGATATCTTTTGTACAGTAACACTCCAAATAGGATCAGTAGCCCTTTTTCTGCCCCCTTCAAGCTCTGCTGGTTCGTATAAATACCTCACAGTGACATTACTACCAAGAATTGGTTCTTTGAAATCTTTTTGTGGTTTTTCAGGTATTGACTTCTTTTTAATCGCGTTGATAGGTTTCAAATTAATTGTTCTAGTAATCTCATTATTCAGTGCGGTAATCACAGCTGGTAATCTTTTAACCCATTCACGGGATCTTTTTTCTTGGATGAATTCTTTTGCGTATTGATATCCAAATAACCGCTCAGCAAGGGTTTTATTAAACCGTTCAACAATTGCCTGATCGCGATGTAGCGCAGTATGCCCCCGTCTGATAGTGACATTATGATTTTTCATTGTAGATAACACTGCACCCTGAAATTCCTTGCCAGGATCAATTTGTAATAGATTTGGCCAGTGCAGAGGACCCCTTCGATAAATCTTTTCAAATGCAGAAGCCACTTCAGTGGCTGATTTTGTTTTTAACGGTTCTGCTTCTTTGTATCGACTTGCAATATCAACTACGGTTAAAGCGTATTTGTAACCGTTATCATGTTGCAGAAATAATATATCAGCCTGATGAACTTCATTAGGGACAGTCACATCAAAATGCGAGAAATTAATTTGTTTAGGCGGTGATAGATAAATCTGCCATAGTGCCTGTTTAGATAACCAATGAGCCGCAGTGGTTTTTTTCACTTTTGCAGCGCTAGCGAGTTTATGGATTGCTGATTTACCCTTCCAGTATCCTCTTGGGGAATAATAAATAGATTCCATGTTGTTATTAATTACCAGCACCTAACATCAATTTACTTTTCATAGCCGATTTTATCAAAAATGAAGCCAATTTTTCTTTGAAGGATTTATCAGGAATAGCATTTAACGCATGAATTAATTTCACATCTGCTAGATGCCTGTGTTGCAGATTATTGCTTTTATAAGCAACATCATGAAGGTGACAGGCCTTATCAATGGCATTTATTGGTTCTTCACCGGGTCAGGGCTGATTTTGATTATTGAGTCTGATATCAAGTCTGGTTCCGGGTCCACAGTAGCTATATCCTGGAAGGTGCTTTTCTCCTGGATACTTTGCCCATGGGGTTCCAGGGAGTTTAGCTAGCTTGGCTGCGATATCACCTCGTTTTTTTTTAAAGGTTCCTTGGGTTTAGAAACAAATCTAAATTTCTTTGTACTACATTGTACGCATTTACCAGAAAGCGCTGATCGGTTATTTTTTGTTGTAATCGTCAAGTCATCTGTGCCAGTACGTTTTTTACACTTCACACAATATAGATCCATAATTTATATATAACGGCATGAATATAATTGATTATTCAGCTACCCGACGACGGGAACCTATTAAACATCATGAAATGTTGCCGAATTCAATTAGAATGATTATAATCGGACCATCTGGAAGCGGAAAGACACAACTGCTACTTAATTTGATAACGAGATGGATGAAATGGAACAAATTGTATTTAATAGCCCCGAGTGTAGACGATCAGCGATGCTATGAAGTGCTAAAGGATTTTAACGAGAAAGCAAAAGAATTTCAAATCGATGATGATATTATTGAATTTATTACTGATATAGAGGAAGCCCTGAGCATTGATGCTATTGATGGAAGTATTAACAATTTAGTGGTATACGATGATATCATGTTAGATAATCAAAAAAATCCTGCTAGAATATTTTCCCGAGGCAGGCATAAAAACACTGATGTGATATATGTCACTCAACGGTACACACAAATACCAAAAGTGATCAGAGATAACTGCAATGTGTTGTGTGTATTTAACGGCGTTGATACTCATACGCTACGAAATATTCATCAGACTTGGTGCAGCGGTGATATAAATCATAATCAATTTAGAAATTTCTTTAGTCACGCTCAGTCAAAACCACACGGATTTGTGACAATAAATTTAGCAGACCAGAGGACACGATATCGTATCGGACTTGATAAAATATTCGGTTGAAATCACCGTAATACATTAGCAGCAGAGCGGGTGA
Source organism: Unio pictorum (assembly GCA_030141615.1). Taxonomy (NCBI): domain Eukaryota; kingdom Metazoa; phylum Mollusca; class Bivalvia; order Unionida; family Unionidae; genus Unio; species Unio pictorum. Next base: position 15,580,195 of record JARLTB010000022.1, read on the forward strand.
ATCGGAAGATTTTTTTGGACATTTATGGTTAAGCAACGAAAACGCGAATAAAGTATCACCCGCGAAATCTCATGTTTTCAGACAAAAATCACTAAGGCTCTATTTGCCAAATGGAGACTTATTTTTTTTCTGGTTGAAACATGAGATTTCGCAGGAAGGCTCTATTTGCCGTTTTGACGCTTCAATCAAAAATGTCGAAAAAATCTTCCGATTCACCCCCTCTGCTGCTGCACTCTTCTTACAAAAAGGGCAGTTGAGATTGTGCTTACAATACAAACCCACCAGATCATATTCCCAACCTTTTCCCTGATCCCAGAATCAATGGCAATTGCTGTTTCTCTTCCACTCTGATTCCCAAGTCTTGCAGAAAGTGAGGGAATCTTAGTGCCATCTTATCCTCATTGATCCCATCAAGTGCTAAAGGTCAGTGGTCTCTTGTTCTTTATAGCAGAGATTCCCAGGAAAATCCTGCAAGCTCAAACATGAATGCAGGTCAAATGTCATACTCAGAGAACCTGAACCTGCACATGTGGCTCTTAGAACAAGTGTTTTGCAAAAAAGCTCCAGCAAGAAGTCCACAATTTTCAAAGTGGGGAAGCGGATAGTCCTGCTTTCAGAGGTGCAATCAGAATTACATGCCCTCAAAAGCCTCAATGCCAAAGATATAACTTGCTCCTTTGAGTTCCCAGAGGATAAGTTGGCTTGCATTAGATCCTATCACTATCAAATACTACTGTTTTACAGTCTTAGGCACATGGAATGGAGGATATAGGCCAGATCTAAAACATCTCCAACCTTTTTGCTAACTTTGAATTATCTTCAGTGAAGGCTTTGATCTTTTTCATCTAAAATAGAATTTTCTTTGGGCCTGATGTGGTTGAATAAGCAATATTTTCAACCAGTGTCTGGAATATTCTGGACTCTCCTATAGTAGAAAACCAGCTTACTATTCACTCTGGCTCCAGTGAAATTCATGCCTTGTTGGTCAGTCTGAAATATCAGCAGTTCTGCCATGATATTTTGAGTGTGTGTGTGTGTGTGTGTGTGTGTGTGTGATTAGGATTTTTAACATAGCTTTAACAATTTTTCAGTCATATTGCTACAATGTCTTCAAGGGGCCTCAAAGGGCCGAGTGGTCTAAAGTGCTTTCCGTTACGGATCACTGCCATCTCACCTCTGTCTGCCAGTGTTCGAGTCTAAGATTCGGCTAATGTAGTTATGTGAGAAAGCTTGCCAGTAGCTTCTCGTGGGTCGGTGGTTCTTTCCGGGTGTTTTCCCAGGTTCTTCCTCTACCAATAATACTGGCTGCCATGTATAGCCTATTGTGTGCTGAAAAATGGCGTTAAACCCTACTACAACAACAACAACAACAACAACAACGTCTTCAGTGAGACAGTTTATAGTGATGTCTAGCATTTTGGCATCATGCAGCAGACATGTAGCATTATGTTCCACCCAGTTACATTATCCTGACACCAGGCCAACCTGTAACACTAACCTCTTAATGCTGAGCGCCAAGCAAGGCAGCTGTTAGTTCCATTTTTGTAAGTCATTGGTATGACTCGACAGGGGATTAAACCCACGGCCTCCCGCTTCCGTGGCGGATGCTCTAACCACTAGAACACCTGAGCAGTCTCCAGTTCATGAGGTATCAGAGTCCCTTGTGTTGAAGAAGAAATCAAACTCGGAGGTTAAATATGTTGTTTTGGGTCAGTAATACCTGATCACACACACACACACACACACTGCAGTTACACCCCTGAAAAATAATGGACATCCACTCCAGTAGTAACTGACTTCCACCTTGCAAGCAGATGATTTGTGTCACTTTGCTAATACAGTATTAAGATGACTGTGAGGTTGTATATGTACTTCTTAGGTATTATGATTGGTAAGTGTTATAGAAGAACATATTTTACTGTACAAGTTGGTGGTAGATAATATGTCTTTGTGCTGAGAAATGTAGCAATTGATTGAAAAGCTGTTGATATTGAGATTCAGAAAAGGCAAATGCAGTGCTTCACATGGTTAAAAGTTTTGTTTTGCAAAATATTCAGAAAGAAAATTCTAGTTTTATTTTACCTTTGTATTCATTGTTTGTTGTTTCAGTTGATGATCCTGACTTTAAAGCAGGGATTGCCTCACTCTCTGTTCTGTTACAAATACCACCACACCAAGACCATGTGGAAATGCTAAAGGTAGTTATTATTTATATTTTTTTTATTATTATTATTATTATTATTATTATTATTATTATTATTATTTATTTTATTTTCATTTTATTATTTTAGCATTGATCAACCTGCAAGAAATTAGCAGGGATATTATACAATTGTTACAACTCTGATCTTAAACTAAAAAGCAAAGCCAACAAGCTTTGCAAAATTCAACAGATAATTAGACTAAGTTACAATGTGAAGATTAAGACCCACAAAAGTATTGTGAATTAAATCCCAAATAATCCTCAATGTTTTATTACAAATCCAAAAGTATAGTATGTACCAGATGAATTCTGATCTTGACTCCATAGATGTACCAATTGTTTTGAATGTGCTGATGTATCAACAGGTTCGCTGTATCACATTGATATAATCAAAAATATCTTTGAATGAATTCACAATAATCTAAAAGTAACATTTTAGGCCAAAACGTCAGTGTGCACTTTGTAATTGCAATGAATAATTTAAATAAAGAATTCCTCTCAAATTATATTGGAATACAGCTAAACATGATTCCACAGAGACATATTAAAATAAGAATCAATAATTAATTGTTTACTTTGTCTTTATGTATAGACTGTCACCTGACTTGTGTCACAACAAAAGACCTGGACATCAGTCATTTCCAATGGAAATTTCCATCAAATTCATAAAGGTCATGTCTGTTTAAATTTAGCAAACAAAACCAGATACACCATAGAATTTCAGTGGAAAAATCAATGTCCTGAACTGAAAACCTATTTGATAAAAATGACAGTCAGTAGGGCTCAAACTCTTACTTTCAGTAACGGACAAATGTCAAACACACAATACAGAATAAAAATACAGGAAACTATACCAGAGATCTCGGAAACGCTTAATTACGCGTATTTGGACGCAAACTTTTGGTCCGGGACGCAGAAAATCGCCCATGCACGAGTCCTCTGTACGCACGTTTTTTCTTTTCTTTTTTTTTTTTTTTTTTATTCTTTTGCAAACAGGAAAGTTTTGTGACACAATAAATATGTTCTAATCACTGTGAAAAATGAGGCAATGCTTTTATTTGAGGTGTTTTTTGCTGACTTTTTTTGAGCAGAGGTCGTCAGCTTACTTTGATGATAGCGCCGCTAAAGGCTCCAGTTGAAGGGTCAAACAAATACCTGTTTGTTATTGCTGCGGCAACTTCAGATAATTGTAGAACATTGAAACAGATTTGTTTTATTTGTTTAGTATATATCAGTGCTTCAAAGGTAATCAGTTCTCTTTGAAGTGTCAGCAAACGTATTTTTTCTTCTTCCATCTGGTATTTGTTTTTAAATTAGTGTCATCTGCTTGACTGTACTCATTTTACGTTTCCGCCTTCTGCGGATTCGGATTTTAACTAGTCAGTTGCATAAAGTAATAAGGCCAGATATCATCATTAGCAGATTATGATATAACAGTGCACTGTTAGGGTGGTTTGTCAGTATGAGACAAGGACTTGTTATTTTAACAATATATTCCAGTACATTGTTTCCTGTCATGGTGCCTTTGATTTTCTCTACTCCAAACGCAAGACTGTATATACGGTTTTTATCAGCCAAAATTGGTGTCGCCACAAATATCACCAGATGGTATATTTTGTCACCAAAACGGAAAACAGAATTGCAGTTTGCTACATCAGAGAAGCCCCGTGATCCTGTAATTGATTTCATTTCCGATTGTAGCTGTATAAATATTGCATGCGAACTCGAAACCAAGACACATCGAGACTTGAACAAAATGCCATTTGCAAATCTAGACAAGTATTTTGGGGTTAAACGAAAAAATGATGAAGATTTAAATGAGATTCAGAACTGTGCTAAAGTTGCTAGAACTGATAGTTCGGATGCGACACTATCCAAGTGTAAGAAGAGGGACCTAGTGTGGAGGAATATGATCCAAAGCCAAGCATCAGAAAATTTTGCGAAACGCAACATAGACGAAAGTGAACTATATTGTAGTTCAGAATATATTTGTACATGATATAGATTTTAATACATACTGTTTTAAAGAATAATAAATAATTGCTAAGAAATACATGTAAAACTGATAAAAGTTTTGTATTTGTTTATTCCGGGCATTTTTATGGCCATTTAGTCGCTTCAGAATGTTTCTGGGCACTGCAACTTTTGCTGGTGGGACTGCAACTTTTGCAGGTGGGACTCCTATTTTTACCAAATTAGGAGTCCTGAACTCCTAGTTTTAAAATCCTAGTGAGAACTCTGTATACAATCAGAAATGTTCATGAAGATTAACTTTCATGATTCTAAAAGTTGAGCAGGCATTGAATAAAATGACTGTTCCAGTGACCTAAGCAGTTAGAGCATCAGTCTCCGATGCAGAAGGTCACAGATTCGAACCCCAGCTGGTTAATACCAAAGACTTATAAAAATGATATTAACAGCTGCCTGTCTTGATTCTCAGCATGAAGAACAAACATGATTTTTCTGTTTTAAAACAGAATTTTGCTTTTCTCCTGACTTGAATCCGATTTTTCTTGATATAGTCCGTTTTTTAAAAATAATGTTCGATCTGTTTTTTTTCTGGTTTTTAACCGTTCTTTTCAATCCCATTCCGCAACAACCGTATTCGCTCCATATATTAGTTAGCCCATGACTCTCATAAAGAGTATTCTGATTGGTCAAAAGTTTAAATTCATCTGATGAATCTTTGTGTAAAGCAAACTGATGGCAATGGAAAGAAGAAGTGACAAAAATTTAGTTGTTCAGTTTATAAGAAAACTGAATGCTCGAAGACTGGCATTTTGTGCTCTCTGCAATATATACATTACAGAAGTCGTGATTGAAAGTCTGGAACCGCACCTACAAATAAAGCTGCTTTCGGAAAAAATGAAGCCCTCTGTCAGAATATGTGCACTGCATGTCACCAATACCAGCTGGAGCTTGAAAGGAAAAAGGCTCTCGTTGAGAAGGAAAAGACATGATTGCACATTGAGCCAGCAAAATAATTGGTGACATAAAGGAGGACTAAAGAAATCTTTCTTAAAACCGCAGAAAGAGCTCAACTGACATATTTAAAGGTTGTGTTCAGTGGACAAAATGAAAAGTGAATATATGGGATTATTTGTATATAGATGATGTATTTGGGTGTTTATTTTACATTTTTATGAAAAGAGAGAAGTGTAATATGTTGGCAGTAAAAAATGCCTAATTATTCACTTAATTACGATGTGAACACTGACATGCACATGAAATAACTTAAGTACCAATAGTATTGGAGAACAAATTCATGCGACAATAAATATTGTAAAATTATTCAAATTTTTGAAAAGTTTGTTAGTTTTTCAAATGATTATTTTGTTACATATTATGGTCACAATTTGCACCAGGATCAGATTTTCATGCGTGTAAAATGCATTTTTAGTCAAATTTCTTTTCGTCAAAGGTCACATTTTCAGTTGTTTTTTTTACCGGTCAAAATCATGTCTGTAAGAGGTTAGTGTTAGGATATGGGTTACTGGGTGGGACATGATGCTACATGTTTGTGGCATGATGCCCCAGTGCTAGACATAACTATAAACTGTCACACTGCAGATAGTGTAGTGATATGGCTGTAAAATTGTAAAGCTATGTTAAAAATCCAAATTACACACACACACACACACACACACACACACACACATAAATTATTGAGATAGCTAACAGCTTATTATTGTGCTTATAAACAGGACTTACATCCATATCTTTAATCTGTTACTGTGCTTATAACCTGTCATATCTTTAACTTTCCCCAGTATGTATATATGTCTGTATGTAACCCCAGGTGTTGTGCATTACGATGCTCATTTAATCTTTGATATGTGGATTATCAAAGAGATACAATATCAATAGCAGGATTATGTGCTTGTGTGTGTGTGTGTGTGTAATTAGATTATTTAACATAACTTGAACAATATTTCAGTCATATCGCTACAATGTCTGCAGTGTGACAGTTGTAATATAAGTCTTTGGTATCTCTTGTCTTATGGTACAAAGCCAGATTCTGTGATTCATATGGTGAATTTGTCTTGTGGTACAAAGCCAGATTCTGTGATTAATATGGTGAATTTGTCTTGTGGTACAAAGCCAGATTCTGTGCCTAATATGGTGAATTTGTCTTGTGGTACAAAGCCAGATTCTGTGATTCATATGGTGAATTTGTCTTGTGGTACAAAGTCAGATTCTGTGCCTAATATGGTGAATTTGTCTTGTGGTACAAAGCCAGATTCTGTAATTAATATGGTGAATTTGTCTTGTGGTACAAAGCCAGATTCTGTGATTAATATGGTGAATTTGTCTTGTGGTACAAAGCCAGATTTTGTGATTAATATGGTGAATTTGTCTTGTGGTAGAAAGCCAGATTCTGTGCCTAATATGGTGAATTTGTCTTGTGGTACAAAGCCAGATTCTGTGACTAATATGGTGAATTTGTCTTGTGGTACAAAGCCAGATTCTGTGATTAATATGGTGAATTTGTCTTGTGGTACAAAGCCAGATTCTGTGCATAATATGGTGGATTTTTCATGTGGTACATAGCCAAATTCTATGCTGAATATGGTGAATTTGTCATGTACATTCCAGATTCTGTATTGTTGTGGTGAATTCACTATTTTTCTTATGGTAAAAATTCATGGTTAATACAAACAACAAAATTACAGACACAATAATCCTTCTGTGGTAACTACAGGACTCCTTCTCAAAGCCACAAATTTTAGTACCTAAAAAAGTTATTTTTTTAAAAATGCCCCACTAATTGATACCCTTGATTATAAACAAACATTACAGTATACTAAATAATGAATAGGATTAATTTATTACAAAATTTAAAAAATGCTGTTGCATTGGCCAGTCAACATATACCTCTTTTAAATGATTATGGTATGAAACATGTGGTCAAATGTGATAAATGTTTGTCGAAAGCAGCTTAATGCAACAGGCCAGTTAGTCAATACAGCTTGTATCATCTCATTCTGTTCCTTTCTTGGTCAAATATAAATACTGCAAATGAGTATTTAAGTCTGATCAACTGCGAAAGTTAGTCAATACAGCTTGTATCATCTCATTCTGTTCCTTTCTTGGTTGAATACAAATACTACATATGGCTTTTTAAGTCGTTATCAGCTGTGAAATAAATAAGCATATGCTTGGTGAAAAATTGATGCATCTTTAAAAGAAAATATGCTCGAGACTTTTGTTGAATATTTTTTAATTTCTGTATTTCCAGGCAATATGTTTGCTTGTAAAGAACAAACTCTCCAAGGAAGCAATTGAACAGGTCAGCAAGGATACTGAAAAGGTAAAGTCATACAAGTTGATATTTTTAAATGATTAGGTGTGAAATATAGAAAATGGTAGCAAAATCTTTTCATATTTTGTTCATTTTTCATTTCTGTATTTTCACAAGTGAAAATGTAAGATATTTTCCCATGAAACAATTCATCTCTTGGACTACTTGATCATCGTCTATACAATTTTTCTTCTGATTACAAGAAATATGGAAGAAAATAGTGTATTGGTACTTGTGGAATTAGAAATGGGTATAATAATGGATGAAATTTTTTCAGGTGTTGACTTTTAGTTAATGTAATTGAATCCTATGAAGCAAACTCCAGGTTTAGGAAACTGACACACAGAAGTGCAAATTTTCTAAGAATGAAAGGAAATTGGGAATACAAATATTAAACATGAGTTGATTGGGGAGGTCACGTACATGGAGTTGTTCCCTCCTTTTGTTATGAATTAACAACTTCTTTCTAGCTGCACAAAGGAAAAATGAAACTGAGTTTGGGCATTCGTTACTCATTTGATATGAATATGAAAAGGACACAGTATGGATTTTCCCACAGTTTATCAACTGTGGAGAAATGCTAATATTGAAACTGTGTCTAACCAAACAAGTTTACATAAATCTAAAACTACTTACTTTCTTCTAAAAGTGCTGACTTCATAAATATAATTAGTTTAATTGAGCCCTTTGGTTAATGTTTCTTCTCATATTATGTATTACAAGATATCCCATTTTTTTTAACAGTTTAACAATAAAAATAAACTTAAACAAACAAAAAAATAATAATGACTTAAAGAGGACTACTTGATTATTATATTTCGTTATTTTTGAACGTAACTTTTCAACTATAATAAACTACTGTGGTGTCCAAAGGAGAAAAAAGCATTGAAATCCATAATCATGATTCAAACCTGTATCTTCAGGTTGTCACATCTGTTGTTTTTTCTAATTAAACAATTCCATTGCATTTTAAGCTTTTGATCTCCATTTTATTTCTTCTTTTTTTCAATGCCTGGAAGCATTTACTATAAAACTGATTGACTATGACATCCCAGCAATGTATATTGTGCAAAAAATTCGACATAAAAATGTTCAGGCTGTAAATAGTTAATCCATGCTGAATGAAGATTGACATAGGTCAGTCTTAAACGTATTATCAAACAAAGACCAATACTTAGTGCTGTTACCTACCAGTGTCTAAAACAACCCCTCCCCCAATACAGTTTGTTATACATTTTTGCGGTCATTCTCCCATCCAGACAAGAACTAATTTCTTTGGCACATAGGGAAATTAGTACCATACCTTAGAAGTGTGTGCATATTCTTCTGAACATAATGTGTGAATAAAAGACATACCATTTTACATTTATTAATTTAGCCTATAATGGATCCATTTTCTTATAGATTGCAAGAACAAGTGCGAGTCAAGTACAGTTTAGATCAAAACAGTTGAATCTGTAATAAAAAGACAATAGGAACATTTTGATTTTAAATAAATAAGTTGAGTTAACTTTAGATAATTATTGGGCAAAGACTGAACATATTGATGAGGTGTCTTGGGTCTTATATCGACAAAAAGAATAATTTCTGACCTGCTTTTCCCGGTGTTGGCTTGTTCCATTTTGCACTTGGAATGATATTTACATACATACCTTTCGGATTTATATTGTGCTTCAAGTTACTCTTCTTCCATGTCAGCATATCTTCCAGTACTTTATAGGTTCTTCTCACTTACCCTAGAGTACTGTGTTACAGGTTCTTCCCACTTACCCTAGAGCACTGTGTTATGGGTTCTTCTCACTTACCCTAGAGCACTGTGTTATAGGTTCTTCTCACTTATTACAGAATACTGTGTATTGGGTTCTTCTCACTTTCTCTAGAGTACTGTGTTATCAGTTCTTCTTGCTTTAGAGCACCATGTTATGGGTTCTTCTCTCTGTTTCTAATGTATTATGGGTTATTTTCACTTACCATAGAGCACTGTTTTATGGGTTCTTCTTGCACTCTTTTATGGTTTCTTCTCACTTTAAAGCACTGTGTTATGTTTCTTCTCCAAACTATCTGAAAATGCTATGGCTTGATTTTTGGAGATTAGATTATATTCACTCTTAACCAAATAATCCAGTCAAATAAACTAACCTACTAAATTGAACTAAATTTATGGAAACTTTCACCTTTATTTCAGGTGGAACATATTGCTCTGGATCAAATGGAGTTAGGTTTTGACACTGGAGGTAAGTTTCTATATACCAGAATTGCTAAAAAGTGATCATTTACGTCTGGCAGGCTTTGGTTTCACAACATTGACTTCTTAACACATTAACCCTTGGAGGGTTTTGCTGTTTTTGCATGAATTGCGAGTAGGAAACAAACTTTGGGAACTATTTCTGAATACATCCTAATACATCGATTTCCAAGCAATATTCCATTAGACAAATGGCTAGTCGTGCTAAAGAAAATGATTTTCATTGGTTAGTTTGCTGGCGCATGAGCAGAAGGTGAAGGAGCCCCAAGTGGCAGAGTGGTCTAAAGCGTTTTCCGTTACGGATCACTGCTGTCTCACCTCTGTCTGTGTGGGTTCGAGTCTTAAGATTAGGCTAATGTAGTTATGTGAGAAAGCTTGCCAGTAGCTTCTCGTGGGTCAGTGGTTCTTTCCGGGGGTTTTCCTTGGTTCTTCCTACACCAATAATACTGGCTGACATGTATAGCCTATCGTTTTTTTTTTTTTGCTTAACGGACCCATAATTTTATATGGAGAAGACTCTTTATTCAAAATGTCCACCTTATCCTACTTTTTGCACAGGTTCACCTGTCTGTGTGCACTTCAGAGCTGTCCGCCGTAGATCTGAGGCCATAAAGTCTAAAATTTGGACACAAATTCAGACTCTGACCATGGGCGATTTTTGGGTGAAAAAAAAACAAGTCCAAAAACTTAGGTTTTTCCCTCTGAATTTTGTAGTGCAACTAAAATGTCCAGATTATTTGCTATCATTGTAGAGCTACAAGCAGAGAGGGTGAATCAGACAACTTTTCAAACAAAAATCGATTTTAACCGTCAAAACGGCAAATAGAGCCTTCCTACGAAATTTCATGTTTTAACCAAAAAAAAATAAAGTCTCTGTTTGGCAAATGGAGCCTTAGTGATTTTGTCAGAAACACGATCTTGCAGGGTGTGAATCCAGGCTTCGAAATGCCTCCATTGGGTAAAAAACACGATGGACACTCTCCCACTATGATTTCAACCGAATATTTTATCAAGTCCGATACGATATCGTGTCCTCGGGGCTGATAAATTTATCGTCACAAATCCGTGTGGTATTGACTGAGCGTGACTAAAGAAATTTCTAAATCAATTATGATCCATATCACCGCAGCACCAAGTTTGCCAAATATTTCTAAGAGTATGTGTGTCAACTCCATTAAATACACACAATACATTGCAGTTATCTCTGATCACTTTTGGTATTTGTGTGTATCGTTGAGTGACATATATCACATCAGTGCTTTTATGCCTGCCTCTGGAAAATATCCTAGCAGGATTTTTTTGATTGTCTAACATGATATCGTCATATACGACTAAATTGTTAATACTTCCATCGATATCATCAATGCTCGGTGCATCGTTGATATCAGTAATAAATTCAATAATATCATCATCGATTTGAAATTCTTTTGCTTTCTCGTTAAAATCCTTTAGCACTTCATAGCATCGCTGATCGTCTACACACGGGGCTATTAAATACAATTTGTTCCATTTCATCCATCTCGTTATCAAATTAAGTAGCAGTTGTGTCTTGCCGCTTCCAGATGGTCCGCTTATAATCATTCTAATTGAATTCGGCAACATTTCATGGTGTTTAATAGGTTCCCATCGTCGGGTAGCTGAATAATCAATTACATTCATGCCGTTATATATAAATTATTGATCTATATTGTGTGAAATGTAGGGCGCGTACTGGCACAGATGACTTGACGACGATTACAACTAAAAATAACCGATCAGCGCTTTCTGGTAAATGCGTACAATGTAGTACAAAGAAATTTAGATTTGTTTCCCTTGGTAAACCCAAGGAACCTTTAAAAAAAAATGAGGAGGTGATATCGCAGCCAAGCTAACTAAACTCCCTGGAACCCCATGGGCAAAGTATCCGGGAGAAAAACACCTTCCAGGGTATAGTTATTGTGGACCGGGAACAAGACTCAATAATCATAACCAACCCAAACCCAGTGAAGAACCAATAAACGCCATTGATAAGGCGTGTTACGCTCATGATGTTGCATATAAGAGCAGCAATTTGCAGCATAGACATTTAGCAGATGTGAAATTAATTCATGCATTAAATGCTATTCCTGATAAATCCTTCAAAGAAAATTTGGCTTCATTTTTGATAAAATCAGCTATGAAAGGTAAATTGATGTTAGGTGCTGGTAATTAATAACAACATGGAATCTATTTATTATTCTCCGAGTGGATACTGGAGAGGCAAGGCAGCAATCAATAAACTCGCTAGCGCTGCAAAAGTGAAAAAAACCACTGCGGCTAATTGGTTATCCAAACAGGCTATATGGCAAATTTATCTACCACCGCCTAAACAAATTCACTACTCGCATTTTGATGTGACCGTTCCTAATGAAGTTCATCAAGCTGATATACTATTTCTGCCACAGGATGGTGGTTACAAATAAGCGCTAACCGTAGTTAATGTTGTGAGTTGATACAAACAAGCAGAGCCATTAAAAACAAAGTCAGCCACTGAAGTTGCTTCTGCCTTTGAAAGAATTTATCGAAGGGGTCCTCTGCACTGGCCAAATCTGTTACAAGTTGATCCTGGCAAGGAATTTCAGGGTGCAGTGTTATCAACAATGAAGAATCATAATGTCACCATCAGACGGGGGCATACTGCGTTACATTGCGATCAGGCAATTGTAGAACGATTTAATCGGACTCTTGCTGAGCGGTTATTTGGATATCAATACGCAAAAGAATTCATCCAAGAAAAGCGATCCCGTGAATGGGTCAAAAGGTTACCACGGGTAGTTGCAGCGCTAAATAATGAGATTACTAGAACAATCAACATGAAACCTATCAACGCGATTAAAAAGAAGTCTATACTAAAACTCTCACAAGAGGATTCTAGCGTTTCCCAACCAATTCTTGGTAGTAATATCACTGTTAGGTATTTATACGAACCAGGAGAGCTTGAAGGTGGCAGAAAAAGGGCTACTGATCCTATTTGGAGTGTTACTGCACACAAGATATCTAGTATAACACGATCTACGGGTGGAAACGCTAGCGTTTCTAGACCAGCAATCTATAGACTGGATTCAACTTCCCCTCAACGAGGATTTACTCGACAACAATTACAAGTGATACCCAGGATACTCAATTACCACCGCGGGGTCTTAACTAGCCAAAATCCGTAGGATTTTCAAGGACAACTCTTCGAAGCTGATTTATTCTTCGTACTCTGGATACTGCAAGATAGACTAAATTCGACCATTCGATGCGATTATCCACTATCCAAACAATTGTATCCGATATAGTCAACCCCTGCGAAGAATGTATCGTCGCTGCGTATCCTAGCGTCCATGGGGATTTATTAGCAACTAATGCATCTTCAACGACGCTGATATCAACCAGCACAATATCATTTAGCACTAAATTCTGTCTTTGAAATCCTCCTGGAATATCAACTTCATTATTCTGTTTTCGTGTATCCGATGGCCTATAACAAAGGGGTACTGGAAGTGTTGTAAATTTTTCTTTATGCAATTCAAATAACTTCATCTGAAGTGTGTCTCTTACTATTTTTCTACTTGCAATTATCAAATCATTCGGTCTCCACACCTCCCAGAAATCTTTTAATGGATTTCTGAAATTATTTCACGCGTTATTTCACATTGGATTCTATCCGGTTGTAATCAAATTAGCGCTTTGAATTCTCGTAATTGTTCATCAAGTGATCTATAATCAGTGTTAATTTCTTCATAATAGTCTACAAAACCCTTTAGCCATTCATGTGAGGATGCACCGACAAATAGTAGTGGTTTTTAACCGTGATCACCGCACATGACGACTTTTGTATTTTTCAATAACAACCACTCGAGAAATGTTTGTAATACATCTAATGACACTGTGCATATTTCATCCCAAATCATGATTTCAGGAATAAATTTCTCGCCCATACGCTCAGGAGTCCACTTTTCTCCTTTCCATCGAAAGAAACTGTGATAAGTACAGGCATTTACCCCTCGCTGTATAATCTCTCTTGCAAGTCTGTGAGTTGGTGTTAGCACAATCATGTTTGGATTGGAAACGCTAGCGTTTCTACGGAATAATTCAATTGCACGAGTCGTCTTTCCTGATCCACCACAGCCGTTTAAATAAACTGTTTTATATCTACAGATTGGATCAGATATCGATGGTGCATTAGAAAATTCTGATTGAATCTCAAAGAGATTCCGATAATTATTTTCAATCGTAACATCTGCTGATTGAATATAATCATGAAGCATTTCCCGCTTAATTCTCCATGATCCCCAACTCTCGTCAGAATTTATGAATTCAGCCACATCGCTGTTTATGTAAAATGAGTCAGTGGCGACTCTAACTGCGGTGTTAGGAAATTTATTTATTTTCGAAAATAAATTGATAGAAGCATATGCGAGCATAGAAGCTCTCAAATGTGTGTATTGCGGATTGTATCCATTGTTGTAGGTAACAATTGTACCCAATTTGGTTCCATCGGACAGAAATGCGTCTTTACGATTGACATATATGCCCTTATTCGTTAGATCCGCGATTACAAAATCGTATTCAGCGTTGTCTATAATCAACCGTGAAGAATATCTTGTATTGTCGTATTTGCTACCCTGAGTAAATTTACCAATTATTCTTCATCCAAGATCTTTTGCTTCGTTGTTTCTGATTTCAAACAACTGTTTGGACCAATTTACAATTTCTTCTTCGTTGAAATTTGGAAACAGTTTTCGCTGTTCGCTAATTATTTTTTCTATATCAGGTTGTGGTAACCAGACTGATTTCTGTGCTCGATAGGATATAATCGCTTCACTGACAATTAACGATTGTAACATTCCACAATCAATCATATATCTCAATAGCACTATTGGCATCCAGTGTTTTTCAGACGTGTCTGCCAATCCAAACATAACTACACGGGTGAAGTCCTGTTGCCAATTCAAATGATACTTCACGAGCGAATCCGGTTAAATCAAAATCAGGCAGTGGTCCATTAATTGCAACACGAGCCATTTCGTGTGTGGGGTGTCCAAATCGTTTGAAGTATTCGCTACATTCTCCATACCCGAGAAAACTCCCTGGATAACACGCAATCATATCAACGGAAATAACGGTTTCAGTGTCATATTTTGTATTCCATAATCCACCATGGCTGTATTCAAGACAGCTCAATCTGACATCTGATAGAAACTCACTTCGCGTTGGTTTCCACGCGTTTTTCTTCCTAGCAAAATGTGCTGCAACCGAGGGAAGTGTAAAACAATTTGTTAATAATTGATCTTCGATTTCCCCCAGATAACTCTGGGGAGAAAACTCACTAGCTAGTTTTTTCATTTGATTATGCAGCTCTTCAGTACGGTACAATTCTCCGTTGGGTCTTACAAACTGATAGAATCCACATTCATCGTCTGCAGCACTGAAATAGCCACATCGACACAGGATCTTTTTTACTCAAATTGTAAATAGCATCAAATAATTTCTGCTCGGAAAAACACTCTCCAATTTGGGGTAAATATTTTACAGTTCGTGTTCATGGGAATATTGTTACTGCAGATGACCACGCGTGTTCGTTATGATCAATAATTTGTATTGGAGTTCCTTGTGATTTATATTTCGATTTGTATAATACTCCTCCGGTTATTGTCGTTACTGATATTGGAAATCTTAATGATTTTTCTAATTTAACTATATCCTGAATTGTTGCCCCATGCTGTTTCACCGTTAATTCCCAGTCATTTATTTTTTTTCGTCTTAGATCAGTCAATTTATTCCCCTGGGATGCATTTGTGAAGTGTTCTATTATTCGTTCTGCTACACAATTCAACGTTGAATCCGACGAAGAATATTTCATTGGTGCTAGTTTTGCAATATCAGGTTTGTCATTTAACGGATATATTCCATAAACAACTGCTGTTACAGGATAAGATCTCTCGTAGTATAGTTTGTCAATTCCAGTCAAAATTCCTGGTTTGGAATCTTGATTCACAGTGATAGTTTTTTTATCCATGAGAATTGGTTCAAATTTATCCCTGATGATCCAATTTCCAGTGTCGTCACGGATAATGAATTTCAATCTAAAAAAATATCTTTTTCGCCCAAGATCTGAGATTATCACTGCTGCTTTTTCATCATTCATGGTAGCATCGATATTAGGTACAATTCGAAATGTTGACCAACAATGAGCTGCCCCATCACGCTTGAATTCATTAAAACAATCTCTGATTTTACTAATCATGGTTCTATCAAGAATTTTATTCTTTGGTGTATCAGAAACTCTATCAAGATTGAATTTAGCATTTTTCCAAGGCATAATTTTCGATAATCTCTCAAACTCCTTCATACTATAATTAAAACAAGCATTTAAATGAAAGATTTATGTATAATGAATCATTGTAAATGGCTCATGATTGGATCAGTGACTCCTTATAACAAATCATGCAGAAATGAATTCTGTGGGTATCATATGCAAAGTTTTCGACGTGGAAGCCTTGGTCCGTTACCTTGTATTTGATGTGGGGTTGGGGTTAGGGGAAAATCGCAGTTGTGTCTGAATTGTGGTGGCAAACGATACAGGGAGTTGAAGCGTTATTATGACAAAAGAATAAAAAATTCTGACCCTGACACTGTCAGCGTCCCTGACAAAGTCAGCGACAAAATCATAAGAACTCCTCAAGACTATATCGAAAGATTCTCCAGTGATGTGATTATTAGACCAAACACCGAATTAGACAAATAGTATTTGTATACAAATGAACCAAGAATTCAGACCACACCCTGTGCTTACAAATTATGAAGCATCCAGTGATGGTATCGTAAGAAACCGTAGACTGAAGAAACCGGTCGGTTTTGTGAGTAATCAAGGGTATTTGATGTTTGGCGCTGGAAAGAAGAAATATCACAATCATCGTTTTGTGTATGAATGTCACAATGGATTGATCAAAAATGGTTTTGTTATTGATCACATTGATTCTAATCCAAAGAACAATTCTTTATCAAATCTACAGGTTGTTACACAAAGTGAGAATACTAAACGAGGAAAGACTGGAAAATGCTCGAAAAAAGCGAGACCAGTAAAATTTTTTAATACAACAAATAACGAAGAAAAAATATTTCAATAAGTGAATGAGGCCGGTAGGCATTTCAATATTTGTCGACCTTCTGTACGAAATGTTGCAGAATGAATTTATCAATCTGCGATTTCAAAAAAGACCGGACAAAAAATTAAATTCATTTATGTCTAAGTCATTCATATTTTTCATTTAGAAGTATATAATTGTTATAGAATATGAATTCTGAAAAAATGAATAGCATTATAGCTGAAATTTCAAAATTGAAAAGTCAGGATATTAAACTATCAGATGGTTTAAATCCTGATCAAATTGTGTCTGATTTTCAGGATATAGAATACGGTATTATGAATAACAAGTATATGTTACCAAAGAAGTATGCGCTGATAAAAAAAATTCAGAATTCTATTCGGGACTCTCTTGCATTTTCCAGTGACGTAAGTGTATTTGTCCCGTTATTTACTATCATGGAAGAAATACGAAAAGAATTGAGTAGGGAATATGAATTGAAAAAAGAGGTTAATTCGAAGATTAGAAATATGCGAGCTTTAATTCAATAAAACAAATAGTCGAATCGAAATCGACTACGAGAATTTTCATGCAAAATCAACTACTTGACCATAAAATCTCAAAGATATTTTTCATTTTTTAGCATTTTTTGATTGAAATTAGTCAAAAATCATCAAAAATGAATCCTCTCTATGAGAAAGACCGTAAAATCTTAAAGGAAAACCACCAAAACTGTCAAAAAATCGGTGAAAATGCATTAAAAACACTGAATAAAAAATATTTCACACTGAAGAAAAAATATTTCACACTGAATAAAAAATAAAAAATATTTCACACTGAATAAAAAATCGATAATTTCACAGCAATAAAAAATATTTCACACTGAATAAAAAATATTTCACACTGAATAAAAAATCGATAATTTCCCAGCAATAAAAAATATTTCATACTGAATAAAAAATTGATAATTTCACACTGAATAAAAAATAAAAATATTTCACACTGAATAAAAAATCGATAATTTCACAGCAATAAAAAATATTTCACACTGAATAAAAAATATTTCACACACTGAATAAAAAATAAAAATATTTCACACTGAATAAAAAATATTTCACACAATAAAAAAAAAATATTTCACAGCAGTAAAAAATATTTCACTGAATAAAAAATATTTCACACTGAATAAAAAATAAAAATATTTCACAGCAATAAAAAATATTTCACTGAATAAAAACTAAAAATATTTTACAGCAATAAAAAATATTTCACTGAATAAAAAATAAAAATATTTCACACTGAATAAAAAATATTTCACTGAATAAAAAATATTTCACACTGAATAAAAAATAAAAATATTTCACAGCAATAAAAAATATTTCACAATAAAAAATAAAAATATTTCACAGCAATAAAAAATATTTCACTGAATAAAAAATAAAAATATTTCACACTGAATAAAAAATACTTCACACACTGAATAAAAAATCGATAATTTCACAGTGAATAAAAAATATTTCACACTGAATAAAAAATCGATAATTTCACAGCAATAAAAAATATTTCACACACTGAATAAAAAATCGATAATTTCACTGCAATAAAAAATGTTTCACACACTGAATAAAAAATAAAAATATTTCACAGCAATAAAAAATATTTCACACTGAATAAAAAATAAAAATATTTCACACTGAATAAAAAATAAAAATATTTCACACTGAATATAAAATAAAAATATTTCACAGCAATAAAAAATATTTCACACACTGAATAAAAAATAAAAATATTTCACAGCAATAAAAAATAAAAATATTTCACACTGAATAAAAATATTTCACACACTGAATAAAAAATAAAAATATTTCACACTGAATAAAAAATATTTCACACACTGAATAAAAAATCGATAATTTCACAGTGAATAAAAAATATTTCACACTGAATAAAAAATATTTCACACTGAATAAAAATTTGATGGACCGTTAACTGTGTCTGTTAGGTCAGGTTCAGGAAATCTTCGATTTTCGGGAAAATTGTTTTACAACTGAAAAATTGTTTGCAATTTCAAATAATGGTCAATGAAGCATTAACAAACTAGATTGGCTCGTGAGCGACTAGATGCAATTAAGAGATTTATACCAATTCGCGACTGTAAGGAATAAACTGCAAGCTAGACAGAGTTTACAAACTGATTTTGCTGCGGGATCTGAAGAATTGTTTAAACCAGTAACCACAGCAACGAAGGGGGTAGAGCGTGCTATACGGGGAGATGCGGGAAAATCTCTTATTGGTGAACTTGAAAAAATAGCAGCGGAAACTGAACAAACAAAACAAGCTGTACAAAAAATGGAATCTAAAACACCTGAATCAAAAAGAACAGTAGATGACCTACGCACGAGATTTAACGAGGAAGTGTTAGCAGCAATTGATAAGACTGATCCAGCAGAAATTCCTGCGCTTGTTATTGAGTCTTATGAAAACAGAAAAAAAATGTTGAAACCAGAAAATCATAATTATGTTAGAAATATAACTCACTGGGCTGATGATATATTCTACAAAATCAAAACTAAAACAAGTCAAATTGACACAAGAAGTGCATCATACATTGAATATATCAAGATGGTGGATCACGTGTATAATCAATATGAAGAGTTTAAACAACAACAAAAACCACAAAAATTGCTAGGAAAGCGACAGCAACCTGCAAAGAAAATATCCTTCTCGCCTAAAAAACAACCTGATCGAGATGATGATGATACTCTTGATTATTTACAACCCACGGATACAGACAAACTGGATGAAGCAACTGGTTATAGCGGAAAGGGATTAAGAGATTCCAGTGGAATTTCAATTGGAAACGCTAGCGTTTCATGTCCTGGTAATGTTATCAGTGATATATCACGATTAGATATTCTAATCGGAGGGTTCCGAGCTGGAAATAACTCACCGGAAATAATTAATGAAGCAGCTGATATCTGTAGATGGTTATTTCAAGGCGGTATCATGGATATCAAAATATATTGAGATTTCATTGGCGAGTTAGTGGAAATGGGGTATCATAGTGACTGAAAACGCTAGCAATTGAAAACATTAGTATTTAGAAATTGCTAGCAATTTCACAATAAGAATGATCATACACTACAACCATGACAAACCAGCCAGGGTCTATGTAGTTAATTCACGGTTTCCAGTTTATAGCGCGTACTATGGTGATGGTTTCGGTGATACCATTGCGGGGTTATTTGCAAGAATGGCCCCAAAAGTGATGCCGTTAGCTAAACAATTAGGAATGAAAGCAATTGATGTTATTCGTGATAAGGGTATTAGTGCTGTTGGAGATCTTGCCGGAAAAGCGTTTTCAGCCGCGAAGAATAAATTAACAGCACTAGTTCAGCAGAGAAAATCCAAAGGAGGACCACTACTGTCTACAGCAGAGATGCCTGCGAGTGTTAGTAAAATTATAAATAACGCAGTAGATCAAAAACTAGCGTCGCTGGTGACTCCCGACCAAAGCAACATCACAAATATGATAGCAGGAAGTGGCTTACAACCACGACGGTGAAATTCGAAGAATTTTCACAATTTAGATCAATGGATATATAATAAAATGTTCAAAAGGTCACCTGATCCAGCGTTTGATATAGACGCCCCAGTGTGCAAGGATGATTCTGTACGCGATTATCAATATTACGCCTATCATGCAATAGACTCAAATAGTCGATCAAGAATTGAACTTCAGGTCCATGATACCAGTAAATACTTTCTACCCGCTGAAGCATTTATCGAAGTAGAAGGAGAACTTGTAACAGCTGCTGATACTCCTGCTGTACCAGCACCGTATCCAGTTGGTACTTAAGTCGGGTTTGTCAATAATGGTATCATGGCACTATTTGAGAGTGCTAGATATCTCATTGATGGAAAAGAAATTGAGTCGATAGATTGCGATGTTGATGTGGCTCCAACAATAATCGGGTTAGCGAGATATTCTGATGATTATACAAGATCAGCAGGACCTTCTATGATGTTTGCAAAAGATGTTAAAAATACCGCTGGAGGAAATCAATTTATTATAAGATGACCAAAGAATAATGCTGGTGCCGCTGATGTTGATGTTGAAAATATGATTATAAGTACTAATGAGAATTTCAATATAGGAGCTGCGATGCGTATATTAATGTTGGAAGGGAGGCGTAAATCATTTTCATGCGCGATTCCACTACATCATATATTTAGATTCTGTAGAAATGTTCGAAAAGTTATTTACGGGGCGAAGCATACAGTAGCACTCGTGCAAAAGAGTGATGATAATGACGCAATTTGGAGGATTCCAGCAGACAATGCAAATCCAAATGCTGATGCCGGTAAAGTCATTTTAACAAAACTATCATTATGGATGCCAGTACTGACTCCATCAATCACCGCAGAAGAACGATTACTATCATTTATGGACCAAGGAGGAAAATCATTACTAAGTTGGCTAACGGTAAGTACAGATGTTAAACAATCAAATATTAACGGGTTATTGACGTGGAACCTAGCATCAAAACAAGGCATTGCTGCGCCACGTCATATATTTATTGCGTTACAGGATAACACACGAGTTGGCGATCAACGTTTCAGCCATATGATATTTGATCAATTAGGTGTTAAAGACGTCTCACTGAGAATAAACGGCCAGCAGGAACCATCTGAAGATGTACAACTTGATTACGGTCAAAATCATATTGCTCGCGTGTATCATAGATTGTTGTTGTTTATGGCACGCGATCAAAATGTCGATACTGGACTGCAAATATCACAATATGATTTTAAGAATCTGTATCTGATCTATTACTTTTCGTTGGAACATCTTGATTTGACAAGACAGTCAGTTGTTGATATACATTTTAGAGCTAATGTGATTCGTGGTACAATCCTCGAATACAGAGCGGTTGCTGTCATTCTCAGCGATAAATCAATGCTACTCGAAGGTGTTGGTGGAAGAATGAGAGTGGTAGATGCGCCAGTAGAAAATATGTACCGTATTTTCCCGCATATATCCCGCGTGTTATACCAGATTTTACAAACCCCGCAAGGGGGGGGGGGGGGGGTTGCGGGTTATATAAGGGTGCAGGCTATATCACAATTTTTTTTACACATAATAATATTTCAATATATTGTTTGAAAGACATAACTACATAACTTATATATTGTTCTAGTTTTGTTTTGCTAGGGTTGGATATTATGGCTACTGCGGTGACTTTACAACAACTTACGGTATCGGGACCAAATCAACATTTCGGGATAAAACTTAAAATTTCGTATCCGTCACGTTTTCATAATCAATATTTTCTGTTTTCAATTGAAATAACTACCTAAGTTTAGGTCAGCTTCAAGGTGAGGCCATTTTGCTTTAGGTCCGCGACGAGCACGTTTTCGTGGATTCATCTTCTCCAACGTTCCTTTTTCTTTTCTCCAACCTTGGATTACACTCTCATCAATATCAAATTTTCTGCCTGTGGCTCTATTGCCATGCACTTCAGCATACGCAATGGCAGTTAGCTTGAAGTCGGCTGTGTAAGACTTTCGTTTCGGCATTTTTAAAATTAAACAGAAAGAAATTATTTAAACTCGAATCTACACTTCACAAGAATACAAGATTATTTAGAAATGTCCATGTTTATGTAGCCTGTAGTTGAGGCACAGCTCCTATAGACAGCCTACGCGCACAAGCACTGTGTACCGAGCCTGAATAGTTACCGGTAAATGACGTCATGTGAGCTACATTCAAAATTGACAATTGTGGCATTCAGTCTCAGAACCTCACACCATCGCATATCCGGCTCACAAGTACCTGGCTTCAAAATTCAAATCTGCCGACTGCCAGCCGGAATATAGTGGAGGCAGGGTGACTAATTTGAACTGATGCAGAGGGATGATTATGGACCGGGGCAGACTGACTTGATAGCGTAAATACAAATTTGCATGTTGGGCGGGTGAGTGAAAATTTATTAGTTGTAGTATCATTCGTCATCCACGTGTGAGCATTGACGAATTCGGTCCTTCTGAAAACAGTAATGGTAGACAATGTGAACATACACATAAAAGTTCATGAATCTATGGTTGCGGGTTATACAAAGATGCGGGTTATGCGAACGATTTTTTACACAAAACCCCCAAACCCGCGGGCTATATGAGGGTGCGGATTATCTGCGTGTGCGGGATATATGCGGGAAAATACGGTAAACGATTTTCTCGATGAAATTGCTTTACAATTTACGATTTAGAATCAATCTATTATGTATAATGTCGTATAGTAATATTAGTGTTGCGTTAACTCCTGGTCAAGTCAAGAAATTGCAATCAGAGTCGGCTAAAAAATGTGGAACCACAATAACGCTAAAACCCAATCAAATGAATGGCGGGGCGAATAA
Organism: Unio pictorum; assembly: GCA_030141615.1. Classification (NCBI taxonomy): domain Eukaryota; kingdom Metazoa; phylum Mollusca; class Bivalvia; order Unionida; family Unionidae; genus Unio; species Unio pictorum. Next base: position 15,603,452 of record JARLTB010000022.1, read on the forward strand.
ATTATCGCTGACAACTCGTCAAGTAAAACACTTCAATGATGCACTTGTAGCAAAAAAGGTGTTCAGATTACTATTTCTGCGGCTGCTATCAAAAATATGATTAATACCGGCGGTATATTCCCGTTGTTTGCTGCGATTCCGGCCTTGATTGCAGCAGCAGCCCCAGCGGTGGCTAAAGCAGTGGCGTTAGGAGCCGTTGGTACTGCAGCAGGAATGGCACTAAAGAAGGCAACTGGACAGGGATATAAAAAAAAGGGAAAGGGTCTAAGACTACCAGGAACTTTGTATTCATGGTACAGCGGAAAGGGTCTAAGACTAGGACCGGTTTACTAACTCGGGAATCTTCGATTGTAGAGTCTTTGACTCCAATGTCCAATTTTGATTTACTCGATGCTGCTAAAAAACTAGCGATAAAAAAACTTCAGAGGTGTCTTTATGAAAGATCAATTGCCTGCACAACCCATTGATGTTGAAACCGGTATTATTAATTTAGATAACAGCACCGGACCTGGAACTCACTGGGTTGCATGCGCTATTGATCCACGTGGGATTGTTTATTTCGATTCATATGGATTAGCCCCGCCGAAGGAATTTAACCGCTATATAAACCGCTTAAAGACTTTTCCAATGAAGACTTGGTATTCTACGCTACCAACACAACAAATGAATGATCCACCAATATGCGGCAGCGAAGTATTAAATGTCCTTGACGCTATTTCTAACTCCTTGGGTAACCCAAGGGGAAAACCACCACATGTTGTCATAAATGAATACACCAGTAATCGCTGGAAATCGAAACGATTTTAGAGAGAGATGTATAAAATAACAATGATTGATATTTGGGGAAGATCTTTATCAGCACTGAAGAAACCAACCACAGAAATATCTGCAACCGGTGATATAAAAAAAATAATCGAAGATGAAATAGCTGAGACGTTGAATCTAGCAAGTTTTGACCCCGGGGAAATAGTTGTATTTCAAGATCGTCAGGGTAAATTGAAAACTAGTAATGTGTCGTTGGATAATATTTTGGTTAAACAACGAAACGCAATCGAGGATACTATCGCGTTATTTTCCGATCAGGGTAAACGCAAACTGGGTGTACTTATTTCAACGATTACAGATAGATTAAAAACTCTCAACGATGAGTTAAAAAATTCTGTGTTGGAACTAGCAACACTTCAATCTAAAACTGAAGAACACGGAAAACAGTTTTCAAATTTTCGTAGAAACATCGTGGATAAATTTATTGGAACCCCGTTGGATAAAATTGAAATAAAACTCCCTGATATTAAAAAATCCATCGATGAGACGAAAAACTTCATCGAAGCAATCAAAATTGATTTTCCGAGGATGATAACAATCATTGAAAAAACAAAAATTCCTCATGAGAAAACTAACAACGTAGTATACACGATCCAACACGGATCATTTGCGTGGACACCTACAAACAACAAATTAGATATCACTGCAACCGTTAAAGGTATTTATCGATTAACACTAGTGACAACGACTCAATTTAATATTTCATCGTCGAGTTCATCCAGGGTCAACAATACGATTTCAACGATCATCGACAAGGATACAACTGAAAAGTTCACGATAACATCTACTGATAAAAATTTGGTTACGGTTTCAACAACGTGGTATTTGGAATTTGTAGCGGATTTAAGTAAATAACGGTTTCAGTTGAAATCGTAAATGATTTAAAAATAAAATGTCATCACAAATGACATCGCCGACGGTACCTTCGGTATCTCAATATCGCTATGATCAGGTCAGAGAATTTCAAACTAGACTCAAAACCCTCGCCGAGGAGTATCAAATAAAAATAAAAAAATACTGACAAAGAATCACTGCAGTTGATGTTACCATGTACTCGGTGTCAGGCGTTCTCGCTGGCACCGGAATAATACTTGCATCGGTTACAATGATTGCCCCAGTCGTAGTTCCAATTTGCATTTCTGCGGCGGCTACAATCGCGGGTATATCAACCGGAATAACAAAAAAAATATCATCATGCAGCCAGAGTAAACTGCAAGATTACTTAATTCAATTTCATGTTGTATCAACCGCATACTCGCAATTATCCTCGATGATATCGTCGTCACCCGATGGTCAGTATTTATAATTCCGCGATGTCAAAATTAGAGCGACAACAACAGTATAATAACGATGACAACACCGCAGGAATTACTTCAACGAATAGTGGAGAACACAAATCCAGTACAAACAAGCATGATATCAATAACCTCAACCAATCCTGAATTCAGTGTGAATTTCCCTATCCCAGTCCCCGTGAAGGAAATCACGTTAGCAAAATAACGAGTATACCATAGTTGGCCTAATATCAGATCAAAATCATTTGGTGGTCAACAACCCAATAATTCACTGGTGTTCTCGTATAAGAATAAAGACGACGGTACCCCAGACTGGAACGTTGTTTCGATACCAACCGGATCATACCAAATCGAACAAATCAATGCTGAATTACAACGTAGAATAAAATCAATTACTGTAAAAGAATCAAAAATAGCTATAACGGTTCATGAGCCGACGTTATCATCTGCAATGGAAATAAGCACAGAGGAATACGTCGTAGATATCTATCAGAGTTCTATAAGGACAATATTGGGATGGCCTGAATTACCACGGGGGGGGGGGGGGGGGGGAACCGTTAATTTACCAGAACCACAAAAATCTGATTATATTACCGACAGGATAAAATCTGATAATCCAATAAAGAGTTATAAAGATCACACAAATACTATAGATTTTTTTGGTTTCGGATACAAACTAACTTTGGGAGAGTGGGAAAGGGGTAGAGTAGAGCAATATTATGTTGTTAACGAACCTAAAATTATTGAAAATTTCACAGCAATGAATAATGATTTTTCACTGTTGTTAATATCTCTTAAATCCGGCTCTCTCACCCGAGATGAATTTATCAGCGTCGTAAAAACATGCAACAAAATTATCGATGATATGGAAACATTTAATCTGAAAATTATTTAGAATATATTAGATGAGGATAATAGTCCCCTATCGAGAACAACATTTGCAACAGACTATAAAATCCCCGTCAAAGATATTCCAATATTCAAATTGCCAGGATATAACGTACCAGAACTAAAAAAACTTCTCAGTGACACCATCGATGTTGGTTTTAAAATAATTCATGATACGTGGAAAAAAACAACATCACCGGAAACAAAAATCCTCAAACATAATAATGACCCAGATGGTGGCGGCAGGCATATCGCTCCTCAAAATGTGAATATTTCATCGGTGATTGCATTGAATTTAATATGTGATGTTATCGAAGGAAGCTATCAAATAAATCTAGAACGATCAAATCAAGCTCAGCAGGGATATATTCTATATTCATTTGCAACAACAGCTCCTCCAGGATTTCTAATTATTGAGACTCCAGTTAATCCAGTCTATATGCGGTGTCATAATAATTCATTAACCAGAATCAATTTTAAACTCACTGACCAGTCCAATAATCTAATTGATCTACAAGGTGAGGTTCTACAAATTAGTCTGTTTGTAAAGTCCTAAGGGCTTTCGTCGTGAAAATTCTTCGAATTTCATCCTAACTGCATAGTGAGTTGTCCATCGTGTTTTTTACCCAATGGAAGCCTCATCGACGCCTGGATTCACCGTGTTTCAGACAAAATCATTAAGGCTCCATTTGCCAAACAGAGACTTTCTTTTTTTTTGGGTTAAAACATGAGATTTCGTAGGAAGGTTCTATTTGTTGTTTTGACGGTTAAAATCGATTTTTGTTTGAAAAGTTATCTGATTCACCCTCTCTGCTGCTACCTTTCTATTATACCACCCACTTTAGTGTATCATGCATGACCTTGATGCTACACACCTTGGAAGTAGGCTACTACCTCATGCTCCGTAAAGTCGTCGCTAGGGGTTAATGTGTTAAAAGAGAGAAGAATGCTTTGCCTTCATATCAGGGTATGTATTCCTTAAAAATGGCTTTCTTGACATTTCATAGAAATTGATACAGAACCTATAAATATTTAGAAAACTTAGAAAAAAAAGAAAATGTCATTTATATAGTTAACATTGTGGATGTTATATTATTAATTCCACATTGATCCAGCCCTCCTAGATACTACTTTTAGATAAACGTTGTCTGCCGACCTATGTGGTCGTCAGGCAGAGTGATTTCTCTTTAGGTAAAATACTTAGCAGCAAAGTCTAAGAACCTCTCAGTTGCGCTCTACAGTTTTGTATTTTTTATATGGTTCAAATTTTAAAGAAATGAATTTCCCTGGGTTTCCTCTGACACTGGTTATACTGGCTGTTTAAAAAGACCTTGTAAATCTCAGGTATAGTTCAAAGAACCTTTAATTCTCTTTATTTTATTGTATTATTGATGGGTGTAGTATGGGACATAGAGTATACAGCTGGGTCATTTTCACTTCCTGGCCTTCAGAGGTAATTTGTAAATAAAAAAAAGAGCTGATAACTTTGTTTACATTTTATATGCAATAGAACCATTCTTGAAAGACTGCCCCTTCTGTGAAAAAATAATGGTCTCTCATAATAGGTCGTAACACTATACATGTATTGCTGTATTTGGTAATTCATCCATTGCACTTTAAGAAGCTGGTATTTTCTAGTTATAATATTCAACTTCTAATCATGTCTAAAAGGAAAGCAGAGACAAGAAAACAGAACTGGAAAGGCAATTGTGACATCTTGTTTAGATTTGTAAAACCATATAGGAAATAAGACAATTTTACGTCTTGGACATGGATGCACCCAGACATTCCTGAGTTCTAATGGCTCACCAGTTATAATGTACTTCTGAATAGTGTGATGTATATGAGGAGAAGTTGTTTATATTTGAAATATGCACAGTGGAGAGAATGTTGGTATACATCTATGCTACTTTGATGCAATGTGACTGATATTTCTTTGTATATCATTCCTTTGGAAATTGTACATGGTATAAGCACACTACTAACTAAAATGACTGCTCCCTTGTGCACTATCTTTAGCACTTATTAAAATTGGGAAAATGAAATTTGCTTATGAAAGTGCAACTGATGAATTACTACATATATAAAATGTAAAAAAAAGTTATCAGCATGTTTTGGCATTCACAATACAGCCTTACAGTGGTTCAAGTCCTACTTAGTCAACAGGACACAAATTGTATCTACAAATGGAATATAGTCCAGCCCAGTTGATTTATGTTGTTGTGTTCCACAGGAGTTTGTTCTTGGACCTGTTCGCTTCTTTCTGTACACTCAGTGTCTTACCAGTTGTATGCTGATGACACCCAAATGTGCATGTCTAGCCACCAAACTGAAGTTGATGCTACAATCCAATGAATAGAGAGGTGCATTTCTGATGTGAAATCATAGAATACATATAACAAGCTGTGGATGAATGATGATAAAACTGAGGCCATTCTGATCACAACAAAAAGACTTTCTTATTCACATCCTTTACCTTAGACGATAAATATCAGCAACACCAACATTAAATCCACACAGTCAGTATGAAACCTAGGTGTTACTCTAGACAGTAATCTCACATTGCACCAATTTGTGATTAACATATGCAAGGCTGCATATCTTGAGCTGAGACGCATCAGCTCGATTTGCAAATATCTTTCAGTTGATGCCACTTAAACACTGTTCATTAGTACTTTCAAGACTGACTATTGTAACTCAATTCTGTCTGGTTTGCCTCAATATCTACTCCAGAAACTTCAAAAAGTTCAAAACACAGCTGCTCGGATCATCTTTCGAGTACCACGATCAGAGCACACCTCCCCACTGCTCTTTACCCAATACTGGCTATCTATTTGATCCAGAATCAAACACAGAATTTGTTCTCTGTGCTATGTTTCACTGATGGACTCCTGTTCATCACATCTATCCATCCTCACCCATGTGTACACACCAGTAAGATACTTACGCTCCTCTTCTGACAATCTTATATTCATTATTCCCACTATGAAAATGAAGTCATATGGACAATGTTCTTTTGCATACCAGGGTCCAGCATCGTGGAATGAATGGCCCAATGAAATTAGACACAAAGACACAGTGATCCCTTTCAAGAGCGCTCTTGAAACTTACCTTTCTTAACTGCAAGAACAAACTTAAAGACCAAAATATGTTTCCTACCTTAATTATTTTCAGCATTTTCTGTTTTCCAACTTCATGGTGTTTGTTTTTGTTTATTTGTATTCATATCATTATAGATGTTGTAAAGTGCTTAGAGCTTCTAAAGATTAGACGCTATACAAAGTCCTCATTAATATTATTATCAACATTTTTAAAACTAATTTACCTCAAAAGTACAGGAAGTAAAATTGACCATAGGAGCTTACAGATTTTGAAAGATGCACATCTGGAGTAAGGCCAAGCTTTATACTCTATAAATCATATTACATACATCAATCATACACCAAAGTAAAGGGAATTTTTAAGGTTCTTTGAACAATACCTAAGATATACAAGGTCTTTTTAAATAGCCAGTATATCTAGAAAGGACACACAATGAAATTCTTTTTTAAAAAATTCTAACCCTATGCAAATACGAGACTGAAGTGCCACCAGAGAATGAAAAAGCTAATATACATATACTTACTGCTTCTTCATCAACACCTCAGCCTGATTTTATGACATATATAAAAACCAGAGAAAACTTTGATATAATTTGATCAAAATTCAGTTTGTTAATTTTTTGTTAGAAATGAACCTTATCTTTCAGTTACTAAAAATAGTTCATTAAGAAGCTCACAGAAATAAACAAAAAGTGGTACATTGGAATCAATACTGATCAGCAAACAAACAAAAAACAAGGGGTGGAAAAGGCTCAGATAAACAAACTGTCTTAGCGTGTGTTGCACTCTTGCATCCTCTAAATGGGCACCCAAATGGAACAGTGTGCCCATTCAGAAGGTGCAGGAGTACAACACAAGCATCTTTGACCTTAAATAATAAGGATGGTACTGTCCTACTTTACTGATGGTTGTAGATGTTTTTAAATAGTTACTTATGCATTACAAAACTTTAAATCAATATTTGTTTCTGAAAAATCAGTATTGTTTTCATAGGCAGTCAGTATTTTTGTACTCAGGGGTTGGCAGCAATGAAAAATGTTTCTTCAAGAATACTTACCCAATCATAATACACATGCACCCTCACGGCCTCCCCACATTTACATTGATAGAGTGCATGCCTTCCACTCCAGTAATAACTGAGTGGTTCTTAGACTTTGACACAGATTCTTTTATCACTCTGCCCACCTGCCTAATTCATCAGTTGACAACTTTTAGCACCCTTTGCTAAAAAAAAGTAGTTCCTGGGAAGCATCAGTTAGCGAGGTAATAGTAGTTCTCCAAATGTATTATGGGAAAATAGCATATTTTCTGAGAAAAAATTGATATTTTGTAACCCCTGGTAATGATTTGATTTGATTTTTTAAAATTGTATTCATTTAATTTGTACAGAATATCATTTGGCCCCAAGTAGCCAAGTGGTCTAAAGAGCTCTCCATTACTGATCACTGCCATCTCACTTCTATCTGTGTGGGTTCGAGTCTAAGATTCTGCCAATGTGGGTATGTGAGAAAGCTTGCCAGTAGCTTCTCGTGGGTCAGTTGTTCTTTCCGAGTTCTTCCTCCACCATTAATACTGGCTGCCATGTATAGCCTATCGTGTGCTGAAAAATGGGGTTAAACCCTACAACAACAACTACAACAGAATATCATTTTGCCTGCTTGACCTGAGTCATTTTGGAGCATCAAATATCATGAGATCTATAAATAGATGCTGATATATGTGCTGAAAATTACTAATAATGACATTAATAACAAGACGATGTTTTTTATTTTCATTTTTCATTGGCTTATGGGTTTTAAATGATTCTAGGAGAAAAATTGAGCAATTTCCCATTGGCCAGGCTAGTAAGATCGATCACATGGTGAATATAGTCACTGTAGTAGAAGGTGTATATAAGGCAAGAAGTGAGCAATCAGATTCATTCCGATTTTGGAATCCTCATATTTTTTGTATTTCTGTTGTAAATCTGCAGACATGTTTTATGTTGTGCTTAGATATTATTAGAGAGAAAAATCATCTATTGAACTATTAAGAGGAAGTAGAAATTACTTTGGAACTGTTGTGAATTATTCTGTTGAGTTCTTGACAGTTTCATCTTAAAAATGTCACCATTCTTGGCAGGCTAGTACATTTCTGGTTTTTAAATTTTTGTATAACTTTTTTCATTCATTTAGGAATTTCATATACTGTTATAAGAATTATTTGGATTCACTTTATGTTACTTTAAGTTCATCTCACATTTTCATTTATAACTTTGCTAATTGATATCAAAAAGATCCCAAGTATGTAAAGATTCTCCTTTTCTTTCAAAGAATCAAAGAACACTAGAATGATGTCAGGAAATCATTGAATAGTTAGGTTTAAGATCCATTATTCAGTGTTTCCCTTTACCCTCACTTGCACTTCAGAGACCCCCAAATTTTTAATTTGACCCCCAGTTTTCATTCCAACGTTTGTTTTTTCTCAGTCTGACCCCCAGTTTCGACACCTAGGAGACTTTTGACTCACAGTCTTGGACCCCTATGGGATACACTGCATCATTTAAGTAAAAAGTTAAGATAGTGTCATTGCTAATTCAGTACACAAGTTAAATTTCTTTTTTTTTTAACTGTTCCTTTAATCACTATCATAACCACTTAAATCTTTTACTCCAATAAATATCTTATTTTTCCATTACAGACTATATAATCAACGAGGCTGCCAAAGTGCTACGGTTAATACATCTACATGACTTAAGAGAATTACAAACTACAATTAACCAAGCTATAGTTGGTGTGCAGAATGTCACTGCAAATCCAAAAACTGACAGCAGGCTAGGCAAAGTTGGACGGTAAATTCCTCTGTGGATTGTTTTCATTGATACCAACATAAGGATTTTTGTGAAAAATATTGCTGTATTCATGGACATTGGTAACAAATGGAGAATCTTTCAATCAAACTGAGAAAGTTAAATTGCTACATCTTACAGTGATATTCTGTCACTGTACTACTCGACTTTGAAGAGCAAGACATTGTGTCAATAAATGAAGATGAAAACATGGGCCAGCCTTGTTATTTTACTTCTTAAATAAAAACAGATTTTCTTGTAAGGTTATTTGGTTAGTTTCTGATGTATTGTTCTTGCTTTATAAAACTATGATTTGGTTGAGGGTGTCTTCCATAGAAGCTACCTTGAATAGCCCAAAATAGTATATTTTTTGCTATTTTCTCCCCCTCGAGAGGCCAGGTCATTTATATGACCACAGGGTTCACACAGACCTTGAAAACTCCTTGAATTTTTTTACTAGGGCTATTTTTCCTTGACAAATACATGGACATGTTTGTTTAAATTTCTTTTAAAACCACAAAGAAATCCCAGAAGCATATACAATGATATGAAAAGGAGTGCTTTTAATACAATATAATTTTTTAAGCTCTGAGTTTGCTCATTTTTAGGATGAGGATTAAGTTAATAAGGGTGCAAGTAAATGGTGCACTGATGGAATAAAGCAAACAAGCCAGTATGGCATCTGCTAGACTGACTCATCTAAGGATGAATTTAATCTTATAAAGCATTATGCACTACCTGTGATCATGTAATAGAACTAGTCATGTTGGACTTGGCCTTATAAAAGAAACATAAAATGCATATTCTCAACTCTCAATGAGAGATAAATATTGCCTCTTTTTTTAGTAGTAGTAATGCAAAACCTGTACAGCTTCATAGAATGATAAACACAGGATAGTCTCGTTCTTTTTCAGTAGTTATTTTTTTGTTAGGTTTCGGGTCAAAATTGGACACTGCAACTCGTGGTTGCAAGTATCACTTTGTTTTTTTTGTTGTTGTTGTAGTTCTTTGGTGTTTTGTTTTTGTTTTATAGTCAGTAGAAATATTTACAGTTATTAAATTGCAAACAATTTCCAAAGTAATTCTTTTAAAACATCTATCAACAATATTTGGATGTTAATTCAGTCTTAGAATTGTGTAGGTACTACAACCGATCTTGTCCTACCTGTTATTACTAATAATGATACATTACAAAGTCTATCATGCACTGCATAATATGCATTACCTGTTATTACTAATAATGATACATTACAAAGTCTATCATGCACTGCATAATATGCATTACCTGTTATTACTAATAATGATACATTACAAAGTCTATCATGCACTACATAATATGCATTACCTGTTATTACTAATAATGATACATTACAAAGTCTTTCATGCACTACATAATATGCATTACCTGTTATTATTAATAATGATACATTACAAAGTCTTTCATGCACTACATAATATGCATTACCTGTTATTACTAATAATGATACATTACAAAGTCTTTCATGCACTACATAATATGCATTACCTGTTATTATTAATAATGATACATTACAAAGTCTTTCATGCACTACATAATATGCATTACCTGTTATTACTAATAATGATACATTACAAAGTCTTTCATGCACTACATAATATGCATTACCTGTTATTACTAATAATGATACATTACAAAGTCTATCATGCACTGCATAATATGCATTACCTGTTATTACTAATAATGATACATTACAAAGTCTTTCATGCACTACATAATATGCATTACCTGTTATTACTAATAATGATACATTACAAAGGCTTTCATGCACTACATAATATGCATTACCTGTTATTATTAATAATGATACATTACAAAGTCTTTCATGCACTACATAATATGCATTACCTGTTATTACTAATAATGATACATTACAAAGGCTTTCATGCACTACATAATATGCATTACCTGTTATTACTAATAATGATACATTACAAAGTCTTTCATGCACTACATAATATGCATTAATGGAACTGATGCATGAAGCACATACCAAACATAAAACTAACTGTAGGGAGAATCTCATTCTTTTATTGATTGAAGAAAACGCGTGTTGTCAACTGTAATGCCATAGTGAAATTAATACCTTTTAATCTTGATTTTGGCAATATTTAATTGTCATTGTCAACATAATGTCATCAGCAAGACTATGATCATCATTTCTATCAGTAAATCTTTCATTGCATAACACTACAGTTGTAATAAAAAATCCAACTAACAAGTTAGAATGAACTTTAAATAGGGAAGCGTTGGTACATACAAGTAGTATCAAACAATTTAAATGTTTGACATCAAAAGCACTGAATTATTTACACACAAGTATACAACATTATGTGCCATAAATAAAATATTTTCTATGGGTGACAAAAACTTTGCTGCCAAATAGCAAGCAAAATCATTCATGATATTATACCCAAATAGAACAGCCCATTGCTTTCCAGTCCCATCTATCAAGAAAATAGAAATTAAATAAACTATCAATTTTACAGGAAAGATTAGTCACAATTGTCTAGAAAGAGGAAAACTTGTCTGTATTAGCTTTATAAGACCTATATACATACAAGATACTTACACATATTATTACATTTCATGACAGTGATTCTATTTAAAAATATAGGCCTTTCTGAATACATATAGTAATATCTCTGCATTCATCTGCTTCTCATCTGTTTATAATATAGTTCTTAAAATCAAAACACAACTTATCAGTGTACTGCTGAAAGCAAGTTTGCTATATAGACCAGATTTTTAGTAAAGTGATGTCTCGATGATTTAGCATTACTTACACACCGAAGTAAGATTTGTATAGTTTCAAAAGTTCCTCTGATGGGTGTAGAAGTGCCTTTGTTTTATCTGAGGTCAGCGCATCTGTGTTGCTAGTATCAAACACAGGCCATTGTGAGGCTTTGTCCCAGAATGCAGAGAAGAAGAATGGTGTCAAGGGGATTAACTCTTTGTTGGCAGCAGGTGCTTGCTTCAGCTCGTCTCTCCATTTGTCCAAAAGAAGAGGCCTTAGGTTCATATCTTCAAACAATTTGTTAAAGGGTACTGTGCTTTTGTTAAACAAATGATACATTTTCTCGTGGTGTCCACTCTCATTGCAAATTCTAAGTGAGATTTCCACCATTGCTTTTGCAACATAATCCACTGGCGTTAAATCAAAAGGAAATTCTAAATCAGGGTAACAGCCAAGCTTCTTCATTCCGAGCAATGTGCAACCAAAAAGATCATTTTGAGGTCCAACACCATCCGTTGTTCTTCCTGTAATTCTTGCTGGACGAAAAATAGCACCTCCAGGCAAGTGTTCCAAGGCTTGCAAAACAAGTCGCTCACTTGCCCATTTGCTCTGTCCATAGCCTCCTTCAATTAACATTGGATCATCAAAACACTCCGATTCATAACACATTCTGTGGCTTGGACTCGTCCCCACTTGTGACTTGGGAAACAAGAATACACTGAGAGAGGACGTCAAAAAGATGTATTTCTGGACACCTGTCATTGCAAATTTGATGAATTCCTTGGTGCCTTCAACATTTATTATTCGATGATCTTGATACGGCATATTGAAATTCATCATTGCAGCATTCATGAACATGACATCGATCACATTACACAAAGCATTATAAATGTCTTGTGTGACTCCCATTCGTTCTTGTGATAGGTCTGAAAGAAGAATGGTGATCCTCGATGTATACTCAGATTTCCACAAACTGTACATCCTCATGTTTTTTATGATTTTTCCAAGACCCCTCGACTCGGTAGATTCTCTCACCATGCAGCAAATATGAGCACTTGTTTGTTCCAGTAGTTCAGCCAGTAAAAAGGCTCCAAGGAATCCTGTTACTCCAGATATCAAGATGTTTCTGGTATTCTTTAAAGAACACTTCTTCCCGACGATGGAAAAGTGTTTAAACTGCATTAATCTTCGTCTCTTTGTTTTGGATGAAATAGTGTGATCTAGAGTCGAGTCTCGCAGTATAAGATCTCTAAGTTCCAGCTTACATGCGAAAACTAGCTTAGATTTATCTTTCTTCCTTTCGATGACCTTGGCAAATTCTTCTATCGTATCTGCTGTACCAACATCAGTAAAGGAAAGAGACAGACCCAAAGTGTTTTCAAGAGTCCTCAACAACAAGATGAGCTGGAGTGAATTTCCACCCAGTTCATTGAAAGAGCTTTGTGGATGAAGACCGTTCACAAAGGATTCGTCCAATTTTAGAACCTCACAAAACCGTTGAGCAAGAAACAGTTGAATCTTATTCAGGTGGCTCCTGTCTGCTAACTGCTCTTGGTCATGGACACTTTCGTCTATTTCTAATAGCTTCCTGTCGACTTTTCCATTGGTTGTCAAAGGGAATTCTGATAATTCGAATTTTCTTATGAAGTTAGGTATCATGTATTTTGGCAAAGTTTTCGATAGATACTCTCTCAATTCGGAGGTGTAGACGAATGTAGGGGCAACAAAACATGCAATCTTCGGATCTGTCGATGATGAGCATTTGTGGACAACTACCACTGCCATTTCAATTTTTGGATGTTGTATCAACACGTTTTCTATTTCTGTTAAGTCCACCCTTTGTCCTCTTATCTTTATTTGGTCATCAAGACGACCCGCGTATGTAATCACACCATCTTGGTCCATGAATGCGTGGTCACCTGACTTGTACAGCAATATATGTGGATCGAGAGGATTAGGTACAAAACGCTGGTCGTTGAAATATCTGGCATTGCCAATGTAACCATATGCAAGGCCTTTTCCCCCGATATAAATTTCTCCAACAACCCCTGGTGGTACTGGTTTCATAAAGTTGTCTAGAAGATAAACACAAACACCATCTATAGCTCTACCTATAGGTAATTCTCTATTTACATCTTCATACCGTGTTCCCGGAATAAACTCGTAGCATGTAGAACAGACTGTCCCCTCGGTTGGACCGTATGCATTGAAGAACCTGAGCCTGGTATTGTTTGTCCATCTCACGGCAGTGCTCAATGTGCATGCTTCACCGGCAGAGACTACTTTTGTTAGCGATGGAAGATCCTGGGGTCCGTAAATATTGAGAGATGAAGGCGCAAGAGTAATGATTGTGACATTAAGTGCTTTCATGGCATTGAGAAATTCTTTTCCAAGGCGTTCGTCCTGACTCAGAACAGACAATGTGCCGCCTGATAGAAAAGTGGTGAATATTTCTGAAATTGATGCATCAAATCCAATAGATGCAAACTGAGCTGAATTATCGTCTGGCCCAAGGTCCCATTCTTTAATTTGTGCTCTTGCAAGGTTGATAACGCTGCTCTCTTTCACCTTCACACCCTTCGGCCTTCCAGTAGAACCTGACGTATACATCACGTAGCAAAAGTCTTCCACTTTATCTGCTTTGTTAATACATACTTGTGATTTAATGTATTCACGTTCATTGTTGATGTATTTGTCGCCTGCACTGTGTAATACTAAGTTTGGGTCACTTTTCTTTGCATGATTTTGCATACATTCGCTAATTCCATTAGTCGGAATTAGTTTGTTTTCTTCTTTCTCAAATTTAATCTCCATTAAATATACCTCTTCGCCAGCGACATTTTGCTGGAAGCACACTTTGATCGATCTCGTCTTTATCGGCAAGCTTCTTGTGTCAAATCTTGTTGTCAAAATTTGACAGACCTTTGCATCACATATCGAGAAGGCTAAACGGTCGGGCGGGTAGTCTAATGGCAGTGGTAAAAATGCAGCGTTGCTTTCGATGGTAGCCAGCAGTGACAGCACGTACTGAATTGAATTTGGAAAGTAAAGTCCAACAATGGGTTTTTCCTTCTTTCCTTTCGAAAGGTGTCGAGAAATGTTAGCGGACAGAGATGCAATTTCTTGTTGCATTCCTTCATAGGTTATAGTTTGTTGCATTGATTTCAAAGCAATGCATTTTGGGGAAAGCTGACATTGCTTTTTTATAAGTGTTGACAAGAACTCTTTTCCCATAACGTTTCTATCATCTACCCCTGGGTATAAATATTCCAGTTCCTCTTTGGACAGCAACGCGATGTCTTTTAGAATGGGATTGATTTCCTTTCGAAACTCCATTTTAATCGAACTCAAAAATGTAGGGAAGTGACGTAACACATCGACAACGTGCGTGAAGTCTTGTGCAGATCTTTCGTTGTAGACCAAACGCATTTCCCTCGTGTCAGAGTACAAAAGAAGCAGTAGTGTGCAATCATGTAGAATATGCTTGAGAACGTTTTGTGTGAAGGTGGTCTCAGACTTTGTTCCGATGACTAAATTGTGATGTGGTGTCCTTTTCTGGCCACGCAGTTCTGGGTATCGATAGAACACATCCTTTAAAAACGTCTTTGCATTTGTGTATTTTGTCAATTCCTCAAGACATCTAGATATAACATCTGTTATGCATTCATAGAAAGCGACATCGAACAATCCTGGAGTGATATCTGAAAACATCGACTCCACAGATGAGTCCAATCCACTCTTGTCTGCAAGTAGTCCTATTGCCACGGTAGACAAACAGCTAACTCTGGCCATGAATGCCACAAAGCAAGCTTGAAGAAAAAGTTCTGTGTTCACATATGTTGGTACCCAATCGACATATGGTAGCGGTATATTGATTGTTCGTAGATGGATATCTGTCGAAACGTCAATGATATTCGCCACGACGTTCATTCGTTGTCGATAAAAGATGGTTGGCTCATAAGAAGATAATTTTCTTCTCCAAAATCCTTCCATTTTCCGGATGGAAGTGAGTTGGTCATGATCGATCGATACGCTTGGAACATGACCGCCTGTGTAAAATCCAATTTCTTTATGTCTGCTCTGATTTATTTGAACGCCGTCGAGTGTCGCTAAGGAAACAAGAAGTGGTGTTGTTCTGGTTGCAACAACAAGCGTATCATCGACTATGTCAATTATCTGACCTGGTGAGGCTGATTCGTTGCAAAAGTTGCTAGTCTTGTCGACGTGTGTCACTAAGAAGAATTCTCCAGTCGATGCCAATAGTTTGGGACTTCCGAAGGCGTTGTCATGATTTATACCAAATTCTAGTGCACGTGACAGATTGTATATTTCATCTGCGTCATTACCAAAATTCAAAACTCCTAAATTAGGTGGTAAGGTGTAAAGCCCATAGTAAGATCTGCCATCCTTCTTTTGCGGTTTTCGAGTCAGCGAGTCATTTTTTATATCGTCGGTCAATCGACTGAAGGCGTTTAATGCAGCTTCCTGACATTTCATGTTTAACGTGAAGGCCGACTCGTCGTTTTCTATTCGGACCTCCTGAGACTCCAGAATGTCTCCTGTATCTATGCCAGCCTCAACCACGTGCCAACTGATGCCGTGTTTTTGTTTCCCTTCTAGTATAGCCCAGCTAGTCGCGTTGATGCCAGCGTAAGCTGGAAGTGGGCTATCATGATAATTGATTGACAGTTTGTGTGGAATGTTCAAAACATTTTCTTTAAGAACACGTGGGTTGGAGATACTGAAGAAGTAGTCCACAGAGTTATCTAGTAAAGCTTCTTCAAGACTGGCGCTTCTCTTCTGACGGAGTATTTGCTTATCCTCACACAGTTGAGATACAGAGAGCGTGTTTGTAAAGACGACTTTCAAGTCAAAGCCTTTCTCCAGTAAAATGTCGATACACTTCAGAAGAAGGTTTCCCTCTCCAATCGCTGCACAAGGGAAACTCTTTGTAGCCATTTTGAAGACTCTGTAAAAGATACCCATATTATGTTGAAGGGAGACAACTATAACTTTTGTTGATAAGTGATACAGAGCAGCAAGCAGTAGATAAAACATAAACAACAATACTTTAGATATATCTTGGAATGTAATCCATACGATTGGCAGAAACCATCAAGTATATCTCTTAACGCTAATATCAAGTCAATTTTGCTATAATTTACTATCGGTTTGCATAATATAATCGATTTAATTCTCTGAAGCAACAATTACACGTTTTGAGATAGAACGTGCTATAACATCTGTTTAACTCTTTTTGTGATAATAATAATAATAATAATAATAATAATAATAATAGCAGTAGTAGTTGTATTGTTTAAAACGTAGCACATTTTGTGCCTGAAGTAGCATTCTAAGAAAAATATGTTTTCGTTTTATCTCTGCTACGATTCATATAGCATGCTAAATCGAGTATCATATTGCTCTTCGCACTGACTCTAAATTCATTACTGACGCAAATCTAGAATGTTTACAGATTGGTTAAATAAAATTTCTGCGAATCAGCTAATTTAATGGGTTGCGTCATGGTCTTTGACGTGAATAATATTTTAGCAAATTCAACTTCAGAAAGCAAATTTTTAAACAATATTCTCGTGAAAAGATACTATTTACTGTAGTCTGGGAGTCTTTAATCTGCAGTATCGATTCTCGTTTTGTCAGTATAGACTCGTTTCATCAATTTTGATCCACAAAGATAATTATTTATTTCTTTATTCCATTACTTTTATGTCTTATGTAATGTGATGTAATGAGCTACATTTGTAACACCGGAGGAAAAAAAATCGTACCAAATTCCAATGAATATTCAGGTTTTTTTCTCACCATTTGAACAGCATCAAAATCTTTATGTCACAATGTGTGTGTGTGTGTGTGTGTGTGTGTGTGTGTGTGTGTGTTTGTGTGTGTAATGACAACAAAAAGATAAAACTCTGTAACATTAAAGTTTATGACTCCAGTTTAAGGACTTCAGAATTGCATGTTCCATTTTTAAAATGTC
This sequence comes from Unio pictorum, assembly GCA_030141615.1. Classification (NCBI taxonomy): domain Eukaryota; kingdom Metazoa; phylum Mollusca; class Bivalvia; order Unionida; family Unionidae; genus Unio; species Unio pictorum. Next base: position 15,621,160 of record JARLTB010000022.1, read on the forward strand.
TTTGAATCATGTCAATTATCAATAATCCAGATTTAACAGTATTTTTGTTTTTAATTCATAATAATAATAATAATAATAATAATAATAATAATAATAATAATATGTTATATTATGTTATATTATGTTATAATTTTAGCATTGTATTATGCTTCATTAATGATATTTTCCAAAGACCCATTAGATTTATGTTAATCGTTTATATCGACTAATGTTCCATCTAAGTACTGGGGAACCGGCCTACTGGCACAGGGCGTAAGGTGCTTTGTCGAGATAAGCAAAGCCATCGTGCCTAACGATATCTTGTTCGGTTACTGCAAGAGCGGTCCAGAAATTCAAATCTGTTTTTGGAACAGGCTGCCCATTGCAAACCTCGCCTTATAAAATTACCCCAAACCCACTGTTGTACTCCCAGTCAGATTGCCAGACGGGTGAATCCGACACTTGTTACTCAGTGTTTTAGCAGAAAAGCGGTCACATTTGAAATATGTAAGTCATATGATCAAACGGGTTATGTAAAATTAATGCAAATGTAATTCTTTAGTTTCAGAAATTAATGCAAGTTCCACAATTCAGTCAAATCCGATACGAGTTCGATAAATAAAGAAACAACATCCAAAAGTCCTAAACGATTTCATACACCTCACTAACTCTGCTACATACGAAGAACAGTGGTCTAATATCGTACATTGGCCTAAATCGTATAGTTGTCTAATATTGTACAGTGGTCTAATATCGTACATTGGCCTAAATCGTATAGTTGTCTAATATTGTACAGTGGTCTAATATCGTACATTGGTCTAATATTGTACAGTGGTCTAATATCGTACATTGGAATAATAATAATAATAAGCTCTAAGCGCTTTGCAACATCAATAATGATATGACTACACCGCAGACAAACAAATAACAAAAACCATGAAATTGGAAAACATAAAAACATGCTGCAAACATATAAGATACAAAACATTATTAGGTCTCTAAGTTTGTTCCTACAGTCGAAAAAGGTGTGTTTTAGGAGCACTTTTAAAAAGGACCACTGTGTCTTTGTGTCTAATTTCAATGGGCAATTCGTTCCACATCGCCGGGCCCTGGTATAAAGGAACGTTGTCCATATGACTTCGTTTTATATTGGGAACAGTAAGTATACAATTGTCAGAAGAGGAGGGTAAGTATCTTGCTGGTGTATACACATGGGTGTGGCCGGATAGGTATGTTGGACTGGAGTCTGCCAGTGAAACATAGCACAGAGAACAATATTTGTGTTTGATTCTGTATCGAATTGATAGCCAGTGTAGGGTGCAGAGCAGTGGTGAGGTGTACTCTGATCGAGGTACTCTAAAGATGATCCGAGCAGCTGTGTTTTTAACGTTTTGAAGTTTCTGGAGTAAATATTGTGACGAACCAGACAGAATTCAGTTACAATAGTCCAGTCTTGAAAGTACTAATAAACACACAAGTGTTTTAGTGGCATCCACTGAAAGATATTTGCGAAAATAATTGTAAACATTTGTGACATTTTGATTAATACCAGAAGCCTTCTGATGGGAAAATGAAGCATTGTTTCAAAAGCTTTATTTTAAAAAATATATGTAAACCGCTGAAACACACAAAATAATGAATTCTAACATTGAACTTTATTATTAGTTTGACATTTTCCTGCTCTTGCTATACGACAGTTCTGGTCTTTAATATCTGTTCTTGCCATGCGGCAAATTTGTTATTTGATATCTGTTCATGCCATACGGCAACTCTATTATTTAAGTTTGTTAGTTTCTCTTATTTTTTCGGACACTTCTACATATTGCCCATGGCAAAGAAAATTGTTTTGTCATCGCGATGTATTTTCTTAAAGGATGTCCATACTAATTAAATCTTGACTGATAAATGATGTCAACTTGTCAGCATCAGAAAATCAGGTTCAGGATGATGTTCAAATTGCCTAGTTATGATCCGGATTCTTTGATGCTGAAAACAGGATCGAACTCTGTTATCTCTATATTTGGTATATAACTATTTATTTTCAAATACTTTAATTAAAATTCGTACACGTCATTGTAATAAAATCCCTGTACATAACTGATAATATAATAAAATAATTTCAGATAGTTTAATTAAATCCCAGTACGTCATTGATACTGTAATGTAATTGATAATGTAATACAATTATTTCAGATAGAGTATTAACATCCTTTTGTGTAACTAAAAACCACAGAAATTGCTTGAAATATCATAATTTTATTTATCAGACACGAATAGGTCATGCCTCGAGTTCAGATTATAGTGATGATGCGGGATTAGAAATCGTCATCATCGTTTTCCTTCTTGGAAATGGCGGTAAAACTCTGGTTCTTTTTCTTGAGTAAAAAGTGACAGAGATACTATAAAATTTATTATATTATAAATACAAATGTTAAAACGTATATACAGGCAATGTTAATTCCCTATTCCACATACTATAGTTACACTGCTGACTTATCAATAAATAGTCTTAAACCCAGGTCACTTCAGTACAAACAACGCAATGGAAGTTCACCGATTATTCATTGTGTACGTGGAAGTTGTACATGGTCACACGTTGGATAGATAAGAAGAGCAATAAACTCATGTGAATGGCGGCGGCGTGGGTGTACCTTGAGTGCCTTAGCCTAACTTGTTATCAGCCATTCATCTTTGGCCGCGTAGTACATTAACTACGAGGTATTCAGTTTATACATTTCAGCACGATCATTGATCGGGTCTTCCAGTCTTACTAACATGTTCAATGTAAATTAATTTGACTGATAAAGCTCAATTGTAATTCAATCCATTATGTGTAAAAATGAATAGGATTGAAATGAACTCAAGAACAAAAGAAATGAATAAAATAAATATTATTTGATGTGTTAAAATGTTATACATGTTATTCTGCTAATAAGGTACACTAACCTGATAACAGTAATGATTTTTAAAAATTCTTTTCATATTATTTTAATACCCCGCAAAGTTAATAGAAAGCAAACTTAAACTTGTAAATTGACAAACAATTGGAATCGTAATGCAGATCAATTAGGTAATGGAAGTAGTGCCACTATACATTTGTGGAAAATACCGTAGTTGTCTGATACGATGAAATCGAGTGATTTACAACTTTACTCATGCGCAGTTCCCAATGTTCATAGTTCCTATGTCAAATGAATGAAATTATAATGTGTGTATTTCAACAAGCTGATTGTAATGAGAGAAAACAATATTTTTCAAGCTATGAAACCGAAAAAAAAAAACACATTGTACCATCTTATCGGGATGTTCGTATAAAAGTCATCTAATTGTGATAGTTACTCTTAGACCTGTTTGCATCGCCATCGTGGTTAGGTGATTACACACTGGGGCCAGATTGTAGCTGCATCCATGACATGTTGTTTCATTACAGTGTCAAGAGTGTATATGTTCTTATCGAATATCTACCTTTGATTGAAATCAAGTGATCTTTAGTATGGTCTTGCATTTAAAACAATTGTTTGACAGACTTGTCAATCAGGAACCATTACTCCACTTATTATTTATATTAATCTTCGACAAAGAATTTCACGAGAGATTTTAGCTAATTAAAGATACAAACTAAGTCTATTAGTAATTCCATAATACTTGATAAAGTACGGGGAAAAAGTGCTTAAAATGTTAGATAATTGAGGTGCACAACTGTACTAATGGATGCTAGCAGTCTAAATCATTTAAGATGTCTTCAATTCGAACCTGGATACCTAATTAGGTCAAAACATCATTACCTAGTTAGGGGTATCCTGAATACAGCAGATTTGTTGTTGTTGTTTTAGGGTTTAACGCCATTTTTCAGCACACGATAGGCTATACATGGCGGCCAGTATTATTGGTGGAGGAAGAACCAGGGAAAACCCCCGGAAAGAACCACCGACCCCCGAAAAGCTACTGGAAGCTTTCTCACATAACTACATTAGCCGAATCTTAGACTCGAACCCACGAAGACAGAGGTGAGACGGCAGTGATCCGTAACGGAAAGCGCTTTAGACCACTCGGCCACTCGGTATCCCCTGAATAAAGCAGAATAGAGAAATGATGGAAAGTATCAGTGTCAAAATGATGACATGAAATGTTTATATTAGAACTTCTTTCTTATGTCGTCAGCGTAAAGCTGCATACGATATTTGATTAAAATCTGATAATGATTTGTGAAGTTCTTATGAGGATTAATGTCAATAAGGTGTACTAACTAATAAACCAAATGATACAATACCGCTGAAAACCGGTCGCATATAAGGCCTGTTTAATTAAATTCCTATGATAAACTGAATCGAAATTAAAGCCTCCTCTGGAAGTTATGCCAAGGAAGCCAAAGTTTAAAAAGAAAGGACAATACCTTTATCAAATGATGATGTTTGTATTCTATTATCGAACTTCTCTATGCGCTCATGAATACATAGGTGTATGCAAATGTTGGCGGGAAATTCAGTTATTCTTGGTTAAGTTATGCTTCGTAAACAGACTGAGAGAAGAACTAAATCCGCAGCTTATATGAAGTCTTGTTAATAAAAAATAGTTTACCAAACTGATGGAGATCTAATGATGTCTGTCAAAACTGTTTTAGACATATTATCTTGAATGGCTTTCAGATGGATTGGGAGACGAATGTTCAGAAAAGGTGACAACTATACATCTCCGCCAATTTTATGGAATACAGCCCTAATCCAGTAGGTATGCTGTAGGTAGATAAATAAATACACTTGTCATTAATAGCACAGGATTAACATTTAATTAGTACCATTTTGTAACAAACAGAGATTGTAAACGATCCAATCGCGAGACATAGCACGGTCTATCTGAAAGGTCCAGTTGAATCTGGTATAACAACACGTGCGATAGAATTGTTTAAAAACTCTTATATGATTGTGTTGACGCCAACTCACTGGCTTGCCAGATCGATGAGACAACGTGGTGTCAGTCCATGTACTAATCAGTTTCTCTTGACGGTGATGCACGGATATCCGAACGAATGGTTGAGAAATATATCCCAAGAATAATGATCTGGGATCAGATTTGTACAGTATCCAAAGTAACATTACAGACATTTCTTGATTGGTTATCAACAAAATATACTGCAATTATCATACGATGCAACCATGGACAACCTCCGCTATTTACAGGCGAATCACCACGCCAATGGTTAATCAACTATGTTAGTGACTATGAAGAAGTTTTATATAAATTGAAATGGAAATGATGTTTCCTTACGTACTTTAGACATGCAAGTGGGTAAAAATAGTTTTTTCATCCATCATTTTGTGTCTTGATTTTCTTCTAAAATCACACACTGATGCATTAGAAAAACGATTTAAATGGGTTTTGTGGGTGGGTGGGTGATTGGGGTAGAGTTGGTCACTGTCGGTGAGGGCTAAGGCGCTTTCGAAAAATCTTTTTCGTCTTCACTCTTTTTTGATATTATGTATATAATGGTTTATTTCTTAACTCTGTTGAGATTATATAATGGTTTTCCTCTTCCATCTGAGTTGTTAGTATATTGCTTTTTCTTCTTTCCTTTCCTCTGTATTGATAGTATATATTGGGTTATATTTTCTTCTTCCCTTTGTGTGGATAGTGGATACTGGGTTATTTACTTCTTCTTCCCTCTCTGTGGATAGTAGATATGGGGTTTGTGTTTTACTTCTCATCTTCTGCGTGGGGTTTGATTTATATATAAATCTCGGGCTTGTATTAGTCTCTCTCTCTCTCTCTCTCTCTCTCTCTCTTGTTTGGCCCTCTACCATCCTTACCTCAAGACATGCCCTATACTATTTCCCCCTTGTCCCTAGACAGGCCCATACATTTTCAAGGTCCCATTGTCTCTAGATAATCACATGTTCAATTATCCTTGTCCGTAAACAGTCCCAATCAATTGTTGTTATATATTCCCTATACGGCATACTACATATTTTAATGGACAGTCAATGGGACAATCAGATATAGTTTGCGGGTTTTAAATCAGATACAGTTTGCGGGTTTTAAATCAAATACAGTTTGCGGGTTTTAAATCAGATACAGTTTGCGGGTTTTAAATCTGATGTACTGTATTGAATTTGAAGCTAATACAGTCTGTGGGCTTTTGAAAGCAAAACTTGCATACATTTATCTGGATCAAATTAATAATATAAACTAGAATTTCAATTTTAATCATGCTACTTTCAAGGATATTTGCAAATACAGCAAATAGTTAAATAGCCTAGCCAAAACTTATCAATGTATTACATAGCCGAGAGCAACATAAAACCTGAACAAAGTTTAGATTTTCAAAGATAACCTCAAACATATTGATCGAATCAGTTTTTTATACGAAAGAAAAGGATGATGCAAATAAAGAAAACATTAGGTTGAAAGATTGCGAAAGACATCGCCAGATTCAACGAGACTAAATATCCTTCAAAGCTGAATGACTAAGATGCTCGTGGCATACAAAAAAAAAAACCCCAGCGTATCTTGTTACTAGATTCAGTTAGAATAAACACGATTGAGCAAGGTATCGTGAATATATACATTTTAAAGTGATGATCTAGATTGGATGATGCAAAAATATTGGCAAAGAAGTAGTTCAGCACACGGTATACTGCTTGAGACTCAGTTACTAACACATCATTGACCACGGTGCGCTCTTTCTTAGAATTTCAGCTGAACATAACATACAATTATATAAAAACATAACATAAAGTTATTTTTAAAAAATATAACATAAAGTTATATTTTTAAAAAATAACATAAAGTTATAGAAAATACAAGCCAAGAATAAGACTTATTTACTGTGTGATTAAAACCTCGATGGAGAATATAATCCTGAAATGTCTTACTACTTGCAATTCAAAAAAATCTCAATGACTATAAAAGGTCTACCAAAGATTGTTTTTTCTCACGATTGATACAGCAGCTTACCATAAAGCATTTCTTTGATGATTGTAAAAGCACACAGTAAATAACAAGACAAGTGTTTATAATACTTTTACTGCTAAGCATTGCATGTAATAACTTGAATGACATGACATGGAAGAGGCGTTCAAATGAACAGAACAAACAATCTAGATACTCACAACTTGCAAATGTGCTTTCATTTCAGATGCAAACATTCAAAAACGCAACATATCGTGTGCTAGGATTGTATACACAATTTGAAATAACCTCATGACTTGATGATCTGTACATTAATTGTGGTAAAACTATGTTGACACTAAAATGAATAGAGACTGAATAAAGGAACTCACCCAATTCGTTCAGCTGTTTTCCTCAGCAAGGCTTGCCATATTAGGAGCTCATTCAATACAAGAACATCTTATTGTGATATATCATGATGATCTATCAGATACGCGGTGAGAGTTACTAGTTAACATCTTTCCAAGAATCAACTATTTATAAATGATGAATGTTGAATACGTGATGACATAAACCAAAAAAAATCAACTCACATAATCAAACTAGTTCTTAGTGGTACACATTTGGATATATCCATAAGGATGATTGTGCAATATAATGCACGGTAATCAATCTTCAATAAAAAATAATCTAATTATAAATGATATACAAATACAAAATGTTAATCATCTTAACACAAACAAAACCAAACTTTTAATGAGACCTAAAATTACTTTTTAGTATTTTGGGTTCACGTATCCGTAAGGTAATGCGTTTATATATTTGAAAAACATTCTACTATTTTCACCTGAGGATCACATGCTTGAATAATTTGAATACATTAATTTCCTTGTAATTTTCCTTACACTTAAATAAGTAATCATTTCCTTGTTGAATTTTTTAATTATTGTACATTACAATTTTCAACTTCCTTAACAAACTTGTTTTTATTTCTTTATCCTTATTTAATAAATAAAAATATTTTCTTACCATATTAACCTTGCAAATGTAATATTACTGTTCTTTGAAAAGTTCAGCAGCTTTATTATTCATCTGTGACACTCAAATACATGCAGTCCATGGAACGCTCTCAGTGTAATATAACTTGATAGTATCCTTCATGTCATTGTAAATGTTTTATTTCTTAATATAAATTCACATAACATGAGCATTAGTCATTAATAGTCACATTCTAAAGCTATTTGTTGTTTAGTTTACTTTATTAAAGTTTTGACAGTAGCCATCTTTATAATTGTAACACTGTAAATTCGCCTTAAATTAGTTTATTTATTTGATTTTTCTATCTTCAAACTCAAACTCATACACCAAGTCAAGTGACAGTTATTATTCATTTGATAAATATTATAATATTCTGCCACTTACAAATGTTTTTATCTGTCTATTTGTTCTGTTTTTCGTTCCCTGAAATATTCCACCTCTGTAACAAATACACAATTATTCATCAATTTGAGGAAATCTTTTACAAACCAATGCTGCTATTTGTGTTCTGGTAATCTTTAAGGTGTAATGAAGCATTTTTGACACACACACACATATACACACACACATATATACACACACTCATGTTTTATTTCAGCAATTATCACCTTCAGCGTATTGAAATATAAGTAACATTCACATCCATTTCCATCCGTTTCGGACATTCTCTGCATACCACTGTCAACAAGTATTCTGACATTGCTTAATTCAGGCCTCTCTACCAGACACCAGATGACTGATATGGACAAACCTAACCCTGTTAAAGAAACTGTTACATCATGCGTTCCTCAAGGCTCATTCTTGTGATAAATTCTGTTTGCATTATTAATCAGTGGACGGCCACTTTTTTCAGAAAAATCTCAAACCAATCATTTTGTTTGTGATACATATTTGCTGATGGTCTAGATTTCGATGTAATTAAAAATGACTTGCAGAAGAACTTAAAATTAATTCACCGTTGATGTGAAATCAGCAAATTGCGCCATCAATAAATCTAAAACTATATGCATGACAATTAGTTCGAGACAAAACTTCTCGAGAAATATGGCGAAGAAACGCTAAGCAATATTATAAAAGAAAACTTTCTGTGCGTTTATAAACAAAATAATTACAGCTAAAACTATTATTTCCATAATCTCATTTATTTTAATTCTACAAAAAAAAAACAACACTGTTTGATGAAATCTGCATGTGAATTTATTTTTAATGTCAAAAATATTTCTGTAATAGATACATTCTTTCGGCCCTTAATTATCAATCTGTAATCGGGACAAAACGATTAAGGATAATATTGAAATACACAGCAAAGTTCGCAAAAAGGTCAGCTTAAATCACAACAAATGTAAAATTTCATAACTACCTCATCAATTAAGTTGATGTAATTAAGCTGCTTATATATCGATTAAAGAATTAATTACGAAGCTGGCGTGGCTGTTTTTACATACATACATACATACATACATACATACATACATACATACATACATACATACATACATACATACATATATTGAACTAAGGAGCGATTTAATTCACTTCAGAAACATTCATTTGGACTTACAACCAAGCAGTATATGGTTTCTTGGGCGTAAATTTCCATCTATGTTATGGCCTCTCTCTGAAATAGTGAAACTATATGTCATGCCTGTTGGAAAAGTTATGATATGCAAACTCTGTGGAAAAAGACTGACGAGAGAGCGAAACATCTTATCTTAGGTTGTGAAATGCTACTTGAAGAACGAAACGTCTTCTTTGAGAGGGTGATTGACACTTTAGAGGTGAGAGACGGGGTTATTTTATTCAATCAAGAAGACGATATACTATTGGAGACACTTCTTGGAAGCAGAGTAGATTGCTTGTCGTCTATTGATGATGATGTATGATATAAACTCATATTGGTGACGGCAAGAAGCATAACCTCATTTTACAATAAAATGCATGCCCTACTCTCAACCAACATGTCATAACATAACAACAATAATAAGTAGTTAAGATAAATAAATAAATTAATTTAAAAAACAAACATAAACAAAAGGACATCCTGTTGTTGTCAAATTTCGCAATTTTGCTGTATGACAGATCACGGAGATATAATGCTCTCTGGCTCATATAACATAAGAGTGTCACCTTTTGCTATCTTTTATTTCATTTGAGAATGGTTTCATGTTGTTCCACATATATATGTATAGCTGTGTGTATGTGTGTGTATATGTGTATGTGTATATATGTGTTTGTGTTTGTGTATAGGTATATATGCGTATATATATATATATATATATATATATATATATATATATATATATATATATATATATATATATATATATATATATATATATGTCTGTGTGTGTGTGTGTGTGTGTGTGTGTGTGTGTGCATAAGCACATATTTTATGCAGAAAGAACTACATTGATAATTAACACTGGTATACGTTTCAAATTTGTTTAATTTTTTATACTCTTTTCTGTTGTATTTCATGATTTTGTATTATCCTGAATTTGTTTAATCTGATGTAATCTCTGTTGAAGAGGAAATAAAATCAGTCAGTCAGTCAGTCAGTCATACATACTTTATTTCTTGACTTCTCTCATATTACTAACATCATTGCCTAATAAATCCTCTTAGTCATTGAGAATCGGCAAGATTTGGTTATGTTAGAAAAATTGGTTATGTTAGACAAATTGGTTATGTTAGACAAATCTTTGGCAGAGCACGGGTTGCCTTTTTCGTCAAGACAAAATAACCGCTAGAAATGACACTTGTGTAGTAAAAGTAGCAACATAAACTTTTATACCCGAGCTCCCAGAATAGAACTGACATAGTAGGCAAAATTCAAAAATAGGTAAAATTTATTTTCTATTTTTATACGTTAATTTACGTACAGTTATAGTCACTCATTAACTATGCAATATCAAGCAATCATCTTTAATTGATCTGAAATACCACACAATATCCGAAAGTAAAATGTAAATTGTTTCTTAGTAATCCTAAATTGGAGGGTATGTAAATTTGATTTTTGAATGGACATTGTAACAACATAAACAGTTTCCATAAGAAAGAATACATTAATATATATATATATATATATATATATATATATATATATATATATATATATATATATATATATATATATATATATATATATATATATATATATATATATATATATATATATATATATATATATATATATATTATAAAATAATAGGGTTTTTACGCGTCATTCCATATTCCTGAGGCAACTGCCATTCGTTGGAATTCCAGTGCAGACGAAAACATATTCAGAAAAGTTGAAATATTAATAGTCGTACAAAATTACTATGACGTATTCAAGGACATAATTACCGTAATATATTTAAAGGATTTTCGTTGAAACATTAAAGGGATTTTGGTTTTTAAAACAGTGAGTCTGTGTAGTTTTGGTGTATAAGCACATCAAAATTATAATTTGTAATACCTCTGGAACGTATTTGGATTACAAGGATCTGTTGCAATGGAGAGAATGTGTAAGAATATTTAGGGAAGTCATTAACCATTTGTTTATTTGATAAAATGTTCCACTTCGTGTTTCTCAAAGAAATAAATTTATTTGTCAAATTATACATGAGTTGTATTAATATATAACTAACTGTAGTTAGCCTGTTTTCTTGATGTAAAAAGTTATCATAAAATCCTTCTTACAGTTTTCCCACAAAATAAATATATGCATTCCATTAGCTTGTATATCCTATATTGTCCAGCAAACCGCAGTATATTATTTTCAGATGTTGTTTTTATATAAAACAACGACGACACAGCTTGCTGAGCATACAAATGAGCCGTGATTAATCTTCATATAGATGCAATAAATTCTATAAATGTGTGGGACAAAATTTGTTAGTTGTCGAACAAACTATAACCGTCTGACTCAAAAATAACGTACGAGTGATATGTAATCGGTCCTCCAAATGCGGTGCATATAAAAAGAAACTAATAATGCAATCAAAGTCGATGGTAGACCATTAATCGTATCCCAGCATGAAATAAACAGCTTATACAAATGCAGAATATAATGCAAAAAGGAGAGAAGCATGTAACAAAACTATAACAATGTCTGATTAGTTTAGGTAACAGGCATTAGTAAAGATCTAGAAGAGAGACAGCCCTTATCAGATGAAAACAAATTACTGTAAAATTCATAAGCATCATTTATGTCAGACTAATATTTTATATATATATATATATATATATATATATATATATATATATATATATATATATATATATATATATATATATATATATACATATTGTTTTTTTTTCCATGGTCATATGTAATGATTATTTGTTTTCTCATGTGACATTTTATCTGCGTCCAAAATCTAGTTATTGGTCTACCTGACTAGTGACACGTATTATCTGTCTTAACTAAAGACTTGATAGCTAGTTTCGTGGCGAAGCAGTCCACTTTTATTTCTCTATGGCTTACGAGACCATTTCATATTCATATTTGAGGTTGATTAGCAGTAAAGTGATATTCATCTTTAAATTATATTACTTTTAGGGCATATATTTATGCAAAACTAAGAAACATTTTGATTTAATTTTTGACATGATGGATTTATGTCGTCATTACCTACAATTCTGCACATCAAATACAAGAATTACAATATTTTAAAATTTACTTGTCTTTCCTGACAGAGTTGAGAAATGATTGTCTGACCTATAACGTACAAGTAATTAATAAGATATACATCAATTAGCTGTGACATGAGAAGAAAGTTAATATCGGATGTAGAAGCGACATATAAATCGATTTATCATTTGGCAATATTTTCTTTTTAACATATGAAACATCAAGACTTCTAAGAAAATTAGTCGTAAACTTGTTTAATGAATATGATTGAAGTTATTTTCTTGTGAAGCCGTATCCAAACATGGATAAAAACATTTACACATATATATGGTCATTCATAGTCATCGATCGAGAGGCATTCCATGACACGTGACATTTAAAGGTTTTGCATACCTTGATTTATTTTAACCAACATGTACTGTAAATGTTTCATCTGCTATATTTTTCCGATGTTTTTCAATTACTGAAAGTATTTTAGGAATGACCGGTCCTCTGTGTAGTTCAAAAAAATATTATCTTGCAGAATTAATACCCATGAGTTGGGGAAACCGATATGTGGCCTGGTGGAGCTTTCTAATGGTTTGATTGTCCGCCATGCAGGGTGATATACCCCGTTCCTACTACTGTCACCATAACACCGACCCCAAAAATCCGGGATATCCTTATGGTCTAAACGTGACCATTTAAAAGAGTCTCCCGCTTTATGGCCTCAAATAGATATTATGAGGTAGTCTCAACATCCAAAGACTATCAGGCCCGGCGACACAATGTTGCAAATAAAGTTATTTACTCTAAGTCGGATCCTTAAATTAATAACATTATAAGGTAGTCAATAGCCAGACTATCAGGCCCCGCAGCACAAGGCTGCATCATAAACTAAGCCATAAGAACTAAGGCCTATAACATGATTTAGATGGTCAAACCTGACCATCTAGCAAGACAGCTCACGCTGCAATAAAAATTCACACAATTACCTTAATTACTCTAAAAACTAAATTTTTACGTTGGATAACTACCAACGCGAGAATAGGCTGTCATATGAGGTTGTATACTCTACTTTAATAACATCACAAAGTATTCCAAATTGTTAAGGAAGAACACGGAATGGACACGATGGGAGGAGGCAACATCAGGATGGAGGAACAATAACAAAAGCAAGACACCCAAGAAGGACACAGGGATTCACCAGAAGAAAGAGGGAACTACGGTTACACCCTGTAACACTCCATCAAAAAGCCGTTTTAAGGGCTATTTATACTTACAGAGTTTCCTTTTGGCTCAGAAACTCTATTCGACAATCTCGTTCTTCAAAATCAAACTTGACCATTTTTGGCTCTACACCATCAAAATTAGCAACCCATTTAACCTGACATTGACCAACCTACCCATGTCACTTGACATACCTAGTTCACAAAATTTATAGGGAACATACCAAATGTACACTCTGTACTAGACACAAATTAGAATGTTAGGATGATTAGGAAAAGATATAACTTGAAAGATTGACTCAATTGCACAGGTGGCTTACACAATATCGGTATAAGGTGTCCACTAGCAACAACTGGACTCGATTTGATAAAGCTAGGGCGTGCCAGTTCACAGATCCTTTTCCTCGGCCAGACATCAACACCAGCAAAAGACTAGACGTGAAAACCATTTTTCACTAGTCATCATTTGGTGCCATTTGCACTTCTAGCACTGCAGCTTCCGATAGGTTGATAGGGTTGAGTGCGTGGCTGTACTATTCCCACTCCCCTAGGTCTCTCATTCATGTCGATAGCCCCTTCTAGGGTCGCGACATGACGACCAAATTAAATAGCATACTTTGTATGCATAAATGCCTGTGGGGATGTGGCACCATTCCTTCCCCACGGGAAAATCTAAATCACTACCATACTAATTGGTAGTGTAAAATAGTGAACATATGACCCTTCGTGGCCGGTTTCACTACTATAACAACGACAAGACCAGGGATATCTACTGCCTCGGCATTCCATGTGACATTATTAAAAGCGTGGGCAGTAAAAGTAAAATGTTAACTCTCTAATATTACTGAAATACGTGTTGGTATGGTGTTTCATCACATCTGACAACATATGGTTGTGTTTTAATATTATAAATGCATTCATATAATTGCAAACCAATACGTTGAATTTATAGCTGCAGGAGATAGGTATACATAGTATGCAAATATCCTAGTGTTCAGATCTTAGCATGTTTATATTTCTTGTTGGGGTAAGCACTTGATTTCCTGCATTAAATAGAATTGCTTCCTCGAGAAGAAAAAAAGTCAATTAGTGAAGCACAATAGTTTTACTGTTTTTCTTGCTGCATTTCTGAATATATATAATTAGACCTGAATGCACACATTTTTAAGTATAAAGTGTTTTGCAAATACCGCTGATTTAACTCAGATGTGCTCATGCCAACTACCTTTTGATACATGAATATTCAACATCGCGTTCCCATAAAGCGGCAATGGTCGGCTTGTTAAGGTTTACTTTTCCCAGGACAGCTTTGCGATCCCCGGGTAATTCTAAATTAGCCGTAGATGCTGGTCTCTCCTTCTCCCACGAAATTTAACAACTGACCTGGGGTCGAAGTAGCCTTTCACAAAAAAACCTTGCTGGTTTTACTGTAATAAAATGTTAATGTACAATGCATGCACTTTTTAATGGTCAATACTTGCTTAAACCTTAACACATTACACACATTAGTATAATCCAGGTTTGACTTCACCATAAATCACATTTTATGTCTCTATCTAAGAATATTATTTCTCTATCTAAGAATATTATTTGTATGAGTACTCGTATTTCCAGAGAACATATCATTGAATTATAAATTGTGGAAAGTAAATTCCAGCTCAAACTTATGGACACAAAAATAATACAAATTGATTCTGCTATAGCACGAATGAATAATCTTTCCTGTAGCAAGATTATGTAGTCTTTCATTTGATCTCGGATAACATTGAACATTTTCTAAAATAAGAAAACATTACCTAATGGAAAATGACCATCTGTAACGTTCTTGATATTTACTTAATACAATATTAGGTTTAATAAGAAAGTTTGTTACTAAGTATATAAGATATAAATTGAACTATGTGAGGTACGCCAGGTAAATTGTATGAGAATTCCAATAATCTAGACCCAGACCCAAATTAACATGTCTGCTATATTAATAATGATCATATAATTAAACACATACACAGAGACTATGTTTTACTTTGTATTAGTTGTTTACAGAGTAAAAGTTTAAAAAACCAATAATTCAAGTCAAGTAGAAAATAAACTTGACTATGGACAAGGTTAAGCCGAACATATAATGTTACATTACAATACCATATAATAAAATTAACGAATTGAACAGAAATAGCTAACAAACAATGCAAACTAAATATACATAAAAATCTAGTGGTATTACAGTCGTTATTTAATTATTTCAACCAACAGACTAACGTGTCAATACTTCCTTCATATCACACCGCTATTATCCTTAGTTATCAATAAAAAAAATACGTCTGGCTTTTACTAGAAGTAATGTCCTTGCTGTGTCACGTAATGTCTATCTTAATTTTATTATATCTCAGAACGTGGAATATTATAAAAGAAGTCGATTATTATGGAAAGAAATAGATATTATATAGATATGCACAGTAATACGGACTCGATCAAATTTAATTCGGATTTGTTTTGCTCTTATACTACATATTACCGTTATGAGTTTAAAATACCCAGACACTGATTTGCATTCGACTGAGATCTGTACAGCTACTTGTATATTGTAGCAAATACATTGAAGCTTTATTTATTATATTAACTGTGCAATTATTTATCAGAGGGACCAAATGTTTAAATTGTGCATCATGCACTCACTATGAATATATTTTTCATTGTTGTCATTAACAGTCATTCGCTCATTGACTTTGATTATCCGAATTTATAGTGTATCGTTCATGTAATAAAATGGCCACTTTTATTAGAATATTGCAATTACAAAAAACAAACATATTCTCTATCAAGAATACATTTCCATCTCTACCTTCAAATATATTTGTAAAGGATCTTCTTTGCAGGTTTCCCTTATATGTTGAGATAACCTTCCATTTATATAGTATGTATAATAAAGTTTACTTTTATATAGTACGTATATTATTTATTTTACATTTATATAGTGTGTATAGTATAGTTTACATTTGTAAAGTAAGTATATTATCTTTTTTACATTTATTTAGTACATTTACTATTTATTTTACATTTATATAGTATGTATAGTAAGTTTTACATTTATATATTATGTATACATGTAGTATATTTTACATTTATATATTATGTATAAATGTAGTATATTTTACATTTATATAGTATGTATAGTAAGTTTTACATTTAAAACGTATGTATTAAATTTATATTTTTCTGAAAATATTCTCAAGACAGCGATGACCATAGTGTCTAGTGGTTTATCATTTCCTTTGTACCAGCTATTCAAACGATACAGCACAACCAGTGTATGAAATTGAGCAACGAACAAATGTTATCGTGAAACTTATTTGTAATTGCATCAAGATGCCTTGAAAACTGCAATGTACATACATATTTATCTAATTGTTGGATTATTTCCATGGGGCTTTGTTCGTTTTCCAGTTGCCTCGGTTGTATATCCTATTGTGCAGACTTAATATGGAGGACATTAGAAATTCACGGAATCTACACGTTGGTTTTATCATAATTCGAAATTGTACATCAGGCTTTAAAAATAAACGGCATACAATTGCTTTGAGAAGTTGAATAATATATATTTCAGTTAGATCAAACTACCCATTGCTGAAGATTGCACCAAGTTACTAAATGTATTGCGGTGTTTGCAAATTTTCTCATTAGAGTTAGCTCCATTGTTTTCGTAATATTTGCTGAAACGCTTGTGCTGCTGAACATCTGACCAGTTCCCTCTACTTGTCTCTATTGTCAGATACGATATACTACAGTAGGCCAAGAGTACATGTTTACCCTAGAATCTCCCTTTCAGAACAAAACATTGCATTGTTACGATTTTCATGTGAAATATCATTACTGGATGCAGAAATTGCCTAGATATTATCATTTAAATTAACTTTTTATGTTTAAAGCAAAGGTAGGATTCAAAAATTCGTATTTTCTATTTTTGTGAGGATAAGGAAATATTTGAGTATAAAATTGCGACGCCTATGGGTTCGATGGTAGCTAGTGGCGGCTGTAGCCTCCATAGAAGCTTGTGATGCATGTGGTCTCCATGGAAGCTTGTGATGCATGTGGTCTCCATGGAAGCTTGTGATGGGTGTGGGCTGCATGCAAATTGGTGATGGTGGGTTCCATGAAGCCAGTGAAAGATATTTGCTCTATTCAAGCCTTATATATATATATATATATATATATATATATATATATATATATATATATATATATATATATATATATATATATATATATATATATATATATATATATATAAAGTGTGTATACCATTTGCTTCCGTGACTGCATATATTTTGGAGACGTTTCACTTGGATATAATAACTGAATTCGTAATTGCAATTAATGTATTATTTATGTAAAGTGATACCGAAAAAATCCTACTTTCATGTTTCCCACAAGCAGACGCCATCGACAAACACGGTTTAACTTTAACGCTTTTATTATCCATTACATTTGAGATGACGAAAGTTTCACCACATAGTTCGGTGCGCAGGGCATAAACTTGGGTCTTGTTTTAAACAAAAGTGTAAAACTCATTGTGTGAGCAAGACTTTAAAAGGCTCCTTTACTTATTTCCTGGGAGTTTAATGCGTAAATGATAGTTTATATAGAAAAACAGAAGAAGAAAAATATGACACAAGCTAAGAAAGAAAAAAAAGAAACGTGTACAAATACGTGGCTTATATATATATATATATATATATATATATATATATATATATATATATATATATATATATATATTGTCAAGAACAAAAGTGCTATAAATACATATTTTGTAAAAGCGTTGGATCGATCAAAAGCAGCTTATGTTTAAATTTCTAATCTGCGGCGGGACATAAATATAGCGAGACGACCGAATACTCATAGCAAACAGTGAACAGTTAAAAATTTGTTAACAAATTACTTATGTAAATTTCCCATTAACTTTTATGAATATTTATATCCCATTGTTTCGTGTCCTTATGACATATCGGTTGTTTTTATATATGCAAATGTAGGCAGATAAAGAACTTTTATCCAAACAAATTCTTAGAAAACCGTGCCATTAAAACTACTCAGAAATTTCAGCACACATTTTATTTCAAACAATATCATTTGTATTCGACGACTATCCATGTATCTTACGTAGGAATATATGATTTTGTCTGCCCGGGATGTGAAGGAAATAAGTTTTCAGCATTTGAAACCATGTCCAATATTTCTTTACTAGCCTAACTTTCTTTGACTAACTTCATGAGATTTTTATTTCCTTATTTTTATATAAAGATGTGGCTGCACCATTCCGCATCAGATTTAGTACAACCCACCGTCCTTCAATTCTTCCACCGATTGTATATATTTTTGCACACAGCTTTGAATTACAAATTGTCAAACATCAGCCACTGAGTTCACTGTATCATTGGAACGTAAGTTTTAAAAAAATAATATGAACTTCAAACTTACGCTTACCTCTTTGACAAGTGAATGATATATATTGTAAATCAGATGAGAGTTCGACAACACACTCCCGACCTCGTATTCGTCAGTTCGACTGACTTGCTGGAATAAGGAAAAGGACACAGTCGGTCATTGCATCGGAGCAAACCTCTTGGGTCGCCATAACCAATAGAGATTAATCTAGGATAACTGAATTCTGCTGAAAAGGACAAGTAAATATTCGTGAGATTTTGTTTTACCTTCTTTTTTGTTGAATGCCAATACCAATGGTTACATCTTATATGTCAGGTAATCTTACGTGTTGCCAACAAAATTCTATATTAGCACCGTACGTTATGCAGAATGATGTGTGATATTCAGAAGAAGAATGTTGAATCCCTTGGAAGGAAAGAAGGGGTCTTAACATGGAAAGACTTCAGTTTAATGTAATATTTCCATGCAATTTAACCGCAATTGTTTTAAGATAAATTATGACAACATGCGTTTATATCAGCTGTAAGTAGCTATGATTTTGTCATTTATCTGTATCGTTTCAACCAATCATATCAATCATCTAAGACAATTGACTAAAATTCAAACAATCATAATGTCGGACTGCGGCTGAAGGCCCTGAATGATAACAATGGATGTAAATACTGACTACAAAATGTATTAGATTTTTGTATTCTACTTCCTTATTCAGGTTGAAACAACGACCATTCAGAATAAACAAAGAAATTAATGAAAGTGACAGAAACAGATAGATAGAAAAGAGGAAATAAAATAAAAACAGATACTGTACGTGCTATTTAAACAGCACAGCCCGATATTTCCACCCTGAGGGATGCACGTAAATCCTTCTGAACACAGAAACGGAATAGAGAGGCTACACACTAAATTGTCTGGACAGATTGCAGTACCTGAAAACTCTGTGTATTGATACGGATATGTACCTTGCAGATAAAGTAATCAATCCGCGTGCAAAAAATGATGAATTATAAACAATGTGAATTAAGAAAATTATGGCGTGTGATACACAAATATCCAGATATAATACTGTTTACTTCTGTATACTTTTTATTTTTGCATATTGTTATAATGCAAATGTGAACCAAACTGCAAATAGCTTTGGGTTCTTAACTTGCCAAGATTTGGGCGTTGACACGACATTCTAGATGTCTCTTTAGAAAATAAACCAATTACCAAAGACATGATTTATACTATGCTTTAATAAGTTATTTCTTATAAAAACTTTTTGTATGCTACTGTATCCATCTATATCAAATTGACTTTTAAAAATATAGATTTACAACTAATTCATTTTAATCCGGACATTGAGGGATTTTAGGATTCTTACTTATGAAAGTATACATCTATTAATCCTTACTTCGAAACTGCTGCATTATCAAGGCGCATACTATATATTTTACGATTTTGTATTAGATAAAGCAGCAGCAGGGGCGAATCCGACAACTTTATAGAGGCGTCAAATTGGCAAACCAAGGCTTCTTCGAAATCGTAAAAAAGCGTTTATTTGTCAAACTAGGACTTCTTCGTAAATGCTTTATAGAGGCTCATTTGGCGAAAAAAGACGCCACAGTTGTTTTCGCACCCCCTGCTGCTGCTATGGGGTTAACAATTATTTTCAACCGAATATTTGATCAAGTCCGATACGATATCTTGATCTAGGATCATGCAAATTTATCGTTACAAATCCATGTGGAATAGACTGAGCGTGACTAAAGAAATTTCTAAAGAGATTATAATCCATATCACCGTCGCACCGAGTTTGCCAAATATTTCGTAGCGTATATGTATCAACGCCGTTGAATACAGCAAGAATATTACAGTTATCTCTGATCACTTTTGGTATTTGAGTGTATCATTGAGTGACATATATCACATCGGTATTTTTATGCCTACCTCTGGAAAATATCCTAGCAGGATTCTTTTGATTGTCTAACATCACATCATCATATACGACTAAATTGTTAATACCTCCATGAATATCATCAATGATCGGTGCTTCCTCGATATCGGTTATAAATTCAATAATACCCTCGCCGATGATTTCTGCTGCCTTTTCGTTGTAATCCTTTAACACTTCGTAGCATCGCTGACCGTCTACACTCGGGGCTATTAAATACAACTTATCTCATTTCGTCCATCTCGTTATCAAATTAAGTAGCAGTTGTGTCTTGCCACTTCCAGATGGTCCGATTATAATAATTTGGTAACGCTGCATGATGCTTAACTGGTTCTCTTGTTCTTGTCGCCGAAAAAAATCAATTACATTCATGTTATTATAAATATATTATGGATCTATATTGTGTGAAATGTAAGAAGCGTACTGGCACAGATGACTTGACGACGGTTACATCTAAAAAAAAATGATCAGCACTTTCTGGTAAGTGTGTACGATGTAGTACAAAAAAATTCAAATTTGTTTCTATGAAATCTGCAGATGATTTTTTAAAAAAGCGAAGAGGTGATATTGCAGCTAAGCTAGCTAAACTCCCAGGAAGACCATGGGCGAAGTATCCAGGAGAAAAACACCTTCCAGGGTATAATTATTGTGGACCCGGGACTAGACTCGATATCAGACTTGATGATGAAAACCAACCCCAACCAGGTGAAAACCCAATAAACGTTATTGATAAGGCGTGTCATGTTCATGATGTTGCTTATAAAAGCAGTAATCTGCAACAAAGACATATCGCAGATGTGAAATTAATTCATGCGTTGAATTCTATCACTGATAAATCCTTCAAAGAAAAATTGGCTTCATGGTTGACAAAATCGGCGATGAAGGGTAAATTGGTATTAGGTGCTGGTAAATAATAACAACATGGAATCTATTTATTATTCTCCAAGAGGATACTGGAGGGGTAAAGCAGCAATTGGTAAACTCGCTAGCGCTGCAAAGGTGAAAAATACCACTGCAGCGGATTGGTTATCCAAACAGGCGATATGGCAAATTTATCTACGACCGCCTAAACAAATTAACTACTCGCATTTTGATGTGACCGTTCCTAATGAAGTTCATCAAGCTGATATACTATTTCTGCCGCATGATGGTTTCTGCAAGTATGCGCTAACCGTAGTTGATGTTGCGAGTCGATACAAACAAGCAGAACCATTAAAGACACAATCATCAACTGAAGCTGCTTCTGCATTTGAAAGGATTTATCGACGAGGTCCTCTGCGTTGGCGAAATCTATTACAAGTTGATCCTGGCAAGGAATTTCATTGTGTAGTGTTATCAACAATGAAGCATCATAATGTCACCATCAGACGAGGACATACTGCATTACATCGCGATCAGGCAATTGTTGAACGATTTAATCGGACATTTGCTGAGCGGTTATTTGGATATCAATACGCGAAGGAATTTATTCAGGATAAACGATCTCGTGAATGGGTCAAGAGATTGTTAGGCGTAATTACCGCGCTGAATAATGAGATTACTCGAGCAATTAATATTAAGCCTAACAACAAGATTTTAAAAAAAAGTATATACCCGTAAAACCACAAAATGATTTTTCAAAACAACCAATACTCGGCAATGTCACTGTGAGGTATTTATATGAACCAGGAGAGCTTGAAGGCAAGAGCTACTGATCCTATTTGGAGTGTCACCGCACATAAAATATCTAATATAACACGATCCACGGGTAGACCGCCAGTCTATGGGTTGGATTCAACTTCTCCTCAGCGTGGGTTTACTTGTGAACAACTACAAGTGATACCCGAGGATATTCAATTACCGCCGCGTGGTCTTAACTAGCACCTCTTCGTCTGTTGCACTCAAGACATGTCAGCATCACATTATCTCTGGTATGACCAATACTGTTATTTTTCTGTCTACGGTAAATTGTCGAGAGTCTTTATCCGACCAACACCAACTCATTATACAATTGCAACTCACGCAGTGATTATTCTGTTGTTGTTTCAGTGTAATTATTAATTCAGCATCAATGTCAAATTCTCTATTATTTTTTTATCCTGTTGTTTATAACCAGAGAGTTTTTTTCTGATTATATCATCGCTGACAATATCACTTATTGAAGTGTCGTTATAGTCTAAAACAACTCTTCGAAGTTGATTTATTCTTCGTACTCTGGACACCGCAAGATAAACTAAATTCGACCACTCGATGTGATTATCTATAATCCGAACAATTGTATCGGATATAGTCAATCCCTGTGAAGAATGTATTTTTGCTGCGTAACCTAGCGTCCATGGGGATTTATCAGCGCGCAATGCATCTTCGACGACGTTGATATCAACCAGCACAATATCATTTAACACTAAATTCTGCTTCTCACTTTGTCCTGGAATATCAACTTCGATATTTTGTTTTCGTGTATACTTGGGTCTATAACACAACGGCGTTGGAAGTGTTGCAAATTTTTCTTTATGCGTTTTAAATAACTTCATCTGAAGTGTGTCTCTGACTATCTTTCTACTTGCCACTATCAAATCGTTTAGTCTCCACGCTTCCCAGAAATCATTTAATGAGGTTTCCGAAATTATTTCACGGGCTATTTCACATTGGATTCTATCCGGTTGTAATCTAATTAGTTTTTTTTAACTCGAGTAATTGTTCATCAAGTGCTCTATGATCAGTATTAATTTCTTCACAATAGTCTACAAAATTCTTTAGCCAATCATGTGGAGACAAACCGACAAATGGTGGTGGTTGACCAAGATCGCCACACATGATGACTTTTGTATTCGCTAGCAATAGCCAATCAAGAAATCTTTGTAATACATCTAACGACACCGTGCATATTTCATCCCAAATGATGACTTCAGGAATAAATTTCTCACCCATTCGATCAGGAGTCCATTCGTCACCTTTCCATTGAAAGAAACTGTGATAAGTGCAAGCATTAATTCCTCGTTGTTTCATCTCTCTGGCAGGTCTGTGAGTTGGTGTTAGCACAATCATGTTTGATTTCCTTCGAAATCATTCAATCGCACGAGTCGTCTTTCCTGACACACCACAGCCGTTTAAATAAACTATTTTATATCTACATATTTGATCAGATATCGACGGTGCATTAGATAGTTCTGATATCTGATTATTTTTCAAATATTTATCTTCAATCGTAACATCTGCTGATTTGGAATAATCACACGGTATTTCCTTTTTGATTCTCCATGATCCCCAACTCTCGTCTGAATTAGTGAATTCAGCCACTGCTTTGCTGTGTTTCACGTTTATATAAAATGAATCAGTGGCAACTCTAACTGCTGATTCAGGAAATCTATTTATCATCCAAAGTAAATTAATAGAAGCATAAGCCAGCATAGACGACCTCAAATGTGTATGCTGAAGATTGTATCCATCTGTGTAAGTAACAATTGTACCTAATTTGGTTCCATCGGACAAGAAAGCGTCTTTACGATCGACGTATATATATCTAGATGTTACATCTGCGATTATAAAGTCGTATTCAGCATCATATTTAATCAACCGTGAAGAATATCGGTTATTGTCGAATTTTTTTCCACCCTGAGTGAATTTACCAATTATTCTTCTTCCAAGATCTTTTGCTTGTCTATTTCTAACTTCAAATATACGTTTGGACCATTTCAAGATATCTTCTTCGTCGAGATCAGGGAATTGTTTTCTATATTCGTTGATTATACTATCTAGACTATCAGGTTGTGGTAACCAGACCTCAGTCTACGATCGATATGATATAATTGCTACACTGACAATCAGCGACATCAGCATTTTAGAATCAATCATATACCATAATAACACTATTGGCATCCAGTGTTTTTCAGATATGTGTCTACTAAACCAAACATAACAACACGGATGAAGTCCTTTAGCGAATTCAAATGATACCTCACGAACGAATCCAGTTAAATCAAAATCGGGCAGTGGTCCATTAATCGCAACACGAGTCATTTCATGTGTGGGATGTCCAAATCGTTTAAAGTACTTAGCATATTCTGCGTACCCGAGAAAACTCCCGGGATAACACGCAACTATATCAACCGAAATAATATTTTCAGGGTCATATTTTGTAATCCATAATCCTCCATGGTTATATTAAACGCAGCTTGATTTGATATCTGATAGAAATTCAGCTCTTGTTCGTTTCCACGTGTTTTTCTTTCTCGCAAAATGAGCTGCAATCGACGGAATTGTAAAAGAG
The DNA here is from genome assembly GCA_030141615.1 of Unio pictorum. Taxonomy (NCBI): domain Eukaryota; kingdom Metazoa; phylum Mollusca; class Bivalvia; order Unionida; family Unionidae; genus Unio; species Unio pictorum. The sequence goes on from JARLTB010000022.1 coordinate 15,646,512, forward strand.
TTTATTAATAATTGTTCGTCGTGTTCTGTTGAAAACTACTAGCTAGTTTTTTTCATTTCATTGTGCAGGGCTTCAGTACGGTATAATTCGCCATTGGGTCTTACAAATTGATAGAATTTACCCTCTTCGTCTTCAAAACGGTGAAGTAACCACACTGACACAGGATCGTATTTACTTGACTGAGTAATAAAATCAAATAAATTTCCCGTGTAATATGTTACGGCTCTATCCCGTGGAAATATTGTTACCGCTGGTGTCCACGCGTGTTCATTATGGTCAATAATTTTAATTCGAGCTCCTTTTGATTTATATTTCGATTCTTGCAATACTTCTCCTGTTATCGTCATTATGGTTATTGGGAATCTTAATGATGTTTCTAATTTGGCTATATCTTGAATCGTTGCTCCTTTCCTCCTAACTGCTAATTCCCATTCGTTTATTTTTTACGTCTTAGATCCGTCAATTTGTTTCCACGCAACTCATTTGTGAAGTGTTCTATTTTTCGTTCTGCTATACAATTCAGCGATGATAGTTTCATGGGTTTTAGTTTTCCAATACTAGGTTTATTATTTAACGAAATATATCCCATAAACAACTGCTGTTACAGGATAAGACCTTTCGTAATACGGTTTGTCAATCCCAGTCAGAATTCCTGGTTTGGAATCATGACTCAAAGTGACGGTTCTTTACCTTTCAAGATTGGTTCAAATTTATCTCGAATAATCCAATTTCCCGTTTCTGAACGGATAATGAATTTCACTCTAAAAAATACTTTTTCTTGTCAAGATGTGAGATTATCACTGCTGCTCTTTCGTCGTTCATGGTAGCATTAACAATACCATCAATTCGAAATGTTGAAAAACAGTGAGATGCTCCATCGCGCTTGAATTCATTAAAACTATCACGTATTTTACCTATCATGCTTCTATCACTTATTAGACCCTTTGGTACATCTACGGAGACTCTATCGAGATTGAATTTAGCATTTTCCCAGGCTTAATTTTCGATAATCTCGCGAACTCCTCCATATTATAATTAAAACAAGTATTTAAATAAAGAATTTATTATATAATGAACCATTGCAAATGGCTTATGATAAGATCAGTAACCGCATGTAACAAATCATGTAGAAGGGAATTATGTGGATATCATTTATAAAGCGTTCGTAACGGGAATTATGGGTCCTTACCTTGCATACGATGTGGTGTCGGTGTGAGAGGAAAATCGCAGTTGTGTCTTAGTTGTGGTGGTAAGCGATAAGAGAGTTGAAGCGCTATTATGATAAACGAATTAAGAATTCCATCAACGACTCTGACTGTGTTCCTGACAAGATCATACGAACACCTCAAGACTACATTGGAAGATTTCCAAATAATGTAATAATTCAACCAAACAATGAATTAGACAGATAATATTATACTCTATAAATGGACCAAGAATTTCAACCACATCCCGTGATCGGCAATTATGAAGCGTCTCGTGACGGTATTGTCAGAAACCGCAGACTGAAGAATCCAGTTGGTGTTGTGAATATCTTGGGTATTTGATATTTGGTGCTGGAGGGGAAAACATATCTTAATCATCGATTTGCGTTCGAGTGTTTTCATGGATTGATCGAAGATGGTCTTGTTATTGATCACATTGATTCCAATCCTCAGAATAATTCTTTATCAAATCTACAAGCTATTTCTCAGAATGAGAATTCCAAACGAGGAAGAACTGGTACTTGTAAATCAATTGGGAAGAGACCTATAAAATCATTTAATATAGTAACTAACGAGAAAATAGTATTTCAATCAATGAATGAAGCCGAAAGATATTTCAATATTTGTAGAGCCTCAATACGATATGTTGCAGAAGGGTATATCGGTCTACGATTTCCAAAGGGACTGGATAAAGAATTCAATTTACATATATGTAGGCGTGAGTAGATGAATAAACACCTTACCACGAACAGAGTTCATACCAAAAAAAAAACGGGTCAAAATTGTCCCCAATTTTTCAAATTATAAATATGTATTATTATATATGAATTCTAAAAATATCAATGAGATCATAACTGAGATTTCAAATGCAAAAAAAAATCAAGGAATTCAATTATCAGATAAATGAAATTGTGATCAGATTCTTTCTGATTTTCAAGATATTGAATACAGCACTATGAATAATAAATATGTCTTACCAAAACGGTACGCTTTTATAAAGAAAATCCATAATGCTATTCGCGATTCCCTTGTATTCTGTAACGACGTCAATAAGTTTGTCCCGTTATTCACTGTTGTCGAAAAAATCAGAAAAGAATTGGGTCAGCAATATAAAATAATACGCACAATTAATTTAAGGGTTAAAACAATAAGGGATATTATCCGCCAAACCGAAAATTCTCCTATGGTTACCTCAACAGAATAAGTTCTGCTTCTTAATGTAAATAACGGTGGGTGACAGTAAGTGTCTACGGATTTTAATTTATTTTATTAAATGTTGAAATAATATTTTTTTTCATTGATTTTTAGTTTTTTGAGTCATTTTTGGTCATTTTTAGTAATTTTTTTTATTGATTTTTAGTCATTTTTAGTCATTTTTGGTCATTTTTCTCCTGCTATTGATAAAAAAAATCGAGAAAAATTGCAAGCTAGACAGAGTCTTCAGAATGATTTTATAACAGGAACTTAAGATCTATTTAAACCAATAACCAAGCAACCAAGGGGGTAATATCAGCCACTGAGCGAGCAATATACGGAGATATCCCAACGAAGGGAAAAGGAAAGAAACACCTCTTCTTCCTGTACTTGAAAAAAAAATAGCAAAAAGATCAAAACAAACAAAAGAATCTTTAAAAACACTTGCTGGTGATATAATAGCCACTGCAAAACAACAAGAACAACAAGAACGACAAGAACGACTAGAACAAGAAGAAACTGAACAACCAAGTGATACTGATATTAGCTCCCCCACCTGAACCACTTGAAGAAATTGAAAAAGAACAACGAGAACAACTTGAAGAAAAAATTTCGAAGGAGAGGATGGGATACGCATCTCAAGAGATATTTCCGAAAGAAGCTATAAATAAATTTAAAAATTACATGGATGATGAATTAGCTAAATTTGTTATTGATTTATTTCCAAAGAAGACAAGGGAGCAATATATAAATGATGAAAAAATTCATAAAAACCTTTACCACCCAGAAAAATAAAGTATATTTGGCAGAACACGATGAGCGAACTAAAATCTCAAATGATAATAATAATTATAAATCGTATATGGATAAAATAAAATGAGTTGGGAGCGGTCCACCACTATCTGATCGAGACGAAGATGATGATGATGCACAAGGTGCAACTGGTTTTAGTAGTGGGAAGGGATTTTCTCAGAGTGGAATTTCAAGTAGTGGTCTTTTTCGTTGTCCTGGTAATATTCTCAGCGATATAGCACGATTAAAAGTACTCATAGGAGGGAAACGAGCTGGAAATAACTCCCCGGGAATAATTAATGAAGCAGCTGATATCTGCAGGCGGTTATTTCAAGGCGACATCATGAATATCAAAACATATCGAGATTTCATTGATGAGTTAGCCGAAAATCATGGTTATTACAGTGATTAATCACCACATTAGATAAATATCATTTGAATTGCTAGTAATTCAATAAGATCATCATACACTACATCCATGATAAACCAACCAGCGTCTATGTAGTAAATTCACGATTGCCTGTTTACAAAGCGTACTATGGCGATGGTCTTGGCAATACCATTGCAGGGTTATTTTCAAGAATGGCTCCAAAAGTAGCACCAATCGTAAAACAATTATCAATGAAAGACATTGATGCTATTTGTGATAAGGGTATTAGTCTGTTGGAAATATTGCCGGGAAAGCATTTTACGGTGCGAAGGATAAACTAATGTCGTTAGTTCGAAGGCGAAGAAAACCAACAATGGCATCACCGTTACCATCTACACAAGTGATGCCTGCAAGTGTTAGTAAAATAATAAATAACGCAGTGGATCAAAAATTAGCATCGTTGGCGACTTCATCATTGTCCAATGATGCATATGAGGGCCGAAAAACGATATTGCAAACATGATAACGGGAAGCGGCTTGAAACCACGACGAATACCACGAGCAAAATCATGATTTAGATCGAGGAATATATAATAAAATCTTCAAATCGTCTCCTGACCCAGCGTTTGATATGGACGCCCCAGTGCGCAAGAATGATTCTGTTCGCGATTATCAATATTATCCCTATCATGCAGTACAACCGGATATTCGATCAAGAATTGAACTTCAGGTCCATGACGCCAGTAAATACTTTTTGCCTTGTAAAGCATTTATCGAAGTAGAAGGAGAACTCGTAACAAATGATGCTGCTCATGATAATCCACCATATGACAATAACCCAACTATCCGAGTTGGTTTTGTTAATAATGGTATCATGGCGCTATTTGAGAGTGCTAGATATACGATTGATGGAAGAGAAATTGAATCTATAGAGCGTGATGTTGATGTTGCCACAAATATATTCTGATGATTATACAAGATCGGAGGGTCGATCTATGATGTTCGCTAAGGATCTCAATGATAACGCTGAACACGTCCAGTATTCTAGAGTAAAGGCAGCAAATGCTGCTGCAGTTAATCCAGCACCAGAAGGATATTTAAGACCAGCTGCTGATTTTTATGTCATAAATAATATTACTAATTACAACTTATGGTTTGCAACACGCGTAGCAACGTTAGATGGACAGCGTCGACAATTTTCATGAGCGATTCCACTGCATCATATTTTCGGATTCTGTAGAAATGTTAGAAAAGTTATCTATGGAGCGAAGCATATAGTAGCACTCGTGCGAAAGGGTAATGATAATGATGCAATCTGGCGTGGTAATGGTGTTCCCGAGGGTAAAGTTATTTTAACAAAACTATAATTGTGGATGCCAGTAACGACTCCATCAATCACAACAGAAGAGCTATTACTATCATTTATGGATCATGGAGGAAAATCATTGCTAAGTTGGCTAACAACAACAACGGATATTAAACAGGATAATATTGATGGTACATTTACTTTGCACCTGGCATCAAAACAAGGTGTTTCATCACCACGTCATATATTTATTGCGTTACAGAATAACGCGCGAGTTGGTGATCAAGAACGAAGTCATATGATATTTGATCAGATAGGTGTTAATGAAGTATCATTGAGAATAAACGGACAGCAGGAACCATCCGAGGATATACAACTTGATTACACCACTAACCATATTGCACGCGTGTATCATCGTCTATTGTCATATATGGGACACGATCAAAATGTCCATACTGGTCTGCAAATATCACAATTGGATTTTAAAAGTCAATATCCGATTTATTACTTTTCACTGGAACATCTCGACTTAACAAGACAATCCGTCGTTGATATACACTTTAGAGCTCGTGTAGCCCGTCCTGGTGGTATTGCTAATTATAGAGCGGTTGCTGTCATTCTCAGCGACAAATCAATGCTACTCGAAGGTGTTGGTGGACGAATGAGAGTAGTCTATGCGCCAGTAGAAAACATGTAGTGTTTTCCAAAAGCATGTAACAATTAGATCAATCTGTTATTAACATAATGTCATATAGTCACATTAGTGTTACATTGAATCGCGGTCAGATTAAAAAGTTGCAATCAGAATCAGCTAAAAAATGTGGAACCACGATAACGCTGAAACACAATCAGATGTCTGGTGGTCAGAATAAATTGTCGCTGACAACTCGTCAGATAAAACATTTTAATGATGCTTTCAAAGATAATAAAGGTGTTCCGATCACTCTCTCTGCAGCTGCGATCAAAAACATGATAAAATCAGGCGGTATATTTCCGCTGTTAGCTGCGTTACCAGCGCTAATTGCATCAGCAGCCCCAGCGGTAGCTAAAGCGGCAGCGTTAGGAGCCGTTGGTACCGCGGCATGGATGGCACTAAAGAAAGCAACTGGACAAGGATACAAAAAACAAGGGGAAGGGTCTAAGATTACCAGGAACCCCGTATTCATGGTACAGAGGAAGCGGCCTGAGAATACCGGGAACGGTTTACTAACTCCCATGTCAAATTTTGATTTACTCGAAGCTGCTAAAAAACTAGCGAGAAAAAACTTCAGAGTTGTCTTTATGAAAGATCACTTGCCGACGCAACCCAAAAATGTTGAAACCGGTGTCATTAATCTCGATAGCAGCACCGGACCCGGAACCCAATGGGTTGCATACGCGATTGATCCGCGTGTAATCGTTTATTTCTATTCAAATGGGTTAGCGCCGCCTAAAGAATTTATGCGCTATAAAAACCGCTTAAAAACTCCTATCTGGTATTCTACGCTACCAACACAACAAATGAATGACCCACCAATATGCGGGAACGAAGTATTGAATGTCCTTGACGCTATTTCATCATCAAGAAAACCACCTCATCGGGTCGTGAATGATATATACTAGTAGTCGCTTTTTAGAGAGAAGTAATATAAAATAAAAATGGTCGATATTTGGGGACGATCTATCTCAATGTTGAAAAAACCCACCACGGAAATATCTGCAACCGGTGATATTAAAAAAATAATCGAAGATGAAATAGCTGAGATGTTGAACCTAGCAAGTGTTGATACCTTTGAAATAGTTGTTTTTCAAGATCGTCAGGGTAAATTGAAAACGAGTAATATTTCTCTTGATGATACTTTAGTTAAACAACGAGACGCAACAGAAAATAATATCGCGTTGTTTTCCGATCAGGGTAAACTCAAACCGGGTGTACTTGTTTCAACTATTGTGGATAGAATTAAAAATATTGACAAAACCATATCAGATTTCTTTGAAAATCTAACGTTGACCACACCGAAGCTAACAGAGATAAAAACTGCTATCGATGTTTTGACAAACTACGATCGGAGTATAACACTCATGTATATCACTTTGGTACGTTACGTAAAAACTTTAACAGGACCGATGACTCCATTGATAGATTTTTCGGTAAAAAAAAATGCTAAACCCAGAGATATTAAAATGGATTTAACTTGTATCATAACAAAACTCGATACAATTACGGATATTAAAGTGATCACTGACGCCATCAAAGATGATTTACCGAGGATGATAGCAATCATTGAAAAAACAAAAAAAAAATCCTCACGAACAAAGAAATATCATAAATAACGTGTACGCGATCCAACACAGATCATTTACGTGGACACCTACAAACAACATATTAAATATCACTGCTATCGTCAAACGTATTTATCGACTAACACTAGTGGCACCAACTCAATTTAATATTTCATCAACGAGTTCATCTGGGGTCAACAATATAATATCAACGATCATCGACAAGGATACAACTGAACGATTCACAATAACATCCACTGATAATAATTTGGCTAGGGTTTCAGTAACATGGTATGTGGAATTCGTAGCGTATTTAAGTAAACAACTGAATTAACAATCCATAGGAGTTTCAACGCTGGCGAATTTAACACCAGCAATTTGAAATCTATTACAATAAATAAAATGTCATCATTGGCAACGTCACAGCAGTATCGCTATGATAAAGTCAGAGAATTTCAAACTAAACTCAAAACGCTCACTGAGGAGTATCAAGTAAAAATAAAAAAAAATACCGACGAAGAATAACCGCAGTTGATGTTACCGTGTACTCGGTGAGTGGTGTAATCACCGGAGCTGGTATAATACTCTCCTCGGTGACAATGATTGCTCCGATAGCTGTTCCAATTTGTATATCAGCCGTGACAACAATCGCGGAAATTATTTCGATTATAACAAAAAAAATATCATGCAGTCAACGCAAACTGCAAGATTACATAATTAAATTTCATGTTGTGTCAACCGCGTACTCCCAATTATCCTCTATGATATCGTCGTCACTCGATGATACATTAATATCCGATGATGAGTTTTCAGCGATGGGACGTGTTTATTATTCCGCAATGTAAAAATTAGAGCGACAACATGAGTATAATAACAATGGCAACACCGCAAGAACTACTTCAACGAATAGCGGAGAACACAAACCCAGTGAAAACCAGCATGATTTCAATAACCTCAACGAATCCTGAATTCAGTGTGAATTTCCCTACTCCGATTCCCATTAAGGAGATAGCGTTAGCAAAATTACGAGTGTATCACAGTTGGCCTAATATTAGGTCGGTAGCATTTGATGGTCAACAACCGAATAATTCCTTGGTATTTGCGAATAATAATAAACCCTATCAGAGTTCGATAAGGACAATACTGGGTTGGCCTGAAAAAATACCTTCACCTGAACCACAAAAATCTGATTATGTTACGGATAAACAATCATATCATGAAATCAACCCATCATATCGAAATTATTTACCTGATATAAAAAAATGCAAAATTAACTGATAGATTTACATTTATCGATAACAATACCATGCAATGGTATTTTGGTTTTGAGAATTTTGAGAAAACTCCTGATTCATCCATTGTATTTACATTTCTTGATAACTCATCCAATGTAATTACATTTACGTTAACTAACATCATTGATTATTTGAAAGAGATTAGTCAATTACATAGAACATAACTAGAACGACTACGACGGAGTTTCCAGGAGCATCTCTCTGATATCACGAGTTCACGCATCGAGATTATAAAATATGTTGAGATATTAAATCAGCTTGTATCCGATATGGAATATATCAACAAACTAATAATTCAAATAATAATTAATGATAAGAGCGGAGATAAACAAAAATTCCTAACTGGTTACAATATCAAAGAAACTGATTTACCCGATTTCAAATTTCCTGAGTATAACGCAAATGAACTAAAAAAATCTGTTAATGATCTTATTCAAGAAAACTTTTCTCTGATACTCGCCAAATGGAAGAAAATACCACAAACACAAACAATTATCCTCAAACATAATAATGATCCAGACGGTGGCGGTAGGCATATCGCTCCTCAAAACATCAATATATCCTCAGTGATCGCACTGAATATAGTATGAGATGTTATCGAAGGAAGTTATCAAATAAATCTCGAGCGATCGAATCAAGCTCCACGAGGATATATTTTATATTCATTTGCACCAACAGCTCCTCCAGGGTTTCTAATCATTGAATCCCCAATTAATCCAGTCTATATGTGATGTCATAATGATTCACTAACGAGAATTAATTTAAACTCACTGACCAGTCCAATAATCTAATTGATTTACAAGGTGAGGTCCTACAAATTAGTCTGTTTGTGAAATCTTAAATGATTTTCATCATAAATTTCAAGGATTGTTAATCCCATAGCAGCAGCAGGGGGTGCGACAACAACTGTGGCGTCTTTTTTTTTCGCCAAATAAGCCTCTATAAAGCATTTACGAGGAAGTCCTAGTTTGCCAAATAAACGCTTTTTAACGATTTCGAAGAAGCCTTGGTTTGCCCATTTGACGCCTCTATAAAGTTGTCTGATTCGCCCCTGCTGCCTACAAATTTGTTTGTGAAATCTTAAGGGATTGTTAACCCCATAGCAGCAGCAGGGGGCGCGACAACAATTGTGGAGTCTTTTTTTTACGATTTCGAGGAAGCCTTGATTTGCCAAATAGACGCTTTTTTACAAACTTTGGAAGAAGCCTTTGTTTGCGAAATGGACGCTTCTATAAAGTTGTCCGATTCGCCCCTGCTGCTGCTGACAATAATTTTGCTTAGATTTCCCATAGTATTATTTATTGGCCTCGTCAGTGCACAACCAGAGAATTACTGTTCGTCTTGGTAATCTTGGGGATGAATATTCCTTCCGTACGGAAAGCTACAAAGCAATTCTCCTTACGAAACTTCTATATGCACGGTTAGTGTGCAGTTAACCTGAGAAATGCATCAATCTCCATTTAAGAATTATTGTCGATTTTATAAATGCCACATTAGTGTCCTCTCACAAAGCACAATGTTAATATATGTCGCAAAAATATCCTAATTTATGTTTGGCTTATGTGAGACAAGATTATTTGACATTACTATTGTTACTTCCTGCAAATTGCGGGCCCCGAGTTTCCGAGTGGTCTAAAGCGCTGTCCGTTACGGACCACTGCCATCTCACATCTGTCTGCGTGGGTTAGAGACTCAAATTCGGCCAATGTGGGTATGTGAGAAAGCTTGCCAGTAGCTTCTCGTGGGTAGGTGGCTCTTTCCGGGTTTTTTCGGGTTCTTTCTCCGCCATTAATACTGGCCGCCATGTATAGCCTATCTTGTGATGAAAAATGGTATTAAACCATAAAAACAAAAACAAACTTCCTGCAATTAAAGGCATACTATAAAGGGGACTTTCATAAAGTGTCTCTAATGGAGGAAACCTCGGTCTTTTCTGTCAAAGTAAAATAAGTGAAAGATTGATTTCCCCAATAACTTGCAGGGGAAAAACAGCACAAACATATTTGCTGCAAAGTAGTATGAGGCCTTTGTTTCGTTTTGTTGAATCTATTCGATTTTTAATATTTTATTAGTTTCAGTCCCATACTTCAATTGTGTCATCGGTAAAATCGCTGGCTTTAATTGACGTGTATTCCTTTCATTTAAGATAAAAGTGTGTTTCACTGGAGAGCTATCATAATTAGGTGTCGATTATCCTGGTCTACAATTTGTGTAAAAGTCGTCGGCTTCAGAGATACAATGTACTATTTATTATGGATTTTAACAACTGATTGACTACTGTTTCCAAAAAATTTAAGTTTGTACATTTTATGTCTATCTCTAATGTGTAGATATTAGAGTTTTAATAATAAATTCTAAACCTATGTCTTTTCATGTGTTTATGGTTGCTTTACGTGATAATATTTCACCTTTCCTGTTTATGCAACACTTAAAAAAACAAACAGCAAAAGGGTTATATAAATAAACCTTTTATGAAACAAAAGGCCAAAAATTTATTATGTTTATATAACTACATAGTTCCGTACTTGTTCAATGTCTACTCGGTGCTTCTAAGCTTGTCTCTTGTATTCATTAAATGGAGTATCTCTTGTCACTGTCCAGCAAAAGTCTGGCATTATTGATGGGATCCATTGGCCCTGATAGCGTTTCTCTATACAAAGTTGCATTTTTAGGAGGCGTTTATTACTGTAGGATTCTTATCGGGCACGGTTAATTTAACTTCTGAAATTGTGTATTGTTTTGTACTTGTTATGCCGATAATGTAATCGGTATAGCTTACCGTATTTAACGTCATTACGTTCCATCATATATGCCCGTGTCATGCATAATACACGGCATTATATATATTTTCAGCTGACGAATCTTAGACTCGAACCCTCACAAACAGAGGTGAGACGGCAGTGATCCGTAACGGAAAGCGCATTAAACCACTCGGCCACTCGCGCCCCCTACTGTTTCAGTAAAACTCATCCTTCTGTTCGTGGTGAAATCACTGTGAATCATTCACCCCTTTTCCTTGTACCGAGTAATGTCATTTATTGCTATTTTCATTATTTAAGTCAACGCAATTAAGCTAATTAATACAATATTTGGGCCGTATGCAAGCACATATTAATTATAATTAATTTTTCATTCGAATCATTTGTCATTAAACATTGTATTTGTATCACCATAAATTATCTTGTGTTGTAGATCCGAAATCTCACCTGGTTATCTTGTTACAACTATTAGGACAAAATTTTTAGGAAAAGTATTATGATTGACATTTTCTCTAAATTGTATTAAAGTAATGTTTCATTCATTTATATTAAAGTAAGTTCTAAAATATATTAAGATTAATTTCATTTATTTCTAAATCACAACTATATATATATATATATATATATATATATATATATATATATATATATATATTGCTATACCAGTCTCACAATTTTATATTATCCATAAGTTTAGTATGATTATTTAAGATGTGTCGTACATGTACCTTGTTTCCAATTATCACGTTGCCTCGAGACGGTCCCTCGTTGAAAGCACACGGCTTTGAATGAGATCGACCGACCGACTCTCATTCGATCCATTCTGATGATTATTTCAACTCATCTTTATGTTTCGAGTAACTGTTAGTAACTTATGTATTACTATATGACGATATTTTATGATGTCTTAGCTATTTACAGTGTATTTTTAATCAAATAGTGCCTCCCAGAACGTGCTATGCTACTTCGTAATGACGTCGTTCCCAGTCTTTTCAAGTTGCTTGAGCGCGAGCTGGTAGCGTTTTCGTTTCTAACCAAAATCGGAGAATCTCGAATGTTTCCGTTGTTTGTTTATGTAAACATTAGAGGTTCTCCAAGGGTATAGAGAGTATAAAAAGCGTTCTTGTCATCGCAGACGAGAGAGACAGAGACATAGAGAAAAAGGGGTTAGATAGAGATTCAGACTGATTGCATTGAAATCGAACTGTTCTAAATTTCCTCAGTCATGAATAATTTTATACAGGTAAAATCCCTCTACAAAAGTGATATATTATTGAAATGACAAAATTCGGATTTGTCCAGATTTTGATTTCTTCCAAATTTCGGATTAGCCCCAAAATTCGGATTTGTCCAGATTTTGATTTCTTCCAAATTTCGGATTAGCCCCAAAATTCGGATTTGTCCAGATTTTGATTTTACACAAATTTCGGATATGATTTTTACAATTTATTGATATAGTTTAGGTAATTAGGGTTAATACCTGTCTCCAATAAGATTAATCTTTGATGTTATAAAAACATTAACTTTATTTTATAAAATCTTTATTTTATAAAATCTAGTTCATAAAACCTTGATTCTGAAATTGATGTTTTTTTAAAGATGGCTACAAACTTGTGTATTAAACAAGCCACATTGTTGGATATATTAAATGTATAGTCATAAAGTATAATTACAATTGTGTATGTCAATGTACTTGTGATATTGTGAATATTTCATAAAAGTAAATAAGAGAGAGAACACAATAAAAAGTAAAACATAATTTATTTTTGTATTTACTTGTCATAGATAGTACACAGTTCATTCTCCTCTATAAGCTCTTCTGTCGTTCTAGTCTTTTATTGTACAGAAATATCAATGCAAACACCCCAATAAATTGGTTACATTTATTTCACCTCAAGCCAGTACCAGACGAACCCAGAATATGTTATGACTGAAAGAACCTTAGCAAACGGTCGTAACAAATGGTGTCAGAAGTGGGATTCTGAAAAACAAAATTAAAAACCAGAATGTTATGAAAAATTAAAAATTAATTATATTTGTTTTAGTTGTACATAGTTGTTTGTTAATCTGGTATTGGTGGTGAAGAAAAAAAAATGGATGAAAGAAGAAAAAGCAATTCAATTGAAAGTGTTATTGGAGGTGCATCTCCTTCCAGTGAAATTGATGAAAATGAAAACAGAAATATGGATGAAAATTGGGAAGTGAATACTTCCTTTGAGGAAAGGTTAGATAGAAATTTGAGTCAGTTTACACATGAGGTGAAGAATACCATTTCATCTCTGAGTGAGACAATGAGCCTGCAGTTTGAAAATGTTTCTCTCAAATTACATGAAATGCAAGAAAGGCTTCAAAAAGTAGAAGATAATTCATCCAGTAAAGAAAATCGAATCGCAAAAGAATCCAAAACAAAAATTGTAAACCACAATGTGCATTCATTGCATAAATTACCCCCAACCATTGCCCCTAAATTGCCCCTGAATGGTAAAACAAATACAACCCCTAAAATTAAACCTCAGTTATTTGATGGAAATATAGATATTGATGAATATCTCACTCAATTTAACATTGTGGCAGAAATCAATGGTTGGAATAATCACGAAAAAGCATTGTACCTTGCTAGTAGTTTGTCTGGAGTAGCTCGTTCATTGCTCGGTGAATTGGAAAATGAACAGAGAACAAACTATGATACTCTAGTAAGAGCTCTCTTCAATAGATTTGGTTCTATAAATAGAGCTGAGATCTTTCGCTCAAAATGAAATCTAGATACCAAGAAAAGGGGGAGACCCTTCCTGAACTTGCTCAGAATTATCAGAAAACTTACAAGATTAGCCTATCCTTCTGCAAGCACTGAAGTAGTAGAAATTTTAGCAATAGAACAGTTCACTGAAGCTATCAATGATTCTGATATAAGATTGAGACTTCGGGAACAAGGTCTAAAAACCATGTCAGAAGTAGAAACATTGGCTGTAAAACTAGAAGCACACAGAATAGCAGATAGACAAAGAAATAGAATGGTTGGTTCTGTTCAAGAAAATGGTATGAAAGAGTTTGAAGATTGCAAACAAAACTGTGGTAGCGATGAACTTAAACAAAGCTTTGAAAAGTTAACTTCAACAATAGATGAACTAGTGCAACAAGTAAAATTGAATCAGCAAAGCAATAAATCACAAAATTCACATGGTCAAAGATATCAGATTAATGGTGGAAATTATGCAAATCAGTCCAGGGAAAGATATGGTGGTTTTAATCATCAGCAAAATAATATCAAACATAATTGGGGAGACAACTCAAAACATAATTTGAATTATAGATCAAATTATGACAATACCAAAAGATTTCAGGGTGGTTGGAGAGAAAATAGAAATCAACATCAAAGGCACTACCAGGAAAACTGGAATGGGGCGAGCAAAGGGACCAAAACTCGTCCTTTCCTCACTCCAGGTCCCCAATAATTAAGCTAAACAGTGTGGGAAAGGATGACGGTTACTTTGTAAAGGGAACAGTAAACCATAATGAAATGAAATTGCTTTGTGACACAGGGGCAAGTGTGTCCATTTTAAGAAAGAGTGTTGTAGAACAATGGTCAAATCAACCAAAAATCATTCCAGTAAATACCAGATTACTGACAGTAACAGGAGAGACTGTACCATTTTTTGGTAAAGCAAATGTGGATATAAAACTTGGGAATAAAGTATTTAAAACTGAGATGCTTATTGCAGAAATTCAACAAGATGGGATCCTGGGTATGGACTTTATGACAGCAAACAAATGTGACTTGTTGATAAGCAAGAGATGTTTAAATGTAAATGGAGAACAAGTTACCTGTTTCTTTTTCAATGGAAAGGAACCTGTCTGTTGCCGGGTAGCAGTTACTGAAACTGTTGAGATTCCTGCACATTCTGAAATAATAGTAAACAGTAAACCATTGGGAATTGTGGGAGAAGGCTCCTATGGATTGATTGAACCTGAAGTTAAATTTACTGAAAAGACAGGATTGTTGGTAGCCAAGGTCTTAGTTAAATACATTACCCATTAGAATAGCAAATTTTGGAACAGAACCATGCAAAATATTTAAAAATACAGTAGTAGCTGAATATCATCCTGCATCAATTAATGATTGTAATTACATCAGAATCAAAAAACTGTCTCAGAAACAGATGATAAAATGAATGAAATAATGCCCAAACACCTAATAGATATGTTTGAAAGGTCCTCCAAGACATTCTAAGTGAAGAACAAAATAAATGAATTAAGAAAATTTCTAATTAAAAAATCAGGATGTGTTTTCCAGAAATTCTAATGACTTAGGCCACACTACACTAACTCCAACATACCATTAACACAAAGGATGCTCAACCAATTAGACTTTATCCATACAGAATTCCACTAGCAAAAAGAAAGATTGCTGAAGAAGAAATTAAGAAAATGGCAGAAACTGGCTATAATTGAAAAATGTCCCCAAAGTCCTTGGAATGCTCCTGTAGTAATGGTAAACAAGCCAGATGGATTCTGTTAGATTTTGTTGTGATTTTAGACGCTTGAATGATGTGACAGTAAAAGGATTCACAACCTTTACCTCGTATTGATGATAGTCTTGATGCACTTTCTGGTTCAAAATGGTGGTCTTGCCTTGACATGAAATCAGGCTATTGGCAATGTGAAATTAAGGAAGAAGACAGACTAAAAACTGCTTTTTCAATACCTGGTGAGTGAACAGTGGATGTGGAAAAGAATGGCATTTGGTTTATGTAATGCACCCGCCACATTCACCAGATTGACTCAAATTGTATTTTCTGGTCTAATATGGAAAACTCTGATCTTATATTTGGATGATCTGATTTGTTTTTCGAAAACATTTGAGGGTCAACTTGAAAATCTTACCATTATCTTTGAGAGGTTGCGACAAGCAAATTTAAAACTGAATCCAAAGAAGTGTTATCTTTTGCAGAAACAAGTTTCTTTCTTAGGACACTTGATAACTGAATCAGGTGTTGGGACTTTACCTGAAAAGATACAAACCATTAATGAATGGCCTGTACCAAGAACTGCCAAACAAACCAAAAGCTTTGTTTCTCTGTGTTCATATTATAGATCTTATGTTCACAGATTTGCAGATATTGCTAAACCTCTCCATCAAATGGCAGAAAAGAATGTAAAGTTCAAGTGGACGGCTGAATGTCAAAGTTCATTTGATATGTTGAAACAAGCTTTAACAAAAGTTCCAATACTTACATTCCCAACTGAAAATGACCCATTCATCCTTGATTGTGATGCTTCAAATATCGGACAGGGTGCTGTCCTATCACAAGTCCAAGATGGAAGGGAGAAGGTTATTTGTTACTTTAGCAAATGCTTTTCAAAACCTGAGAGACAATACTGTGTAACTCGCAGAGAGTTATTGGCTATTGTAAATGCCATTAAACACTTTCACAATTATTTGTATGGTCGTAGGTTCACAGTGAGAACAGACCATGGTAGTCTGAAATGGCTTTTGAATTTTAAATTAGTGGAAGGACAATTGGCCAGATGGTTAACATTTCTGTCAGCATATGACTATGTAATTGAATACAGGCAAGGAAAGATCCATAATAATGCTGATGCATTATCAAGAAGACCATGTCATGACATCCTCTGCAAATATTGTGATAGATTGGAAGAACGTTGCAATGAAACAATGAAAATTGACCAAAACAATGAAACCTGCAAAGTTGAAAGTGTTCCTATTCTATCCTGTAATGTAGACAGAAATAAAATAATTGACAATGTTGATAGTATCAATAGTAAGGAGGAATTACAAGTTGGTATTAAGGCGGTTGGTCAAAGTGTCTTAAATGAAATGTGTACAAAGAACTTACTCCATGGGATGATACTGTGTATGTTCTTAATTTTTCATGTAGTGACAGATACAATGACAACAATTGTTGTCCTCTTATACTGCTTCATCTCAATCTTAGTAGAACACCATTGCAAAAGAAATGAATGTGAAAAGAATGAATCTAAAAGTCTGACTAATCAAGGATCTCAGAAAAGGAATAGTACAGAAAAGTCAGTATACAGCACTGATGAATTAAGTAAAGGTGAAAACACATACTGTAATATGTCTAAAGAAATTAATACTGAATTAGAGCAGACTAATAACAGAAATATACAGAATAAATGTGCACCTGATTTATCAAATGCTAAAGCTGAAAGTAGTGACATAAATGGATATTTGAATTCTCAAGTAAATGATGTTGGAAATTCTAAAAACACAGAAATTCACCTAGAGAACTTAGACATAGAAAATTTGGATCTCAATGTTCTAGCAAAGTTACAATTACAAGATCCAATTTTAAAAATGGTACATGACTGGTTGAAAAATAAGAATAAGCCTGATTGGGCTGATGTTGCTAAATATGGCCTAGACATTAAGTACTTTTGGTACAGGTGGGAATCTCTATGTCTAAAGAATAATGTTTTATATAGAAAATGGGAAAGTCATGATGGAAAAGAACTCACATTTCAAATTATAATACCAAAAAGTTTAAAAACATTTGTTTTGACCCAACTGCATAATAGTGTTAGCAGTGCACATCTTGGTATCACCAAAACTCTACATAAAATAAGACAAAGATTTTTCTGGTATGCCTTAAGAAGAGATGTAGAGAATTGGTGCAAGAATTGTACAATTTGTGGTTCTAGAAAGATGCCGAAAAAGAAAGCAAAGGCTCCCCTTAAACAATACCATGTTGGTTTACCCATGGAAAGAATAGCAATTGATTTTATAGGACCTTTACCAAAATCAAGACAGGGTAAAAAGTATCTAATGATAGTTGCAGATTATTTTACAAAATGGACAGAAGCCATTCCATTACCAAATATTGAAGCACAGACTGTAGCAAAAGCCTTGATTGAAAATTTCATATCACGATTTGGTGTACCATTACTCATACACACAGATCAGGGATCTAATTTTGAAAGTAATTTATTTCAAGAAATGTGTCAGGTTCTGGGTATTAAGAAAACCCGAACAACTACTGCAAGACCCCAATCAGATGGTATGGTTGAAAGAGCAAATCGTACAATAATGAATATTCTTTCTGCTTATGTGTCAGATCATCAAAGAGACTGGGATGAATATGTACCTTTGGTAATGATGGCCTACAGGTCTTCAGTTCATGAAAGTACTGGAACAAGCCCTGTTTTAATGACATTTGGAAGGGAGATAACTCTACCCATAGACATTGTCTTTGGTGATCCTGAGAAACAGCCATCTGAAAGTCAGAAATATAAAACTGATTATGCAAATGAACTAAAAGAAAGATTGAATGAAATACATGAACTTTCCAGAAAGAAAATACAACTTTCTGGTTGGAAATATGAAAAGGAATTATGATCTGAGAGTCAATCTCCATAACTACAATATAGGTGATAAAGTATGGTATTTTGACCCCAAAAGGATAAGAGGTTTGAATTCGAAATTACAAAGACCCTGGAAAGGTCCATTTGAAATTATTTCTAAACTTAATGATGTGCTTTACAGAATACAAGAAAGCCCAAGGCATAAGCCAAAAATTGTACATCATGACAAACTAAAATCATTTCATAGAGAAGTTATTTCTCCTTGTTTAAATATTAATAATTAATGAAACTTTAAGTGCTTTCAGATGTAAGCATTTTCAGAATTTACACATATATCTAATTCTGCTTCTCTTAGTATAAGAAAATGGTTGCTTTGGTTGCTGAAGGAAATTTACTGAACATGAAATGTTTTGAAAATTGAATGAATGTAAATTGAATAGTATTAAGATATGTGTCAATAGAAAATTTAAAAAAAAAAAAAAAAAAAAAAAAAAAAAATATATATATATATATAATAATGGTATATAATATGTCTTATAACATTGCAGAACTGTATTGAATTGTATATGTGTATTTATTTATTGGTAACAAATATTTTATGAATTGCAGAGTGGTGACTGGGTTTGCGGAATTTGTGAGGACATCAGATTTTTTACAAGAAACAAGTGTGTTAATCATTTAATTGAACAACATTCCGGTATTAGCTTCAAGTGCACCTTATGCAAAAAGTTATTTATTAGGAATGACAATCCGCACACATGCAAAGCGAAAAAAGAAGACTTTGATAGATTTGCTCAAGTATCTGGAAAACGAGGCCCTGATGCAGAAAAAGAGTTAAGTGACTTTATTGCTACAGTGGTAAATAAAAATGTGAATGACATGCAAAAGGTAGTTAACAGTCCATCAAAACGAAAACGAAACTCTTCCTTGACTCCCAGCAAGAGACAATGTAGAATACCACCAATCCACATCACCGCGAAAACTCATTCCTCAATACCATCCAACCGGAAATCTTCAAGAAATCGAACCAAATCACCTACCTTCTCAACTCCTAGTAGTTCTAGGTCCAACTCTAGTTCTTCCACAAGAAGCTCAAGTTCATCTGGAAGTTCTTCCAGTCATAGCCACTCCAGTTCATTTTCGAAAACACCTGAGAGGAGAGTAACCGAAAGTGTTAGGACTCCACCAACCCCTCAAATACTAAAAGAACTCCTTGGAATTGATACAGAAAGTTTATTCGGAATGGAGGATAACAAGGAATATTTACTAGAGGAAGAGATGACAAATGCACAGAAGGAAAATAAAAGAAAGAATGAAATGTCTGATGCTAATGAGAATGAAAATCATGGAGAAGATAAAAAGGGAAGTAGAAAAGAAAGAGATCCAATAATAATTAATGAGAAAGGTGAAAATGTCATGAGTGTTATGAAAGGGAAGAATGTGAACGATGTTAGAAATGAGAGATTGGAAGAAAAAAGGGACCTAAGCAAGAAGACAGACAGTATGGTATTGAAACAGACAGTGAATAGAAAGAAAGAAAGCAATGATGATGTAAGAAGTAGAGGTATGGAGATACAAAGTAGACTAAAGGAATTACAACAACTGCAGAATAGTAAGTTTATGTTAAATGTTGGGGGTTGTAAAATGGAAACAAGTCGGATTACTTTGTCTAAAGATCCTGAGTCACTCTTTACAAAGGCAATAGAATCTAGTGAACATTGTTGTTCAACTAACAATGTTATTTTTATTGACAGGGACCCAACCCATATGAGATTTATATTAAATTACCTCCGTTACAATGGCTCTATGCCTGAGGCCTTAATCCCTAGAGACAGGCGAAATTTAACAGAAATTCTACATGAGGCTGAGTATTATAATCTGAAAGGCCTGTCCTCACTACTTTGGAAAAGGCTGAATTTATTACTTGAGTGGGGAGAAGTTTGAAAAACTATAATGTCAGAAAGACACACAATGAATAGAAATTTGATTGAAATAACTACATGTATAATGAAAATTGAGATGTGACAAGGCTGTCTGGAATTGAAAATTATTTTTAAAAATATTGAAGGATTGAACTTGTGTTGGGAAACTGAAAATCAACCATGTTGACCACTGGACCCAAATACCACAGAGACTGTTGGACCTAAAGGTGTCTACTGACTATCTTGCGCATGAATATATAAGGGGAAATCATCAGAAAATGTAGAAAACTAAATACACAATCTAGATGTACATCCAATAATTTATAAATTAATTTATTGTTAATAATATTGCTCATACTTATCTATTTGATGTACAAGAAGATTACAGCATGTTAATTCCAAGCTGAAACTGGGTTATTTCATGATTTTTCTTCATATTATCTTAATGGTTGTAGATATATTTTATCTGAAAGAAAGAAAATATATAGGTATGATATATGTATTTTATGTTCAACATATAGGTATTGAAATTTGATGTGCATCAATATGTATTTTAAAAATACAATCTGTATCATTTATATGTATGAAATATCTTTTAAAAGAATTATTGAAATATTTTAAACATAAGATGAATTTAACATATGAATTAATATTATACTGGATTACCATGTCAATATATTTTTGTGTGGAAAGTTTTCATGTTAAAAAATACAAATGAAATTCTAAATTCATTTGTTAGATATCATTATCATTATGAATTATTTAAATGGTACATAAATGCAGTGTTAATTCTTTTCTCAAAGGAATTGGGTGGGTTATAATCCCACTGAGGCTGATAGTAGTCAGTTACTACAGAACCACTATACATTATAGAAAAAGTAAATATTACTAAAATTTAGAAAAGGGTTCTGTATAATTTGTTTAAGTGTATGATAAATTTTGAAATGAATTATAACAGTTGTAAATAAATGTACGGTTAATTTATCTCTCAATGAAATATTTACAAGACAATTTAAAAAAAAAATAATAATAATAATAATATGTATTATATTTGTAAACACATGTATGATCATTATGTAAATAAAATTGCGAGACTGCAGCTCCACGGGAAAATTAAAGTAATTTTCTTAACTTTACATCTCATACATTTCTCACTAATTGGGGACCAATTCTTAATGGTTGGGGGTAATGCTATACCAGTCTCACAATTTTATATTATCCATAAGTTTAGTATGATTATTTAAGATGTGTCGTACATGTACCTTGTTTCCAATTATCATGTTGCCTCGAGACGGTCCCTCGTTGAAAGCACACGGCTTTGAATGAGATCGACCGACCGACTCTCATTCGATCCATTCTGATGATTATTTCAACTCATCTTTATGTTTCGAGTAACTGTTAGTAACTTATGTATTACTATATGACGATATTTTATGATGTCTTAGCTATTTACAGTGTATTTTTAATCAAATAGTGCCTCCCAGAACGTGCTATGCTACTTCGTAATGACGTCGTTCCCAGTCTTTTCAAGTTGCTTGAGCGCGAGCTGGTAGCGTTTTCGTTTCTAACCAAAATCGGAGAATCTCGAATGTTTCCGTTGTTTGTTTATGTAAACATTAGAGGTTCTCCAAGGGTATAGAGAGTATAAAAAGCGTTCTTGTCATCGCAGACGAGAGAGACAGAGACATAGAGAAAAAGGGGTTAGATAGAGATTCAGACTGATTGCATTGAAATCGAACTGTTCTAAATTTCCTCAGTCATGAATAATTTTATACAGGTAAAATCCCTCTACAAAAGTGATATATTATGGAAATGACAAAATTCGGATTTGTCCAGATTTTGATTTCTTCCAAATTTCGGATTAGCCCCAAAATTCGGATTTGTCCAGATTTTGATTTCTTCCAAATTTCGGATTAGCCCCAAAATTCGGATTTGTCCAGATTTTGATTTTACACAAATTTCGGATATGATTTTTACAATTTATTGATATAGTTTAGGTAATTAGGGTTAATACCTGTCTCCAATAAGATTAATCTTTGATGTTATAAAAACATTAACTTTATTTTATAAAATCTTTATTTTATAAAATCTAGTTCATAAAACCTTGATTCTGAAATTGATGTTTTTTTAAAGATGGCTACAAACTTGTGTATTAAACAAGCCACATTGTTGGATATATTAAATGTATAGTCATAAAGTATAATTACAATTGTGTATGTCAATGTACTTGTGATATTGTGAATATTTCATAAAAGTAAATAAGAGAGAGAACACAATAAAAAGTAAAACATAATTTATTTTTGTATTTACTTGTCATAGATAGTACACAGTTCATTCTCCTCTATAAGCTCTTCTGTCGTTCTAGTCTTTTATTGTACAGAAATATCAATGCAAACACCCCAATAAATTGGTTACATTTATTTCACCTCAAGCCAGTACCAGACGAACCCAGAATATGTTATGACTGAAAGAACCTTAGCAAACGGTCGTAACAAATGGTGTCAGAAGTGGGATTCTGAAAAACAAAATTAAAAACCAGAATGTTATGAAAAATTAAAAATTAATTATATTTGTTTTAGTTGTACATAGTTGTTTGTTAATCTGGTATTGGTGGTGAAGAAAAAAAAATGGATGAAAGAAGAAAAAGCAATTCAATTGAAAGTGTTATTGGAGGTGCATCTCCTTCCAGTGAAATTGATGAAAATGAAAACAGAAATATGGATGAAAATTGGGAAGTGAATACTTCCTTTGAGGAAAGGTTAGATAGAAATTTGAGTCAGTTTACACATGAGGTGAAGAATACCATTTCATCTCTGAGTGAGACAATGAGCCTGCAGTTTGAAAATGTTTCTCTCAAATTACATGAAATGCAAGAAAGGCTTCAAAAAGTAGAAGATAATTCATCCAGTAAAGAAAATCGAATCGCAAAAGAATCCAAAACAAAAATTGTAAACCACAATGTGCATTCATTGCATAAATTACCCCCAACCATTGCCCCTAAATTGCCCCTGAATGGTAAAACAAATACAACCCCTAAAATTAAACCTCAGTTATTTGATGGAAATATAGATATTGATGAATATCTCACTCAATTTAACATTGTGGCAGAAATCAATGGTTGGAATAATCACGAAAAAGCATTGTACCTTGCTAGTAGTTTGTCTGGAGTAGCTCGTTCATTGCTCGGTGAATTGGAAAATGAACAGAGAACAAACTATGATACTCTAGTAAGAGCTCTCTTCAATAGATTTGGTTCTATAAATAGAGCTGAGATCTTTCGCTCAAAATTGAAATCTAGATACCAAGAAAAGGGGGAGACCCTTCCTGAACTTGCTCAGAATATCAGAAAACTTACAAGATTAGCCTATCCTTCTGCAAGCACTGAAGTAGTAGAAATTTTAGCAATAGAACAGTTCACTGAAGCTATCAATGATTCTGATATAAGATTGAGACTTCGGGAACAAGGTCTAAAAACCATGTCAGAAGTAGAAACATTGGCTGTAAAACTAGAAGCACACAGAATAGCAGATAGACAAAGAAATAGAATGGTTGGTTCTGTTCAAGAAAATGGTATGAAAGAGTTTGAAGATTGCAAACAAAACTGTGGTAGCGATGAACTTAAACAAAGCTTTGAAAAGTTAACTTCAACAATAGATGAACTAGTGCAACAAGTAAAATTGAATCAGCAAAGCAATAAATCACAAAATTCACATGGTCAAAGATATCAGATTAATGGTGGAAATTATGCAAATCAGTCCAGGGAAAGATATGGTGGTTTTAATCATCAGCAAAATAATATCAAACATAATTGGGGAGACAACTCAAAACATAATTTGAATTATAGATCAAATTATGACAATACCAAAAGATTTCAGGGTGGTTGGAGAGAAAATAGAAATCAACATCAAAGGCACTACCAGGAAAACTGGAATGGGGCGAGCAAAGGGACCAAAACTCGTCCTTTCCTCACTCCAGGTCCCCAATAATTAAGCTAAACAGTGTGGGAAAGGATGACGGTTACTTTGTAAAGGGAACAGTAAACCATAATGAAATGAAATTGCTTTGTGACACAGGGGCAAGTGTGTCCATTTTAAGAAAGAGTGTTGTAGAACAATGGTCAAATCAACCAAAAATCATTCCAGTAAATACCAGATTACTGACAGTAACAGGAGAGACTGTACCATTTTTTGGTAAAGCAAATGTGGATATAAAACTTGGGAATAAAGTATTTAAAACTGAGATGCTTATTGCAGAAATTCAACAAGATGGGATCCTGGGTATGGACTTTATGACAGCAAACAAATGTGACTTGTTGATAAGCAAGAGATGTTTAAATGTAAATGGAGAACAAGTTACCTGTTTCTTTTTCAATGGAAAGGAACCTGTCTGTTGCCGGGTAGCAGTTACTGAAACTGTTGAGATTCCTGCACATTCTGAAATAATAGTAAACAGTAAACCATTGGGAATTGTGGGAGAAGGCTCCTATGGATTGATTGAACCTGAAGTTAAATTTACTGAAAAGACAGGATTGTTGGTAGCCAAGGTCTTAGTTGATCCTAGCAGAAATACATTACCCATTAGAATAGCAAATTTTGGAACAGAACCATGCAAAATATTTAAAAATACAGTAGTAGCTGAATATCATCCTGCATCAATTAATGATTGTATTACATCAGAATCAAAAACTGTCTCAGAAACAGATGATAAAATGAATGAAATAATGCCCAAACACCTAATAGATATGTTTGAAAGGTCCTCCAAGAATCTAAGTGAAGAACAAATAAATGAATTAAGAAAATTTCTAATTAAAAATCAGGATGTGTTTTCCAGAAATTCTAATGACTTAGGCCACACTACACTAACCCAACATACCATTAACACAAAGGATGCTCAACCAATTAGACTTTATCCATACAGAATTCCACTAGCAAAAAGAAAGATTGCTGAAGAAGAAATTAAGAAAATGGCAGAAACTGGCATAATTGAAAAATGTCCCCAAAGTCCTTGGAATGCTCCTGTAGTAATGGTAAACAAGCCAGATGGATCTGTTAGATTTTGTTGTGATTTTAGACGCTTGAATGATGTGACAGTAAAGGATTCACAACCTTTACCTCGTATTGATGATAGTCTTGATGCACTTTCTGGTTCAAAATGGTGGTCTTGCCTTGACATGAAATCAGGCTATTGGCAATGTGAAATTAAGGAAGAAGACAGACTAAAAACTGCTTTTTCAATACCTGGTGGTGAACAGTGGATGTGGAAAAGAATGGCATTTGGTTTATGTAATGCACCCGCCACATTCACCAGATTGACTCAAATTGTATTTTCTGGTCTAATATGGAAAACTCTGATCTTATATTTGGATGATCTGATTTGTTTTTCGAAAACATTTGAGGGTCAACTTGAAAATCTTACCATTATCTTTGAGAGGTTGCGACAAGCAAATTTAAAACTGAATCCAAAGAAGTGTTATCTTTTGCAGAAACAAGTTTCTTTCTTAGGACACTTGATAACTGAATCAGGTGTTGGGACTTTACCTGAAAAGATACAAACCATTAATGAATGGCCTGTACCAAGAACTGCCAAACAAACCAAAAGCTTTGTTTCTCTGTGTTCATATTATAGATCTTATGTTCACAGATTTGCAGATATTGCTAAACCTCTCCATCAAATGGCAGAAAAGAATGTAAAGTTCAAGTGGACGGCTGAATGTCAAAGTTCATTTGATATGTTGAAACAAGCTTTAACAAAAGTTCCAATACTTACATTCCCAACTGAAAATGACCCATTCATCCTTGATTGTGATGCTTCAAATATCGGACAGGGTGCTGTCCTATCACAAGTCCAAGATGGAAGGGAGAAGGTTATTTGTTACTTTAGCAAATGCTTTTCAAAACCTGAGAGACAATACTGTGTAACTCGCAGAGAGTTATTGGCTATTGTAAATGCCATTAAACACTTTCACAATTATTTGTATGGTCGTAGGTTCACAGTGAGAACAGACCATGGTAGTCTGAAATGGCTTTTGAATTTTAAATTAGTGGAAGGACAATTGGCCAGATGGTTAACATTTCTGTCAGCATATGACTATGTAATTGAATACAGGCAAGGAAAGATCCATAATAATGCTGATGCATTATCAAGAAGACCATGTCATGACATCCTCTGCAAATATTGTGATAGATTGGAAGAACGTTGCAATGAAACAATGAAAATTGACCAAAACAATGAAACCTGCAAAGTTGAAAGTGTTCCTATTCTATCCTGTAATGTAGACAGAAATAAAATAATTGACAATGTTGATAGTATCAATAGTAAGGAGGAATTACAAGTTGGTATTAAGGCGGTTGGTCAAAGTGTCTTAAATGAAATGTGTACAAAGAACTTACTCCATGGGATGATACTGTGTATGTTCTTAATTTTTCATGTAGTGACAGATACAATGACAACAATTGTTGTCCTCTTATACTGCTTCATCTCAATCTTAGTAGAACACCATTGCAAAAGAAATGAATGTGAAAAGAATGAATCTAAAAGTCTGACTAATCAAGGATCTCAGAAAAGGAATAGTACAGAAAAGTCAGTATACAGCACTGATGAATTAAGTAAAGGTGAAAACACATACTGTAATATGTCTAAAGAAATTAATACTGAATTAGAGCAGACTAATAACAGAAATATACAGAATAAATGTGCACCTGATTTATCAAATGCTAAAGCTGAAAGTAGTGACATAAATGGATATTTGAATTCTCAAGTAAATGATGTTGGAAATTCTAAAAACACAGAAATTCACCTAGAGAACTTAGACATAGAAAATTTGGATCTCAATGTTCTAGCAAAGTTACAATTACAAGATCCAATTTTAAAAATGGTACATGACTGGTTGAAAAATAAGAATAAGCCTGATTGGGCTGATGTTGCTAAATATGGCCTAGACATTAAGTACTTTTGGTACAGGTGGGAATCTCTATGTCTAAAGAATAATGTTTTATATAGAAAATGGGAAAGTCATGATGGAAAAGAACTCACATTTCAAATTATAATACCAAAAAGTTTAAAAACATTTGTTTTGACCCAACTGCATAATAGTGTTAGCAGTGCACATCTTGGTATCACCAAAACTCTACATAAAATAAGACAAAGATTTTTCTGGTATGCCTTAAGAAGAGATGTAGAGAATTGGTGCAAGAATTGTACAATTTGTGGTTCTAGAAAGATGCCGAAAAAGAAAGCAAAGGCTCCCCTTAAACAATACCATGTTGGTTTACCCATGGAAAGAATAGCAATTGATTTTATAGGACCTTTACCAAAATCAAGACAGGGTAAAAAGTATCTAATGATAGTTGCAGATTATTTTACAAAATGGACAGAAGCCATTCCATTACCAAATATTGAAGCACAGACTGTAGCAAAAGCCTTGATTGAAAATTTCATATCACGATTTGGTGTACCATTACTCATACACACAGATCAGGGATCTAATTTTGAAAGTAATTTATTTCAAGAAATGTGTCAGGTTCTGGGTATTAAGAAAACCCGAACAACTACTGCAAGACCCCAATCAGATGGTATGGTTGAAAGAGCAAATCGTACAATAATGAATATTCTTTCTGCTTATGTGTCAGATCATCAAAGAGACTGGGATGAATATGTACCTTTGGTAATGATGGCCTACAGGTCTTCAGTTCATGAAAGTACTGGAACAAGCCCTGTTTTAATGACATTTGGAAGGGAGATAACTCTACCCATAGACATTGTCTTTGGTGATCCTGAGAAACAGCCATCTGAAAGTCAGAAATATAAAACTGATTATGCAAATGAACTAAAAGAAAGATTGAATGAAATACATGAACTTTCCAGAAAGAAAATACAACTTTCTGGTTGGAAATATGAAAAGGAATTATGATCTGAGAGTCAATCTCCATAACTACAATATAGGTGATAAAGTATGGTATTTTGACCCCAAAAGGATAAGAGGTTTGAATTCGAAATTACAAAGACCCTGGAAAGGTCCATTTGAAATTATTTCTAAACTTAATGATGTGCTTTACAGAATACAAGAAAGCCCAAGGCATAAGCCAAAAATTGTACATCATGACAAACTAAAATCATTTCATAGAGAAGTTATTTCTCCTTGTTTAAATATTAATAATTAATGAAACTTTAAGTGCTTTCAGATGTAAGCATTTTCAGAATTTACACATATATCTAATTCTGCTTCTCTTAGTATAAGAAAATGGTTGCTTTGGTTGCTGAAGGAAATTTACTGAACATGAAATGTTTTGAAAATTGAATGAATGTAAATTGAATAGTATTAAGATATGTGTCAATAGAAAATTTAAAAAAAAAAAAAAAAAAAAAAAAAAAAATATATATATATATATAATAATGGTATATAATATGTCTTATAACATTGCAGAACTGTATTGAATTGTATATGTGTATTTATTTATTGGTAACAAATATTTTATGAATTGCAGAGTGGTGACTGGGTTTGCGGAATTTGTGAGGACATCAGATTTTTTACAAGAAACAAGTGTGTTAATCATTTAATTGAACAACATTCCGGTATTAGCTTCAAGTGCACCTTATGCAAAAAGTTATTTATTAGGAATGACAATCCGCACACATGCAAAGCGAAAAAAGAAGACTTTGATAGATTTGCTCAAGTATCTGGAAAACGAGGCCCTGATGCAGAAAAAGAGTTAAGTGACTTTATTGCTACAGTGGTAAATAAAAATGTGAATGACATGCAAAAGGTAGTTAACAGTCCATCAAAACGAAAACGAAACTCTTCCTTGACTCCCAGCAAGAGACAATGTAGAATACCACCAATCCACATCACCGCGAAAACTCATTCCTCAATACCATCCAACCGGAAATCTTCAAGAAATCGAACCAAATCACCTACCTTCTCAACTCCTAGTAGTTCTAGGTCCAACTCTAGTTCTTCCACAAGAAGCTCAAGTTCATCTGGAAGTTCTTCCAGTCATAGCCACTCCAGTTCATTTTCGAAAACACCTGAGAGGAGAGTAACCGAAAGTGTTAGGACTCCACCAACCCCTCAAATACTAAAAGAACTCCTTGGAATTGATACAGAAAGTTTATTCGGAATGGAGGATAACAAGGAATATTTACTAGAGGAAGAGATGACAAATGCACAGAAGGAAAATAAAAGAAAGAATGAAATGTCTGATGCTAATGAGAATGAAAATCATGGAGAAGATAAAAAGGGAAGTAGAAAAGAAAGAGATCCAATAATAATTAATGAGAAAGGTGAAAATGTCATGAGTGTTATGAAAGGGAAGAATGTGAACGATGTTAGAAATGAGAGATTGGAAGAAAAAAGGGACCTAAGCAAGAAGACAGACAGTATGGTATTGAAACAGACAGTGAATAGAAAGAAAGAAAGCAATGATGATGTAAGAAGTAGAGGTATGGAGATACAAAGTAGACTAAAGGAATTACAACAACTGCAGAATAGTAAGTTTATGTTAAATGTTGGGGGTTGTAAAATGGAAACAAGTCGGATTACTTTGTCTAAAGATCCTGAGTCACTCTTTACAAAGGCAATAGAATCTAGTGAACATTGTTGTTCAACTAACAATGTTATTTTTATTGACAGGGACCCAACCCATATGAGATTTATATTAAATTACCTCCGTTACAATGGCTCTATGCCTGAGGCCTTAATCCCTAGAGACAGGCGAAATTTAACAGAAATTCTACATGAGGCTGAGTATTATAATCTGAAAGGCCTGTCCTCACTACTTTGGAAAAGGCTGAATTTATTACTTGAGTGGGGAGAAGTTTGAAAAACTATAATGTCAGAAAGACACACAATGAATAGAAATTTGATTGAAATAACTACATGTATAATGAAAATTGAGATGTGACAAGGCTGTCTGGAATTGAAAATTATTTTTAAAAATATTGAAGGATTGAACTTGTGTTGGGAAACTGAAAATCAACCATGTTGACCACTGGACCCAAATACCACAGAGACTGTTGGACCTAAAGGTGTCTACTGACTATCTTGCGCATGAATATATAAGGGGAAATCATCAGAAAATGTAGAAAACTAAATACACAATCTAGATGTACATCCAATAATTTATAAATTAATTTATTGTTAATAATATTGCTCATACTTATCTATTTGATGTACAAGAAGATTACAGCATGTTAATTCCAAGCTGAAACTGGGTTATTTCATGATTTTTCTTCATATTATCTTAATGGTTGTAGATATATTTTATCTGAAAGAAAGAAAATATATAGGTATGATATATGTATTTTATGTTCAACATATAGGTATTGAAATTTGATGTGCATCAATATGTATTTTAAAAATACAATCTGTATCATTTATATGTATGAAATATCTTTTAAAAGAATTATTGAAATATTTTAAACATAAGATGAATTTAACATATGAATTAATATTATACTGGATTACCATGTCAATATATTTTTGTGTGGAAAGTTTTCATGTTAAAAAATACAAATGAAATTCTAAATTCATTTGTTAGATATCATTATCATTATGAATTATTTAAATGGTACATAAATGCAGTGTTAATTCTTTTCTCAAAGGAATTGGGTGGGTTATAATCCCACTGAGGCTGATAGTAGTCAGTTACTACAGAACCACTATACATTATAGAAAAAGTAAATATTACTAAAATTTAGAAAAGGGTTCTGTATAATTTGTTTAAGTGTATGATAAATTTTGAAATGAATTATAACAGTTGTAAATAAATGTACGGTTAATTTATCTCTCAATGAAATATTTACAAGACAATTTAAAAAAAAAATAATAATAATAATAATATGTATTATATTTGTAAACACATGTATGATCATTATGTAAATAAAATTGCGAGACTGCAGCTCCACGGGAAAATTAAAGTAATTTTCTTAACTTTACATCTCATACATTTCTCACTAATTGGGGACCAATTCTTAATGGTTGGGGGTAATGCTATACCAGTCTCACAATTTTATATTATCCATAAGTTTAGTATGATTATTTAAGATGTGTCGTACATGTACCTTGTTTCCAATTATCATGTTGCCTCGAGACGGTCCCTCGTTGAAAGCACACGGCTTTGAATGAGATCGACCGACCGACTCTCATTCGATCCATTCTGATGATTATTTCAACTCATCTTTATGTTTCGAGTAACTGTTAGTAACTTATGTATTACTATATGACGATATTTTATGATGTCTTAGCTATTTACAGTGTATTTTTAATCAAATAGTGCCTCCCAGAACGTGCTATGCTACTTCGTAATGACGTCGTTCCCAGTCTTTTCAAGTTGCTTGAGCGCGAGCTGGTAGCGTTTTCGTTTCTAACCAAAATCGGAGAATCTCGAATGTTTCCGTTGTTTGTTTATGTAAACATTAGAGGTTCTCCAAGGGTATAGAGAGTATAAAAAGCGTTCTTGTCATCGCAGACGAGAGAGACAGAGACATAGAGAAAAAGGGGTTAGATAGAGATTCAGACTGATTGCATTGAAATCGAACTGTTCTAAATTTCCTCAGTCATGAATAATTTTATACAGGTAAAATCCCTCTACAAAAGTGATATATTATGGAAATGACAAAATTCGGATTTGTCCAGATTTTGATTTCTTCCAAATTTCGGATTAGCCCCAAAATTCGGATTTGTCCAGATTTTGATTTCTTCCAAATTTCGGATTAGCCCCAAAATTCGGATTTGTCCAGATTTTGATTTTACACAAATTTCGGATATGATTTTTACAATTTATTGATATAGTTTAGGTAATTAGCAATTTGTTCAGTAGAGTGACGTAAGCTTAGTTATGATTGCATCATCCACGACTTCTAGGAGTAATATCATGCAATTCATATAATGTATGATTCAATGCCAGGTTCAGATTGCATTATTCATTGTTTTTCTTAAAAGCAATTTCTGTCAAAACCCAGCCAAAGATTTATTCATAGATTGAGTCAAAGATGTATTTTAGTCATTCTTGTTTAATTTGATATCCCTTTCCCTTTATGACTTACTTATCCTCAGCCATTCAAGGATCCTAGATACTGACCATGTGCCATATATTTAAAACGAGAGCTAACCAACAATTTCAATCAATATTTTCGTTCTCAGTTACCCAGAATTAGTAATGCTTGACCACAACACAGTACTCATAATGGTGATAGTGTTGTCAGTAGTGGTTGTTGATGTTCTGATAGTTACTAGGATATAGGTATTGCGGTGGTATTGCGGTGTTGGTGGTGATATTGACTACTATATTTGTAGTCATAGTGGTGATAATGACGGTGTTGGTTGTATATGGAGTGATAATAATTGGTTTAAATAGTATTTATTTACAAAAGTCATCGTGGAAGGTACAACAAATCAAAGAAGGGATAGAGAGGATTACATAATAAGCGAAGTTTCTCCTCATTAACAGTTTGTCTCAGCAAAAAGTGGCTCTATATATACAGTGTTAGAGAGATTGTGTTAAAATGAACCGTGCATGTGCTGCTGCTGATATATATATATATATATATATATATATATATATATATATATATATATATATATATATATATATATATTATATATATATATATATATACCCAAAGTCATGGTATAGAGTGGCTTTAGATTTATAACGTTATACATTCAATAATGCCTTTATATAGCTCTGCGTTACTTATTCTGTTTTTGACCTGCTTGTAACCTCGTTCTCGGAAAAGCACGTTAGTTAAGTTGCTAATCTGACTACTCCACAATGACCACATTTAATTTGGTCCGAGTTTGGGATGTGGTCTTGATTTCTAGGATTGGTGTGTCTCAATAAATTAGCTTAAATTATTCGCCGAAATATGTCTTGTACAATTTCAAAAGTTCTCCGCAAGGGCGTAGAAGGTCCTTTGTTTCATCCGATATCAGTGCATCTGTGTTGCTAGTATCAAACACGGGCCACTGTAAGGCCTTGTCCCAGAATGCAGAGAGGAAAAATGGTGTAAGAGGGATCAGCTCCTTGTTTTCTTCAGGTGCATGTTTCAACACCTCTCTCCACTTGTCCAAAGGAAGAGGGATAAGGTTCATATCCTCAAACAATTTGTTAAAGGGTATTGTATCTTTGTTAAATAAGTGGTATACGTTCTCGTGGTGGTCCATCTCGTTGCAGATTCTGAGTGCAATTTCCACCATTGATTTTGCTACATAATCCACCGGCGTTAAATCATAGGGAAATTCAAAGTTCGGGTAACAGCCAAGCTTCTTCATCCCGAGCAGTGTGCAACCAAACAGATCATTTCGAGGTCCAACACCATCCGTTGTTCTTCCTGTAATTCTTGCTGGACGAAAAATAGCACCTCCAGGCAAGTGTTCCAACGCGTGCAAAACAAGTCGCTCGCTTGCCCATTTGCTCTGTCCATAGCCTCCTATAATTAACATCGGATCATCAAAACACTCCGATTCATAACACGTTTTAGGGCGATGATTTGTCTCCAAGGTTGACTCAGGAAAGAGGAATACACTCAGCGATGACGTAAGGAAGATGTATTTCTGGACGCCTGTCATTGCAAATTTAATGAATTCTTTGGTGCCTTCAACATTTGCGATTCGATGATCTTGATACGAGGTATTGAAGTTCATCATTGCAGCATTCATGAACACGACGTCGATCGCATCGCACAGAGCGTCGTATATGTCTGGCGCAATTCCCATCCGTTCTTGCGATAGGTCTGAAAGAACAATGGCGATCCTCGATGTGTACTCAAATTTCCATAAATTGTACATCCTCATGTTCGTTATGATTCTCCCAAGACCCCTTGCCTCAGTAGATTCTCGAACCATGCAGCAAATGTGGGCACTCGTTTTTTCCAAGAGTTCAGTCAGTAAAAAGGCTCCAAGGAATCCCGTTACTCCAGATATCAGTATGTTTCTGGGATTCTTTAAAGAACACTTCTTCCCCACAACGGAGAAGTGTTTGAACTGGATAGATCTACGTCTATTTGTTTTGGATGAAATGAGAGCGTCTAAATTTGAGTCTTCCAGTATAAGATTTCTAAGTTCCTGCTCACCTGTGACACCAATATGTTCAGACTTACGAAGAACGTCTTTCTTTCTTTTGATGACCTCCGAAAATTCTTCTATGGTATCAGCAGTGCCGACATCAGTAAAGGAAAGAAACAAATGCAGAGCGTCTTCAAGATTCCTCAGCAACAAAACCAGCTGGAGTGAATTTCCTCCCAGCTCAGTGAAAGAACTTTGTCGATGAAGACCGTATATAAAAGAGTCGTCTAATTTTAGGACTTTACACCACTGTCGTGCAACAAACAATTGAATATCATTCAAGTGGCTTCTGCCTGTTGACTGCTCTTGGTCATGGACACTTTCGTCTATTTCTAATAGCTTCCTATCGACTTTTCCATTGGTTGTCAAAGGGAATTCTGATAATTCGAACTTTCTTATAAAGTTAGGTATCATATATTTTGGCAAAGTTTTCGATAGATACTCTCTCAATTCGGAGGTGTAGACGAATGTAGGGGCAACAAAACATGCAATCTTCGGATCTGTTGAAGATGAGCATTTGTGGACAACTACCACTGCCATTTCAATTTTTGGATGTTGTATTAAAACGTTTTCTATTTCTGTTAAGTCCACCCTTTGTCCTCTTACCTTGACTTGATCATCAAGACGACCCGCATATGTAATCACGCCATCTGGGTCCATGAATGCGTGGTCACCTGACTTGTACAGCAACATATGTGGATCGAGAGGATTAGGTACAAAACGCTGGTCGTTGAAATGTCTGGCATTGCCAATGTAACCATATGCAAGGCCTTTTCCCCCGATATAAATTTCTCCAACAACCCCTGGTGGTACTGGTTTCATAAAGTTGTCTAGAAGATAAACACAAACACCATCTATAGCTCTGCCTATAGGTAATTCTCTATTTACATCTTCATACCGTGTTCCCGGAATAAACTCGTAGCATGTAGAACAGACTGTCCCCTCGGTTGGACCGTATGCATTGAAGAACCTGATCCTGGTGTTGTTTGTCCATCTCACGGCAGTGCTCAATGTGCATGCTTCACCGGCAGAGACTACTTTTGTTAGCGATGGAAGATCCTGGGGTCCGTAAATATTGAGAGCTGAAGGCGCAAGAGTAATGATTGTGACATTAAGTGCTTTCATGGCATTGATAAATTCTTTTCCGAGGCGTTCGTCCGGACTCAGAACAGACAATGTGCCGCCTGATAGAAAAGTGGTGAATATCTCTGAAATTGATGCATCAAATCCAATAGATGCAAACTGAGCTGAATTATCGTCTGGCCCAAGGTCCCATTCTTTAATTTGTGCTCTTGCAAGGTTGATAACGCTGCTCTCTTTCACCTTCACACCCTTCGGCCTTCCAGTAGAACCTGACGTATACATCACGTAGCAAAAGTCATCCACTTTATCTGCTTTGTTAATACATACTTGTGATTTAATGTTTTCACGTTCATTGTTGATGTATTTGTCGCCTGCACTGTATAATACTAAGTTTGGGCCACTTTTCTTTGCATGATTTTGCATACATTCGCTAATTCCATTAGTCGGAATTAGTTTGTTTTCTTCTTTCTCAAATGCAATCTCCACTAAATATACCTCTTCGCCAGCGACATTTTGCTGGAAGCACACTTTGATCGATCTCGTCTTTATCGGCAAGCTTCTTGTGTCAAATCTTGTTGTCAAAATTTGACAGACCTTTGCATCACATATCGAGAAGGCCAAACGGTCGGGCGGGTAGTCTAATGGCAGTGGTAAAAATGCAGCGTTGCTTTCGATGGTAGCCAGCAGTGACAGCACGTACTGAATTGAATTTGGAAAATAAAGTCCAACAATGGGTTTTTCCTTCTTTCCTTTCCTAAGGTGGCGAGAAATGTTAGCGGACAGAGATGCAATTTCTTGTTGCATTCCTTCATAGGTTATAGTTTGTTGCATTGATTTCAAAGCAATGCTTTTTGGGGAAAGCTCACATTGCTTTTTTATAAGTGTTGACAAGAACTCTTTTCCCATAACGTTTCTATCATCTAGACCTGGGTATAGATATTCCAGTTCCTCTTTGGACAGCAACGCGATGTCTTTTAGAATAGGATTGATTTCCTTTCGAAACTCCATTTTAATCGAACTCAAAAATGTAGGGAAGTGACGTAACACATCGATAACGTGCGTGAAGTCTTGTGCAGGTCTTTCGTTGTAGACCAAACGCATTTCCCTCGTGTCAGAGTACAAAAGAAGCAGTAGTGTGCAATCATGTAGAATATGCTTCAGAACGTTTTGTGTGAAGGTGGTCTCAGACTTTGTTCCGATGACTAAATTGTGATGTGGTGTCCTTTTCTGGCCACGCAATTCTGGGTATCGATAGAACACATCCTTTAAAAACGTCTTTGCATTTGTGTATTTTGTCAATTCCTCAAGACATCTAGAAATAACATCTGTTATGCATTCATAGAAAGCGACATCGAACAATCCTGGAGTGATATCTGAAAACATAGACTCCACAGATGAGTCCAATCCACTCTTGTCTGCAAGTAGTCCTATTGCCACGGTAGACAAACAGCTAACTCTGGCCATGAATGCCACAAAGCAAGCTTGAAGAAAAAGTTCTGTGTTCACATATGTTGGTACCCAATCGACATATGGTAGCGATATATTGATTGTTCGGAGATGGATATCTGTCGAAACGTCAATGATATTCGCCACGACGTTCATTCGTTGTCGATAAAAGATGGTTGGCTCATAAGAAGATAATTTTCTTCTCCAAAATCCTTCCATTTTCCGGATGGAAGTGAGTTGGTCATGATCGATCGATACGCTTGGAACATGACCGCCTGTGTAAAAACCAATTTCTTTATGTCTGCTCTGATTTATTTGAACGCCGTCGAGTGTCGCTAAGGAAACAAGGAGTGGTGTTGTTCTGGTTGCAACGACAAGCGTATCATCGACTATGTCAATTATCTGACCTGGTGAGGCTAATTCATTGCAAAAGTTGCTAGTCTTGTCGACGTTTGTCACTAAGAAGAATTCTCCAGTCGATGCCAATAGTTTGGGACTTCCGAAAGCATTGTCATGATTTATACCAAATTCTAGTGCACGTGACAGATTGTATATCTCATCTGCGTCATTACCAAAATTCAAAACTCCTAAATTAGGTGGTAGGGTGTAAAGCCCATAGTAAGATCTGCCATCCTTCTTTTGTGGTTTTCGAGTCAGCGAGTCATTTTTTATATCGTCGGTCAATCGACTGAAGGCGTTTAAGGCAGCTTCCTGACATTTCATGTTTAACGTGAAGGCCGACTCGTCGTTTTCTATTCGGACCTCCTGAGACTCCAGAATGTCTCCTGTATCTATGCCAGCCTCAACCACGTGCCAACTGATGCCGTGTTTTTGTTTCCCTTCTAGTATAGCCCAGCTAGTCGCGTTGATGCCAGCGTAAGCTGGAAGTGGGCTATCATGATAATTGATTGACAGTTTGTGTGGAATGTTCAAAACATTTTCTTTAAGAACACGTGGGTTGGAGATACTGAAGAAGTAGTCCACAGAGTTATCTAGTAAAGCTTCTTCAAGATTGGCGCTTCTCTTCTGACAGAGTATTTGCTTATCCTCACACAGTTGAGATACAGAGAGCGTGTTTGTAAAGACGACTTTCAAGTCAAAGCCTTTCTCCAGTAAAATGTCGATACACTTCAGAAGAAGGTTTCCCTCTCCAATCGCTGCACAAGGGAAACTCTTTGTAGCCATTTTGAAGACTCTGTAAAAGACACCCATATTATGTTGAAGGGAGACAACTATAACTTTTGTTGATAAGTGATACAGAGCAGCAAGCAGTAGATAAAACATAAACAACAATACTTTAGATATATCTTGGAATGTAATCCATACGATTGGCAGAAACCATCAAGTATATCACTTAACGCTAATATCAAGTCAATTTTGCTATAATTTACTATCGGTTTGCATAATATAATCGATTTAATTCTCTAAAGCAACAATTACACGTTTTGAGATAGAACGTGCTATAACATCTTTTTGACTCTTTTTGTGATAATAATAATAATAATAATAATAATAATAATAATAATAATAAGAATAGCAGTAGTAGCTGTATTGTTTAAAACGTAGCACATTTTGTGCCTGAAGTAGCATTCTAAGAAAAATATGTTTTCGTTTTATCTCTGCTACGATTCATATAGCATGCAAAATCGAGTATCATATTGCTCTTCGCACTGACTCTAAATTCATTACTGACGCAAATCTAGAATGTTTACAGATTGGTTAAATAAAATTTCTGCGAATCAGCTAATTTAATGGGTTGCGTCATGGTCTTTGACGTGAATAATATTTTAGCAAATTCAACTTCAGAAAGCAAATTTTTAAACAATATTCTCGTGAAAAGATACTATTTACTGTAGTCTGGGAGTCTTTAATCTGCAGTATCGATTCTCGTTTTGTCAGTATAGACTCTGTTTCATCAATTTTGATCCACAAAGATAATTATTTATTTCTTTATTCCATTACTTTTATGTCTTATGTAATGTGATGTAATGAGCTACATTTTTAACACCGGAAGAAAAAAATCGTACCAAATTCCAATGAATATTCAGGTTTTTTTCTCACCATTTAAACAGCATCAAAATCTTTATGTCACAATGTGTGTGTGTGTGTGTAATGACAACAAAAAGATAAAACTCTGTAACATTTAAGTTTAAGGACTTCAGAATTGCATGTTCCATTTTTAAAATGTCTTTGAATCATGTCAATTATCAATAATCCAGATTTAACAGTATTTTTGTTTTTAATTCAAATAATTCAATAATAATAATAATAATAAAAATAATAATAATAATAATAGTATTATTATTATATTATATTATATTATATTATATTATATTATATTATATTATATTATATTATATTATATTATATTATATTATATTATATTATCAACTCACGAAAATTTCAGATCTGTAGCATCATGAATTTTGGTAGCTTGGCTTCCATATTTCTTTTTAGCATTGTATTATGCTTCATTGATGATATTTTCCAAAGACCCATTAGATTTATGTTAACCGTTTATATAGATTAATGTTCCATCTAAGTACTGGGGAACCGGCCTACTGGCACAGGGCGTAAGGTACTTTGTCGAGATAAGCAAAGCCATCGTGCCTAACGATATCTTGTTCGGTTACTGCAAGAGCGGTCCAGAAATTCAAATCTGTTTTTGGAACAGGCTGCCCATTGCAAACCTCGCCTTATAAAATTACTCCATACCCACTGTTCTACTCCCAGTCAGATTGCCAGATGGGTAAATCCGACACTTGTTACTCAGTCTTTTAGCAGAAAAGCGGTCACATTTGAGATATGAAAGTCATATCATCAAACGGGTTATGTAAAATTAATGAAAATGTAATTCTTTAGTTGCGGAAATTAATACAAGTTCCACAATTCAGTCAAATCCGATACGAGTTCGATAAATAAAGAAACAACATCCAAAAGTCCTAAACGATTTCATATACATCACTAACTCTGCTACATACGAAGAACAGTGTTCTAATATCGTACATTGGTCTAATATCGTACATTGGCCTAAATCGTATAGTTGTCTAATATTGTACAGTGGTCTAATATCGTACATTAGAATAATAATAATAATAATAATAATAATAATAATAATAATAATAATAATAATAATGAGGACTTTGTATAGCGCCTAATCTTTAGAAGCTCTAAGCGCTTTGCAACATCTATAATGATATGACTACACTACAGACAAACAAATAACAAAAAAACATGAAATTGGAAAACATAAAAACATGCTGAAAACATATAAGATACAAAACATTATTAGGTCTCTAAGTTTGTTCCTACAGTCGAAAAAGGTGAGTTTCAGGGGCACTCTTAAAAGGGACCACTGTGTCTTTGTGTCTAATTTCAATAGGCAATTCGTTCCACATCGCCGGGCCCTGCTATGCAAAGGAACGTCGTCCATATGACTTCGTTTTATAGTGGGAACAATGAGTTTACGATTGCCAGAAGAGGAGGGTAAGTATCTTGCTGGTGTATACACATGGGTGTGGCCGGATAGGTATGTTGGACTGGAGTCTGCCAGTGAAACATAGCACAGAGAACACTATTTGTGTTTGATTCTGTATCGAATTGATAGCCAGTGTAGGGTACAGAGCAGTGGTGAGGTGTAATCTGATCGAGGCACTCTAAAGATGATCCGAGCAGCTGTGTTTTTAACGTTTTGAAGTTTCTGGAGTAAATATTGTGACGAACCAGACAGAATTCAGTTACAATATTCCAGTCTTGAAAGTACTAATGAACACACAAGTGTTTTAATGGCATCCACTGAAAGATATTTGCGAAAATAATTGTAAACATTTGTGACATTTTGATTAATACCAGAAGCCTTCTGATGGGAAAATGAAGCATTGTTTCAAAAGCTTTATTTTAAAAAATATATGTAAACCGCTGAAACACACAAAATAATGAATTCTAACATTGAACTTTATTATTAGTTTGACATTTTCCTGCTCTTGCTATACGACAATTCTGGTCTTTAATATCTGTTCTTGCCATGCGGCAAATTTGTTATTTGATATCTGTTCATGCCATACGGCAACTCTATTATTTAAGTTTGTTAGTTTCTCTTATTTTTTCGGACACTTCTACATATTGCCCATGGCAAAGAAAATTGTTTTGTCATTGCGATGTATTTTCTTAAAGAATGTCCATACTAATTAAATCTTGACTGATAAATGATGTCAACTTGTCAGCATCAGAAAATCAGGTTCAGGATGATGTTCAAATTGCCTAGTTATGATCCGGATTCTTTGATGCTGAAAACAGGATCGAACTCTGTTATTTCTATATTTGGTATATACCTATTTATTTTCAAATACTTTAATTAAAATTCGTACACGTCATTGTAATAAAATCCCTGAACATAACTGATAATGTAATTAAATAATTTCAGATAGTTTAATAAAATTTCGTTTCGTCATTGATACTCTAACGGAACTGATAATATAATAAAATAATTTCAGATAGTTTAATTAAATCCCAGTACGTCATTGATACTGTAATGTAATTCATAATGTAATACAATTATTTCAGATAGATTATTAACATCCTTTTGTGTAACTAAAAACTACAGAAATTGCTTGAAATATCATAATTTTATTTATCAGACACGAATAGGTCATGCCTCGAGTTCAGATTATAGTGATGATGCGGGATTAGAAATCGTCATCATCGTTTTCCTTCTTGGAAATGGCGGTAAAACTCTGGTTCTTTTTCTTGAGTAAAAAGTGACAGAGATACTATAAAATATATTATATTATAAATACAAATGTTAAAACGTATATACAGGCAATGTTAATTCTCTATTCCACATACTATAGTTACACTGCTGACTTATCAATAAATAGTCTTAAACCCAGGTCACTTCAGTACAAACAACTCAATGGAAGTTCACCGATTATTCATTGTGTACGTGGAAGTTGTACATGGTCACACTTTGGTTAGATAAGAAGAGCAATAAACTCATGTGAATGGCGGCGGCGTGGGTGTACCTGAGTGCCTTAGCCTAACTTGTTATCAGCCATTCATCTTTGGCCGCGTAGTACATTAACTACGAGGTATTCAATTTATACATTTTAGTACGATCATTGATCGGGTCTTCCAGTCTTCCAGTCTTAATAACATGTTCAATGTAAATTAATTTGACTGATAAAGCTCAATTGTAATTCAATCCACTGTGTGTACAAATGAATAGGATTAAAACGAGCATAAGAACAAAAGAAATGAATAAAATAAATATTATTTGATGTGCTAAAATGTTATACATGTTATTCTGCTAATAGGGTACAATATCCTAATAACAGTAATGATTTTTAAAAATTCTTTTCATATTATTTTAATACCTCGCAAAGTCAAGACGAAGCAAACTTAAACTTGTAAATTGACAAACAATTGGAATCGTCATGCAGATCAATGAGGTAATGGAAGTAGTGTCACTATACATATGTGGAAAATACCGTAGCTGTCTGATACAATGAAATCGGGTGATTTACAACTTTACTCCTGTGCAGTTCCCAATGTTCATAGTTCCTATGTCAAATGACTGAAATTATAATGTGTGTATTTCAACAAGCTGATTGTAATGAGAGAAAACAATATTTTTCAAGCTATGAAACCGAAAAAAAACACATTGTACCATCTTATCGGGATGTTCGTGTAAAAGTCATCTAATTGTAATAGTTATTCTTAGACCTGTTTGCATCGCCATCGTGGTTAGGTGATTACACACTGGGGCCAGATTGTAGCTGCATCCATGACATGTTGTTTCATTACAGTGCCAAGAGTGTATATGTTCTTATCGAATACCTACCTTTGATTGAAATCAAAAGATCTTTAGTATGATCTTGCATTTAAAACAATTGTTTGACAGACTTGTCAATCAGGAACCATTACTCCACTTATTATTTATATAAATCTTCGACAAAGAATTTCACGAGAGGTCTTAGCTAAATAAGATACAAACTAAGTCCATTAGCAATCCCATAATACTTGATAAAGTGCTTAAAATGTTAGATAATCGAGGTGTACAACTGTACTAATGGATGCTAACAGTCTAAATCATTTGAGGTGTCTTCAATTTCGAACCTGGATACCGAATTAGGTCAAAACATCATTACCTAGTTAGGGGTATCCTGAATACAGCAGATTTGTTGTTGTTGTTTTAGGGTTTAACGCCATTTTTCAGCACACGATAGGCTATACATGGCGGCCAGTATTATTGGTGGAGGAAGAACCAGGGAAAACCCCTGGAAAGAACCACCGACCCACGAAAAGCTACTGGCAAACTTTCTCACATAACTACATTAGCCGAATCTTAGACACGAACCCACGCAGACAGAGGTGAGACGGCAGTGATCCGTGATGGAAAGCATCAGTGTCAAAATGATGACATAAAATGTTTATATTAGAACTTCTTTCTTATGTCGTCAGCGTAAAGCTGCATACGATATTTGATTAAAATCTGATAATGATTTGTGAAGTTCTTATGAGGATTAATATCAATAAGGTGTACTAACTAATAAACCAAATGATACAATACCGCTGAAAACCGGTCGCATATAAGGCCTGTTTAATTAAATTCCTATGATAAACTGAATCGAAATTAAAGCCTCCTCTGGAAGTTATGCCACTGAAGCCAAAGTTTAAAAAGAAAGGACAATACCTTTATCAAATGATGATGTTTGTATTCTATTATCGAACTTCTCTATGTGCTCATGAATACATAGGTGTATGCAAATGTTGGCGGGAAATTCAGTTATTCTTGGTTAAGTTATGCTTCGTAAACAGACTGAGAGAAGAACTAAATCCGCAGCTTATATGAAGTCTTGTTAATAAAAAATAGTTTACCAAACTGATGGAAATCTAATGATGTCTGTCAAAACTGTTTTAGACATATTATCTTGAATGGCTTTCAGATGGATTGGGAGACGAATGTTCAAAAAAGGTGACAACTATACATCTCCGCCAATTTTATGGAATACAGCTCTAATCCAGAAAGAATGATGTAGGTAGATAAATAAATACACTTGTCATTAATAGCACAGGAATAACATTTAATTAGTAACATTTTGTAACAAACATAGATTGTATATATAACGACATATCTGGTGATATATTAATTTTATTTCTTGCCAAGGTATCCACAATAGGCAGAATATTATCAAAACATGCAAAACGATTACTCTATAACAAGAACATCTAAAGAAACATAAACAAGATATCACGAATCTTGCAGATTCCTTAAATTCATTGACTTA
The DNA here is from genome assembly GCA_030141615.1 of Unio pictorum. Taxonomy (NCBI): domain Eukaryota; kingdom Metazoa; phylum Mollusca; class Bivalvia; order Unionida; family Unionidae; genus Unio; species Unio pictorum. The sequence goes on from JARLTB010000022.1 coordinate 15,690,835, forward strand.
ATTCCATTATCCAGTACCCCTGCAAATGGCTGGTGTATTTAAGTCATGATATTAACGAGCAAACAATGAGAAATTATCATTAAGTAACGTTGGCAATCAATTAACGTCACATCCTGCTGGTAACCTTGAAGATCATATCCTTGTCCGGATGCACCACGGCGTGGGCCCAGTCCACAACAAACCGTAGATCGGGCGTCTCGGGAACCTTACTGAAGTTGAATTTGTGTAGCAGTATGGCCACAGCCAGTTTCAGCTCAAGCCAGGCCAAGTGCTGGCCGATACAAATCCGGCTACCGGCACCAAACGGAATGTACATGCCTCCATGGGAAAGGTCGTCCTCGAGGAAACGGAAGGGTAGAAATTGTTTAGCTTTTGCCCAAACACTTTCAGACCTGTGGATACCCCACGTGAATACAATCAGATCGCTCTGAAAATATATACAAGATATATATATATATATATATATATATATATATATATATATATATATATATATATATATATATATATATATATAATGTGTGTGTGTATGTGTGTGTGTGTTTTAAATTACTTTTAATTACATTTTTGTTAGAATAAGTTTTTAATTCAACAGCATATATTGCCCCCCCCCCCCGGAAATCCTTTCAAAAAAACTGCAATGGCTCGACATTAAAGTTATTCTACTTGTTATTACGCTGTGTGTTGGTTTTACTGTTTCATCAGTAATTGATACCTGCTTTTATTTCTCATTTAATACTATATGGCAGATCCACGGGGAGTCAGGTGGAATAGAAATCATAATAACAGTTTTGAAGCTATCTCTATTAAAATGTCTACACCACAAGGAACCCCTCATATTGATTCTAGTGAGTGATCTCCAGACCTTCGTTTAGTATACGTACACACCAAAACAAATATCGAGTGCTGATCATTTATATTCCATACGTATTTATATTCCCCATATAAGGTTTCATCTTTATCGTCCTAAAAAGGCATCTGGTTACTCACATTAGCCGGTATTTCCACACTACCCAGGGTGACGTTATAGAAGGTACGGCGGCTGATGAAAGGAGCGATGGGATACGTTCTCAGAACTTCTTTCATTAGAGCCTCGGTCTTAGGTAAAGAGATGGTCGGGTCTTCACAGAGCTGCGCCATATTCTGGTCTGCCTCTGACTGAATCTGGTGCTGAAATAATATACTTTGTATAATCGTTATGTTGCTGACATCACTACCATCAACAAGAAGTCATTTTAAAAAATCCCCGCTACCTCATTGTCGCAGTAGCACTGAATAATGTTGAAGTGAATACCTCTCGCTTAACCAAAAACTGCAATGTATTGTCAGTTAGCAAAAGAATTAAAATAACCATTTGAAAATAAATCGTTGAAGAATTTTGTGACACATTGACGAAGACATATAAACGGCAATTAGAACTACATCGTCAAGACCTTCGATAAATGTTGAGAAGGAAATGTTCCGCTACAAAAAGGAATCAAGTACTCGTCATGTATGGATGGTTTATTCCGAGACTAGCAATAATAACTGGTTACATATTAGGATTAGCTGCCAATCCTGTTTGAGGAAAGGTCATCAAATCAAATTTTGAAATTTAAAAAGACGATTAGCTCCTGAATGATGTCAATGAATCAAAATAGGACCCAAAATGATATTTATTTACCTGTCTCTACGACTTCGTTTTCTATTCTGCCTGGAAACATGGATTTAACTCCCTTACATGTTCTCTAGTTGTTTTTTTATATACCCTATCCAACTGAATCAAGAATTCAACCTATTGTATGTGTACATCGTGCAGTACAAGTTAGTCTGAAACACGGCTCACTTGGAAGGTAAAATGAAAAAGAACGTAACACCTGACATGTATTTTCTCGTCAATGAAAACTACTTTGACATTGCGGTGGTTGCTATAAATGGTGATCCGGACAATATATTATATTCGTCGAAAGGAATGTCGGCATAAAATTTCAATTCTGCAAACGGTGTTTGTATAACTTTTAACTTTTCTATCAGTATGGATACGGTTGGGAGCAATATACTCAGATCTGCCTGTCTTACTACCAATTTTGAAACCACAAGAACTGAACACCTTGAAACGTCATGTTCTGTCTCAAAGAAAATACCTCAACTAAAACGTGATAGTCGACCGATATAAACCAAAATACAAATAGGGAAAATATATCCAAGTGTCGTCCATTACCAAGATGGTCCCTCTTGAGATAAAATCAATTGGTAAGTCAAATACATCAATCTCAGTGTCAAAGTTTAAGTTGTCAAAACCAACATTATGAATAAAAAAGTCAAGCTGCCTTGCATGTCACTTGAAGTGAAGTTGGCAGATCTACTGTAAATGATTTTCCAACAGACAAAGAAATCCAAGTAAAATCTGCATTTTGGAAACAATCGCTCATTTGCACTTGGACATGTGACTACACGACAAGTGCCTGTTGAATTGAGTTATATACCACTGAAAATAAAACAGGGTAGCAGTCTGTCAGAAGATTGAATCCTCGAACGATTTCAAAAACGTCATCGAAGAAGCAAGAGATGCAATCAAGCAAGTCCTGCCCAAAGTACGGAATGGTATCAATGAACCCTGACCAAGAACACTAAAACGCATCCAATACGATGAGTGGAAGTAAAAATCGTCACTATAGCTACTGGACTCCGGTAAAAGACTGAATATCATTTGCTCCATCTTAATTTGCACAATCGTCTCTACACAGACATCATCCGGGAAGCAATTTTGAATTGCATATTTGATCAAACCCCTGTTATTTTCTGACACTACATTGTCTCCTATATAGAAATCGCCCTGGGTAGTTAAGTTCTGTACACCAAACAATTTAACCCAATATTACAATAGCTACCTGTCCCTTTTCAGCCTCGGGACATTCGTGTACCAATAGCGCAAGCAGCAGTTTTGTACGAAGACAACGAGGTTGGCAGCTGCTTTTCAGGATTCGCTTGGACACCAGATGAAGGCAGTGACCAGGAACATTTCTACTCTTTTAAGCGGAAATTTCAGTTTGCTAAGACACTCGACAACGCAGTGAACATTATCTTATTTGTCGAATTCAATAATACTGTTGGAATCAGCAGACTAGAAGATACTCCACATCACACATCATTTGTTTGAAACGTTTTGTGTTTTTTTGGAAACAAGTATGTTGCTCTTTAATGATATATGTTGGTATGTAAGAGCGCGTGTTTCTTTATAAATACGAGTGCTTGTGTGCAAGAATGTGTGTTGGTTTGTAGAAAATGCGTTGGCTTATAAGAAAGAGTTTTGTCCTTCAATATTTTTGCTTTATGTTATTATGTGTCTTTGTTCGTCTATATGTTGCTTTACCTGCACCTTCGTGTGCATTCTTAACCTTTACTTTGGGCCACAGTGAGCCATTCGAACCATTTCACCCTCCACACTGTTTGGTAGCTACATAGAGCCACTTATTCTCTACTCCACTACAGGGACGCTATAAGGACCTGATAGGCATTTGATGGAATACCTTAGCAAGAACATTTCTACTTACATGAAGTTCGGGATAGGCGGTCAGAAGGTACAAAATCACAGGTACAGTAGACGCCGTGGTCTCTGAGCCCGCCATTAAGAACAACTTCATGTTGTCACGTGCCTGGAAATCAAATGATTGCTGTCAAGGATAGAATGCTTTGTTTCAGTATGCAACTGGTTTCAAAGAAACATGTTAAGGACATGCCCCATGTTGCAACAAGCATGTCCAACTTTGGCATGATGAATCAATAATATCAAAAACTTGTGTTGTTGAAGTTATACAACATCTAATTTCTGAATACATTTTGTATTATAAAACTCGTTCTATCATGAATGAGAGGTCCTCAGTGGGACATAAAAAAAGTTACTTAATAACCAAAATATAGAATGCGGTTTCCAATTTGTATTGTTCTAATGGTCACGACCTGCGATTACAACGATAAATATCGTGATTAACTCTGTGGTTAAATGGCAAGGAAAGGTAATACTTGCAATCAGCTGTTTGGTTATGTTTTCTAATGTTAGATTCTAAATTGTTTTAAAAAGTGTATCGTAAGAATGATTGAAATCTTGTTCAAAACTCTTCCAATGGGTCCTCTGTTATTACAGTATTGTCTGTGTTACAGGTTCTTTGCTTTGATGTTGGACATCACACTGCCGTATTATCAATGGTGTTGCTTTATTTTTAACTAATCTGGTCTCAGACACAAACTTAAAAGATATAGAAATTATATAGATGTATGATGATCAATAGCCTTACCTGTACAAAGCCACAGACTTCGTGAAGCTTCTTAACAAATGTTTTCTCTTCCCCTGGTTTCTCCTCCTTGTTTAATGCATCTTCCAAAATGGATGTGGTCAGTTTTTCAAAATCTTCGTTAGCCTGAATAAATTCTTGACCCTGATCGCTGATCTCCCCTAGCGCATAGCAGCGATGAAGTATAGTGGTCAGACAGTCCAGTAACTTCATCTGCCTACCCTCCAGCGCGAAAAGGTTCAAATCAAGGAGCACGTGACCCACTACATCCATAGCAAACTGCAGAGACAATTCAGTTATGTTTATGTTTTCCTGCTTTTCTGATCTACGTAGAATTTTTTCACTGAGATTATCCACATCTGCTATTATCATCTTGCCTCTCTCTTCTATACTGGTTTTCCGAAAGATGGAAGCAATTGCTCGCCGAACTTCTGGACTTTTATTAGATGACCCCAAAAATGTTTCCTTAAGAGGCGAATTCTTCAAGTAATCCTCAGCCCCCTTTTCCAGTTTGTTAATTGCCGTGTGAGCCAGCTTAGGACCAAATATGTAGATTTTGGTTTCATAACGAAATAGGCCATATTTGTAATAAAAGTCGGTGAGATATTCCAGCTTTTGGAGCTTCTCGTCTCCGAAGACTAAATTCAAAAGAAACTTCAAAACCACCCCAGGTTCAGGTATACCATTACCTTTCGGAGAGACCTGTTAAAGTTAAAGCAAAGAACCAAAATCAGTGTTGTATCACACTTCATTATTATGACCAATCATTGACAAATTTTTTCATTCTAATGTTTATGACATGTCATAATACCAAAGATAACGTGTGATGCATGCCCGCCAACTGCGAAATCGTATTGCTAAACTGCTAAACTACTTTCAGAAGACAAAAAAAAGTGATTCGAGAAGGTAATGTTTTACTTTTAATATATGAAATGGGCTCTCATGTGACATCCTCTTTGAATGTTCATAAAAGTCACGTAAATGGAGGTTCCTTCAGACAGTAACGTTAATGGAGGTTAATTAAGACAGTAACGTTAAATGGAGGTTAATTAGGACAGTAACGGAAATGGAGGTTAATTAAGACAGTAACGGAAATGGAGATTAATTAAGACAGTAACGGAAATGGAGGTTAATTAAAACAGTAACGGAAATGGAGGTTAATTAAGACAATAACGGAAATGGAGGTTAATTAAGACAGTAACGGAAATGGAGGTTAATTAAGACAGTAACGGACATTGAGGTTAATTAAGATTGTATTTTACTTGAAGATATAGAAACTAAAATTATGCTTCATAACATAAACTACACAAAAACCAAAATCTTTTCTTCAAAATCATTTCGGTTTTAACAAAGTATTCGTGATTACATGGCACCATCATCGTACTATATGTCATCATCGTTATCATCATTTGAAAACTACGTTAAAAATCCAAAACACTCACGCATTGTTGTTACATTTCCTACTGCTATACCGTTGCTTACTGTTATAATATTAACAGTCAATTTGAGCTATATGTTGTTGTTGTGGGGTTTAACGCCATTTTTTCAGCACACGACAGACTATACATGGCGGCCAGTAGTAATGGTAGAGTAAGAACCGGAGAAATCCCCATAAAAAAATCAGTGACTCACACAAAAAAATTACTGGCAAACTTTCTCACATACCCGCATTGGCCGAATCCGAGACTCGAACCCACGAAGAGATAGGTGAGATGGCAGTGATCCGCAACGAATAGCGCTTAAGACTACTCTGCCACTCGGGGCCCTTACTAGAATAAGTAATATTAGCAGTTTTTGTTGATATATTTATATGTATCAAATTGCATGAAAAAATATTTTTGAAATATGCATCATATGCATCATATGTTGTAAAACTATTGAAAACAGCATTATAGAGTAGAAATGAACGTATACGTTACAGTTTTTCGTCTGTTCTTTTCTTTTCTTTCATTTATTTTTCGAAAGATCTCAGAATATTTGTCACTGGTCAGTGGCAGTTACCCCTGTTCACAACGGTTCTTGCAAAAACAAATGGTTCTTGCAACAAATGCCTGAATAAATTGTACGAGTATGCTGTGTTGCATGGATCAGTCTTCAGCAAAACGACAGACATTCATTGGTTGATTATTTTCCTGACTGATGGGGACATATTTATTGGACTTGTATGACACATTCTACTGAGTAAATAGTTAGAAACAAAAGTTATTAGCTTGTTTGTATGAAGTTCTGGATAGTTAAAATTATACCGCAGGCGCTGTCCGTTGTCAGAGTTACCTTATAGGTTAAGTCAATTAATCAGCGATAAAACAATGTGTTCTTGTGTTGTCCACATTACAATCAAACTGTGGATACTGAACTTTATCGAGGCCAGTTTGTTAAGTCATCTTAGTTCATGTGAAAGTTTCAATTGTTTCTGTCGGCCAGGTACTGATTAAATAGGATCACCACATGTTGCTGTCCCAGCCCTATCTGTTGGCTCTGAAAATCACACATTGTAATGTAATTTGGTGCTAAATGCGTGTAAAGGAGAGAGAGAGAGAGAGAGAGAGAGAGAGAGAGAGAGAGAGAGCAATATTGTACTCACCAAGTTCAATGTAACTTTCCACACTTGCAATATACCAAGTACCACTGTGTGCAAAATACCCATTTCAGTTCGATACCATGCACTTTCCTGAAAATATCCTTTGTACAATATATTATATGCTATTTATTTATTTGATGCAATATAAAATAAAACACTTATATAATGTAGTGTGGACCACAACGATGCTTGTTAAGTAAAATAATAATGGTTATATACTGACTACAATAATTACATTACCTGTAAATTACATGTGCGCTCTTTTATTTACGCGATATATATAATGACTAATATGTTAACAATACTTGTTAACTGTCAAGACTGAAATAAATTTGAATTAATAATTATAATAGTGTATATCAATGTCGAATATCCGGTAATTATTAAGTTGCAGTAATTTGAGTATTAACAAAGTAATGTTTACCAAGGTTAATGTACCTAAATCATGTCCAAGATAAAGTAAATCGTACCTTGTTAAACAGCCAAGACTACTTTGGTTTATTTAGTCGGGGATCCTTCCTTTCTTTCACACTGACAATAATAATAATAATCAGCGATTATCTTGCAAACCTAGAATTGATAAATCAGTTTAACAAATTTGGTGATTAATTTGCAAGTATTCCAGTCTATAATGCAACAGAATCACACAGCTCGTGTATGCTGAAAATTCTTTAGAGATATCTGTGGAAATTATTTTTGTATAGTTATGTTCTACATGGAGTGAAGAAATCATGTAGTTGATGTATTGTGGAAATGAATACTGGTAATATCGAACAGAAACAACAATTGTCTAAACACAATGTTATAAAATAAAAATATTACTGATATGTGAATTAGAAAGTGTACCCCGTACTCTGAATACAACGACCGGTCCCTATGTTAACTGTTATCTAAAGCTACCTATCAAAATTTCATATCGTGGCAAACATACGCATAGTTAACCTGACCACCATTCCTCTCTTCACTCTAATAACATGGCAGACGACACGGAACCCGCCATTACAGAGGCTATTGTCAGTTACGATGGAATATTCAAGGGGATGTACGACGAATCTCTTCGAAAACTATTCCAGGAAGGCAGGAAATTACTTTCTGTTGGTGAGTGGAGACAAGGGAAAGCCGCTTTTTCGCAAGCTTTGGAAAACGCTGCAAGTGTCGAGAAGGACAGGAAAACGCTTACCCTTATCTTGAGCGAAATAAACCGGTATGAGAAATATAAGATACACCCAAGTACTGAGACCGTAGAAACAATATCATGGGAAACAGTGACCACCAGAAAGCTGTGTCGTCTGGATGAGTCCATTTTTGAACTGCCACAAAGTATTTTTTTCCTAGACATTGGCAAACCAGGTCAGCTAAATCATGTTCGTTTGCTGGGTAGAAAGATTCTATCTGATCTTTGGGTAAAATTCAAAATTCCCGAGATTCACTGCAGTTTTGTCACAGCCGATATGATTTTGGGTGTTTACCAAGATGAGAGAGTCAGTGAATCGAATGTTACTGTTTTCTACAACCCTCTGACAAATCCAGAAAAGCTTTACGTAATGGATAAAATCATAAAATCAAATGGCAATGAGGCAGAGCTAATTTTCCCATTTTCATTGCTTAGAGAGTCAACGCGGAAAGAGCATTGTTCCCCGCCAGAAGGATGGGTCATTGATGACGCTTTTGCCATAATGCTTGGTTGTGGAGAGGATAGAATACGTCAGTACACCATTGAATTTCTGAGGTCAACTAACCTAAGTAAGCCTAAATTGTATGATCCAGCTTGTTCCACTGGGGTCTTCCTTTCCACCCTTAAGAAAGCATTTCCAGACAGCTATACTATTGGTCAAGACCTAAGTGCACAAATGGCTGTCATTTCCCGCGAGCGTGTCGATGAAGTGTATTGTGGGAACGCCATGAACCCTTTGATAGAGGCGGGAACTGCAGACGCTGTCTTCATCCGGTTCTTGAACTCCGAAGTGGTTAAAACAAAAGAAGCCGAAGAGCTGTTGCAGGCTGTTCTGCTCACTGTCAAGGATGGTGGATACATTGTGACCTTTGGGCATACACCAGTTTTGTTGTCATCTTCAAACTTTAAAATGTTGGAAGACTTTGAATATAAGCAGTCGGTTGGCGTGGCTGTACAAGAATCAGGAATATTCCAATATTATGTCATACAAAAATGTAACAGTTAATTTCAGATCATTTGAAATGAATCACGCCTAGTAGTAGTTACTAGTATTTTTTTCATCCTTACTTATAGCAAATATATTTTTCATTACCTTTAAGAGCCAAGAAAATATCTTTTCTTTTTTTTAATCGATAAGCCAGTAACTATGTTTGCCATGCAGATGAACTATGATGTTACTCCCACCAGAATATAAACACCGCCCTCGTTTATACACGGGTTACGATTCAATTGAAATAATCGCTAGTTCAACAAGATAATATATCGGGGACTAGCAAAATTTATATCAAATACAGATCGTGCACATTTTTCATTACAGACTTATTTGATGACATCACTAGTTCGTTTCTTTTGTTCTAGGGTGCAGGGGCGGTTTAATGAATATATTATTGTTGCATTGATCAGCCCTATATGAAAATTCATAAAAAATAAAACACATGCGTAAAGTCAAAAGAGTCCATAAATTTTAAAAGGTATTAAAAAGCAAAACAAGGAATTTATTCACTTGCTGTTAAGTAAATTGAAATTCATAGAATATAATGTTGATGTACCCACCGCCAAATTTATGCTGGGTGATAACTTTGAGAAAAAAGTTGTGTAGTTAACAATTTGAATCAATTCAAAATAATTGTCATCCAGGCCGTTTCTGAGATATTTGACTTGCCTTGAACTAACGTCTACTGCTATAAGTGGGTAGCTCTGCTTTCTAGCCGAATACTGGTAATTTACTGGCTACATATTGGACAGTGGCAAGATGTGGTGTGCATACCTCGCTTCAGTTTAGGACAGGTTTTTTTTTGGCAAATTGTTGTCTGACAATGACCTATTGCAGAAAAATGATAATAATATTACATTAAAGATACAAATAAAAATTAACTAATGATTTTTTTTAAATGATGCTTGTAAGATTTTGACTGAGGTATTACGCTTAATTCCTTATGCAACTAGTGGCTTTTATACTGAACACTGCCATAAGTCCCTCTTTTTACATTCATTTTTTTTTACAGGAAAGAGCTATTTTGAATATTTTCCTGTGACAAGAGCTAAAAGAATCAGTATGTGCCTTATACATGAATAAAGTCCACCAGTACTGTAACAAATTAGCATACTTTTCATCACCCCCCTCAGCCATCTAGATTTTTAGATATTTACCTCTGTAGCAGACACATGTAAATACGCAAGACAAGTCGGCTGCTAATTTGAAACCGAAGTTACGCATTTGATCTCCATTGCTAGTCTAACTGTGACAGGCAGTCACCAACAAGTCAACCAGTTTCCAAGCCTAACTCAAAGTAAATCTAAACCACATTACAGATTTAGCTTTTGTGTGAAGTGAAAAATGCTAGGATTGTGATAATTAGAGTCATGACTTCTACCTTAAATATTAGGGAGGTGTAAGAATGCGAAACTATCCAGTGAGACCTTAAAGAACATCAGAAACTGGAAAGACCAAATTCAGCAATATATCCGTATATTTAATTATTTAACTATAATGCCTCCAAACGTCACACCACAGCCTAAGGTTCATAAATTTGCCAGAAGCCAATTTACAATCTGTTCCCTGCCGCCTTAAAGATTTTGCACAAAAACATTTATTTGAAAATTTTGTAGATATCACATATTAAGCATTATCTAGCAAAATGATATTTTGGAAAATTATGTTTTACGTCAAAAAATAATGCTATTAATCGTTTTAAAAAGTGACCAACTTGCGGCAAATGTTATTGCATAAAATGTCTGTCAAAACTCCATCTTGAGAAAATAAAATTGTGTGCGATGGAAGAAGCGTTCTGTCTTTTCTTTTACAATCATTGTCAGGAAATTATAAACGTTTATGGTCAAAAAAACTTAACAGTTGCAAAAGGTGACTCGTTAAGAGACACACTCTTAGTTATCAATAATAGAACTTCTTTAATCTGAAAGTAATCATTTGTTAAATATTGATTTTAGTAACATAAAAATAAAAATATGTCACAATATATTTACGTTTATAATATGCTTTAAAAGTAAATTTAGCTTGAGACGAAGACAAAATTTCCTGACTGGTATTGCTTTCTTAGTGATGCTGAAATAAGGGCGGAACACACCATTGAGAATTTTATCCTATCTGTAGCACAGTAAATTTTCAATTAACCTTCATTAAATGTAGCTAACAGTATACTGTATACTATGTTTTACGCGAAGTGTTTATAACTAGTTCAGTTGCTTTAGCTACATTTAATGATCTGAAAATGTACTGAGCTAGTCCTGTATATAGGATAAACCCTTAGAAATCAAGTTTTGAATTATATATTTCTGGACCTCTCATTTTGTTCTAAAAGATAAAAAAACACAGTATGCAAAAAATCTGCAAAATTGAACAAGGTTTAGAGGTAGCTCAATGACACTGAAATTTGTGGTAATCACGTTCATAATGTCCATATTGTACTGTTTGTAATATAGATTGTAGAATGTAGAACCACAGTATAAATTTAAAATTTTTTCCTTACTTATTTATTGACTAATGACTTGTTATTATTAAATATTCTTTGCAATTTTGCAAGTTTTATTGTTCAGTTGTTTACTTTTATGTTTTCAGGAAATTCAGATGTTGAGTGTTGACTGTTAAATTTTCAGTTAAAAAAGTAACAAATCTGCAATTCTGGAAGCTTTTGCAACAGTTGTTGGACTTGAAAGGTTAAAGTGGGAATTTTGTGAACTCTGGACTGTGGACTGTGGACTGTTGAGTGTTAAATAGAGTATAATTGTTCCGGTTTTGGTTGATACTTACCTGTTAACAATGGCAGCAGCAGTGACAGCAGCCACAAAAGAGACAACACGCTCACAAGATTATCTTGTTACCAGTGCAGATGGGATAGAAGGTAGTAAACTGCCCTCAGCAGAGCAAGTTCTCAGCTATTTCTTGCATCGTCACAATGTTCTTAAAGAGAAAATCCGAACAGCAGCAAACAACAGCATAATACGAGTGGAACATTTTTGGTTCCGTGCAAGAATTCCAGTCAAGCATCGACAAGATTCAATCAAAACACTTGAAGAACTATTCTACCAGTGGAAAGGTCTGAAGAAGAACAAGAACCGTAAGACACAGACTCAGCAAGCAAATGAAGTCATGTTTACAGAAATGATCAAAGGACTGTTTGATATTGCAAACGCTGATGCAATGCAACTCATAGAGAATGAAGAGGACAAATTATTCCTGGAATGTCAGCGGAAGAAGGGATGGCCTGGATGCATGGCGGGTGTGGACAATGTGCTGCTCAAACAACAAGAACTGCAGAAGGAAAAAGTGGAAACATTGAAAAGAAGACGAAAACGTTCTGAACTGGAAAAGGAGTTGTTGTCCCAAGTGGTTGAGCTGGACAGCAGTAGCAATAATTCGGACATGGAAACATCATCTGAGTCTGACGACCAAGATCCAATCCCCAGCACAAGTGCGGCTGCTTCTCCACCACGAAAACGAGGTAAAAAGCAGGTAATATCAGCCCCTCTGGCAAGCAATGCTCGATAGAAATCTGTTGAGTGACAGGGCTGCCATGATGGTCATTTTTGAATCGATGAGGGCTATCGGACAAGACCCAGAGCAGCTTGCTCTAAACAGGACGACCATACAGCGTGAACGCCAAAAACACCGTAAAGCAGCAGCTGCTGGCATTAAGGAAGCATTCAAACGAATCACAGCTTTAACTGTCCATTGGGATGGCAAGCTAATGCCTAACTTAACTGGTATAGAAAAGGTGAACAGGCTACCAATTCTGGTTTCGACAATGGGTTAGAAGAAGCTTTTACAAATTCTAAAGATACCTGCAGGAACTGGCAAAGCTGAAGCAGAGGCAGTTTACAATGCCATATGTGAATGGAAACTTACCAGTTTGGTTCAGGGCATGTGCTTCGACACCACGAGCTCCAATACTGGTAGACTGTCAGGTGCTTGCATCATTCTCGAGCAGTTACTGGGACGGTCTCTTCTGCACTTTGCTTGTCGGCATTTTATAATGGAACTGGTCCTGGGTGCTGCATTTGGAATCTGTATGGGACCCAGCAAGGCACCAGAAATTCTCATATTCAAGCGTTTTAAACAACAGTGGTCAAGCATAGACCAAGACGGATTTAGTGACGCCTTTTCAGATGATTATGCATCTACCGAGCTTGCCGATGCTCAAGTCGAAGTCATTGCATTCTGCGAACGACAACGTGAAGATAATCAACCTAGAGATGACTATCGTGAGCTGTTGCAACTAATGCTCGTCTTCTTAGGGAAAAAGTCTTCGGACAAGATGACGTTCAGAAGCCCTGGTCCATTGCATCAAGCACGCTGGATGGCAAAAGCCATCTACAGCATCAAGGTATGGCTTTTCCGGTCCCAGTTCAAGCTGACAACCCGAGAATCTCAAGGGCTTCTACGTTTGAACATATTTCTTGCAAAGATTTATATCAAGTTTTGGTACCAGGCACCTGTTGCTCCTACTGCAGCCAGAAATGACCTCCAACTCCTGCAGCTGCTCCATTCATATCCAGATCGTGCCATCAGTGTCGAAACGTCACGTAAGATGGCTGGGCATCTGTGGTACCTCTCGGAAGATTTAATACTGCTCAGCCTCTTTGATCCAGAACTAGATATTGCCACAGAGCAAGCACTTGTCAGAGGGTCGGAAGAAAAGGATGGAGAACTGGATCCACCAAAATGGGCACGCATTGACATGGCAGCCGTGCAACAGAAGACACTCGTAGATTTTGTCACAAAGTCCAGCAGAAAACTATTTACAATTCTGGGCTTGCCTTCTGGATTCTTAGCTGAAGATCCCGAGTCATGGAACAGTAGAGATGACTTCAAAGCTGCTGAGGCAATGGTCAAGACGCTTACGGTTACAAATGACCACGCAGAACGGAGCGTTGCCCTCATTCAAGATGCAGTCCAGTCAGGGCGCTTTAGATGTGAAGACCAGCTGCAGTATGCTCTCCACGTAATAGAGCAGAGCCGGAAACAATTTCCAGATGCAAAAAAGTCAACATTGATTGACAAACAGAAAAGTCTGTGTCGTTCGTTTTAATGACCAAATGACGATTTTCAGACTCTAATGGTAAACTTTGATGTGCTTGAGCCACCCTTAAATATTAATATTTTTTCATAATATTTTTTCTCATCTGTTTCTACAATAAATGGAACCACTCTAAGGGTTCAGATGCTAGAGAAATAAAAAAAAAGTTTTTCTATGTTTAAGGGCCACCCTATTGACCATGCTAGTTAGAACAAACTAACATAATATCAAATCCTCGAAATAGTACGTGTGTGTGTATTTGTCTCTATGAAAATGTTTTTGTTTTGTTGTGTTTTTAAGACAGATTGACATGTTTTGGTTATATATTATTTGTTGTTGTGTTTACAACTGAACTAGTTGTAAACACATCGCGTGAAACATTGTATATACTGTTAGCTACATTTAATGAAGGTGACCTGAAAATTTACTGTGCTACAGATAGGATAAAATTCTCAATGGTGTTTGAATTGAACTATGTCAGAAAACACTGATCTATGCACATAAGACTATATACCTATAAACTTCATAGCATCCCAACTCTCTAAACAGCATCGGAAAACTTAGCAACAGCCAGAAATGGGTTATGTCAAACATGCTCTATTATAATTTGTTTAAGGATCTCCGTTGTGCTCAGCTGAATATACCTGCAATATTTATTGACAACTAATACACTTACCAGCCGGAAGGAATCATTTATCCCTCAACACACAAATCCATAAGCAAATTTCACTGCATCACTTGCCATATTTCCAAGACAGAAATAATAAATTTTCCAAGACTCCGTGAACTTGACAGTTTAGCACATTGTTATCCTCTGGGGTCCGCATATTTGGAGAGACGAGGGTCTTTTATACAGGAGAGTGGGGTACTCGAAATTGGAAATGATGAAAGGAAACAGTTTCTTTCTAATAAATTTTAACTATTTATTGTTAATTTCATATAACATCCATATACTAAATATGATAATACCTCATTACTATGCGACGTTTTATGTTGTTATTTTTCTTTGCTCACGCGTATGAACTGTGTACTTCGGACTCAACTGTCACAACACAGCCCTCATTAGCTTATTTGTATTCATGCGCCACATGTAAGCATTGCAACGTGCACACTTTTAAAGAGTTCTTTTTACTTTAAAGGATAATATTAGGTGAGAAAAATAATCTACGTTGGGGTTTGGACCGAGACAATGAAATCCCAGCCGTGGGGTTACATTATATATCTCCCCACTCGGACAAGCCTCGTGGGGAGACAAATAATATAACCCCTAGGCTGGGATTTCATTGTCTCGGTCGAAACCCCAACATAGATTCTATATGTCCACTGCTATAAGTGAATAGCTCTGCTTTCTAGCCGAAGATTGGTATTTCACTGGCTACATACTGTACAGTAACTGCATCAGGTGCACACGCCACACATCCATTTTAAGAAATAAAGAAGATGGAAAGACAAAATTCACAAATATATCCATATTTTTAATTATTAAACAATAACAGTTGTGCAAAAAAGCGCACCACAGGTCAATATTAATTTATTCGAAACCGCAAAAGCTAGATGAAATAAAGATTTTTCATTGAATATTTATTTAGTTGTTACTGCTTTTAAGTCCTATTATTTCGTGTGGGACGCGTGTATTATATATATGATAATCTGTAACATGTCTTGTTTAGATAGAACATCATTTTACAAAAATAATAGAATATATATATGCTTTACATTTGCCTTGATAAATAATAATACTGTCACCAGTCTTTAACCCTCTAGCTTCCACACTCGCATCATTAAACATGATATATTGCACATAAGCACACACGCATATAATAATTTGCCTTGCCCTAACATGTCATGCCCAGCCCTTACAATCACAACACCAAACAATCCATTCTACCATCTCGCTACAGACAAAAGAAAAGAAGAGGAAAATCAATGATGAACATAAAGATATAATGAGTATTTGGATGAGCTGTAGTTTCGAATTTCATTTGGAGACTAGTAGTTTCGAATTTCATTTGGAGACTAGTAGTTTCAAATTTTATTTGGAGACTAATAGTTTCGAATTTCATTTGGAGACTAGTAGTTTCGAATTTCATTTGGAGAGTAGAACACATGACAAGTAGTAAATTTCGTACTAGTATTAGGTTAAGTATCTTTGAACGGTTTGGCTAACAAAGAATATCAACAGACATCGTTCAAACCCTGATAGGAATACATAAAGTTCGAATATATGTTTATCATTTTTATAACCAAAAGTGCGACTGAGTGTCGGTGTTTAACATTAACTATTAATTCACACTGACCTACTTCAAAAGAATTTCTTGAGAATGTATCGCAATCTTGTGTCGAAATTGTTCATGGCGGTCTCTGACGCACAAAATATAATTCCTCTGATATGATTTATGTCGACATTGTCGCGGCATATGCATATCCGGCGGCTTTTCTTGGATTTAGTGAGTGTCATCGTTATTTTCAACATTTTGACCATTCAGCACACGAAACTACACGAGCTGCAATAAAGGGGCCAGTGCCAAAGATTAATCCTACTGGAAGCGCGTAGATTTGATCACTCGAGTCTTCAGGGAGTATTCATCCGATTACTCCAATTTGAAACGTAATTTTGACAAATCAATAACAATGTCAATCTCAACGACTGCTTCAGAGCAAAGAAATCAACGTGGATGGGCTCCAATAGTGTTATTACGACCTATTTTAGACACTTACATTTTAGCGTCGTTAACGGTATCCTGTGATATAATTTCGTATAAACAAAGGAAACAAGTTTAGTTATCACAAGATCAAAAGAGATATGCAGACCTTTTATTGGCACATCAGCGACATCTTGTCGTTGTACAAATTTAAGCATGGATCCTGCAGAAATAGATTTTGTTATCAAGGACACAGCGGCAAAAGTTGTATTGGTATCAAGGAGAATTCAACAATACGAAATAGAACAATTATGGGAACTATCATTAGCTTCTGCAACGGCAATTCTTTCTCAGTTTACTCATTTGAGATCATTTATGCTGGCTTATTTGTCAATAAACCGTACATCACTTATGAATAGATTTCCCAATGACACTGTTTAGGCCGCCACGGATCTTTTATAGTGACAAATCAAAAATGAATGTTGTTGAGCCATTTCTCTATAAACACGCTGCGGATATTCAGTGGGGTTCGTGTAGACTAAAACACGAAAAACACATAAATATTCTGAATCAGCTGACGTTAAATGGCTGATGTTTATTATTACGACAATGATGTATCACATATTTCATCACAGACGTTAGTGTCAGATCCAATCACGAGACACAGCGTGGTCTATTTGAACGGTCCTGGTGGTTCTGGTACAACAACGCTCGCGGTATAATTATTTAGAAAGTCAGATACTTCGTTGTTGTGGATCTGGAGTTTAATACGCGACATCATGAACGTGGCACGCTTGATTAATCGCATTTACCGGAAATTCTCCTAGTTTGGGCTGAATTTTTTGTATCAGTTCTAATACAAAGCTGAGTTCTGGAACCAAAACAGTTATATTCTGGAAAATGTTTTTTTTCCAGGATATGCAGCCCAGGGCGTTCCTGGCTATTTACCGAGTGCCTTATCAATATTGCCGCCCACTGTTGCAACATGAAGATTCATAAACGTATATTTTTATGTGCCCTTTATCACGCATTTGTCTGTATGTGTCTGTGTGTGATATTCAACCTGGGTGCTCTCAGAAAAGCTGTTCGTGTAACAGTCTTGCACAGAACACAATAAACTCGTGATTATAAATAATATTAAGATTTATACAATATGAACGTGATAGACTTGGCACGATATATAAACAAGTATCGGCGAAATGTCATCCAGTGTTAACAAATTCCATTCGAGTAATTATAATCGGTCCGTCTGCGTCCGATAAAATCCAATTTTTGCTCAATCTGATAATGAAGTGACTCGAATGGGACGAACGTTATTTAGTAGCGTCATCAGTGGATGACAACGATGATATAATGTTCTTAAGGAATTTAATGCACATGCAACGGCTGCATAATATGTTATTGAATTGATCACATATATGGACGAAGCGCCGCCCATTGAGCATCTTAACAGGGCTATCAACAATCTAGTGGTTTCCGATGATGTAATGCTTGACAAACAAGCAAATCCAGCCAGAATATTTTCACATAGTAGGCATGAAAACTCATGCCATTTATGTTACTGAGCAGCACACTCTGATTCCCAAAATGATCAGACATAACTGCATATTTTGGTTATTTTTAACGATGTCGATACACATGCGAAATATTCACCAGACTTGGTAACCCGGCGACATGGACATAAACAAGTTTAAAAACGTTTTCGTCACGCATCGATTCATCACAACAAGTGTAAACGATCCAGCTACACGTTATCGTGTAGATACAAACTTTTCTTAAAGACATACATTTGTTGTATAATAAACCAGGAAAACATTAATGATTTTATATTTACGATCAAACAATTTCAGCGAGATGGTCTTGAAGATGTTCAACTATCAGATTATCTCCAGGCAATCAGCGATGTTCGAAAGACCAAAGTCGTCAATAACGAACTTGCAAGACTTCAGGTCGATATTGCCACACTACAGGAGACTCAGCTGCCAGATTCCGGGTCTCTTAAAGAAGAGAACTACACGTTCTCCTGGCAAGGAAAGAGTGCTACCGAAGGTTGGTGTTGGATTCGCCTTCAGGAAATCTCTGCTGAGGATGATAGAACCTTTCAACAATAAAACGAAAGATTGTTATCCCTCTGCAATCATACCACAACCGAGCCTATAAACATTAACACCGTTTACGCTCGCACACTAAGCCCCACCGCAGATACCAAGGAAGAGTTCTACGACGAATTAAGCTCGCTCATCGACAAAATTCCAAAGAAAGAAAACTTGATATTACTGTGTGACTTCAACGCTAGAATGGGTGCTGACCATGACTCTTGGCCTTCCTGTCTTGGCAAGCTTGGCATTGGGAAGATGAATGAGAACGGACAGCGACTAGAAATGTGCTCCTACCATGACCTCAGCATCACCAATTCATTCTTTCAGACAAAACCACAGCACGACCTGTCTTGGAGGCATCTCCTGTACAAACACTGGTACCAACTGGACTTGATCAATACGAGACGGTCTGCCATGAATGGTGGGCTTCTTACATTTATGCCCTCTACAAGATGTTTGATTCAGACCCTTCGAACGGCAGTGCCAAAGAGAGATGGGAGCACATCAGAGAGACTGTGTACAGCACAGCCAGACGGATCTTACAACAACAACTGGTTTGAGACTAACTCGGCACACTTAAGCCAGCCATAGAAGAGCGTCGCAAAGCTCATTTGGAATACAATCAATCCCCCTGCCAGAGGATTCTACATGCATACAGGTCTACCAGAAGCAAAATTCATAGGTTTGCACAGCATTGTGTCAATGAATACTGGCTTCAGTTTTGTCAGAGCAGCAAATACCGAAAACAACTAAAGGCAAAGAGCATAGTGTGTGAATCAACCCTCTGGTACATGCTCTTTGCAGACGATGCTGCCCTAGCCACTGCCGCAGAATCTGAGTTACATCACGCTTTGCTAATGCAGGGGGTGAGTTTGGGCTGACTATCAGCCTTAGGAAAACGAACGTGATGGCTCAGAACGTGGACTCCCAAGCATCATCATCAACAACTACGAACTTGCGGATGTCAGTCAGTTCAGTTACCTCGGCTCTACTAGTACCAACAACCTATTACTCGATGCTGAGCTCAACAAACAGAATGGAAAGGTATCAACAACTCTCTCCAGGCTGTCGAAAGAAGTTTGGAACAACAGTATGCCGACACTAAGCACTAAGATCTAAGTGTACCGTGCCTCTGTCCTAAACACTTTTCTGTATACCAGTGAAACCTTGACTATGTACGCCTATCAAGAGAAAAGACTGAACGAGTTTCACATGCGATGTCTACGACGCATACTCATGGTCACTTGGAGTCATTGAGTAACAAACAACGAGGTGATTGAACGTGCCAAGATTCTCAGCATGGTCACACTCCTCCACCAATATCGCATCAGATGTCTGGCCCATTTACGTCGGATGGATGATGGACGGATCCCCAAAGACCTTCTTTATTCGGAACTTGTCTCTGGCAAAAGGTCGATCGGACGGCCACATATCCACTTCAAGGACATGAAAGCTCTTAATATCAATGTCATCGCCTGGGAAGGCTTGCTGTAGACAGACCCAGATGGCGACATGCTCTGATCACTGATTTGAAACCGCCGAAGACAGGTTATGAGAACTAAACTCATGTAAAGCTGACTTCTTAGGAAGAAAAGCAGCTCGAACACACACCAGATTCAGCGTTCGAGTGCAGAGAGGACTGCCACTCCCATATTGGCATACAAGCTACTAAAGACGCTGCACAACCACCATCAGGCACATCTCGCATGGACGCAATGTCATCGTGTCAAGAGACTAACGGATACCAGCAACAGCAAATTAATGATACCAGATATTGTATCACCGGATTTGTTATACTCGGTTGCCAGATAAATGATACCGGTTTCAACATCGTTTGGTTATTTTGGTAGATGAAACACACATAAAAACACCTCTAAAGTATTTGTTATTTAATTTTTCGGCAGCATTAATTAAATAGAGATTGGACATTGGATGAAGACTTTTTGCGTCTAACGAGGTATGTTCATGGGAGTCTTAAACCTATTCATTTTCGTGAGGCCTACAATCTTAAACGACCTATTGAGGCATAATTGACGTTTTAGGCGTATTCTGTGTTCTTGTGTCCGCAATCTGTTTTAAGCTTTCTGTGTGCAAAATTCCGTGATCTGCTGGTTTTTTAGTGCCATTCATGCAGAGGTTCCAATATCATCAAGTGCTGAGACTTTTTCAACACCTGAAACGTCAGCGGCTACTAGCACTGGCATAGCTGCATGAAGTGGCAATATACCACCTGTTTTATTTAATATCTACTGGAACTCGGAAAAAGATTAAGCTGAACTCCTGTACCTGATTCTAAAGCTTTGTTAAAATGTTTTAGCTACGTTTTAGTTAATGAGAATATATTTGGACCATCGCTATAAATTTGATCTTACTTTAACGTTATTTTGTTCTGCATTTACTTGCAAGTATTGAATGTAATATTTTTAACTGAACGTTATTATATGACATTTTATTATATCATGATGGATTTAATTACATATTTTCCACTGAAGCATTAATTACTCTCATTCGTCCAGCGCATTTAAGTAATATCGATTTGTCGCTGAGTATAGCAGCAATTTCTCTGTAACCATCAGCTGGTACGTCGTTTTTGCGAGCTCAGAAGTGAATCTCAACGACAGTTTGTCGTGTTAAATCATGATGTGCTAACGAACAGTAATAAATTGGATATAATTTTGCAAAATCTTGTGATATTTTGTAAACCAGTATCTATAATTTGACTACGTCATATAAATGTCATCAAAAGATGATAAGCTCGTGCAAAAATGGTTTGTGGTATAATCAAACAATATATCCTCAGCTGGCTCTTGTTGGCCATTTATTCTTAAAGAAACCACGGTAACTTTGAGTGATCGAATATCATATGACTACATTTAAACGAGTTTAATTAAACTACAACTGTATGCCAAACCCTGAAAATAACCTTTCTAATATTTCTACAAAATCCACAAATATTAGACAGTGGAATTACACATTAGAATCTTCTATGTATGTCTTTCTAACATTGATGTACGTATAGCAAATCCTAGATTTTTATTTTCCTTAACACTTTCTATAGTATTAAAATCGGTTGCTCGTCTTGCTGCATGTTCAAAATCAACTGGTTGTGGATCAGCTGCAGTTGCTACAGATGTCCGTATTTTAGTATACTAAGCATGATTAGCATTGTCATTAATATATTTTGTGAACATGACTGAAGGACCAGCTGATCTTATGCAATCATCATAATATCTTATTAAACATATTATTAATGTAGTGGCAACTTCGACGTCTTTCTGAATTGATTCAGTATTTCTTTCATCAGTCATATATGTATATGTGTAGCGCTATTAAACAACGCCATAATTCCATTGTTACCAAATCCAACACGTAGATTATTAACAGCTGCAACATTTGTTACAATTTCAACTTCTACTTCAGTAAATGCTTCAGCGGGTAAGAAATATCGGCTAGTATCCTGGACGTGAAGTTCGATACATCCACTCTAATCTGATTGTCTTGCGTCATAAGAATAATATTGATAATTACGCATATATTCATCTTTAAGAACTAGCGCATCCATGTCGAATGATGGATCAGATATACGTTTAAACATTTTATTATAATTTGTATCGTCTAACTTCCTGCTATTAAATTTGAAGTTATATATTTTGCACTTCATCGACAACTCTTCCTAGTTAATGACTTGCAGCTTGATTTATTATTTTTCTAAAACTTGCGGGCATAACTTCAGTGTCGTCCAGTTTCACTGGTGGCTGAGTGTTTCGTCGAATTCACCTTGTTAATATATGCTTGATTGCTGAACACGCTTTACCGGCAACATTACCAAATGCATCATTACCTTTTCACGAACAACGTCAATAGGGGGTTTCACGGTTGTGACGGAGTTACTGATCGTAGAGCCTGAAATTACCTCCCTTAGCTCCAATGCGCATGCCCACAAAATATTTCCAGTTCAGGATAGATTCCTGTTGTATTATTGATTAGCGAAACATAAGATCAACAAAGGAAAACCAATGAATTAATTAAATATGTCAAACTCATTTTGTTCTTACTGGGAGAATAATTATATACACTAAATCAGATAATTAGATTCGGTCACCATACTTATATTATATCAGATAAATAAATATTTACTTTCCATACTTTAAGATTGTCAAATAATTAAATTAAATACACTGTCCATATTTATATTATACCTGATAATATAGATTCATTATCCATAATTTCAGATACATTTGTTGGAACATTTCTCCTTGCTCTCCGATTCTAAACATTTATTGCACATTTTGGCTGCATAACTTGAAAGAAAACAATCTCAACAATTTGCATTTTTGATATGTTGATATATCCTCCTTTCTCTGTTACTTTCACAAGGCTAATAGCTCGTTTATAACACGAGTTAAGAAAGTTATATCACAAGTTCGATAAGAAATTATAACATGAATTCAATACGGCAGCTGATTTGTAATGCTAAATGTTTTAAATCAGAAATGATTTGTTTTATTTATTTTAAAAATAGAACACAGTATATTAATGTATTTAGATGAACCTGACAAAGCAATACTTACATTAGCTATCATAACGATAAAAGAGTGTAATTAATGCTGATGGAATATTTATTCATATTTGGGTGTAAAAAGTGTACAATTTTCAGATTAACGACGTTTTAACTTGTTTCATTTTCTTTTAGTATTTTGAAACATCAAGTATCGAACGGTACATACAATAAATTTCAAATTTACTAGGGTCTTAAGACAAGAATTCTGATTCCCACCTGCAAATGAATTTAGAACAGCCTTCTTAAAATTTGATTAATTCTGTTTAACTTTCCTTGCATTAAAGATGTAAGTTTTAAAAATACAGTTATTTCATAGATTTCGTCCTATTACTTTGGTTCGTCTTTTAAATCAATATTAATCCACGTGACCGGATGTAAAATTGCAAATAGTATGACTGCTTGTAAGAAAAAGCCCTACAAGTCAATAATAAATGGATATTCACAAATATTCATCTTTGTTCTCTTTATCTATCAGTCACTCGTTTTATGTTTGCATCATATATACTCGTTTATAACCTGTAGTATGTTTATGTAATATGCGTATGCGAACTCATTCATTTGAATATACATACTCATGCACCAGATGAAATGAGACAAACATACATACAGACAGGTGAAAACCACAAATGTCCTATGCATGCAAAGTGTGTCTGACATAGATATTTCTCCACATTATATACTCTAAAATTTCCATCCATTCCAGGAAATAAAATTAAAATAATCATCAAGGAGACTCGTACGTATGCCTGTCTGTTTAAGCACGGATGACATTTGTGCATTTTGAAAGAAACTCAAGTTATTTCATGAAAAATATAATGAACATTAATAGAAATGCAGCAGTGTAAATCAATAATAAAAGAACCTTAAGTAGTTAGAATTTTTTCGTTGTCGTTCAATCTCAATTTACTGCTATGACTAAAGCTGTAAAAAAAACATATTTTAAATATTCTTCGAGCGACATAAATTGCAAGAACCAGTTACGCAGCGATACATTTTTTGCACAATCAAATATTACAAACTAGAACATAATGTAGTCATGGAAAGATAATGAAGATCTGAAATGGGCAGAGAAAATTTATTTGAAAGCTGGCTGCAGCGCAAGTTAGTGAAAAAATAAAAGATATAACAACAATTGATCAAATATTGATAGAATTTATTTTTAAGATAGTGAGATATCGATCATGCTTACAATATGTGAGCGGGTTGTCACATTTTCTTGATTTCTGCCAGCTTTAATTATTGAACTATCCGAAAGTGAGCTGCACCGATACGCCCTCTGGTGAGAAAGTAACCGTGAAATCCCGTATAGCTTTCATTCCTAGTTGTTTTGCAAACGGTACTGCTTTTGGGGCTATCCTTCTAAACAAAACTGAACACCTAGCCCATCACCGTAGAATGTTTTATAGGATGGTAATAGCGAATTTATCACTCTAACTATAATCGGTCCACGTTGAGCATTATGTAAGATCATCTTATTTGTTATTTATTTATTTGATCACTGTGATAATCATCAACAATTTCATTTATCGGAGATCGATAACTGTTAATATCCATAACACCTTCTGTAAATAATTGTTAATACATATTAGATATTCATTAATAATTTCTGGTGAATTATTTCCAGCACGTTTTCCTCCAATCAAAATTTTGAACTTTTCAACATCAGAAAGAACGTTGCTATGACAAGTAATAAGAACACCTGCTTGAACAGAAATACCACTTCCGGTTCATTTTTTTGTTGTTGTTCTCGACTCATGAATCGATCAACATGATCGTTGAAAGTAAATATATTGTTACGTACTTAGGCTCGAATAAGCAGCAACACAGAAAGAGTGAAAACTAACAAGCTTGTAAAACTTTAACAAACTATTTATTAAGTACAAATATTTTCATAAGAGAATATAAATAAACTTACGGTTTTAGAGAATCAAGTCCAAAAATAATCCAATATAGAATTCACAAAAATAATCCACTAATGGAATTGCAAGAGTCCTGATAAATAAATGTCCTAATAGTTCCCGGTTCGAATCTTGACAATGTAATTCAATATGGACGACGATGTCACGTGATGAAGTCAGTTTTAGTTTTATAGTAATCCAAATGAAAATCTATGAGCACATGTTCTTTTCCAGATAAATAAAATAATTCCTCTTGCTCCAAACGATTTGAAATAATTTACACTCAAACTATAACACATACATCTTTGTAGACCAAAGCCCAGACTAAAACTGACTTTTCTCTCACAGTACAATAATTGAAATGCCCGTTTTTCGTAAACTAGAGGGATCACGTGATTTTCCAGAAGGTCACAGAAAGAACGTATGATCATAAAAACACGTACGCATAGAATGATCTAGATGAAAATCAGCCACCTTTGACAACCCCCAACCCCCAACCCCCGAATTAAAAATAAAAAGTTGTCCTTGAAATTAACCAATCGTTTTAAAGGCTTATTTATCAGCTTAGAAGCAAGTCCAGAAAATGAGGCCACACCTGTTGTTTACAAATAGAGTCTAGGTCAGCCTGAATTTTCCAGAATAGATATCTCCCAATTAATGAATTTTAAACCCACAATAACAAATTTGGATTTGACATTAAAAGTATAAATAATTTAAATCAAATATATGTAACAATATACAACTCTTATTTGAAAATCACTAAACTCTGGATTATCATCTCCGAGGTAAACCTTACTTTTAAAAAGCTAGATTTTAACCCAATGTTCAAGATGTATATCTTTAATAAACGCAGATTATATATATATATATATATATATAGCAGCAGAAGGGCTGGCGGTGACTTTTTGTCTAAAAATCAAAAAATATCACCCCTCGATATTGGCCATTCCCGAATCTGAGACTTAAAAAAAATCGTTAACTCGTATTTTACCAATCTGAGACTTTACATTTCAGGCGAAAATTATTGTCTCAGATGAGAAAACCTTAACATGATAATGTTTTTTTTTCATCATTATTAAGATTCCTCATTAATTCTCAAGAATTCTCATTAATTCTTAATTTTTTTTAAAAAGAATTTAATATTCTTATTAAATAGCATGCCCATAACATCAACGACGTTATCCGAAAAGGACATCGAAGATATTATCGCGATGAAAGGTAAAATTCCTATATCGGAAATTAAAGCAAAATATCATATTGGAAGTTCTCGAGTATACGCAATTTGGGGTAGTCCGATAAATAAAACTGTCAATAGTAAAATATTAAATCGTATGTTTGATATTATTGAAAATTCTCAAACACATGTACGAGAAGGAAAATCTCAGCAAAAAAAAATTACTACACCACCTGCAGAAATTCACGGCGGTGGAAATCCCGTAGACATACCAGAAAATTTACCTTCTCAGAAATGTATTGACTCTGAAGCAAAAGAACAATCCCAACAACAATATATAACCTCATTAAAAATAAAGATCAGCAACAACAACAATATATAAACTCATTAAAAAATAAAGATCAGCAACAACAAGAACAAATAAATTTATTAAGTAATCAGAATAGTAAATTAAATACAACTTTAGATTTATTACAAAATAAAAATTATAATTTAGCTGAACAACTACAAGAATTTAAATCTCAAATTGAGAAATCAGGTGGTGGGGATACTATTTCTACTCCCGAATACGATAAATTAAAAGCCCTAAATCAAGAACAATTCAATGAGATTAATTCATTAAAAACTCAAATTGAAAACTCTCATATCCTGGCTGTTGAGTTTGATAAGTTAAAAACCTTAAATCAAAAACAAGTTAAGGTAATTCAAGAATTACATTCAAAACTTGAAAGTTCAAAAACTTCTGTTAACCCGGCTGAATTTGATAAGTTAAAACAAGTAAATAATCTTCAGTTAACTGAAATTACCGAGTTAAATAATAAGATTTTAAAACTCAAAGAAAAAAAGCAAAACTATAAAAAGGAACTTAACGAGAATGAAGATGAAATACTTCTTCTTAGAAAAGAAAATAAAGAATTAAATCAAAAAATAAAAGAGTTTACTAGATATGCTAATTGGTAGATATTCTAATTTAACAATTTAAAAAATGTTTATAATCTACAATAACATGTCAAATATCGGAGAAGTACAAACAACTAGATTAGTTCGGGAACGATTAGCAGCGATTAAGAAATTTCTTCCGGTGAGAGATTCTTTCAGAAATAATTTACAAGCTCAGCAACAAGCAAAAACGGAGTTTACTATTGGTTCTAAAGAATTATTTAAACCGATCACTGAAACAACTGAAAAGGTTGTAACTGCGGTAGAAGGATTAAAACCTGTAGTTGCACCTGTAAAACCAGTAAAAAAATTTGATATAAGAAATCAAGAGTTACGACATAAATTTAATGAAGGATTTTTAGCGGAGATTGATGAACTTGATGAAAAATCTTGGGTAAATTTTACAGCTTCTAATTTTGCTAACAGATATACTCATTTAAAACCAGAATCAAAAAAAGATTTTATTGGTAACTTTGATAAATGGATTGATGTTGTCTATAAGGCTAAAACTGGACTAAATCAAATAGATAAAGATGATAATATGTATAAAAGTTTTGATTCGGCTGTTAGATTAACAAGAATCCAACAAGATAAAAAAGCTGAGGAATTACAACAACAATTACAACAACAACTACTTAAATCAACTCCAGGAGGGCGAGGAGGGCGAGGAGGACGACGAAGACAACCAGATCCTATTGAAGAACCCGAAGAAATTACCGGTAGTGGTTATCGCGGTGGTAATATAATACCCTGTTCCAGAAATATTCTCGATGATGTATCACGGTTGGAAATTTTTATCGGTGGAAAACGAGCTGGAAATAATTCTCCGGAAATTACAAATGAAGCCATTGAAATTTGTCAGCGATTATTTCAAGGGAAGATAATTCCAATGGGGTTGTATCGCAGTCTCGTTAATGAACTTATTGATGATTATTATAGCGATTAAAATGAAAATGATTTTCAACAACAGCATTTAAAAACTACCTACAATTTACAATAATGATAATATATCGAAGTATGAACCGGGCTAGACCCGTTTTTGTTATGAATTCAAGATTACCAGTTTATAAACTTACTTACGGAAATGGACTTGGTGATGTTGTCACCGGTTTATTTACTAGAGTTGCTCCGAAAATACTTCCTGTTGGTAAAGAAATTGCTTCAAAGGCAATTGGGGTATTAAGAAGTAAAGCTGGTACAGAACTACGAAATTTAGCTGTCAAAGGACTTGACGCAGCTGTAAGTAAAATTGCATCTCTTGTAAGAAGACCCCGAAAATTACCATCTACGATGAATATGCCACCGGAAAACAGGTAGTGCGATAAACAAAATAGTTCAAGCTCGTTTAAGAAATATTTCCGGTTCCGGGTTAAAACAATTAATTATTTAGATTTATCGATACAAATATAATGTTTGAATATGAAATCGATGACGCTTTTGACATAGATGCTAAGGTGTCTAAAAATAATTCAATTCGTGATTATCAATATTTTTCATATAACGCTCAGGATCCAAATACGAGTTCACGAATTGAACTTAGATTCGATGACACTTCTAAATATTTTCTTCCGGCTGAAGCTTACATTGAAGTGGAAGGACAATTGAGAAAGAATGATAATACAGTTTATGTCGCCGCTGATAATCTCAAAAATCTCAATATTGGATTTGTCAATAACGGGATTATGGCATTATTTAAATCCGCCGAATATATAATTGGAACAAATAGAATTGAAGCTATCGATAATGACGTTGATGTTGCAACAACAATAATTGGACTCGCTAGATATTCTGATGATTTTATTAAATCTGCTGGTCACTCAATGATGTTCGCGAAAGATACATCTGATCACGCTGACCATCGTCAGTTTACGATAAGAACCCCAAATAAGGCAGATAACACTCCCTTCGATGCTGGTGCTAGAAGTGAACTTGTTGTTGTAGGAGAGAATCCTAATTACAACGCAGGATTTTCAGCACGTAAAAAGAACATAGACGCCACTGGTAGATTTTCTTGTATAATTCCACTATCTCATATATTTGGATTTTGTAGAGATGTGAGAAAGGTTATCTATGGTGCTAGTCACACTGTAGTCCTCTCAAGAAGATCAACTGACGATTACGCGTTATGGAGGGGTGATGGTGTTGCTGATGATGGTCGTATACTACTTACAAAACTAGCGTTGTGGATGCCGGTGCTGACTCCATCGCTGGATGTTGAAACTAAATTGTTATCTTTTATGGATCATGGTGGAAAAACACTATTAAGTTGGTGTGATGTTACAACAGCTACGACAACTAATCCAGTCGGCGGACATTTCACCTGGCAACTCGCATTAACAAAGAATGTTTCAGCACCTAGGTATGTATTTGTTGTGCTACAAAATATAAATAGAACTCAGAGTACTGCCGCTGATGGGAGACAACAACTTCGTTCCCACATGATATTCGATAAATTTGGCGTCAATGAAGTTTCACTGCGAGTAAGCAATCAACAAGAACCCGCAGAACAACTTACTCTCAATTACGAAAATAATCAAATTGCTCGTGTTTATCATCGGCTGTGGTCTTTTATGGGACGTGATCAGAATGTTGATACTGGCTTGCAAATATCCCAGTTGGACTTTCAAGGTTTGTATCCGATTTATTATTTCTCACTTCAACACCTTGATCTATCTAAGCATTCAACCGTTGACGTTAAATTTCAGGCTAATGTTAGTAATGCTCCTAATGGCTTTAGAGCAGTTGCAGTTCTTCTTAGTGATAAATCTATGATGCTAGAAGGCGGAGGTGGAAGAATGAGAGTCGTTGACGCACCAGTGGAAAATCTTTAATTGAAATCCTTTAGATTTAAAAATCCTTTAGATTTTCAATTAAGTATTTAGAAAAATGTTAGCATTTTCCAATAACATGTCATATAACACTATCAACGTCACATTGACCCAGGGTCAAATAAAAAAATTACAGTCATCAGTAGCTAAGCAGTGTGGAACTACAATCTCGTTGAAACACAGTCAGTTAACTGGCGGACCAAATAAATTATCGCTTACTGATACTCAGACAAAACAAATAAATAGTGCACTAAAAATAAGAAGGGAGCTCAAATTACTCTTTCCAAAGCTGCAATCTCCAATATGGTTAAAACAGGAGGATTTCTTCCATTACTCGCAGCTGCGTTTCCCGCGCTAGCACCAATTCTTGGTTCGCTAGGTGGTTTTCTCATCGATAAAATTACCGGTAAGGGAATATCAAAACAAAAAAAAAGAGGACGCGGATTGAGACTTCCCGGAAGCAGATTCACGAGATACCAACCGAGTTAACACCGATGTCAAATTATGATCTCATCAACGCGGTTGAAAAATCTAAATTTACTAAATTTCCGATAAAAAATTTCAGAGGTGTATTTATGAGAGATCAATTACCAGATCACCCACAAATCCCCGAAACTGGAATAATTAATCTAGATGATAATACCGGACCTGGAACTCACTGGGTTTGTTACGCAATTAATCCACGCGGAATTATTTATTTTGACTCGTATGGGTTACCACCGCCAATAGAATTCATCAATTACGTTAAGAAATTACAAAATAATTCACCAATTTGGTATTCAACGCTGCCAACACAAACAATAAATGATCCTCCGATATGTGGACAAGAAACTATTAACGCGTTATCAGCGTTATCCAACGCTAATATTTCTCCGCATAAAGCAATCCACGAATACACCGCAATTAAAAATCTAAAAACATTAACATAAACATGTCAGATATTTTTGGAAGATCAACAACGAAACAAGAAAAATATCTCTCAGCGAGACAAATAAGGAATATGATAAAAAAGTATGCAACATCAGGATTAAAACTCGTTGATGTAGATCCCGGAGAAATAGTTGTTTTTGAGGATGAAAATGGAAAATTAAAAACTAGTAATCTATCGCTGGATGATCTCTTGACGAAACAATCAAAAGCCGACGACGACTCTATAGTGGTATTTAAGCAGGGTAAACTTGAACCGAGTTATAAAATTACAGATTTTTCAGATAAATTTAATACAATAACAACAGCAGTTGATAATCAAACAAAATTACGAACTGATTTTGATTCTCATGTGGTTAGTTTTGTTGCGCTACGGAAAAACTTTAATGCCACCGATAACGCTGTTGAGAAATTCTTTGGTAAAAAAAATATTAAACCGGATGATATTACAACAACCCTCGCGGAAATTACTCCAAAACTCGATAAAATAAAAATTCCACATAATGCGGATAAATTTAAAAGTCTTGTGTGTGTTGTTGATACAGGAATTATTGATTATATTTTACCAGAAGGACAAAATTTTCAGTTAGTAAAAATACCTGCATCTATTACCGGGTTTTATCGATTTTCAACGACTTCCAATCATCACTATAATATTGTATGTGTTCATTCGGAAATAGGATTGTTTCCACGAGAAAGTGGAACTAATGTAGTAACATTAAGTTACAATAATATCGGACAAAATATCCTATTTAAAATAAATTACGTCAACCCAACAATAGTTAGAGATAGAATACCATGGATTTTAGAATTTTTATCAGAAATATAATTAAATTTCAATAATTGAAAATCTAAAAGAATTCTACAATAATGTCAATGAAAATCAAAAATTTTCCAATGAACCCCCTTGACGAGAATTGCCAAGTAATTCCACCACCATCTCGGTATCGTTATGATACTATATCGAAATATCAGCAACAACTACAAGATGCCATCGATGTTTATACTGTGAAAAAAAAGAAATATCAGCGAAGAATTACCGCGCTAGATATAACTGTTTATACTGTATCTGGAATAATTGCATCCACGGGAATAATATTATCTTCGGTGACAATGACCGCACCGATTGTACTTCCTATTGTTATTTCCGCGGTAACTGCACTTACTGGAATATTCACCGGAGTAACAAAGAAAATCTCATCATGTTCCGCGAGTAAACTCAGAGATTACACATTAAAACTTAACACAGCAACAACCGCGTATACGGGATTAACCGCGATGATTTCATCAGCGATAACTGATCAAGAAATAACCGAAGAGGAATTTTCGCATATCACTGAGTGTTATAATTCCACGATGAAGAAATTAAATAACGATAATAATAATAATGATAACCATTCAAAATTTACAAAGAAATCCTCGATCTAAAAATATTTTAATAACCCGGAGTAATAATTCACTTGTATTTTCTTGGAAATATCCACTTGAGTGGTATGTTGTTGGAATCTCGCCAGGTGAATATACCATCGATGAACTCAATAAACAAATAAATGCTCGTATTGGTCTGTTAACCTGCGAAGATGAATCTAACACGTTAATGTTATTTTCCAACGGAGAAGTAATTATAACATCAGAGAGATTCGTCGTTGATGTTTATCAAAGTAGCATTTTAACGGCTATCGGTTGGCCGAAAATACCTAATGAAATAATTCCATGCTTTCTAACGCATGGAAGTTCTAAATTTGAGATAACAACGACAATTGAAAATTCAGAGAATTAAAAATCATAAAATGATTTCATAATTGAAAAATCCAAAGATAATTTATAATAATGTCACAACAATTATTAAATCAAATCGCGGATAATACAACTCCGGTAAGAACATCGTTGATAACCATTACAACGAAAACTCCAGAATTTAGCGTTGAATTTAATCCTCCGTTGAACGCAGCTGAAATTGCATTAACTCAATTGCGGTGTTATTATAGCTGGCCGAATGTACGCGCGGAACCGTATAAAGGTAAACCTCCCAATAACAGCTTCACATTTTCCGCTAATTACAAACTAAATCCAGATGGTTCCATCGCTAATACAACTACGTGGCATACAATCCACATCCCCACAGGCACGTATGACATCGAAGACATCAAAGAAATAATCATCGAAGAGATTGAAAATATAACTGGACCGAATATCATAACAGGTAAAACAACTATTACCACGTCCGACGATAAATATCCAATTGAAATTCACGCTAAAGAATCTTCGTTAGGTTCGGTCATCGAAGTAAATTCACCTGATTACGCTGTAGACATTTACAACAGTAGTATAAGGACGCTATTAGGGTATCCAGAGTTTATTCCAGGCACCGTTGATATAGCGGATATACCACAGGAGCCGCAACGATCAACTTGGATTTCTGAACAATCTGATTATCACGATGCCGTGTTAAGTTATAATAAACAATTTGATATATCTAATTTTTTTAATATAAAAACAGTTGGAGCAGCAACTTGGTTGCTAATAAATCAAGATAATATTTTAATTCAATCTAATTTGTTAAAACGTAATTTTAAACAGTATTTTGATATAATATCCGCGGAACTCAAATCAAGTAAACCTGATCCGGCGTTAATTATCAAGAATACAGAAATTTGTAATAAAATAATTTCTGATATGTCAAACTGGAATTCACAAGTTATTCAGCGTGTTTTACAACACCCCAACGCGTCAACTAGAACTGAATTTGCCAAGTTATATAACATCGTTGTAAAGAAAATCAGTGAATTTAAAATTCCACAATTTGACATATCAGAAATTAAAAAATCTTTGGATGATCTTTTAAATAAATTTTTTCAACCAATTCATCAAAATTGGTTAGATAGTCTCCCCGCAGCTCACTATAAATTACCCGAACCGAAATTAGCTGATTTCTTTCCTGGACTTATATCAAAGGTTTCTCCGTTAAAATATTTATACGATTTTGATTTTCTTCGTGAACCAAATATAGCTCGAATTTTTCATTTGAAGTTTACGACGGTACAGAAACCGATATACTTGATAAAGCCGCGTATCAATACAGTGGCGCTGTTGTCTGGAAATTTAATTTAGCTGAACGAGGAAATTTTGAATTTTCAATAAAAGATCTAACAGGGAATTTCAACGATATGAAGCAACGGTTTAATAATTTACTAAACGAGTTAAGAAATTCCCTGAAACAATCTATGTTATTTAGTTTAACACATTCCCGGGATGATATTCGAAAACAGTATCAGCAGTTAAATCAAATCATCGCAGACATGAATTTCATCAACGATAAATTTCTGTCGTTGATCAGGGATAACGCCGATGAAGCAAAAAAAATAAAATTTCAGCGAGTATCGTTAACGTTAACAAATCAGCGATTCAAACCAGAGTACTATAAATTTCCAGGTTGGTCAGTACCCGACTTAATAAACTCACAACGTGACGTCGTTAATGAATTATTTCCACAAATTCACGCGTTATGGTTTAAGATAAATCCTCATACTGAAATTCTCACATATAATAACTCACCTAGAAAAGCGCATAAACACAAATCTCCGGGTAACGTTAACATATCGACGGTGATTGCCATCCACGTTATTTGTGATGCTATACTAGGTAGTTACACCGTCGATGTTGAAAAATCTGATAACGCAAATCAGGGATATATCTTATATACATTCTCACCGAATGTTTCTCCGGGTAGTTTAATTGTGAAGAATCCATCTCCGGCAACTTATTTACGCACAGCTAACTTGTATAACACAAAGATGTTTTTTAGAATAACTGATCAAGATTTCTCGTTGTTGGATCTCCGCGGGGAAACATTACAAATCACGTTAGATGTGAAATCGTAGGATTTTCAACAATTAAAAAAATAAAAACATATAGGATAAATGAACCAAAATATCGTCGACGAACTATCGCAACAACTTAATCGTGTAAATAAGATCCCGGAGATTGCTGCAATTATAACAGAAAAAAAAATATTACACTTTAACGCTGATTATCTCAACGATGAATTTCGTAAGATAACATCTGCGCGATCCAAGGATTATCCAACATACCGATCGGAATATCGTGTAGCTAAAACGTTAATCAGACAGCGTAATCAGATAATTTATCAAATTAATTTAAATGAGGGTTGTGAATCTTCGTTAACTGATTTTATTGAACTTTCTAAACTTTTGAATACACTGTTGAAAGCCGTCGGTGATGTATTTGAAGAAGAAAAAAATATATCGAAATTCGCTGAACAATTTGATAACAGTTGTATGTGAAAATCCAAGGATTTTCAGTGAAAATCTGTAAATATTTGAAAATTCTTTAGATTTTTTATTTTTTTTACATCCACGCGAATGAAATTTTACAGTTAAATTTATCAGAATATGTAGCTGATACTATACCTTCGGCGGCTCGTATTACCGAAGCGGATTTGACATTAAAATATCTCGCAGCAGAATTTATAGAAGAAAAATCTATAATCTCGCTATTGTAAAAAGCTGTTACAGGTCTTGGTTTACGATTTTTACTTTGATCAGGATTCACATTAAGAGAATTTTCTCGCGGAGTAACTACTCGTAAATTATCGACGCGATTATTTAATTTATTTCCATCGATGTGATCAACAACATAACCTGGCGGAATTTTTCCGATAAAAACTTCCGCGATAAATCTATGAGCGAGATATTTTCCTTTTCCTGGATAATTTATAGTAATTAGTAAATACCCACTATTATTAACAAAGCCAATTTTTCTTTTTAACTGTCGATGTCTAACAGTTCCATCAGGCGAAGCCTCGTATTGTACGTAAATCGGATGCGAAACGAATTCGAGAGATTCTTGCATTTATTTTATATAGAATTTCTTTGTTTAAATACAATTTCTACACTGGTCTGTTTACGTAATCTTCTGGGGTTTGAATAACTGGAGTACGGTGTTTCACGTGTGTAAAGACATCGTAATACCGTTTTAACTCTCTATATCGCTTACCGCCATGTTCCAAACATAACTGAGTTTCACCTCGCACTCCAACACCACATACAATACAAGGTTTCGGGCCTGTACTTCCACGTCGAATTGATACTTGATGTTGTCCGCAATATTCCTTTTTCGATAATTTATTACACGTGTTTGTCGAACCGAT
The DNA here is from genome assembly GCA_030141615.1 of Unio pictorum. NCBI lineage: Eukaryota > Metazoa > Mollusca > Bivalvia > Unionida > Unionidae > Unio > Unio pictorum. The sequence continues at coordinate 15,727,134 of JARLTB010000022.1, forward strand.
TAGCAACCACTTGCAATGATTCATGTTATATTATATATATATTTTTAATTAAAATTTAAACAATTGTTTTAATTATTTTTTTTAATTAGATATTTGCTTTAATATAATGAGTAAAATTTATTTTTCACTCGATGCAAAATCCGGATTATCATTGAAAGGAATCAAGAATAAACAGCTTAAAAAAATGAGAAAATATGCGATGAAAGAATTTCGCCTCGGCGGAGCTGCATATATGTTTACCAGTTATAGAGCAAGTGACGGTAAAAAACTCTATGATGGTACCATAGATGAAGTTCGCGCGAGGAATATATTATCGTTGCTGGATAACAACAACTACTACTGCAGAATAAAGTGGATTAAATGGGATACTACCGGGGAAGTCCACGGTTGGATTATCCGAGATAATTATAACCCGGTGATGAAAAATAACAAAAATGTGATTTTCAACTCCACTATGAATCCAGGAACGCTCGTTGGAATTGATGGCCATTATTATAACAGAGATTATCCTGTGACTGTTGTGATGTATGGGTTATATACAATTCATGTAGATATCGACGTTCATAAAATGTATCCGATGAGAATGTCATCATCGCTGATAAATTGTGTTGCCGAGCGAGTTATGGAACATTTTAAAAATTCTTTACGAGGAAATGGATTAACTCAGCAACGATGTGAAAAAATAACATCCTGGGGAAAACGGATGGCAGAGCAAGGTGGAGCTTCGATCAGTGATGTTACTGAATTACAAAAATCCTTGAGATTTCCTATTACAGTTAAATCGTTAACCGGAGAAATATTACACAATTGTAAATATAAATCAAATAAAGTACCATTTGAAATTATTGACCATAACGGGCATGCTTGGAATTCCACGATAACTGAGTTTCCGCCGTCAAAGGTTGTAAAATATATACCCGGCAAATTTACCAAACATGGATTTTACGAGGGGAAATTATTTGATGCGATAGCGGAAATAAATGGCGATGATCCAACTGGTGTATGGTTATTTAGCAGCAGCGATGATCCTGAAATAGGATTTGATCAATTTGTAAAATTTAACGGAGAATTATATCGCGAAGAACAATTAGATTCACGTATGAAAAATATTACAAAGGATTTTGTAAGTGATTTTGACGAACAAATATTATGTAATTCTTTTACAGTTTCATCAGTGATTGCGCATTACGCTCGTGAAAGGAATTCTTGGAGAAAAACTCCGAAAGGATTTCTTGACGATGTAAGATTAAGTTGTATTGAATACGGACATGGCGGATTATGGAATACCGAGTATGACAATGTTAATTTAATTTCCGCTGACATGAATGCTAGTTACCCCGGAGGGTTTTTAGGAATGGGAGCGTGTGCTGAATATTTTAAACGTTTTGGACATCCAACGCATGAGGTGACAAGAGTTGCGATTAACGGAGATTTACCTGATTTTGATTTAACTGGATTTGCTAAAGTTATTTCTTTTAAACTTCGCGATGGATTACACGATTGTAGTTATTGTTGGATTGGTAAACATATGTCTGAGAAAGCGTGGACTCCAATAGTGTTGTTGCGATATATGTTAGATAGTGGTATGTTAACGATGTTGACAGTTGGTGAAGCTATAATAAGTTATAAATGCCAAAAAGATATTTGGATGCCAATTCCAGATTTAGATAGAGAAATTGAAAATGTAAGAAAGAATTTTCCAAATCATGATAATGAAAAAATACTTGAAATCGCTAAACAATTATATTGCTGTAGAGAAAAATCAGCAAAAGATTACGGACGAAAAATAATAGGAAAATTTACTCAAGGAGGAAGATTTTCTAATGCTCGATATTCTTCTAGATTGGTAATTGATCCAATCGAAGAACAAATTATTATTAAACATCTTACTGATACTAATAGATTTGTAACGAGTAGAAGGGCATTTTTATCAAATGGGAAACAATATGGAACTGTTATAACTTACATAGATGGATAAAATGCTCAGTGGGTACATTTAAGAGCTTCTATGTTAGCGTACACGAGTATTAATTTATTTTCAATGATAAATAAATTTCCAGATATCGCTGTGAGAGTTGCAACTGATTCTATGTATTTCCACGAGAAACATATTTCCGTGGTTGAACCATTTCTCGGAACAGGTTGGGGATCTTGGAGAATTAAAAAAGAGCGATTACACTGTTATAACCATCATGCAGATGTTGAGATACTTGATAGTTATCGAGGAAAAAATCCAGATAATATTTTATTAGAATTTTCTAATGCACCATCAGTGCTTGATCCTATAACAAGATATAAAATAGTTTACTTAAACGGTTGTGGAGGTTCTGGAAAAACGGAAAGAGTTATAAGAATATATAAAGATTCTAACATAATAGCGTTAACACCGGCTCATAAATTAGAAAAAGATATAAAAACACGTGGAATTCCAGCTAGTACTTATCACAGTTTCTTTAGGTGGAAAGGTGATGCGTGGGATCCATCACGAATGGGTAATAAATTTATTCCACCGGCAATTCTTTGGGATGACGTGTGTACAGTGCCGTTAAAAATATTACAACAATTTCTCGGTTGGTTATCTACGAAAAATGTTAAAGTGATATTATGCGGAGATGATGGTCAACCACCACCATTTTACGGAGAATCTCCACATGAATGGCTGAAGGCTAACGCTGATTATTACGAAGAAACCACAGAAGATTTTAGATCGCTAGATGAAGAAATAAAAGATTTAAAATCTAGAATCCGCCGGAAATCTGATTACGAGCAGTGTAGAATTCTCAGAGAAGTTATCCCGGAAACCCCTGAAGAACAATTTTGGGAATCTTGGACACCTAACGACCTAGTATTTGCTAGTAGAAAAATAACCCGAGATGATATTCAACAGCGGTTATTCAAAATACATAAAAAGAAGTTTCCTGATATGAAAGTTCCTTTATGTTATAGACCATCTGATACACGACAACAAAACATTAATGTTAAAATTCCAGGTGGAGAAGAACAAAAATTAGTGGTAAATGAAATTGTACACGTGGACATCGATGTAGTTGAGGACGCATTAAACGCTACCAATTCTCCTTGGATGTTAGGTTATGCAGCTACGATACATTCATCACAAGGATTAACAATCACTGATACAATTATTTGGATCGTAGATAATCGTATTGAATGGTCAAATTTAGTTTATTTATCGGTATCTAGAGCTAGACGAATAAATCAATTACGCCGAATTAACATCGAAGATACAGCAAGTAGTTCTGATGTTGATATTTACGTTGTTGAGAAAATTATCAGGATATAAACAACAAGATAAGAAAAAAAATAGAAATTTTAATATTAATTCAGGTTTAATACTATCGTTGAAAACTCAACAAGATAATCACTGCGCGGCTTGTAATTGTTTAATGCGTTGGCGGTATCATCCTGGAGATCGTTATCAATTTACCGTTGATAGAATCGATAATAATCTCGGACATGTCGTTGGCAATGTGAGATTAACATGTCTTGAGTGTAATATACGTCATGCTGGTGTAATTGTAAGCATTTCTAACTAATTTTTCGCGGTGGTAATTGAGTATCGTCAGGAATAACTTGTAGTTGTTCGCGTGTAAATCCTCGCTGAGGTGCGGACGAATCCAATCTATAAATTGCTGGCCTAGAAATGCTAGCATTTCCACTAAAAGATCGTGTCGACGATGATATTTTATGTGTAGTAATACTCCAAATAGGATCAGTGGCTCTTGCGCTACCACCTTCGAGTTCACCTGGCTCATATAAATATCTCACAGTGACGTCACCGAGAATTGGTTGGAAATTGGAAGTGTTAGTGTTAATACCAGGTACATACTTTTTTTTATTGCGATATTAGGTTTGATACCAATCATTCGAGTTATTTCGTTATTTAACGCGGATACTACTTTTGGTAATCTTTTGACCCATTCACGAGATCGAGTTTCTTGAGTAAATTCTTTCGCGTATTGATATCCAAATAACCACTCAGCCAGAGTTCTATTAAATCGCTCTACAATTGCCTGATCGCGGTGTATTGCAGTGTGTCCTCGTCGTATAGCTACATTATGAGTTTTCATCGTAGATGTAACAGCACCTTGAAATTCCTTACCAGGATCAACTTGTAATAGATTTGGCCATCTTAGTGGACCTTTACGATAAATCTTTTCAAATGCATCGGAGACTTCTTTTGACGACTTTGTTTTTAACGGTATTGCTTGTTTATATCTGCTAGCGATATCAACTACAGTTAATGCATATTTGTAACCGTTATCGTGAGGAAGAAATAATATATCGGCTTGATGAACTTCATTCGGTACAAAAACATCAGAATGAGAATAATTAATTTTTTTAGGACCCGGAAGATAAATTTGCCATAACGCCTGTTTGGATAACCAATCTTTTGCGGTTTTATATTTTACCGATGCAGCATTGGCTAGTTTTTTAATTGCTGCGTAACCTTTCCAGTAGCCGCTAGGAGAATAATAAATAGATTCCATGTTATTGTAAAATAATTTAGATTTTTAAATACTAGCACGAGAAACTCCTCTTCCGAACATTATTTTACCTTTCATCGCTGCGCTTATCAACCAAGAAGCTAACTTTTCTTTGAATTTTTTATCTGGAATTGCATTTAACGCGTGAATTAATTTTACATCTGCGAGATGACGCTGTTGAAGATCATCACTGCGATATGCGATATAATGTATTCTACAAGCTTCATCGATAGCGTTAATTGGATACTCTCCTGGATTTGGTTGATCATTTTCGTTGAGTCTGATATCTAATCGAGTTCCAGGTCCGCAGTAATTATATCCTGGAAGGTGTTTTTCACCTGGATATTTCCCCCATGGAGCTCCTGGAAGTTTTGATAATTTACCAGCTATATCTCCGGCTGTTTTTTTTTTTATAAATCTAAAATTTTTTTATGCCACAAATTTCACAATTACCTGAAAGTGCTAGTCAATTATTTTTAGTTGTAACTGTTGTTTCATTATTTGTTGGTGTACGCTTCTTACATTTCACACAATATAAATCCATAATTTTATACATAAATAAACTATACTAATAAATGGAAGTGATTGATTTTAGCGCTACAAAGAAGAAACAACAAGTTAAACATCATCCAATGCTACCAAATTCTATTAGGATGATTATTATCGGACCATCCGGAAGTGGTAAAACTCAGTTGTTGTTGACGTTGATAATGAAACATCTAAACTGGAATAAATTATATTTAATTGCTCCGAGCGTAGATGATCAACATTGCTATGATGTGTTAAAAGAATATAATGAAACCGCATCTGAAATTACAGGAGAAAGCGTCGTTGATGTGATAACTGATATCAATGATGCTCCATCTGTCGATGAACTTGATGGAAGATTTAATAATCTCGTCGTATATGATGATGTCATGTTAGATAAACAAAAAAATCCTGAAAGAATTTTCTCACGTGGTAGACATAAAACGCAGATGTGATTTATCTTACTCAGCGGTATACACAAATCCCTAAAGTAATTCGTGATAATTGTAATTTATTTAGTGTATTTAACGGAGTTGATACACATACGTTAAGAAATATTTGGCAAACTTGGTGCACAGATTTTGATTTTAATAAATTTAAAGACTTTTTTGGAAATGCTCAGAGAATCCCTTATGGGTTTGTCACAATATCGTTACATGATCCGCGGACACGATATCGAATTGGACTTGATAACATATACACTTAAATATTTTTTGATAATGATGAAAAAAAACATTATCATGTTAAGGTTTTCTCATCTGAGACAATAATTTTCGCCTGAAATGTAAAGTCTCAGATTGGTAAAATACGAGTTAACGATTTTTTTTAAGTCTCAGATTCGGGAATGGCCAATATCGAGGGGTGATATTTTTTGATTTTTAGACAAAAAGTCACCGCCAGCCCTTCTGCTGCTTATATATATATATATATATATATATATATATATATATATATATATATATATATATATATATATATATATATATATATATATATATATATATATATATATATATATATATATATATATATATATATATATATATATATATCTTTATCAGTATATTTATGTGACTATATCTACTATTTTTTTCCGGATCAGAGACTTCAGAAATAACTTAAAGTTTAAATATAGTTCTAGCAGATGACAAACTTGATAAAGATTGAGGATTAGGTTTAATTTGTGGCGGGATTTGCTGTGTACATTCTCCTGCTCTCTATTCTTTTCTGAATTTAATATACTCTGGATCATTATTATCAGTTAGTTCATTTTTAAATATTTGAAATCCAGGTATCTCGATCTATTTGATCAGCATATCAGGGGTTTAAATATGAATGCCTTTCAGGATAGGTTGCCGCAATTTCTTATGAAATTCTAAGATGTGCAGCTATACGTTTAATAGCATTAGTTGTAAATTTATTTCTAACATCGACAATCGAAGCGTAAGAAGATTGTTGAGGAGGTCGTTGAGGAGATTGCAATTTTTGTTGTTGAGGAGGTTGTTGTTCTGTCGTTGAGATTTCTCCTTTTTGCAATTTTCGCTCTATAACCCTTTAATATTCATCTAGTTCTTTCAAATATGCAATATAATCTATATTATTATCTCTGGCCGGACCGGAGCCTTTATTTATTCAAAATATTCTTTTTTGCCTTTATTCATTCAAACTATCCATTTATGACTTTATTTGATCAAAATATCCATTTATGACTTTATTTATTCAAAATATCCATTTATGCCTTTATTTTCTTTAAATGTTCATTTATGTCTTTATTTATTCTAAATATATATTTATGCCAGGTTTTTCCAATCCACAGGCTTATTAACATAATCGGTTTTTGAAATAAAGCTGTCTCTGCTATTATAACTCTCAGCGGCAAATGCAGCTAAATTTGATACTTTTGGGGAAAAAAAATATTTAAGTAAAAATTTCATCGGTAAATTTAATAATCATTTCAACATTCTCTCTCTCTCTCTCTCTCTCTCTCTCTCTCTCTCTCTCTCTCTGATTTTGGATCTGTTATGGTCTTTTATATTACCTATTTCAGCGTGAGCTTGATCGATAACTTTAAGTATTTCTACCTCTATTCCAGGAGGTTAACCAGCAGCTATTTCAGTTGGAAGATCCCGTAAAGTATTTTTGTTTCCTTAGTTCTTTCCGCTATTTTACCAGTTGCAATGGCAGTTTGTTCTAAATTTAGACGAAGACTTTCATTAACTTCTGCAACTTTTTCAGTCGCTTTTGTCACTGGTTTGAACAATTGCTCTGATCTTTCTCTAAACTCAATCTGAGATTTTTGACGTTCTTGTACTTTTTGTCTGACAGAATCACGGACTAGAAGATATTTCTTGATTGCTTCTAACCTTTCTCGAGCTACTCTCACTGTATGAAAAGTTGCCTTTACAAATATGTAAGTTAGACTTAAATACAAGTAAAGATGTAAAATGTATCAGTATCACCTTTACAATATCTTTACATAACAAAAAGATGAAAGTTCATCTTTTGTCAATGTAAAGACTATAAAAGCAGTTGAGTTGTCTTTACAAAAATGAAAGGCATTGAAAGTCTGACTTTACAGATATTAAATCCAAACTAAACTGCAAGCTTTCTGCCACATGCTTACATACTTTAAATAGTTTGTTCACTTTGTTTCATTTAACTTAAGGACAGATGGTATAGTTAGGTCAACCAGAGAGATTTGTTTAATGGGACTGTTCCATCAAAGATACAAGAAATCCAGATAAAAGTGACAATGATAACAATTACAAATGATCAATAGTTAAATAAATGTATTGCAATCATTACATCAAAATGTACAGTTAACATCAGAATCAAACAATATCTTAATTGATATAATTTTATACATGATAATGGCCAATATTTGTAAAAGAACAACAAAGGGGTTAAATAGCTATTAAAGGAAAGCAATTATTTGTGAAATACATTTTATTAATATCTATATTGCCAAAATATCTAACTAGTCAATGCCACATTAATCAGTTCCATCTCTTGAAATCAATGAATTATTCTTTGTAAATCCTGAATGAGTCATTTGCTTGGTGAAGAGAATATTTATGTGATTCTTGGTCCCTATATGCCTCGTATACATATCAGCCCTTTAGGCTACATATACATGTACAGGTGTCGGACATCCTTCACAACCCTCTAACTCCCACAGGTTCCTGAGGCATTCCTTTTCAACAAGAAAAAATTCAGAGCTAGGTTGGTGCAATGTTCTGTGACAGGACTTGCCCCGTTATGCCAAAGATTATTTTATATGTACAATAAAAGTGTTTTTTAACCTATGTATTGTGTATTATTTAAATTGTAATTTAATTGGTTAGATATAGTTTGAATAACGCCCAATGCATTCTTACCTGACCCCTTGTTTGGGCCCCTCTTTGTCTGTGGTGGTTCTGCCAAACACGAGGTCATTTACAAATTTTAGCTATGTTCATGTTGAACCAATCAGATGACGGAATTAGAACACGTGATCTAACATTCGTCAGCTGGTTTGAGGCACTGATACATTGGCTTGGATGCAACAAAGACGTGCCTTTCAGTGCTAGCGTTACACTAAATTATTAACCAAGGTTACTGTAGTGAACAGACATCTCCATCGACATGAAGTTTTCCTGATTTGTAAATTCTTCATGCAAAAGATTACTGTCCATTTTGTGCACTTGATAACTGGTATACATAGAGATATGGTGGTATTGCATTGGTTGCAATGGAGATTATAAAACTAGAAGAAACCATCAAACTTGAATCACCATTCACCACTGCTGGGATGGAATATTAAAACCAGACTCATTGGTAAAAAGTGTTGAATGTGTAATGTAATGCCTTGTTGCAGGTATTTACACAATATATACTCAGATGCAAATCAAAATTATTATCAATTTTACAGTAGAAAATCCTTATTTTGTTGCCAGTAATGACTAATAAAAGATAATACTTTCTACAACTTTAATTTTTGTAAAGGTAAATTGCACTATATACTAATTAACGTAAAGACATGTAATGTTAAACTTTAATGAGATTTTACGACTTAAATTTGGTCTTTTTGTCACCTTTTAAGAAATGGAATTATTTCCTTTAATTACTTAATGGAACAATTTACAACATCTTTACAAACTAAAAGTTATTCTTTCATGCACCTTTTGTTCATTGGAAAAGTGGGCCATTTATTTGCATTTTAGGACCCTAAAATTGCTTGTAAATATCATCTTTAATACCTTTAACTTTTTCCAAAAATTTGTATTAAAGTTAAGTAAAGGTCAAGCAAAGTATGTCTTTCTTTATCTTTTAAGTGCTAGTAAAGACATCTTTTCAAGCAGTGTCTAGCAATGTAAGATTCTATAGCTTCCGCCATTTTTGATATATAATAATGATTTAATTACTCAAACCTAATGAGCAGAAGAAAGGGCGCAGCCTCAATGAAGTGTCTCATTAGGGGCAGTATACACGCAAACTTCTTCGACCAGAGAAGGTTTTTAATTTTAAAATGGAGCATTATTGTGTTATCTTCAGATTAGCAAATGGACTTTTCTGCCACAAGGTTTTTTCGCCCTTTCTGCTGCTCTCTACAAAATGCATAACCGAACAGACAGGATCTATGGTACTTCATCTAAATACGTGTACATTTTTTTGTATGTTCTCTGTGAAAACCACCCATTTCGCCGCAGGCTGTTTAGAACATTATCGAGCACGGGGATAATTATAACCAGCAACACCTGTTTCACTTTTTGACCGGCAATGTTATTTATAGAAAAATAAATATACCTGCAGACTAAAGATACGGATTATTCTCCCAAACGTAATTTTGATTGTAAGGGTTATAACAAGGGTCGGTTGACCCCTCCAGTTAAGACAATACTATGCATAGTTGTTTGTCTTTAGTAACAAAATTAATCACATTTTATGGTACATAAAAAAACATCACGACGAGTCACACAGCTTACGTTACCGTGCGTTAATCATTATAACGGTTCCATGTTTCAGAGGCATAGCGATGATATTTTGCGCCCGGGGACGAACTATAAAATTGGCGAACCAGAGATCTTGTGACCGATTTATTACCCTTGTTTACTTATTATAATGTAATGTTGTAAGCCTCATTTTGGCGCCCCTGTACCTTGGCGCCCGGGGACATATGTACCCCCTGCCCCCCAACCCCCAGCTACGCCTCTGCCATGTTTTTTCCCGTCATTTTCACTTAGTCTGGCCGCCATATTCCTCAGTTTGTGAAGACAGGATGTATAGTTCTGATTGATTATGTGTTCCTTTAAATATTTTTTGCATGCAGGTACAAATTTGTGAAATGTCAGGATATATGTATGGGGGGTGGGGTGGTAAATGACCCAGGTGCGTGTTTGTCATGCGTGAGTGATTGATCAGGGCACGGATCGCATGAAGTTGATGATAACGTCAAGTGCCAGGTACTTAATAAAACCCGTTTGCGCTCGTCGTTTCGTCGTCTCTAGATGAATATCTTATTCATTTTGTCTATGGTGAATACAGTTGGCGCGAATTATAGGATCTGAATGTTTAGAGTCTTCGTGTCTGGTAAGTTGTCATTTATGTTATCGTGTTGCTATATATTTGAAATACCGGTTGTATATCGCTTGTAGTATTGTATATTTAAGTATTTGTTCTGTTTCGTTGTGCTTTTTCTTTCAGTTTTTCTGTTATCTTGCTTACTTGACTAAAAATAAACCTCACGACCCATGAGTATTGTTTGCCTCGTTTGTACAACGCTTTAGAAACCCATTTAGACACATAATTTTAATTGTAAGAGTTAAAACATGGGTGGAAAGATTACCAATTTTAATTTAAGGCTTGTATCGAGTCTAAACAATATCCAATTTTAATTTTAAAGGTTGTATCAAGAGTTTAATATTACTCAGTTTTATATTTAAATGTTGTATCCAGAGTTTGATATTACTCAATTTTATATTTAAAAGTTGTATCCAGAGTTTGATATTACTCAATTTTATATTTAAAAGTTGTATTCAGAATTTAATATTACTCAATTTTATATTTAAAAGTTGTATCCAGAGTTTAATATTACTCAATTTTATATTTAAAAGTTGTATCCAGAGTTTAATATTACTCAATTTTATATTTAAAAGTTGTATCCAGAGTTTAATATTACTCAATTTTATATTTAAAAGTTTTATCCAGAGTTTAATATTACTCAATTTTATATTTAAAAGTTGTATCGGACCATTGGCAGTACAAGAACATGTAGTTAGTGGTGAATTAGTTGATATGTGCTTACAAAAAAATTAACTATAAAGCTGCACAGACAACGTAAAGATAAGATTTTTTAAATGCACTAATTTCAGTTTTGATATGAAATTGATAGGAGGAATTTGTTAAAATTGTTGCAAGCGGTTAAATTGTTTGTGTGTATATGTGTATATGTGTGTATGTTGATGTGTGTATGTGTGTATATGTGTGTGTATATGTGTGTTTGTGTGTGCTTTCACCGTCTTGCTCCACTCAGAGCGAGGCAGCAGCGTCACGTATGTTTGCGCTAGTGAAATACATTTGTGGTTTTGTTGTCAATATAGAATTAGTATCATCAACAAATAATGTGAAGATTACATTTAAGTTTTAATTAACCTGTTAAACGTGACATTGGTCTTGTCCTTACGTTAATTGAGTCTTCACATATTCATTTTGTTCTTATCCCTCCTTCTGTACTTCTTTTAGAATGTGAAGATTGCTAAACCATAGTGAAATCAATCATCCCTCCCCACCCACCTACCCTATCTCTCTCTCTCTCTCTCTCTCTCTCTCTCTCTCTCTCTCTCTCTCTCTCTCTCTCTCTCTCTCTCTCTCTCTCTCTCTCTCTCTCTCTCTCTCTCTCTCTCTCTGACATTCGGATAGAACTATGATTAGCCACATTCATGACTGTTTATACGTACTTCTTTTATTTATTATTAACTATTGGGCTCTTAGCTGGTATAATAAATTATATTTAGCTTCTAAAATGTTTTTTATGTGATTATATTAGAGTTATGTTATTAATTATAAATACAGTTGTGTCAAATTACTCGCGGATTATGAGCGTTATTCATATAGTATTGTACAAGCTCCACTTGTCAAAGGGTAAGTGTCAAGTCCCACTTGTCAAGGGGTATTGTACAACATATAATAATAATAATAATAATAATAATAATAATAATAATAATAATAATAATAATAATAACCCACTCCGTTTTGATACTCGTTATCTAAGAGATGACCGCCCTTAATATAATTGCCCGGTTCGAGTATGAGAATTTTTATAGTAAACTGAGAAGGTATATTGAACAAACAACTCCAAGCCCCCGTAAGGATAAATAAACAATTTAATCAAATACATGCACAATTATAAAATTTCCTTTCATTAGGAATGCACGCGGTTTAGAAATACAACTTTCACCGAATTACAATACGGTTTGAAATAGAATTAAACAAATTAGCCGTTCTATTACTGATAGTTTAAAATCATCATAGGATCGAGTGGTACAATCGAAGTCAATGACTTGTTCGGTTTTCTTAACCTGTTATTCTCGGTCCTCGTTCACTGTTCAATCAATGTCACTTTAAGAAGTCGCTGTCTCGTCCAATTTCTAGGCACTCTGCTCTCGTGGATGTTTCCGCTTGATTCCGGACTTATCCACTGTATCATGCGTATACTGCAATTTCTGTTTCTCCCAATTTCTTTTCCCAAAGTTTACGTCACTATTCCCGTAACTTCACGATCTTCACAAAAGCTATTTTCTTCCTTTCAAAAGAAAATTAAAACAACCTAAGTCTCTCGTTACAATAGTTACAGTTGAGACTTTCCATTATTCCTGGTTCGAGCAATCAGATATTTTTATCAGTGATAACAACTTTACGGCTAGTAACATGTCCTCAAATGACGGTAGTTAAACAAATTGTTAATTCGTTTTGTCTTGACCTTAACGTACTACACAGTGAGGCGTTGAATCGTATACTCTGTCGCTAAATTATGTATGAAATCAAAATTCGGTGAATTCACATGTATTCTCGTAACCCCTTACTAACGTAATACATTAAATTCTTTGAACACAGTCATTATTCAAACAATATGATAAATTCAAAAATTAACGTAACACTCCCTATCCATAACTCAGCATAGTGTTTTTACGACATAAATTAACACTACGTCATTCTTAACTAAGAATTAAGGTAAGAATTCCAATTCATAATTCAAAAGCACATTATTATACGAATGTATCAAATGAATTCATGCAAGTACTTCCGATTCATAATACAAAACACATTATTATACAAATGTATCATATTAAATCAATTATACAAATGTATCAAATGAAATTATGCAGACCTGTAAACTAAGCAAACATTATATAAATAGCATCAACAATATACATGGAATTGTGATGGTACCTTTGTGTGTTTTGGTGTGTCATTCAACCGTTGGTTTGGCGCTTTTTCCCCTGGACTATGATTTAACGGATGTACTTCTCTAAAACTACATCCAGAGCCTTTACTAAATAATTCTACTTCTGGCTCTCTTACAGAGCAATGTTAAGACTGGCTTCTAATTTAGGTAGTGCGATATTATGTCCTAAAGATGTATTTTCTCCCGCTTTCCTCTAAAAGTCGCTTACATCATCTTCAATATGACATGCTTGGTTTTAAGTAACAGAATCTCTGCATTTTCTCATTTCTGATACTTTCCGTGAGAAATGAAACTTTAAAATGTTTCCAGCGGTCAGCTCTAGTTAGTAATTAGTACAACGGTCACATCCTAGTATACAGATCCGTCTTTCGCATAGCGTGTCATCATAAATCTAACTAATGGCTATCTGGCCACGACTAATGTCTAATTAATAGATCGACTGAAATTTGCCACTTCACAAGTTTAAATTGGCATTCTTAGAAACTATACCGCTATCATATCGTATTGAAGCCTGGACTATCTATTCCATGCTAATGTATATGACTGAAACACTTTACCGTTAAAGCAATACAGGGACTCGTTTTCCATGATTCTTTTCTTCATTATACTTAGAATCAATTTTGCATCCCTATGTCTGCTAATTCGTTCCATGGTGTTTGGTGAGGGAAACATATTGTGTCTTGTATTCTCATATGGTTCAGGCTATTTAGTGATTTTAAAAATTAAAAAAAAGTATCTGTTAGTTTGTTACAAAAAGCTGTTCTTCCTCCACCATTAATACTGGCCGCCATGTATAGCCTATCCTGTGCTAAAAATGGCGTTAAAAACTACAACATCAACAATATACTTATAGATTTATATAATTTATATATTTAGAACGTGGAATATTTGAGTGCTTTGTGCGCGTCACAAGTGACGTATGGACGCTATAAATTCAGCTTCATGAAAGGTGAAGAGTTCCTTCCCTTTTATGACCTTTCAGTACAGGACGTGGTCGTCAGACTTGTTACGTTGTTGAAGGTGAGAATATTCAGTTTTACCTCTTATAGTTTTAATCATTCTGACGGGAGCCATTAATTGACCTTTCATGTATAATATAGCAGGTATATCTTGTTCAGCTTTGCCGTTCATGTTGACGCAAATACAGCAGAGATATAATGTGCACAGTAAGGTACAAGGTTCATTTAGGAGAGGGTAAAATGCGTGACGCAAATTAATCTCGTTTCGGACGCATATATAAACTTATCTGGTATACGATAATCTCTCTCTCTCTCTCTCTCTCTCTCTCTCTCTCTCTCTCTCTCTCTCTCTCTCTCTCTCTCTCTCTCTCTCTCTCTCTCTCTCTCTCTCTCTCTCTCCATGCAGCACATTATACATGCAGCACATTTTACATTTACTAAAGTATTTTTTTTCCTTCAAAGGCACTGCTACAATTCTTAATTTAGACTCGAGCGATAGAGTCCTCAAACGTATCTCAAAATAAGCATGGTTGGCTATTTATTGATAAGTACACTTTGCCCAATTACAAGGTAAATAAAGTCCGAGGGACTTTGTTAACTTTATCATTGTATAATTCCAGTCTGCTTCCTAACATCTGATCAGCTGAGTTAATCAACAAAATATTTACTTTTATGTAGATCGAAGTTTTCTTTAATTAGCCTCTAAACTGTGATATAATAGATAGTTCGATCTTCGCTTACCAAGATAAAGTGATATGGGGTAGAATGTAATTAATGCGAGTGATATATTGTTATAATCATTCTTTTAAAAAAAAAAATATATATATATATATATATATATATATATATATACACACACACACAAACACAGACCTTACTGCACTCAACCACTCACCCCTTTTGCTGAAGAAGGCATATTGTAGGCTTTACAACCCATATATATATATATATATATATATATATATATATATATATATATATATATATATATATATATATATATATATATATATATATATATATATATATATATATTATATATATATGTATGTATATATGTATGTATATATATATTATATATATATGAATGTATATATGTATGTATATATATATATGTATGTATATATGTATGTATATATATATGTATGTATATATGTATGTATATATGTATGTATATATACACATATTTATATATATATAATGTATATATATACATATTTATATATAATGTATATATATATATATATATATATATATATATATATATAAATATATATATATATATATATATATAATATATATATATATATATATATAGGTTGTAAAGTAGTTCGAGTTATATATATGGGTTGTAAAGCCTCCAATATGCTTTCTTCAGCAAAAGGGGCGAGTGGTGGAGTGCAGTAAGGTCTGTGGAATTACATTGTTTTAAATTAAAATTGTCCAATTTTAATCTGAGGTTTGTAAATTTTGATTGAAAAGCACAAGAGTGCGTGGGTTGGTGTTCTGTTATTATTTGAGTGTAAGGTGTTCATACAGATAAAATTTCGCATCAAATGACATGGAAATAGGGAACCAAAAGTAGTCTGCAGAATTTATCGATGTGTAAAAATCGAAGATCAGTGTCACGTGACCGTTCATATTTCAGAACACGTGTTTAATACGTAAAAATTAGAATTATTAAAAACATGTAAAAAAAATTGATGCAAGATAATGAAACAGATCACCGTTTCTTAAGTAATTCAGATCGCACGCGCGCGCGCGCGCGCGTGTGTGTGTGTGTGTGTGTGTGTGTTGGACTTGTGGCGTTTCATAACAGTTTTAACGAATGTTATACTTACTAGAAAATGACCCACTGGTTATCAAAATGGTAGTATTGTATCGGCGCAGCAATATCTTACTGCGATTAGATGCCTCATTTCTGTCCCACTTATTCAAATGTATTCGTATCAAAGTATCACTATAATATAGTGATTAGATGTCCCATTTCTGTCCCACTTATTCAAATGTATTCGTATCAAAGTATCACTATAATATAGTGAATAGATGTCCCATTTCTGTCCCACTTATCCCAGTGTATTGGTATCACTGTAACTGTATCATATGGTAACAAGACGTTTCATTACTGTCCCACTTATCACATTGTAATGTTATTAATTGGACATTATTTGCATGAAATTTGGAAATATCTTTACATGTGGTTTTTTTAAGGAGGCCGGGAATAACCTCAAAACTGTACACAACGATGTTAATAGCACTCGTCACTGCTGTCCGTCTGTACAAGTTTTATTAGGACTTCTACGACTGTACACTTCAAATCCGTCCGTCTGTACTATAATTCATGCGTTTTTGTGCAAACATATTTGTGTTAATTAATGTAACTTCTATGAGTCATACTTCCGAATAAAATCACAGTATTTATAGTGTGGATTTTAAAAAAGTTATTCATACTCTCGGGGAATGTAAATGCAGTAAATGTGAATAGAGTGAGTGGCTTTAGCCTATGCAGACTGCATGCATACTTTCTATCTTGTGCTATCATATGACATCACATACGACAACAGCAATACAACCAATAACGTTATCATAATTCCACCGTTAAACCTAAACAACAACATATACACAGAGTAACATTAAATGAAACGGACAAATTGTACTCACAAGGATCATGTGAATGGTCTTTACTTAGGTGTCCCAATTACACATTTCAGTCTACAAGTATTATCCAAAGACCAATTAATCATGTGAAAATCTTTACTTAGGTGTCCCATTTACACATTTCCCTCTACAAGTGTGGATCCAAAGACCAATTAATCATGTGAATGGTCTTTATTTACGTGTCCCAATTGGACATTTCCCTCCACAAGTATGGATCCAAAGACCAATTAATCATTTGAATGGTCTTTACTTATGTGTCCCAATTACACATTTCAGTCTACAAGTATGGATCCAAAAACAAATTGATCATGAGAATGGTCTTTACTTAGGTGTCCCAATTACACATTTCCATCTACAAGTATGGATCCAAACACCAATTAATGATGTCAATGGTAGTTTCTTTGGTGTCCCAACTACACATTTCCCTCTACAAGTATGGATCCAAAGAACAATTAATCATATTAATGGTCTTTACTTAGGTGTCCCAATTACACATTTCCCTCTATATTTTTTAATCCAAAGACCAATTAATCATGTGAATGGCCTTTATTTAGGTGTCCCATTTACAGATTCTGTATAACACATTAGCTGTATATGATATAATACTCTTGACAGAGATGCGTGAATCCTTTCTACCCTATTTCTTTCCTGAAACCATCTGACTCACCAAAGTTGAAATAATTTTCTACGCTTCCTGATTTATAGTTTAATATCGGAGGGTTTTCTTTCTTTGCCTCCGTGACTACGGTCACACCTTTTGATTCCTCCTTCGGGTATGTCTCCCAGCCTTTTAGTCACACCTGTTTATCTTTGCTATGGGTATGTCTCCCTGACTGACAATCACAGCTTTTAATCTCTCCTATGGATATGTCTCCCAGAATGACAGTCTCACCTTTTTATCCTTCCTATGGGCATGTCTCCCTCACTGACAGTCACACATTTTTATTCGGTACGCGGAGGTTTGACCACAGGTGCTTTGACCATAGGTGGTTTGACCATAGGTGGTTTGTCCACAGCGGGGGGTTTGACCATAGGTGGTTTGTCCACAGCGGGGGTTTGACCACAGGAGGTTTGACCATAGGTGGTAAGAATAATATGAAAGACTATCGGAGAAATGAAACGAAGACTCGAGGATACTCTTGCTACGCCACCTGCAACACAAATTTCAGTCACTTCAACTCTCGCCGATCATGTTTTACACGCATTACCAAAGAAAACTACTTTATCAAGAACATTGAGGAAACACAGACAGAAAAGGAACGCCCACGGAGACGGAGCAATGCCTCCGATTCCACACGATCTCGATTTTTAGATGCCGGAACGTTTTAGTCACTTCGTTCAGTTTGATTCGGGTCCTGGTGATGATCGTATGATCATACTTGGATGTCACGAGGTCATCGATGGCTTGGCATGTGCGTCCGTGTGGCTAGCAGATGGTACATTCAAGACGGTGCCAGGCTTATTTTTCCAGCTTTACACTATTCATTTTCAATTTGTCAACGGCGTCAACCCAGCTGCGTTATAATGTCTTTTACCAAATGAAACACGTGCGATGTACGACCGATTACTCCAGGAAGTAGTGCGTCTCATTCCGTTGGCAGCACCAAGATTTATTCTCACCGATTTTGAAATGGCAGCAATGGGAGCATTTCAAGAAAAATTTCCTGATGCAGGCTGCTACTTCCATCTCGCCCAAAGCGTAATACAAAAGGTACATGAGGTTGGACTGAAAGTGGAATATGAAACTAGTAACGATGTTCGTATCGCTGTTCGTTGTCTTGCCGCCCTATCTCATGTACCAGTCCAAGATGTTGGCAATTAAAATTTCATTTATTGAACCATAATTTTAAACTCTAAATAACAGTTTATTTTTATTATAAAAACTACATGTGTACAAACCAAATATGGACAAAACCCCGGTGGTCAAACCCCCGCTGTGGACAAACCACCTATGGTCAAAGCACCTGTGGTCAAAGCACCTAGAACCTTTTATTCGTCCTATGGGTATATCTCCCTGACTGACAGTCACACCTTTTTATCCTTCCTATGGGTAGGGTGTATAACCTGTGTACAAAATAGCAAGCATACGTTGTACTTTTTACATGTATATTTTTAAAAGGATTTCTATGTAAACTGTGTAGTATCTAAGCTCAGTATTTCTTGAACTCCTTCATTTGAGTTTGCACTCAAACTCATCCGTCTGACTGTAATAAACGTCCCATCTGTTCAATTTTCGTCAACTAATTCATCAATAATTGACTGCATTCTTCATCTAAATAAATCGTAGATTCTAAATGTTCTGTGGGAAGCCCATTTGTCTATCATCTACCCAAAGCTCGAGCGCACACTCAAAATTAGAAGTGTTGTGAAGACGGAATTTGTTCCATAAAATACTATTCTTCCATTGCATTTCTGAAAGTTTCTTATGGATCAGAATTCAAGACAGCGTTTAAGCAGTCTCCACAAATTTATACAAATATCTTCTTTATACCGTATGCTTGAAAAACCAAATAACGTAATTTTTCTATTTTGATTCTCAGATGGCCAGACGTTGTTGTGTGATCGGTGCTGGGGTATCCGGGCTTGCTGCTCTGAAGGAATGCTTGGACAGTGGCCTTGATCCCGTGTGCTTCGATATGGATACAGATCTTGGTGGGGTATGGAACGCAAGAGATGAACCGAAAGACGGATTTCCTTTTATGTACAAATCTTGTGTCACAAATACGAGCAAGACTTTCACTTGCTTCAGCGATTTTCCTATTCCAAAAGAATATCCAAACTTCATGAGACGTTACCAATTTAAAGCATATATTGATTCGTATGCCCATAAATTCAAGCTTAGAGAATATATTTGTTTCAAAACAAAGATAGTGGGTGTGAAAAAGGCGGATGACTTTCTTTCTTCGGGAAGATGGAAAGTGACTTATAAAAGTCTTGAAACTGGAGACGTAACCGAAGAAACTTTTGACTATGTTATGATTTGCAATGGTCATTACTACGAACCAATGTTACCACACCTTCCTGGCTTGGAAGAATTCACAGGAAAAACGATCCATTCTCATGACTACATAGACTTCCACGGATATGAAGGCAAGAATGTTTTGGTTGTCGGATTCGGCAATTCGGCTGGAGATATCGCCTGCGAATTGAGCCAACATGCTGAACATGTTTGTATTCATTTGTTTGTTAAACTATTACCATTTAACAAATTTTGTATCACCAAATTTTATTTATTTATTTATTTTGTTTACTTTTTTACTTATTTTTTATTTTGTATTTATGTATTTATTATTATTTTTTTTAATAATGCTACTAGTACTGCAACTACTACTAGTACCTATAATAATAATAATAATAATAATAATAATAATAATAATAATAATAATAATAATAATAATAATAATAATAATCGTAATCTTGCGCTATGTTGCTTGCAACTTATTTGGATTCTTTCAAAACATTTACTTGTGTTGTTTTCCTTCCACTCCATGATATTTTAATTTTGCTTCCTGCACATTGGGTTTAAAAGGCAGGGTAAGTCTAAACATGTTCGTCCATGCGTATGTGTGTTTGTGCTTTCAGAATGTGACACAGTTCTTTGACCGTTCAAAATGGAAACTTAAAGTATTGGGGTATGCTTGAAGTTGGTATGCATACGCATATTAGCACTTGGTCTGTTTCATACGTTAATATGCATATGCATATTAGAATTTGATCTATTTCATGCGTTGCTATGCATACGCATAGTAGACATTGATTCATTTCATGGATTGCTGTGCATACATCTATTAGAATTTGATTCATTTCATGGGTTGCTATGCATACGCATATTAGATTTTGATCCATTTCATGGGTTGCTATGCATACGCATATTAGATTTTGATCCATTTCATGGGTTGCTATGCATACGCATATTAGATTTTGATCCATTTCATGGGTTGCTATGCATACGCATATTAGATTTTAATCCATTTCATGGGTTGCTATGCATACGCATATTAGAATTAATTTGATCCATTTCACAAGTTGATGTGCATACACCTATTAGAATTTGAACCATTTCATGGGTTGTTATGCATACGCGTATTAGAATTTAATCCATTTCATGGTTGATGTGTGTATGTGTATTTGTATCATGTCCATTTCCTGGGATTGATTGCTAGTGTTTTATTGGTTTGTACGACACTTATGCACACTTCTTTTTGCCTTTCGAGGCAGCGGAGATGTGAGTTAAGGACATACCGAGGCAGCTTACCCGGGTTGGCCTTGAAGTGCCTCGAACCCACAATTCATGGATTACAAATACAATACTCTACTAGAGCGTGCAGAATGAGGGCACACTTGCATAAACAAAATAGTGCATACAAATTTCAGACATTTCAGCAGTTTTTCGAACTGGTATCATACAGTTTACCTGTGTAAGGAGAGATATGCAACATGGAAGGCGGTGAAATGATTTATTTGAGTCAAAACATTGAAATGGACAAGCTACCCCCAATGACAGATCTTGACATTATTGGGACCACTACCCAATAAATATTTAAATGCTTACTCTGTTGGAAAAAAAACCGTATATGCATTTTAGATCAGCCCGTGGCTTAATACGGGGGATATTTGTATTTAAACAGGTGTATTTTGATATTTGCAATCAGATTCTTCCGACATTTTCCTCCCTTTTTGATTGTACTGAATTCCAAGTCAAGCAAAGAACAATATCGGGATCAAGCAATTTTTGACAAATGTATGTATGTGTGTGTGTGTGTGTGTGTGTGTGTGTGTGTGTGTGTGTGTGTGTTATCTTTTCAGTCGTATGGTTTGTATTTGATGTATGTAAATATAGATTCACTCTCTCACTCCAGGTATGCATCAGTACCAGGCGAGGAGGATACTGTATCCCTAGGGCCGGTGATTATGGTGTTCCATATGATCATATTGCTCTGGCCGGCTTCACACAATACATACCATTGTCGTACCTTCTTCCTCTGTTGCTGAAAAAAATCAACTATCGTTATGATCATACGAAATACTCTATTGCACCCAATGCTCCTTTCAGTCCAGGAACGATAATCATAAACGATGATTTGCCTAACAGAATTCTTATGGGTGCTGTAAGTATGAAAGGTGGGATAAAATACTTCACCAAAGACGGTGTTGTTTTTGAAGATGCTACAAAAGAACTATTTGAGGCAGTAGTGTTCGCAACTGGATACAACTTTAGTTTTCCATTCCTAGAAGATTCAGTCATTAAGATGGACACCCACTTTCCGTCGTTGTATGAGATTGTGTTTCCTGACGAGTTAGAACCCTGCACATTAGCGGTTATAGGCCTTGCACAACCGATGGGTCCGGTAATACCTGTAGTTGAACTACAGTCAAGGTGGGCATGCAGAGTCTTCAGGGGCTATTGTCAACTCCCTACAGTTCATGAGCGCAAACAGGAGATTGCTGAAAGAAAGAATGCCGTCAGAAAGCTGTTTTACGATTCTCCAAGGCATGCGAACAGAGTCAATGTGTTGTACTACTGTGATAAGATTGCCGGTTATATTGGATGTCGCCCCAACCTTTGGAAAGTCTTTCGAGAGGACATTAAAATATGGAAACTCCTAGTATTTGGACCCGCGAGTCCAGCTCGTTGGCGACTTCAGGGCCCCGGAAAGTGGGATGGAGCCGTTGAAGAAATGAAATCCACTGGGGAAAAAATGTTGTTTCCTTTAAGGACACGCGTAGCAGGTATAGGAGAAAGAGACAGACTGTACACAGCTTGGACCAGTGTAGTAAATAAACTCATTGCTATTATGTTTATTATTGTGGCAGTCCTTTTAGTCCTTTGGTAGGCAAAAAAGTACATTTGTCACGAAATGTTATCTCCAGTTGTGTATTTAGAAAAACATTTCATTGCAAAATAATGTTGGCAATTAAATTCAGTTTGACATTGAATTCAGTGTTAAGAGTGTCTTATAACGGAACCAGATTTTTTACTTTTACAATAATGTATTTATGTTTTGAAAGCAATTCCTGTTGTTATTTGATTATATCTATGTATGGATGTATGTATATAGGATACAGAACCAATCATATAAAAAATGAAAAAACTGCATTAAAAGAATTTATTTGTTATCTGTGTAACTTGGCGAATAAGACACGTTACTTTACTACCTTGTTTTCGCAGAATACGACTCATAACTATTATGTTGATAATGGCATAATTAACTTCAGTAGTCCAAAGAGTATCAGCACAAAAAGCAAAACAATAATATCTGACTTACGAATAAAAGCAAATTCGTTATATATTTATCCAGTAATTCTGTTTCATTTTTCTGTAAAATTGTTGGATTTTAGACCCAATATTGGTTATTTCTACAAAGAGGAAGTAGATTTAGAATATAAAATTACAAATAGATAACAATCATATTTTTCTAACGATTTTAGTTAGAAACTCAAATAATCTAGACCCAATATTGGTTATTTCTACAAAGAGGAAGTAGATTTAGAATATAAAATTACAAATAGATAACAATCATATTTTTCTAATGATTTTAGTTAGAAACTCAAATAATCTAAAATCATAAGTCTTTTTTTGCGGCTGGAAATCTACTACTCGATGCGTCATACGTTTTAGAGCTCTGTTCATCGTAATGTGCGCCGTGCATAGGTGGAGAATTATAATTTAGAAGTTCAAAGCAGGGGAATAAGGATCATAATACAATTGCTAATATGTAAATGTCTCCTATTTTGTACATTGGTCGTGATGTCCTCTCCCTTTTCCATCATATGCTAGAAATAAAATTCGAATGTAAATATACGCAACTTCGAGGTCAACGTAATCATACCTCGAAGGTATAGCAATATCTGCCGTTCGAGCCACTTTTGCTGTTTACAAAATAAAGTACTTACGAATGATGGAACAATTGTTTCATTCGTAATATCTCGGTCAGCGAACACAATATGATTTTTCTGTAGCAGCAGAGGGGGCGAATCCTACAACTTTTGCGACAAAATCGATTTAAACCGTCAAAACGTCAAATAGAGCCTTCCTGCGAAATCTCATGTTTTAACCACAAAAAAAATAAAGTCTCCATTTGGTAAATAGAGCCTTATTGATTTCTTGCTCAAAACATGAATTTGCGTGGGTGATACTCTATTCGCGTTTTTGTTGCTTAACCATAAAACGTCGCAGCGATGTTGTCATCGCCCCCTCTGCTGCTATGGGTTAATAATGAAAATCACTACGATGAAAATCCTTTTAGGTCAGTGAGTTAAAAATTGATTCTGGTTAATGAATCATTATGACACCGCATATAGACTGGATTAACCGGAGACTCAATAATTATAAATCCTGGAGGAGCTGTTGGTGCAAAAGAGTATAAAATATATCCCTGCTGAGCTTGATTTAATCGTTCGAGATTTATTTGATAGCTTCCTTCGATAACATCACATACTAAATTGAGTGCAATCACCGATGAAATATTCACATTGAACGGAGCGATATGTCTGCCGCCGCCTTCTGGGTCATTATTATGTGTCAGGATAGTTGTTTGTGGGTTTTTTTTTCCCACGTATCATGAATTATTTTAAAACCAACATCGATGGTGTCACTGAGAAGTTTTTTAGTTCTGGTACGTTATATCCTGGTAGTTTGAATGTTGGAACATCTTCAACGCGGATTTTATAGTTTGTTGCAAATTTTGTTCTCGATAGGGGACTATTATCCTCATCTATTATCACTTGAATAATTTTCAAATTAAATGTTTCCATATCATTGATAATTTTGTTGCATGTTTCTACGACGCTGATAAATTCATCTCAGGTGAGAGAGCCAGATTTAAGAGATATTAACAACAGTAAAAAATCATTATTCATTGCTGTGAAATTTTCAATAATTTTAGGTTCGTTAATAATATAATATTGCTCTACTCTAATCCTTTCCCCCTCTCCCTCCCACTCCCTAGTTTCGTTGTATCCGAAACCAAAAAAATATATAGTATTTATGTGATCTTTATAACTCTTTATTGGATTATCAGATTTTATCCTGTCGGTGATATAATCGGTTTTTTGTGGTTCTGGTAAATTAACGGTTTTCCCCCCGGGTGGTAATTCAGGCCATCCTAGTACGGTTCTAATAGAACTCTGATAGATATCTACGACAAAATTTGGTGAGTTTATTTCAATGGCAGATGATAGTGTTGGCTCATGAACAGTTATAGCTATTTTTGATTCTGCTCCAGTAATCGATTTTATTCTACGTTGCAATTCAGCATTGATTTGTTCAATTTGGTATGATCCGGTTGGTATGGAAACAACGTTCCAGTCTGGGGTACCGTCGTCTTTATTCTTATACGAGAACACTAAGGAATTATTCGGTTGTTGACCACCAAATGATTTTGATCTGATATTTGGCCAACTATGGTATACTCGTAATTTTGCTAACGCGATTTCCTTCACGGGGACTGGGGTAGGGAAATTCACACTGAATTCTGGATTCGTTGATGTTATTGAGATCATGCTTGTTTGTACTGGGTTTGTGTTCTCCACAATTTGTTGAAGTAATTCCATCGGTGTTGTCATTGTTATTATACTGTTGTTGTATTTCTAATTTTGACATCGCGGAATCATAAATACTGACCATCGCTGAGAACTCACTATCTGATATAATTGTATCATCGAGCGATGACGATATCAACGAGGATAATTGCGAGTATGCAGTTGATACAACATGAAATTGAATTATGTAGTCTTGTAGCTTGCGTTGGCTGCATGATGATATTTTTTTTGTTATAATTGAAATTATTCCCGCGATTGTTGTTGCCGCAGAAATGCAAATTGGAATAGCTATCGGGGCCATCATTGTTACCAAGGATAGTATAATACCAGCTCCGGTGATTACACCACTCACAGCGTACACAGTAACATCAATTGCGGTAATTCTTCGTTGGTATTTTTTTTTTATTTGATACTCCTCAGTGAGGGTTTTGAGTCTATTTTGAAATTCTCTGATCTGATCATAGCGATATTGCGATGATGAAATCATTTTATTTTTAAATCAGTTATTTACTTAAATCCGCTACGAATTCCAAATACCACATTGTTGAAACCCTAACCAAATTTTTATCAGTAGATGTTATCGTGAACTTTTCAGTTGTATCCTTGTCGATGATCGTTGAAATCGTATTATTGACCCCAGATGAACTTGACGATGAAATATTAAATTGAGTCGTTGTCACTAGCGTTAATCGATAAATACCTTTAACGGTTGCAGTGATATCTAATTTGTTGTTTGTAGGTGTCCACGCAAATGATCCGTGTTGGATCGTGTATACTACGTTGTTGGTTTTCTCATGAGGAATTTTTGTTTTTTCAATGATTGTTATCATCCTCGAAAAATCATTTTTGATTGCTTCGATGAAGTTTTTCGTCTCATCGATGGATTTTTTAATATCAGGGAGTTTTATTTCAATTTTATCCAACGGGGTTCCAATAAATTTATCCACGATGTTTCTACGAAAATTTGAAAATTGTTTTCCGTGTTCTTCAGTTTTAGATTGAAGTGTTGCTAGGTCCAACACAGAATTTTTTAACTCATCGTTGAGAGTTTTTAATCTATCTGTAATCGTCGAAAAAAGTACACCCGGTTTGAGTTTACCCTGATCGGAAAATAACAATAGTATCCTCGATTGCGTTTCGTTGTTTAACTAAAATATCATCCAACGACACATTACTAGTTTTCAATTTACCCTGACGATCTTGAAATACAACTATTTCCCCAGGATCAACACTTGCTAGGTTCAACGTCTCAGCTATTTCATCTTCGATTATTTTTTTTATATCCTTGATAGAATCAAGGGTTGCAGTGCCATCGGGTTCGGGTTTCTTCAGCGCTAATAAAGATCTCCCCCAAATATCAATCATGTTATTTTATACATCTCTCTCTAAAAAGCGATTTCTAGTGTATTCATTTACGACAACATGAGGTGGTTTTCCAGATGATGAAATAGCGTCAAGGACATTTAATATTTCATTGCCACATATTGGTGGGTCATTCATTTGTTGTGTTGGTAGCGTAGAATACCAGTGAGGAGTTTTTAAGCGGTTTATGTAACGCATAAATTCTTTAGGCGGTGCAAATCCATATGAATCGAAATAGACGATTGCACGTGGATCAATCGCGTATGCAACCCAGTGAGTTTCGGACCCGGTGCTGTTATCGAGATTAATAATACCGGTTTCAACGCTGTTTGGTTATGCCGGTAACTGATCTTTCATAAAAACACCTCTAAAGTTTTTTATCGCGAGTTTTTTTTAGCAGCATCGAGTAAATCAAAATTGGACAACGGAGTCAAAGATTCCACAATCGAAGGTTTGGAAATCGAAGATTTCTGAGTTAATAAACCGGTCCTAGTCTTAGACCCTTTCCGCTGTACCATGAATACGGGGTTCCTGGTAGTCTTAGACCCTTTCCCTTTTTTTATATCCCTGTCCAGATGCCTTCTTTAGTGCCATCCCTGCTGCAGTACCAACGGCTCCTAACGCCGCCGCTTTAGCCACCGCTGGGGCAGCCGCTGAAATCAATGCTGGTATTGCAGCTAACAATGGAAATATACTACCTGATTTTATCATGTTGGCGACTGCACCCTTCGAAAATACAATTTGAACCCCTCGCTTATTCTTTAGCGCATCATTGAAATGTTTTATTTGACGATCCGTTAATGATATTTTATGTGTACCACTGGACATCTGTGCTGGTTTCAGCGTTATTGTGGTTCCACATTCTTGAGCTGATTTTGATTTTAATTTCTTGACTTGACCATCAGTCAGCTTGACACTAACAACACTATATGGCATTTTATTGTAAAACACATTTATGCTTTCAATTGATCTAATTGTGAAAATCGTTTACAATTTCAATCAAAGATTTTCCACTGGTGCATCAATAAGTCTCATTCGTCCGCCAACTCCTTCTAACAACATCGATTTATCACTGAGAATGACAGCAACCGCTCTATAATCAACACCACCAGGAGCTATACGAGCCCTAAAATGTATATCAACAACGGATTGCCTTGTTAAATCAAGATGTTCCAGCGAAAAGTAATAAATCGGATAGAGGCTTTTAAAATCATGTTGCGATATTTGTAAACCAGTATCAACATTTTGATCACAACCCATATATGACAGCATTCTATGATACACACGTGCTATATGGTTAGTGTCGTAATCAAGCTGTATATCCTCAGATGGTTCTTGTTGTCCGTTTATTCTCAGTGAAACCTCCTTGACTCCTAATCGATCAAATATCATATGACTGTGTTCTTGGGAGCCTAATCGATTCCGATTCTGCAGCGCTATAAATATATGACGTGGAGCTAAAACGCCTTGTTTTGATGCCAGGTGCCATGTAAATGTATCAGCAACATTATCCTCTTTGGCATCAGTTGTTGTTGTTAGCCAACTTATCAATGATTTGCCACCTGTGTCCATAAATGAAAGTAGCCGCTCTTCCGTGGTAATTGACGGGGTCATTACTGGCATCCACAATACTATTTTACTCAAAACAACTTTACCATCAGCGGCACCAGTACGCCAAATTGCATCATTGTCATTGCCTTTTCGCACTAACGCAATTGTGTGTTTGGCTCCATAGATGACTTTTCTGACATTTCTGCAGAATCCAAATATGTGATGGAGTGGAATCGCACATGAAAAATATCGTTGTGGTCCGTGCAATGCTCCTTTTCGTGCTGCAAATCCTAAATTGAAATTACCATTAACGCCTCCGAGAATATCAAACGCAGCTCCTGGTCTAGCTCGACGTTCTGGATTAGCTGCTTCTTGTTGATCGGCTTCTGCATTATCTCTTGCTGTTAACACTTTAATGTATTGAAGGTGGTCAGCGTTATCAGAGGTATCCTTTGCAAACATCATAGATGGACCAGCCGACCTTGTATAATCATCAGAATATCTTGCTAGCCCGATTATTGTTGTTGCAACATCAACTTCACGGTCTATTGATTCAATTTCTTTTCCATCAATGAGATATCTTGCACTTTCAAATAACGCCATTATGCCATTATTAACAAAACCAACTCGGACATTTGCGTTATCTGCATATGGGGTATCAGCTGCAACATTTGTTACGAGTTTTCCCTCGATTTCAATAAATGCTTCACATGGCAAAAAGTATTTACTGGTATCTTGAACTTGAAGTTCAATTCGCGATCTTAGGTTGGGTTGTATTGCATGATAGGAATAGTATTGATAATCGCGGACAGAATCATCTTTGCGCACTGGGGCATCTAAATCAAACGCCGGATCAGCTGTTTTTTTGAACATTATTATTATTATTCACTCTAGTGTTTTCAATTGTGAAACTCTTTGTAATCATCAACGTCGTTGAAAATTTTTCGAATTTCTTTTTGGTTTCAAACCACTTCCTGTTATTGCGTTCATGATAGCGCTATTTTGTACATCAAGTGATGGAGTCACCGGTGTAGCCACTAATGATGCTATTTTTTCTTCCACTGCGCTATTTATTGCTTTGCTGACACTTGCAGGCATCACTATCACTGTTGTAGATGGCAGTACAACTGGTTGCTTTTTTCGTCGTCCCACCAATGATGTTATTTTATCCTTTGCTGCAGAAAATGCCTTTCCGGCAAGATCTCCAACAGCACCAATACCCTTATCACGAATAACATCAATTGCTTTCATTCCTAATTGTTTAGCCAACGGCATCACTTTTGGGGCCATTCTTGTAAATAACCCTGCAATGGTATCACCGAAACCATCTCCGTAATATGCTCTATAAACAGGCAATCGTGAGTTTACCACATAGACGCTGGTTGGTTTGTCATGGTTGTAGTGTATGATCATCTTATTATAAAAATACTAGTGTTTTCAATTGCTAGCAATTTCTAATTACTAGTAATTCAAATGATATTTATCTACGGATTTTCATTGGTAGCAATTTCCAATCCAAAGAATTTTCGACTTAGTCACTGTAATAATCAGTATGATTTTCCGCTAACTCGTTAATGAAATCTCGATATGTTGCAATATCCATGATACCACCTTGAAATAACCGCCTGCAGATATCAGCTGCTTCATTAATTATTTCTGGAGAGTTATTTCCAGCTCGTTTTCCTCCGATGAGAACTTCTAATCGTGATATATCACTGAGAATATTACCAGGACATGAAACGCTAGCATTTCCAACTAGACGATTTTCCCCTGAAATTCCACTCCCCAGAGTCTCTCTCTGGGAAAATTCCTTCTCATCTTATGGGTTTTGTTTTTGCTGTCTTATTTGGAGTTTAAATTTTCTCTTGAAGTCTCTGTATTCCTTCATCCTTCTATCTAAATTCCCAGTATTTATTTCATACACTATATCAGCCCATTCATTATGTGACATTCTATAATTCGTATAATTGTCCCTGAAAAACTTCTCTTGTGAATCATAGCTGTTAGCAGCAAATTCACCTAAATTGTCTATATCCTCGTTGAGAATTCGTTTTTTAGCGCTGTCGGTAAATATAATTGATTTAGGTAGTCCACTAACTAGTTCTTCCTGAAATTCTTCAAATTTTCGTTCTGATATATCCTGAGGAAGTGATTGTAAGGATTTTTTTGTTTGTTTAGTTCTTTTTGCTATTTTTTCTAACACAGGGAGAAAAGACTTCTTGTTTTTTTCCTTGTTCAGAGATTGTTGACACTATCTGTTTCGTTGTTGTAGTTATTGGTTTAAACAACTCTTCAGATCCCGCAGCAAAGTCAGTCTGAAGACTCTATCGTTCTTGCAGTTTATTCCTGACAGAGTCGCGAATTGGTATAAATCTCTTAATTGCATCTAGTCGCTCACGAGCCAATCTAGATGTTAATGCTTCATTGACCATTATTTGAAGTTGCAAACAATTTTTCAATTTGAATTCCCGTAGCCTTTTTCGATTGATAATTGTTGGATTGATTTTTTTTATAAACAGAAATTTTATTTTTTATTCACTATGAAATAATTTTTATAAACAGAAATTTTATTTTTTATTCACTGTTTTTGGTGGTTTTTCATTGATTTTTGACTGTTTTGATGCATTTTTGCCTGTTTTTTTCACTGATTTTGATGATTTTGATCAATTTCATTAGGGTCAAGTAGTCGATTTTGCATGGGATTTTCCATAGGGAAAAGCTGTTAGGATTCATTTTTGATGATTTTTGACCAAAAAATCGATAATTTCAGTCAATAAATGCCAAAAAATGACGAAAACAACCAAAAATCACCAATAATTTCAGTCGGGTAAAGTAGTCGATTTTGCATGGGATTTTCCATAGGGAAAAGCTGTTAGGATTCATTTTGATAATTTCTGGATTGATTTTATTTTTTTTATTCACTATGAAATATTTTTTATAAACAGAAATTTTATTTTTTATTCACTGTGAAATACTTTTTATAAACAGAAATTTTATTTTTTATTCACTGTTTTTGGTGGTTTTTCATTGATTTTTGGTGGTTTTGTATTGATTTTCATTGATTTTTTGACTGTTTTGGTGGTTTTCAGTTCCAAATATCTTTGAGATTTTACGGTCAAGTAGTCGATTTTGCATGGGATTTTCCATAGGGAAAAGCTGTTAGGATTCATTTTTGATGATTTTTGACCAATTTTCATTGATTTTTTTTACCAATTTTCGTTGATTTTTGTCTGTTTTCATTGATTTTTGATTTAAAAAAAAAAACCGTAGGGTAAAGTAGTCGATTTCCCATAGGATTTTCCATTTCAAAATCATGATTGCTGCAACTAACAATAAAAAATATTTTTCTCATAGAATTTTTATTGCTGTGAAATATTTTTAATGCATTTTCACTGATTTGTATCAATTTCAGTTGAAAATCTCCTTGAGATTTTACGGCCAAGTAGTCGATTTCGGTCAAAATCGTTCATTTTCTTGAATTAACGCCCGTATATTTCTAATTTTAGAATTAACCTCCTTTTTCAATTCATATTCCCTACCCAATTCTTTTCGTATTCCTTCCACGATAGTATATAACGGGACAAACACACTTACTTCACTGGAAAATGCAAGAGAGTCCCGAATAGAATTCTGAATTTTTTTGATTAACTCATATTTCTTTGGTAGCATATACTTGTTAGTGTTAACACCATATTCCATATCCTGAAAATCAGACACAATTTGATCAGGATTTAACCCATCTGATAGTATAATATCCTGGCTTTTCAATTTTGCATTTTCAACTATAATGCTATTCATATTTTCAGAATTCATATATGATAATACATATTTCTAATTTATTTTTCAAAAATAAATGAGTCGTTAATATTTTCAAAATTCATTCCGTATATAAATATATTTTTTAAAAATAAATGCAGAATTAATTCTGTATATAAATATAAATATATTTTTCAGAATTCATTCTGTATATAAATATAAATATATTTTTCAGAATTCATTCTGTATATAAATATAAATATATTTTTCAGAATTCATTCTGTATATAAATATATTTTTCAAAAATAAATGCAGAATTAATTCTGTATATAAATATAAATATATTTTTCAAAAATAAATGCAGAATTCATTCTCTAAATAAATATAAATATATTTTTAAGAATTCATTCTGTATATAAATATAAATATATTTTTTCAAAAATAATTGCAGAATTAATTCTGTATATAAATATAAATATATTTTCAGAATTCATTCTGTATATAAATATAAATATATTTTTCAGAATTCATTCTGTATATAAATATAAATATATTTTTTCAAAAATAAATGCAGAATTAATTCTTTATATAAATATAAATATATTTTTCAAAAATAAATGCAGAATTCATTCTGTATATAATATAAATATATTTTTCAAAAATAAATATAAATGCAGAATTTATTCTGTATATAAATATAAATATATTTTTCAAAAATAAATGCAGAATTCATTCTGTATATAAATATTTTTTCAGAATTCATTCTGTATATAAATATATTTTTTAAAATAAATGCAGACAAAAATAAATAACCATGATGAGCGGTTGTCAGTCATTTGGCCCCCGCTGTGGTTCTTTTAATCTTCGATTTTTAATCTTCGATTTTTAATCTTCGATTTCGATTTGAACCTTTTTTTTGGCCGGTAATTCATTTTGAACACCATACGGGGCTACCCAAATGTGACAGAGAGCTAATTACATCCATGGTTGTTATTTATTTTAGGTCATGTATGTTTACATTCACCGAAACATATTCCCCTAAGAGTGAATCTAACTCGTCAAATAACGGGTTAGAATCACAAGAGGGTATGTTTACGTGAAAGAGACCTAGAGGTTACATATATACGACAACACATCTTTGGAACTCCTTGGTTGCCTTCACATCCAAGTAAGCCCAAAGGGACCCGAAACATACATCTCCGGAAGGGAGGCCTAACGTGGCAAACGCCATCTTAGACCGCCCAGAAGATATGCTTGGTGGTGACGTCACAACATATACTTAATTAACTTAATTAAGGATGGATATGATGATGGAATGATGTGGAGACGTCACAATGCCGTATAATCTCCACTCGAGTGTTGTGGCAGATGTTAGGCATAACATGTACTTAATTAACTTAATTAACTTAATTAAGGATGGATATATGATGGAATTTGTGATAAATGATGTGGGGGACGGCACAAGACAGCACAAACATGAAACGACGGGGCGGATTTTCTACGGCCATCTGACCAATCAAAAGCAACCCATGAAATTAAACCCGGTTGCATGATTGAGAAAAGACAACCACGCCCACGTGTCAATGGCGTGGGTTATTTTTGATCGGTCGGATTGGCTTTCGAAAGCCCCAGCTTTATACCTTTCATATAGTATATAAGGTGACTTAATACAGCAGCGTCAATCCACAGGTGTGTTATTTTTATTTCCTTGAATACTTGTCAATGGTGTTTAACAGTATTTAAATGAGATCGAATAGTTGAGTTAAACACTAAAAAAAGAATACAATTGTTTGAAAACATTTTATATTTGATTTCTTTTCTTACAAAACAGATAATTATACCCGCTGAATCACAATATAAGGGAGATAACCAATAAACAAGTTGACACAATCTAAGGGAGATAACCCATAACTAAGTTGACACAATCTAAGGGAGATAACTCCCTTGGTTATATTTAAGGGTTATGAAAGAGTTATCTCCCTTCGTGTTATTAGACATACGAAAATCGAATTTTTTGTTCAATTTTTTTTAGAAAAAGCCGAATTTTGTACTCCTGTTGCAACAAATTGTACTGAGGGTATACAAATATTGAAATATTTACCGGCTTCATTCATAGATTGGAATATTTTTTCTTCGTTAGTAACTGCATTAAATGATTTTATAGGCCTCGCTTTTTTCGAGTATTTTCCAGTGTTTCCTCGTTTTAAATTCTCACTTTGTGAAATAGCCTGTAGATTTGATAAAGAATTATTCTGAGAATCGGAATCAATATGATCGATAACAAAACCATCCCTGATTATTCCATTAAACACCTCGAAGACGAATCTGTGACAGTAATAATTTTTCTTCCCAGCACTAAACATCAAATACCCTCGATTAGTCACAAATACAACTGGCTTCTTCAATCTGCGGTTTCTGATAATACCATCACGGGATGCTTCATAATTAACAAGCACGGGGTGAGGTTTGAAGTCTTGGCTCATTTGTATAATAATACTATTTTTCTAATTTATTATTTGCTTTAATTATAAGTCTCTGTATATAATCTTGAGGGGTCTTTATGATTTTGTCATCGTTGGGATCAATGACGGTATTTTTTATTCGTCTGTCATGATAGCGTTTTAGTTCCCTGTATCGTTTGCCGCCACAACTGAGACATAATTGTGATTTTCCCCTTACCCCCAACCCACATCGGAGGCACGGGAGGGGGCCAAGGGAACCGTTGCGAACGCTCTGTAAATGATACCCACAGAATTCGCTTCTGCATGATTTGTTACACGGGGTTGTTGATCCAATCATAAGCCATTTGCAGTGATTCATTATCTATAAATTTCTTATTTAAATACTTGTTTTAATTATATGACTGAGGAATTTGAGAGATTATCAGCAATTAAGCCCTACAAAAATATTAAATTCAATCTCGATAGAACCCTCAAAGATGTGCCAAAACGGGCAATAAATGATAACAGCTTGATAAAAAAATTCGTGACTGTGTTGTTGAATTTAAGCGTGATGGAGTATCTCATAGCTGGTCAACATTTCGAATTGATGGTGTTGTTGATGCCACCATGAACGATGAAAACTCAGCTACGATAATATCACAACTTGGCAACAAAAAGTATTTTTTAGAGTGAAATTCATTATCCGTGTATAATCATCCGGTTGGATTATACGAGACAAATTTGAACCAATTCTCAAAGACAAGAAAACAGTCATTGTTAGCCGTGATTCTAAGCCGGGTCTGTTAACTGAAATTGACAAACCATACTATGAACGAGCATACCCTGAAACAGCAGTTGTTTATGGGATATATCCGTTAAATGAAAAACCTGATAGAGGAAAACTAAAACCAATGAAATACTCGTCGTCAGTGGCTTTGCCACTCAATTGTGTAGCAGAACTAATAATAGAACACTTCACAAATGCATCCCGGGGAAATAAATTGACCGATCTAAGACGCAAAAAAATAAATGACTGGGAATTAACAGTTAGGAAGAACGGGGCAACTATTAGCTATATAGCGAAATTAGAAACATCACTGAGATTTCCAATAACCGTTACAACGATAACCGGAAAAGTATTATATGAATCAAAATATAATAAAAATGGAGCCCCAATTAAAATTATTGATCATAACGAACACGCATGGACGCCCGCGGTCACAATATTTCCACGGAACAGAACAATAAAGTATATACCCGAGGAATTCTTGGGAGAAGAATTTTCCAGGGATGGTTTTCTCGTTGAAGAGAAACTATTCGATGCTATTGCGCATTTGAGTAAAAACGACCCTGTGTCAGTGTGGTTACTTCGCAGCGCTGAAAATCAAACGGATATTTTTGATCGGTTTGTAAGTCCAAACGGTGAATTATACCGCACTGAAGCGTTTCACAACAAGATGAAAAAAATAGCTAGTGCGTTTTTAACAATAGGGGAAGCCACCGATGAACAATTATTGACAAACTGTTTTACAATTCCATCGGTCGCAGCTCATTTTGCAAGAAAGAAAAACACATGGAAGCCAACACGAACTGAATTCTTGCCAGATATTGAGGCTAGTTGCCTCGAATTTAATCATGGCGGTTTATACAATAACAAATACGACCGTGAAAGTATCATTTCAGTTGATATGGTTGCTTGTTATCCAGCGAGTTTTCTTGGTTATGGAGAGAGTACTGAGTATTTTAAACGATTTGGACACCCCACCCATGAAATAACTCGTGTTGCGATTAATGGACCACTGCCTGATTTTGATTTAACCGGTTTTGCTCGTGTGGTATCATTTGAATTCGCAGCAGGACTTCATCTCTCTTGTTATATTTGGATTGGTAGACACATGTCTGAAAAGAAGTGGCTGCCAATAGCGTTATTACGGTTCATGATTGATACAAAAATGTTAATTTCGTTGATGATCAGTGAAGCAATTATATCATATCGGAAACAAACTAATGTCTGGTTGCCAGAACCAGAAAGTCTTGATAGTATAATTGATGAATCCAGAAAACATATTCAGGCAGATGAAAAATATATCATTGAATGGTCCCAACGGGTATTTAATCAACGAAACAGTGAAGCAAAAGATCTCGGCAGAAGAATAATTGGAAAATTCACTCAGGGTGGCAAATGTGACTATAAAAGATATTCTTCACGGTTGATTATAGATAAAACCGAATATGACTTTGTAATTGCAGATGCAGTATCTAAAAACATATATGTGGATCGCAAGGACGCTTTGCTGTCCAATCGAACAAAATTGGGTACAATTGTTACTTACAGCGACGGTTACAGTTCTCCGTATACACATT
Organism: Unio pictorum; assembly: GCA_030141615.1. NCBI lineage: Eukaryota > Metazoa > Mollusca > Bivalvia > Unionida > Unionidae > Unio > Unio pictorum. The sequence goes on from JARLTB010000022.1 coordinate 15,764,242, forward strand.
TGAGGTCGTCTATTCTGGGTTATGCTTGTATCAATTTATTTTCAATGATAAATAGATTTCATGACACTGCAGTTAGAGTTGCAGTTGATTCATTTTATATTGACAAAAAGTACATCAACGAGGTGACTAAATTTACTAGCGGTAGCAACGAACACTGGGGTACATGGAGAATTAAAAAGGAAACACTGCATGATTATTCTGAATCAGCAGATGTTGAGATTAAAAACAGTTACTTACAAGGAGATAATTTATCAGAACGGTCTAATGCACCACCGATATCAGATCCGATTTGTAGATATAAAACAGTTTATTTAAACGGCTGTGGCGGGTCGGGAAAGACGACTCGGGGAATTGAATTATATCGAGGGAAAAATGCTACGGATTTCACAAATATGATTGTGCTGACACCAACACATAGATTAGCGCGAGAAATAAAACAACGAAACGTCGACGCTTGCACTTATCACAGCTTTTTTCGATACAAAGGTGATGAATGGACCCTTGATAGAATGGGTGAGACATTTATCCCTAGGGTTATTATTTGGGATGAGATATGTACGGTTTCGGTAGATGTATTAAAAATGTTTCTTGATTGGTTACTGCGCGCAAATACGAAAGTAATAATGTGTGGCGATCATGGCCAACCACCACCATTTGTCGGTTTATCCCCGCATGATTGGTTGAAAGGGTTTGTTGACTATTATGAAGAAATTGATACTGATTATAGAGCACTTAATGAACAATTGCGTGAGGTAAAGAAATTAATTAGATTACAACCGGATAGAATCCAATGTGAAATAATCAGAGAAATAATTCCTGAAACTCCCATGGAGGAATTTTGGGAAGCATGGAGACCAAATGATTTTGTAGTGGCAAGTATAAAGATAGTCAGAGACACACTTCAGAGAAAGTTGTTTGAATTACACAAAGAAAACTTTCCAACGCGCCCAGTGCCGCTGTGTTATAGACCCAGTGATACACGAAAACAAAATATCGAAGTTGATATTCCAGGACAAAGTGAAAAGCAAATTCTCGTATTAAATGATATTGTGCTGGTTGATATCAGTGTTGTCGAAGACGCATTGCGTGCTGATAAATCGCCATGGACAATGGGTTATGTAACAACAATACATTCCTCACAGGGATTAACCATCGCGGATACAATTGTTTGGATAGTCGATAATCGCATTGAGTGATCAAATTTAGTCTATCTTGCAGTGTCTAGAGTACGGCAAATAAATCAACTTCGAAGAATTGTTTTCGATGATGACACCACAATGGATGATATTGATGTTAAAATTATTGATAAAAAACTCTCCGGTTACAAACAACAAGACAAAAAAAAAACAACGAGAATTTGATATTGATGCTGAATTAATAATCGCTTTGAAGCAACAACAGAATAATCACTGCGCAAGTTGCAATTGTATAATGCGTTGGCAGTATTCGGATAAAGATCCTCGCCAATTTACCGTAGACAGAAAAAATAACAATCTCGGTCATGTCAGAAACAATGTGATGTTGACTTGTCTTGAGTGCAATAGACGCAACGGTGCTAGTTAAGACCATGCGGTGGCAATTGAGTATCGTCAGGAATCACTTGTAATTGTTCGCGTGTAAAACCCCGCTGAGGGGCAGTTGAATCCAATTTATAGATTGGTGGTCTACCAGTTGATCGTTTTATAGTAGATATTTTATGCGTAGTAACACTCCAAATAGGATCAGTAGCCCTTTTTTACCACCTTCAAGCTCTCCTGGTTCATATAAATATCTCACGGTGACATTGCTGAGAATTGGCTGAGAAACGCTATCTCGCTGTGGTTGTGGTATATACTTTTTTTTTATTGCGTTGTTAGGTTTCATATTGATTGCTCTGGTAATCTCGTTATTTAGCGCTGCAACTACCCCATGTAACCTTTTGACCCATTCACGGGATCTTTTTTCTTGGATGAATTCTTTTGCGTATTGATATCCAAATAACCGCTCAGCAAGAGTCCGATTAAATCGTTCAACAATTGCCTGATCGCGATGTAGTGCAGTATGTCCTCGTCGTATTGTGACATTATGATGTTTCATTGTAGATAACACTGCACCCTGAAATTCCTTGCCAGGATCAACTTGTAATAGATTTGGCCAATGCAGAGGACCCTTTCGATAAATCTTTTCAAATGCAGAAGCAACTTCAGGTGATGATTTTGTTTTTAGCGGTTCTGCTTGTTTGTATCTACTCGCAACATCAACTACAGTTAACGCATATTTGTAACCACCATCATGTGGTAAAAACAATAAATCAGCTTGATGAACTTCATTGGGTCCGGTTACATCAAAATGCGAGAAATTTATTTGTTTAGGACGCGGTAGATAAATTTGCCATATAGCCTGTTTGGATAACCAATTAGCCGCAGTAGACTTTTTCACTTTTGCGGCGTTGGCGAGTTTATTGATTGCAGCGTTACCCCTCCAGTATCCTTTTGGAGAATAATAAATAGATTCCATGTTGTTATTAATTACCGGCACCTAACATCAATTTGCCTTTCATAGCTGATTTTACCAGCCACGAAGCCAATTTTTCTTTGAAAGATTTATCAGGAATAGCATTTAATGCATGAATTAATTTCACATCAGCTAGATGCCTATGCTGCAAATTGCTGCTTTTATATGCAACATCATGAGCATGACACGCCTTATCAATAGCATTTATCGGATACTCGCCGGGTCGGGGCTGATTTTGATCATCAAGTCTGATATCTAATCGTGTTCCGGGGCCACAGTAGCTATATCCTGGAAGGTGCTTTTCTCCGGGGTACTTTGCCCATGGGGTTCCAGGGAGTTTTGCCAATTTGGCTGCGATATCACCTCCTCGTTTTTTTAAAAAAAACATTTCCTGATTTCATAGAAACAAATCTAAACTTTTTTATACCACATGTTGCACATCTACCAGTAAGTGCTTATCTGTTATTTTTAGTTGTAATCGTCGTCACATCATTTGTGCCAGTACGCGTTTTACACTTCACACAATATAGATCCATAATTTATGTATAGAGATATGAATATAATTGATTTTTCAGCGACTAAAACAAAAGAACCAGTTAAGCATCATGCAGCGCTACCAAACTCTATCCGCGCAATTATAATCGGGCCATCTGGATCCGGCAAGACTCAATTGTTGCTCAATTTAATAATGAGATGGATGAAGTGGGATAAGTTGTATTTAGTTGCTCCTAGTGTAGATGATAAACGATGCTATGAAGTGCTAAAAGATTTTAATGAAAACGCTTCAGAGATTGCCGGCGAGTGTATCGTTGAATTTATAACCGATATTGACGAGGCACCATCAGTAGAAGACCTCAATCGAAGTATCAACAATTTAGTTGTATACGATGATGTCATGTTAGATAAAAAAAAAACCAGCTAGAATATTTTCCCGAGGCAGGCATAAAAGCACTGATGTGATATATGTCACTCAACGCTACACTCAAATACCAAAAGTGATTAGAGATAACTGTAATATTCTTGCTGTATTCAACGGCGTTGATACACATACGCTACGAAATATTTGGCAGACATGGTGCTCTGATATGGACTTCAATCAATTTCGAAATTTCTTTAGTCATGCTCAGTCGACCCCACACGGATTTATAACAATAAATTTACATGACCCTCGAACACGATATCGTATCGGACTTGATCAAATATTCGGTTGAAATCGTAAAAGAATTATTAACCCATAGCAGCAGAGGGGACGATGACAACATCGCTGCGACGTTTTCTGGTTAAGCAACGAAAACGCGAATAGAGTATCACCCGCGCAAATTCATGTTTTGAGCAAGAAATCAATAAGGCCCTATTTACCAAATGGAGACTTTATTATTTTTTTGGTTAAAACATGAGATTTCGCAGGAAGGCTCTATATGCCGTTTTGACGGTTTAAATCGATTTTGTCGCAAAAGTTGTAGGATTCGCCCCCTCTGCTGCTTCTGTAAATTCCGACATACAGCTGAGATATTTGTTTGTAATGTAAACATACGCAACTTCGAGGTCAGGATGATCCCAACTCAAAGATGTATGTATGTATGTATGTATGTATGTATGTATGTATGTATGTATGTATGTATGTATGTATGTATGTATGTATGTATGTATGTATGTATGTATGTATGTATGTATGTATTGTTACGTGCTTAGGCTCGAATAAGCAGCAACACAGAAGAGTGAAAACTAACAAGCTTGTATAACTTTAACAATGATTTATTTAGTACAATTATTTTCATCAAATAAATAAACTTACAGTTTTAGAGAATCAAATCCAACATTAATCCAATATAGAATTCACAAAAATAATCCAGTAATGGAATTGTAAGAGTCCTCATAAATAAATGTTCTAATAGTTCCAGGTTCGAATCTTGACGATGTAATCCAAAATGGCTGACAATGTCACGTGATGCAGTTCTTGTTTAATTTATCATCCACATGAATTATGAGCACATGTTTTCTCCTCCAAATAGATAAGCAATCCTCTTTCTTCAATGAATTGACATAAAGTCCAGAACAAGATAATAAAAATTATAACTCAAACATGAATACACAACTTAATAATAATAAAGCCCAAACATCTACTACTGTTAGCTTCCAAAACACAGCTATATATATATATATATATATATATATATATATATATATATATATATATATATATATATATATATATATATATATATATATATATATATATATATATATGTAATTCCCTCGTAAACAAAAAGGAATCATGTGATTCTGGAAGGTCGTAGAAAGAAGCTACCTTCTCCAAGTCACGTACTGAAAGAATGAACCAGAAGAAAAATCAGCCACTAATTACTAAAAATAAAAAGTTGTCCTTGAAATTAACCAATAGTTTTAGATGCTTGTTGACAATATCTAAAGCAGGGTCAGATAAAGAGGTAACCAAGCCAAGGTCAGCCTGTTTACAACTAGAATCTAGGTCAACCTGAATTTTCTAGAAAAATCTCCCAATTAATGAATAAATATCAAACCCTAAATGACAAATTTGGATTTAACAATAAAAAATAAATTAATTAAATCCAATAGCCGTAACACCTTCCCCCATAAAATAAAAAGAAATGTTTATATGATAAAACTTTCTTTTTATCACAAACCAATTTACATCTAAGGTTATAAATTACACAATATAATGAATTGTAATACACAGGAAAAACGTCTGCAATTATATTATCAAGAAATAGCCTCAACCTTTTAACTTGTCCATGTCCCACAAAATGTCCTAGGAAAGGCACACTAGCAAAGCAGAACTCATTTTAGACAAATTAATTGTCAAACATACATTAGTGAGTCTGTCAAAGAATTTTCGAAGTGTTGCTAGATGTTCTCTCCAGGTGTCGCTGTAGATGATGACGTCACAATTTTCTAGACCAGAGATGATCATTTTTATGAGACATTGAATTGGACTTTCTTTATATTGGTAGAGTCCATTTGGAGTCACAATGTTAAGTTTTCCTTTGCTCTTTCCATAGTGGAATCTGCCAAAATCCTTTCAGAAGGTCAAATTTTGGTGACATACTTGGCATTGCCAATTTTATCAATACAATTGTCAATTCTTGGTAATGGGAATGAATCTGTTTTTGTCACTCTGTTCACCTTCCTTTAATCAGTGCACATACGGAAAGTTTTATCTGGTTTTGAAACAAGTATGCATGGTGAACTCCAATCACTTTTACTGGGCTTGATAAAATCATTCTCCAGCAAATATTGAATTTCCTTTTTCAAGTATTCCTGTTTGAGTGGACTCGTCCAGAATGGATGCTGTTTGGAATTTTCAATTTCAACGTCATGAAAATTTTTGTTTGTCCTCGTAAGAATATCTGGACATAAGTGCTCATATAATAATAACTTTCAGTTCATTTCTTCCTTGCACTTGCAACTGTAAAAGTTTCTGGTCTAGATTTGTTTATAATTTCTGAATTCCAACAATTCGTCGCTCCAATGTCAGTAGAATCCGACGATATTTCTTCACCAAGTGGGACAGGCACAACTAAATTAATTACATATTTAACATGGCTATCTCTTTCAATCTACTGGTACTCCTATAATTAATTTAGATCCCAGGAGCACTAATACTATAATTTAACTAATTCATTTTCTTCTTAACTTTGTAAGGGCCGTAATATCTAATTTGAAGTAAAGTAAGAAGAATGAACAAGAGTAACACAACTCCATTATCAGACTCAAAAGTTTTCTCCCTTGTAGTTCTTTCAACCCATAGTTTCATTTTTAACTTTAATTGCTTACTTCACTTGGTCTTGGGTAAGGGATCTTCACAATCTACCATAATTCTACTAAATGATTCGTCAAAGGCAGGAATAGGTTGCAGATGAGCCTTGTGTATCTTCTGATTGGTTTTTCCTACCATTTGACAAGTATGACAAGATCTACAGTAGTTGGCAACATCACTTTTGATTTTTGGCCAATAGAATTGAGTCAAGATCCTGTGGTACGTTTTATTAATCCCTAAATGACCAACCAAAGGAGTTTCATGGGCCAGATTAAGTATTTCCTGTCTGTAAGGTTTTGGAACTACTATTTGATAGTTCACTGACCATTCATCACCAACAGGTACCTCGGAAGGTCTCCATTTTTTCATAAGAATTCCATTTTTAATGACATAACAGACAGGAACTTCAGTGACTTCATTCTCATTTATGACCCATTAAAACAAATAGGAGATCTCAGGATCTTTTTCCTGTTCGACGACAAGTGACTGTCATTTATCACCCTGATTAAGAGAATGAGTTGTTAAAAGAGGATCACTATGATCAGTACCTTCTGATTGATCTAAACCAAGAGTAAAAGTGACCTCATCAAAAACCTGACCTATACAAGCGTCAGTTGAAGGAATTCTGCCTTCTGTAACATCATTCTCAAGATCATCACCCTGATTAGAATAAAGAGAATGAGTTGTTGAAAGAGGATCACTATGATCAATACCTTCTGATTGATCTAAACCAAGAGTAAAAGTGACCTCATCAAAAACCTGACCTATACAAGGGTCAGTTGAAGGAATGCTGCCTTCTGTAACATCATTCTCAAAATCATCACCCTGATTAGAATAAAGAGAACGAGTTGTTAAAAGAGGATCACTATGATCAATACCTTCTGATTGATCCAAACAAGAAGTAAATGTGACCTCATCAAAAGCCTGACCTATACATATGTCAGCCAAGGGAATACTGCCTATTTCAACTTCATTCTCAAGAGCTTTCTTTGCCATAGCTCTGGCAACCGTACAAGCCTGACATATATCAGGGATTTCTTTTTCAATTGGATCAACTTTCTGATCCAAATTAGGCTTGTCAGTTACAAGTGGATTAACCACAACCTTGTCCCCACCTAAGTCGTTGCCTAGCAATAAATCTATTCCCTCAACAGGTAAAACCGAGACCGTTCCGATTGTAACAGGTCCTGATACTAAGTCTGATGACAAATTTACACAATGGAGAGGAACATTAACAACGCCGCACTCTACTCCCTGAATAAGAACACTTTCATTAGAAGAAGACTTCTCAGAATAAGGCAAAGTACCTTATAATAAAAGACTCTGAGAGGCTCCTGTGTCCCTTAAAATTTTAATAGGGGTGGGATTGGCTGAATCACCCAAGAGTGATATAGAACCCTTCGATATGAATGGTTCATAATTCTCCATATCAAAATCAGACTGGGATTTATTAGACCCAACAAATGTATTGCTTTCAATACATGACTGTGACCTTGACCTCTTGAAAATAAGAGCATTTGGAACAGGTCCGTCTTGATTCTGATGCCTATTTTTCAATTTGTAGCAATCAGAAATAACGTGTCCTTTTTTCTTGCAAAAGTTACACGTCGGAAGAGACAAGGATCCAGAATCAAACTTCTCTTAAGTCTGATTTTTGAAAGTTGTATTAGTTTGAGTTTTAGAAGGGCTTGAATTAATCGGAAATACTTTTCTGCCATTTAATTGTTGAGTAGAAGTCTTGTTAACAAAAGGAACTTTATGTGTCAAAGAATATTCGTCAGCAGCTCGAGCAGCATTTTACAAGGTTTAAATCTGATGCTCCTCAAGATAAGTTTTAACATCACTATGGACACAGTTTTTGAACTCTTCAATTATTATAATTTGCTTGAGATTTTGATAATCTTGCTCAACTTTCTTGGCTAAACACCATCTATCAAACAACTGCTCTTTTTGTCTAGCAAATTCGACATGAGTTTGTCCAGCTTCTTTTCTGTAATTTCTAAATTTTTGCCTATACGCTTCAGGGACTAACTCATAACCTCTTAAAATGCATTCTTTAACTACGTCATAATCACTGCTTTGCTCAACAGACAGTGAAGTGTAAATCTCACTAGCCTTACCAGTAATTACACATTGTAGTAACTGAGTCCAATTCTCTCTTGGCCACTTTAGGTTTTCTGCAACTTTTTCAAAAAGAATGAAATATTTATCTACTTCTTTTTCTTTGAAAGGTTCACTAATCTAATATTCCTTGCTAAATCAAAATTTTGATTTGAAGTATGATGGTGATTCTCACTTGCCAGCTCTAATTCTTTCATTTTACACTGATATTACCTTTCTTCCTTCTCTCTCTCTCTCTCTCTCTCTCTCTCTCTCTCTCTCTCTCTCTCTCGTTCAATTTGTTTTTCTTATAACCTTTCCTCTTTCTCTCTCTCTCTCTCTCTCTCTCTCTCTCTCTCTCTCTCTCTCTCTCTCTCTCTCTCTCTCTCTCTCTCTTTTTCAAATTGTAATTGTCTTTCTTTCTCCCTTTCCTGAAATTCCAGTTTCTTAAACTCTAATTCAGATTGTAATTGTCTCTCTTTCTCCTCTCTCTCTTTATCAATCCGCATTTGCTCTTTTTGTAATTCAATTTGCCTTTCTTTCTCCTCTTTCTCTCTATCATATTGTAATTGCTTTTCTTTCTCCCTTTCCTGAAATTCCAGTTTCTTTAACTCTAATTCACTCTCTCTTTCTGAAATTCCAGCTTCTTTAACTCTAATTCCATCTTGAATTTTAATTCTAATTCCTTCAGTTTAATGTCAGAGTCTGGTGTAGACTTACTGACTGGAATCAAAGCACTTTGTTCCAAAACATCCTGTTCTACCAAATACTGGACCAAAATCTTTTTGATATCTTGTTTCGTTAAAGAAGCCTTGACTTCAGAAAGATCGTATTTTCTGGCAAGTTGAACCAACTCGTCTTTTTTGAAAAGATCTAATTGCTCCTGGGTAGGATTAGAAAGAAATATTTCTACCTTAGATGTCATTTTGATACAAGCGTGTCAGTCTCACTAAAGATTTAAAAAATTTCAAAAACTAGGGGAAATTCAAATTTAAATTCCAATTTATTTCAATCCGGACGATAGCCACCAATTCTATGTTACGTGCTTAGGCTTGAATAAGCAGCAACACAGAAAGAGTGAAAACTAACAAGCTTGTATAACTTTAACAATGATTTATTTAGTTCAATTATTTTCATAAAATAAATAAACTTACAGTTTTAGAGAATCAAATCCAACATTAATCCAATATAGAATTCACAAAAATAATCCAGTAATGGAATTGTAAGAGTCCTCATAAATAAATGTTCTAATAGTTCCAGGTTCGAATCTTGACGATGTAATCCAAAATGGCTGACAATGTCACGTGATGCAGTTCTTGTTTAATTTATCATCCACATGAATTATGAGCACATGTTTTCTCCTCCAAATAGATAAGAAATCCTCTTTCTTCAATGAATTGACATAAAGTCCAGAACAAGATAATAAAAATTATAACTCAAACATGAATACACAACTTAATAATAATAAAGCCCAAACATCTACTACTGTTAGCTTCCAAAACACAGCTATATATATATATATATATATATATATATATATATATATATATATATATATATATATATATATATATATATATATATATATATGTGTGTGTGTGTGTGTGTGTGTGTGTGTGTGTGTGTGTGTGTGTGTAATTCCCTCGTAAACAAAAAGGAATCATGTGATTCTGGAAGGTCATAGAAAGAAGCTACCTTCTCCAAGTCACGTACTGAAGGAATGAACCAGAAGAAAAATCAGCCACTAATTACTAAAAATAAAAAGTTGTCCTTGAAATTAACCAATAGTTTTAGATGCTTGTTGACAATATCTAAAGCAGGGTCAGATAAAGAGGTAACCAAGCCAAGGTCAGCCTGTTTACAACTAGAATCTAGGTCAACCTGAATTTTCTAGAAAAAATCTCCCAATTAATGAATAAATATCAAACCCTAAATGACAAATTTGGATTTAACAATTAAAAATAAATAAATTAAATCCAATAGCCGTAACAGTATGTATGTATGTATGTATGTATGTATGTATGTATGTATGTATGTATGTATGTATGTATGTATGTATGTATGTATGTATGTATGTATGTATGTATGTATGTATGTATGTATGTATGTATCCCGAGTGGCCGAGTGGTTTAAAGCGCTCCCCATTACGGATCACTGTCATCGTCTGCGTGGTTTCGAGTTTCAGATTAGGTCGATGTGGGTATGTGAGAAAGCTTGCCAGTACCTTCTCGCGGCTCGGTGGTTCTTTCCGGGGTTTTCCCAGGCTCTTCCTCCACCAATAATACTGGCCGCCATGTATAGCCTATCCTGTGATGAAAAATACAACAGCATACTTCTAGATTTATTTTTTAAAAAAATGTTTTTTAAATACAACGTGGAATATTTGAGTGCTTTGTGCGCGTCACTAATGGCATATGGACGCTATAAATTCAGCTCCATGAAAGATGAAGAGTTCCCTCCCTTGCATGACCTTTCAGTACCGGACGTAGTCGTCAGTCTTGTTTTATTGATGAAAACAGGAAAGAATATTCAGTTTTACCTCGTATAGTCTTAATCATTCTGACGGCAGCCATTAACTGATCTTTCATGTATAATATAGAAGGTATATCTTTCTGAGCTTTGCCGTTCATGAGATATAATGTGCACTGTAAGGTACAAGGTTCATTTAGGAGAGGGTAAAATGCGCGACGCAAATCAATCTCGTTTCGGACGCATATATAAACCACAGGAGTCTGACGTTTTATCAATAAAGTACAGCGAAATGTCTGACAAAATGAAATACCCTTATAATATATATATATATATATATATATATATATATATATATATATATATATATATATATATATATATATATATATATACACAAGGAATGCAAGCGTGACCACAACCCTTCGCTCGATTCGACATTTTCTCACGAGACTTTTATCGCTTCAGAATCGCAAGAAGACTAAACACTACACATATGCATTCAAAAGACAGTTACTTACCAACGCATGGCTCTTAAATGACCATGTCCTGAATCCAACAGGCGAATTAACCATTTTTTTTTTCACAAGTACGGTCACATTAGCCACGGTCGTAAGTCTACCTGACGGAAGTAGCCCATTCTACCAGTTTCTACCCTGCAGTAAATATGCTGAATAACATGATGAAAGTAATTTCTCAAGATAAAATGTTCATCTTGCTTTTTATTTCAGATTGTATCATTTTATAATTTTATTTAAATTTCCAGAACAGAAATATGTAGTCAAAGTTCTGATAGTAGAAATAACGGTTGATGACGTCATCACACTTCAAATATTTACGACTGTTGCTGGATCCGGTAACTTTAAAAACACAGATTCTGCGCCGTGTTCGGTACAATTATTAGACACCAACGGATATTTACTGCAGGGTAGAAACTGGTAGAATGGGCTACTTCCGTCAGGTAGACTTACGACCGTGGCTAATGTGACCGTACTTGTGAAGAAAAAAGGTTAATTCGCCTGTTGGATTCAGGACATGGTCATTTAAGAGCTATGCGTTGGTAAATAACTGTCTTTTGAATGCATATGTGTAGTGTTTCAGTCTTCTTGCGATAAAAGTCTCGTGAGAAAATGTCGAATCGAGCGAAGGGTTGTAGTCACGCTTGCATTCCTATATATATATATATATATATATATATATATATATATATATATATATATATATATATATATATATATATATACATATATATATATATATATATATATATATATATATATATATATATATATATATATATATATATATATTATTGATAAGGGTATTTCATTTTGTCAGACATTTCGCCGTACTTTATTGATAAAACGTCAGACTCCTGTGATATAAATTTATCTGGTATGCGATAATCTCTCTCTCTCTCTCTCTCTCTCTCTCTCTCTCTCTCTCTCTCTCTCTCTCTCTCGCTCTCTCTCTCTCTCAGCAGCTCATTTTACATTTATTCAAGCAATTTATATATTTTTTTTCTTACATGATAGTCTTTTTTTCTTCTAAACGTATTCTTGTTTATGGCACGCACTTTTATAGCAACGTTATTGCTGCTTTCTACGCATTTTGGTCTTTCAAAAGGAAAATCGTGCCAATATTTTGATCTTTTGCTTGTCCTATCACCATGACCTTTAATAACCAATGGTGTAGCATGTTGTCCAAATAAAATGCAATAATTTCCGAAGATTGGCTTGTAAAGCCAACAATATGCCTTCCTCGGCAAAGGGGTGAGTGGTGGAGTGCAATAAGGTCTGTGGAATTACATTGTTTTAAATTAAAATTGTCCAATTTAATCTGAGGTTTGTAAATTTTTATTGAAAAGCACATGAGTGCGTGGGATGGTTTTCTGTTATCATCTGAGTGTAAGGTGTTCATATAGATAAAATTTCGCATCATATGACATGGAAATAGGGAACCAAAAGTAGTCCGCAGAATTTATGTGTAAAAATTGAAGATCTGACCAGTATCACGTCATCGCTCATATTGCAGAAAACGTGTTTAATATATAAAACTTGGAATTATTTAAAATATCTTTTAACATAATTGATGTAAGGTCATGAACAAGCTCACCGTTTCTTAAGTAGTGTACATTGTGTGTGTGTGTGTGTGTGTGTGTGTGTGTGTGTGTGTTGGACTTGTGGCGTTTCATAACAGTTTAAACAAATGGTATACTTACTAGAAAAGGACCCACTGAGTATCAAAGTGGTAGTATTGTATCGGCGTAGCAATATCTTACTGTGATTAGATGTCCCATTTCTGTCCCACTTATATTATATAGTGATTAGATGTCCCATTTCTGTCCCACTTATTCCAATGTATTCATATCAAAGTATCACTAAACTATAGTGATTACAAGTCCCATTTCTGTCCCACTTATTTCAATGTATTCATATCAAAGTATCACTATAATATCATGATTACAAGTCCCATTTCTGTCCCATTTATTCCAATGTATTCTTATCAAAGTATCACTATAATATCGTGATTACAAGTCCCATTTCTGTCCCACCTATTCCAATGTATTCATATCAAAGTATCACTATAATATAGTGATTACAAGTCCCATTTTTGCCCCACTTATTCCAATGTATTCATATCAGAGTATCACTATAATATAGTGATTAAATGTCCCATTTATATCCCACTTATCCCAGTGTATTCGTATCACTTTAATAGCCTCATATGGTGATAAGACATTTTATTACTGTCCCTCTTATCACATTGTAATGTTATTAATTGGACAGTATTTGCATGAAAGATGGAAATTACCTTCTGTTTGTTTTTTAAGGAAGCCGGAAATAATCTAAAAAATATACACAACGATGTTAATAGATCTCGTCAGTGCTGTGCGTGTGTGTAATTTTGATTAGGACGTCTACGACTGTACACTTCAAATCCGTCCGTCTGTACTATAATTCATGCGTTTTTGTGCAAACATATTTGTGTTAATTAATGTAACTTCTATGAGTCATACTTCCGAATGAAATCACAGTATTTATAGTGTGGATTTTAAAAAAGTTATTCATACTCTCGGGGAATGTAAATGCAGTAAATGTGAACAGAGTGAGTGGCTTTAGCCTATGCAGACTGCATGCATACTTTCTATCTTGTGCTATCATATGACATCACATACGACAACAGCAATACAACCAATAACGTTATCATAATTCCACCGTTAAACCTAAAAAACAACATATACACAGAGTAACATTAAATGAAACGGACAAATTGTACTTATAAGGATCAAGTGAATGGTCTTTACTTAGGTGTCCCATTTACACTTTTCAGTCTACAAGTATGTATCCAAAGACCAATTAATCCTGTGAATGGTCTTTACTTAGAACTTTTTGTCCAAATTAGATATTTCAGTCTACAAGTATGGATCCAAAGACCAATTAATCATGTGAATGGTCTTTACGTAAGTGTCCCAATTACAGATTACACTCTACAAGGATGATCCAAAAACCAGTTGATCATGTGAATGGACTTTTTTTTGGTGTCCCAATTATACATTTCTCTCTACAAGTATGGATCTAAAAACCAATTAATCCTGTGAATGGTCATTACTTAGGACTTTTTATCACAATTACACATTTCAGTCTACAATTATGGATACAAAGACCAATTAATCATCTGAATGTTTTTTTAGGTGTACCAATTACATATTTCCCTCTACAAGTATGAATCCAACGATCAATTAATCATGTGAAAGGTCTTTACGTAGGTTGCCCAATTACTCATTTCCCTCTATAAGTATGGATCCAAAGACCAATTAATCCTGTGAATGGTCTTTACTTAGGTGCCCCAATTAGACATTTCACTCTACAAGTATGGATCCAAAGACCAATTAATCATATGAATGGTCTTGACGTAGGTGTCCTAATTACACATTTCAGTCTATAAGTATGGATCCAAAGACCAAATAATCATGTGATTAGTCTTTACTTACGTGTACTAATTATACATTTCAGTCTACAAGTATGGATCCAACGACCATCATGTGAGTGGTATTCACATAGGTGTCGTAATTACACATTTCACTCTACAAGTATGGATCCAAAACAACCAATTACTCATATGAGTGGTCTTTACTTAGGACGTTTTGTCCCAAGTATACATTTCCCTCTACAAGTATGGATCTAAAGACCAATTAATCATGCGAATGGTCTTTACTTGGGTGTCCCAATGACTCATTTCTCTCTATGTTTATGAATCCAAAGATCAATTAATCATATGAATGGTATTTATTTTAGGTGTCCCAATTACACATTGTGTATAACAGCTTATCTGTGTATAATATACTCTAGACAGAAACGTGAATCCTTTCTACCCTATTTCTTTCCTGACTCACCAAAGTTGAAAGAATTTTCTACGCTTCCTGATTTATAGTTTAATATCGAATGGTTTTCTTTCTTTGCCTCCCAGACTGACAGTCACACCTTTTTATCCTTCCTATAGGTATGTCTCCCTGACTGACAGTCACACCTTTTTATCCTTCCTATAGTCACACATTTGTTTTCTTCTTATTAGTGTATCGACTGTGGATAAAATAGCAAGCATTCCTTCCACTTTTTACATGATTTTTATAGGATTTTTTGTAAACTGTTTGTGTAGTATCTAGGCTAAGTATTTCTTGAACTCCTTCATTTGAAGTTTCACTCAAACGCATCCGTCTGACTGCAATAAACATCCCATCTGATCAAATTTCGTCAACTAATTCATCAATAATTCACTGCATTCTTCATCTAAATGAATCGTAGATTCTAAACGTTCTGTGGGAAACCCAATTGTTTATCAGCTACCCAAAGCACGCGTTCTAGCGCACGCTCAAAATTAAGAGTGTTGTGAAGACGGGATTTGTTCCATAAGATGCTATTCTTCCATTGCATTTCTGAAAGTTTCTTATCGATTAGAATTCAAGACAGCGTTTAAGCAGTCTCCACAAATTTATACAAATATCTTCTTCATGCCAGATGATTGAAAAAACAAATAGTGTAATTTTTCTATTTTGATTCTCAGATGGCCAGACGTTGTTGTGTGATCGGTGCTGGGGTATCTGGGCTTGCTGCTCTGAAGGAATGCTTGGACAGTGGCCTTGATCCCGTGTGCTTCGATATGGATACAGATCTTGGTGGGGTATGGAACGCAAGAGATGAACCGAAAGACGGATTTCCTTTTATGTACAAATCTTGTGTCACAAATACGAGCAAGACTTTCACTTGCTTCAGCGATTTTCCTATTCCAAAAGAATATCCAAACTTCATGAGACATTACCAATTTAAAGCTTATCTTGATTCGTATGCCCATAAATTCAAGCTTAGAGAATATATTTGTTTCAAAACAAAGATAGTGGGTGTGAAAAGGGTGAATGACTTTCTTTCTTCGGGTCGATGGAAAGTGACTTATAAAAGACTGGAAACTGGAGACGTAACTGAAGAAACTTTTGACTATGTTATGATTTGCAATGGACACTACTACGAACCAATGTTACCACACCTTCCTGGCTTGGAAGAATTCACAGGAAAAACGATCCATTCTCATGACTACATAGGCTTCCACGGATATGAAGGCAAGAATGTTTTGGTTGTCGGATTCGGCAATTCGGCTGGAGATATCGCCTGCGAATTGAGCCAACATGCTGAACATGTTTTGTATTCATTTGTTTGTTAAACTATTACCATTTAACAAATTTTGTATCACCACAAACGTTAATTTTATTTATTTATTTATTTTGTTCACTTATTTACTTATTTTTTATTTTTTATTTATTTATTATTATTATTTTTTTAATAATGCTACTAGTACTGCAACTACTACTACTACCAATAATAATAATAATAATAATAATAATAATAATAATAATAATAATAATAATAATAATCGTAATCTTGCGCTACGTTGCTTGCAACTTATTTGGATTCTTTCTAAACATTTACTTGTGTTGTTTTCCTTCCACTCCATGATATTTTAATTATGCTTCCTGCACATTGGGAGTAAAAGGCAGCAAAGTCTAAACATGTTCGTCCATGCGTATGTGTGTTTGTGCTTTCAGAATGTGACACAGTTCTTTGACCGTTCAAAATGGAAACATAAAGTATTGGGGTATGCTTGAAGTTGCTATGCATACGCATATTAGAATTTGATCCATTTCATGGGTTGCTATGCATACGCATATTAGATTTTGATCCATTTCATGGGTTGCTATGCATACATCTATTAGACTTTGATCCATTTCATGGGTTGCTATGCATACGCGTATTAAAATTAATTTGATCCATTTCACAAGTTGATGTGCATACAACTATTAGAATTTGATCCATTTCATGGGTTGCTATGCATACGCATATTAGATTTTGATCCATTTCATGGTTGATGTGCATATGTGTATTTGTATCATGTCCATTTCCTGGGATTGATTGCTTGTGTTTTATTTGTTTCCACGACACTTATGCACACTTCTTTTTGCCTTTCGAGGCAGCGGAAAGTATGTATGTATGTATGTATGTATGTATGTATGTATGTATGTATGTATGTATGTATGTATGTATGTATGTATGCGCTCTATATACCTGTTTCGACTGTAGGGACAAACTTAGCGACCTAATCATGTTTTGTATCTTATATGTTTTCAGCATGTTTTTATGTGTTCCAATTTCATTGTTTTTGTCAATTGTTGTTCTGTAGTGTAGTCATATCATTATTGATGGTGTAAAGCGCTTAGAGCTTCGAAAGATTAGGTGCTATACAAAGTCCTCATTATTATTATTATTATTATTATTATTATTATTATTATTATTGTGTGTGTGTGTGTGTGTGTGTGTGTGTGTGTGTGTGTGTGTGTGTTATCGTTTCAGTCGTACGGTTTGTATTTGATGCATGTAAATATAGATTCACTCTCTCACTACAGGTATGCGCCATTGGAAACTACATTTTAAACTACTTTCGTTTACTTGGAACAATGTAGCGGTTGAATGAGACAAAGTCACAATCAGAACATTTTTAACCTTTACTGTCGTAAAATATGTGGACACAAAGTTACAATTGGAAATTCGTCGGCCTTTAATTTTGCAACTTATGTGTTGCGCTCCTGACTTGGGTTACTCACTAAATACATGAAATTGATGTGTATTCCTGCAACTAAATTAAAGGTTATTTCTCCACGTGATGGAAATGGCTAAGCTGTGTTCCTACCTATACTTCTCTATGATTTCACACCGTAGTTCAACGCTTTTCTTTGATATCAGGAGTGTCACAGGGGTCACTGTAAACAATTTGTTATTGTAATTGTGTTTTTTGGTCAAATAATAAAGGTTGTAGTTATCTTTTTCAGTAGTCCAATAAATAATCTAGTACATAATAGGAAACAAGGCTAGAACTAGCCAAACTATCATTTGATATATCTTGTAATGCTCCTGTTTTCAGATATGCAAAAATAACTCGATGGAGCATTTTCTTTTGAAGTGGTTTGTGTTGTCCATATATCCATGAATATAATAATGCTCTGACCATTAGCTATATACAAAACTAAAGCATTCACATAAAGCAATAGGCACGTCAATACAACTTTAGAAGCAATCTTCTGAAGGAGAGTGGTGAACTAACGGTCATTGCTCTGCACTGAACTGGTTTAGATTACTTTGGAAAATTATCTGCATATAACATCAGGTACTTCTTATCAAGGTTTTTGTTACCCACGTAATTAATGTCACTTATGATTTACTCTTTAAACTATGTCCATTTTTTATCGTTACCATTTTTGTTTGGTTTGGATTGAGACTTCGTTGTTGTTGTATTTTTAATTTTAATAGATCTCATTTTTTGCAAATCTCAGATCTAATTAAAAGATTTGCAAAGACCAGTACTTCATTAGCTTTTCCTTGCTTCAACGTTTATGTTTGATGCGATGGGGAGAGATTTTCCTTCAACCTAGTGACTTGTATTCAAAATTGAAACAAATACCCTCAGCAAATGTAAAACTTGGGTACCTGTGGCATTTTACAATGATTTACAAATTTCTGAAATCTTTCGGTGCCACAACATTTATCTTGCTTAACACACACACACACACACACACACACACACACACACACATATATATATATATATATATATATATATATATATATATATATATATATATATATATATATATATATATGACAAAACCTTATGAAACAGCACACGGATTTACTAGACTGGATGTTTAGCCGCTGATTTCTGAACAACTAATGTCTGGTGAAAGACTTCATAAATTCAACATATAGGGACGTATGGGTTGATTAATAAAAATACAACGAGCTTGCGTCAATATTATACTTGCCTGCCTTATAATTTTGTATTTTCTGTCCCCCGATCGAAATTCTATTCGACACTTTGGGTTTTAAATGGTTAATGATAGATGTAACGACAGGATAGTCTTTTTTTATACTTCTTTATTTATTATTTCTATTCATGGTTAGACGGGGTTTTTTTTCTCGTAAAAAGTCATTGGTAATTATTTAAGTCTTTACAGTACATGTCAAAATATATGTTGACTTGAGGACCCCCTGTTGCCAAGTGGTCTAAACGGTTCGCCTTTACAAATCACCGACATCTCGCCTCTACCCGCATGGGTTCGAGACTCAGGCTAGGCCAGCGTGGGTAGGTGAAAAAGCTTGGCAGTAGCTTCCCGTGCTCAAAACAGCAATAAAAACATGTTGACTCATTCTAACTTTATGTATTAACCCTCTTCGACGTAATAAATTGCCTTTTAGCTGCCGATAAAATTTGCAGATATTGAAAACTGTGTTGTAATTTGTGCTTCTTACAGCTTTAAACAGCTGCAACTTTGAGTTAATTGGTTGCACATCAGCACCCTTTCGTAACGTGCTTAGCTTTGTCATGCTGTATTTCGTACAACTTTAGTCCTTAGTGAACTGCGTCGTGTAGTTTTATAACGCTGGATTGGTAGATAAAGCAGTACCGTGAGAACACGACATAAGGTGTGACCTATCCTGACATTGGGACAAGAAGCAAAGTAGCTCGCAAGTCTACGTTCTTCCAGTTTTGACTCCAAGGTAAAATTTATTGATTTTGAAGTAGAATTAATTAGTGTTATTATTCTTTGAAGGTTTTTGTTTTACTTCTGAAACATCAACATTTTTTTCTTATATGAATTTTCAAGTAAATGTGTTGTAGTTGAGTAAGACGATCATTGTAATATAGGTATTTACTCTAGGTCAGAATATTGCGGTGATGAACGTCTGTATGTCTAGCTCGGATATTGCTTTATCTGATACGCATGTTATTCCAGTCTCTTTTCGATGTAAAGCTTCAGACTAGTAAGTTAAGGGTCGCGGGTTCGATACTCCACTAAGCCAACCCACGTCAGCTGCCTCGGCGCGTTTTTAAAAAAGGCATTTAGCTCACATTTCCTCGGGATCATCTAACCCATAAAGCGTTGAAGTGACGTTAAAAGCCAACCAACCTTTCGGCAATTATACATCATCAAATTAAATGACTCAGTTTGTTCTTTTGATTTGTAGGGTAGTATACATCACCAAATTAAATGCCTCAATTCGTCGCCTCTTTCAGTATGTAGGGCTATTCTAAATAGCTAAACTATATGTCTGCATTCGTCGCCTCCTTCAACTTGTTGGGGTAGTTTACATAGCCAAATTATATGCCTCAGTTCTTCGCTTTTTTCAACTTGTAGGGCTATTCTACATAGCCAAACTACACGCCTGAATTCGCCGCCTCTTTCAACTTGTAAGCTTTTCTATATTGCCAAATTGTATGCCCCAATTCGTTGCCTCTTTAAATTATAGGGCTACTCTACATCGCCAAATTATATGCCTTCATTCGTGTCCTCTTCCTAGTTGTAGGGCTATTCTACAGGGCCATACTATATACCTGCATTCGTCGCCTCTTTCAACATGATGGGCCATTCTACATAGCTAAACTATATACCTCCATTCGTCGCCTCTTTCAACTTTTAGGGCTTTTTCGACATCGTCAAACTATACGCCAGAACTTAAATGTTATGCAATCAATATTGTCATGGAAAATTTTGTATTGCTATGACAAACAGCAGACAGTGTCCTTCTATCATTCACATAATATATTTTCAGTACAGTGGTTATACTCGCTTTTAAATACTGTCAAATGCAAACTGTTCAGACCCAGATCAGTCAATGCATAATGCCCCAAACGATCTGTTTCTCTGCAGTTTGTTAGGATTGATTGGTTGAACAAGCAATATACACCCTAATTTGCTCCAAGAATTGTGTGACATGAAATATGGTATATGTTGTTTGCGGTTGGAATGGACTTTGGAAGCGACTATAGACCGTAACATATAGGTTTTACAATATGTTACAATATTATCGATATGTGCAACATTGTCAATATTCTAAAATTATAAATACGAATTTGACTTAGCTATGGGATAAAATGCCAACACCGACGAAAATATTCTGTTTGATTCGTTTAGCCTATTCTCACCTCAAATTGTAAGAAAGTGGTTTAACTCCGTTGCAGTGCAATCACTGAGGGAATAGCTACTTTAATATCATTTATTTCTGTCACTTTTTTTTGGGGGGGGGGGAGGAAGCTACCTTAATATCATTTATTTCTGTCACGTTTATAAACCATTTGAGCAATAATGGTATTCATTTCAAACAGTAGTAGACTTGATCAGGAACTCCAGTTAGAAGCTTATTTGGTGCTAGAATTCATTCCCCATTTCAACTAATGCCAACCTTTTTACCCTTAAAAACGACAATTTTTCGCTTTAGAGATGCATGTATACCAGTTTTTTAAAAAAATTCTTTTTTCACGTTTTTATGTCATTAACTAATATGTTTTTGTTTCTTCAGATGTCTAAACGTTGTTGTGTTATTGGCGCAGGTGTATCGGGTTTGGCAGCAATTAAGCAATGTCTTGATGAAGGAATTGAACCCGTGTCCTATGAAAAAGATGACGACATCGGAGGCTTGTGGCACTATCGTGATGAGTCCAAGAATGGAGACCCCAGTCTGTACAACTCATGTAGCATCAACACTAGCAAGGGCCTTACGTGCTATAGCGACTTTCTCATTCCCAAGGACTTTCCCAACTTCATGCATCATACTCACTTCAAAAGATACCTTGATATGTATGCCGACCATTTTGGTTTGAGAAAGCATATAAGACTTAGAACTGAGGTCATCAAGATTGAAAAAAGCGATGATTTCAATGAAACCGGACGCTGGATTATTACTTACAAAAACTTACTAAATGATAAATTTCAGAGAGAAGTTTTTGAGTTCGTTATGGTCTGTAACGGCCATTTGCACGAACCAATTAAGCCAGACTTCCCAAGTCTGAAGGATTTTAAAGGCAAGGTCATACACACCCGTGACTTCAAGGATTTCAAAGGGTACGAGAATAAACGTATCCTTGTGGTCGGCATTGGAAATTCGGCAGCAGATGTAGCCTGTGAGCTCAGTCGCCATGCTAAACACGTGAATATATTTTAATTGCTATCAGTGTTCTAGAAAATTTTAATTACAAAAGATATTGTAAGTTTTACTTTTAAATATGTGCTAACACTTTTGCTACTTTACTCTCGGTCAATTAAAGTAAATATCACAATACTATTAACGACATTTTGAAGGAAGGAGAATGCGTAGTGTGTGTGTGTGTGTGTGTGTGTGTGTGTGTGTGTGAGAGAGAGAGAGAGAGAGAGAGAGAGAGAGAGAGAGAGAGAGAGAGAGAGAGAGAGAAGAGTGTATATACGTCTGATTCATACCTTATTTTTTGCAGGTGATGATAAGTACTCGGCGTGGAACTTACTGCATCCAGCGTGCCGGAGAGTTTGGTTCTCCGTACGATCAAGTAGCTATAACGAGGTTCCGACAAGCACTTCCTCATTCACTGATGCGTCCCATCCACTTCCACAAAATAAACTATCGCTACTGTCATGCAAACTACGGATTGTCACCCAATTTCCGCTTTGAGGGTGGCCAAGTTACCATTAGCGATGACCTACCCAACAAAATTCTCATTGGCGCAATTTCAATTCATGAGAACGTTGAGCGATTCACTGAAACAGGCGCCATATTTGAAGATGGATCGAAAGCAGACAACATTGATGTGGTTATTCTTGGGACAGGGTACAAGTACAGCTTCCCATTCCTGGATGATTCTATTGTCAAAGTGGAAGGTCATTTCTCCTATCTTTATAAACTGGTGTTCCCAGTAGACCTCAAACCATGCACTCTAGCCGTAATAGGACTAGTCCAGCCGTTCGGTCCCCTTCCTCCAGTTCTTGAGATGCAGGCGCGATGGGCTGCGAGTATCTTCGCCGGAAAATGTACTCTTCCACCGCCAAGAATGAGACAGGAAGTCGTTGAAAAGTGGAGAGAATATCTGAGGAAAACATACGTTGATTCGCCTCGATACAGCCTGCAGATTTACTTCATTAAATATATGGATGAACTTGCAGACTTCATCGGTTGTCGACCAAGGCTTTGGAAGCTCCTGTTTGCGAACCCTAAATTATTTTACCACGTGGTTTTTGGTCCTTCTTCTCCCCAGCAATGGCGGCTAGAAGGTCCGGGGAAATGGGAGGGTGCAGAAGATGCAATTTTGAAACTGGAAGAATATTTATGGTATCCCATGCAGACGAGAAAATCAGGATCTGGGGAAAGGGAAGGCCTGTACGATGGGTGGATCAACCTGTTCAGAAATATTGCCATATTGTTTCTCCTTGTCGTATTTTTTCGTTATGTTATCAGCAACGGGTATCATACATACTTTTTGCCCTTGTAAATTTTTGTTACTGAAATCAGTGACTTTGAAATAAAAATGAGAAATACATTTTAAACACTTATATAGCATGTAAGACTGATTCGATGATGGACTAACGCCGATAGCTAATATACAAGTCTGACAGTCGACAATTAGGTAGATAATGTTTTTATCACATATCATTAGTCGAAATCCACGTCCTGTCTCCCAAAATTGACACTGATATAAATTGTTTTAATGAGGAATACATCAACCAATAGAAAATAAATAAGGATTTGAAAATAAAGTGATTGCCTCAAAAAAAGAGAAGTAATACAGAGCGACCATCGTCTTTAATATGATTGACAACATTTTGTGCGAGTGCGGCGTAGCCGC
The DNA here is from genome assembly GCA_030141615.1 of Unio pictorum. Classification (NCBI taxonomy): domain Eukaryota; kingdom Metazoa; phylum Mollusca; class Bivalvia; order Unionida; family Unionidae; genus Unio; species Unio pictorum. Next base: position 15,788,291 of record JARLTB010000022.1, read on the forward strand.
ACTCTCCCATTTGATTAAATGTCAAAATGATGCTATGCTGAAAAAAATAAACAAATATCAAACAAGTGCACGCCTTGAAGTTTGAGCATTAAAATCGTAATTTTTTTATCTTTGCGGTAATTTTTAGCTTTAAAATGGATCTTTTAGTCAAGTTCTTGTAGTCATCCTAGCTCTTGGTATTGTATGGGAGAAATTTAGTTCAAAATAAAGACACATGAAAGTTTGAGTGTACGAAATGGGTGATCATTTCAACTTTGATGCATTCAGATATATGAAAGAACATATAATATACCACTGTATATTTTTGTGTCGCAAGATAGTGGCTTTACACCTTTAGATAGATAAAGCTTTACACCTTATGTGAACATAACAATTGATAACGGCGCAAATACAAAACACTTTTTAAAGTTTCAAGCTATACAACCCCTTAGCCAGAGGGGGTGGGGAATAATTTGCATCCACAAAACAAGCACTAACACAAAAGCGAAGAGAAATATTTGAATGACGGGGAAATATACAAAGAAAAAATAAAACCTACATAGGAGAAGATCCGAAGAAGAAAAATTGATAAGCTGTCTTCACTTTTGGGAAACAACACATACATTTACACTGCCATCAGTCCAGTAAAGTTGTATAACAAAACTAAGACAAAGGATTATTGTGACTATTTTAAGCAAAGAATAGTTCCTTTGGGTCTGTTTCTCCAATGTTACGGTCATTTTGTTGAGTCAATTTATTTTCTTGAACCCGAATTTATTGATGGGACAACTCTCAGAGAGAGAGAGAGAGAGAACGACATCATTTTCGCCTCTTTATATTTTGGGGCGGTGTCATTCCTGCCATGTGGAGTTTACATCGCCAGCGTGCTGAGAGGTACTGGGTTTGAACTGGAAAAAGTCGGAATTTGATGTCTGAAGCGCAGCCGTTCTGACTAGGCTTTCGAAAACGGAGTATGTATGTATGTATGTATGTATGTATGTATGTATGTATGTATGTATGTATGTATGTATGTTTTTCCAATCCTGACAGAAATTCGCTTTTGTCCAGAATAGGTCCTGAATAATAACAGTCAGTTTCAACTTGCGTGTTCTTTGAGCTCGGATGGCTGCTCGTGCTTCCGAAAATCTACAAAGAGTTCTCCATTTTGTATTCCGCTCTCAAAAATAGCCTCTTCAAAAATGTGGAGTGTATTCATTTCTCTTATTATGCCTCTAGTACGTCAGCTGCTGGGAATGTTACTGGCATAAATAGCTTTCTTATGTATGTACTGTATTTGCCGTCTTTCTTTATCGGAATATACAAGAACCAGGCATACCATTTTTATATCTTTCTCAACAGCGTTAATACTTAACAAGACCCGTTCAGTGATCTAATGTAAAATGAATGTGACTACTGTCACAGTTATGTTTATTCGGCAACTTCATACTTGACATCTTCGTCAATGGCTGCCCGTGGTATCAGCACATTTATTTTCATATTAAAAATAACTTCCCTTTTTAATTTTAATATGTCCTATACAGGAATAACAGTTTATTAACAGTTTCATCAATGTTAATTTTTAACAAGACCACAGGAGTCTGACGTTTTCTCAATAAAGTACGACGAAATCTCTGACAAACCTTATCGGGTTTATAAACTACACTTTTTAAATTAACACTTTATAGTACCGATAAGGTGATTTCATGTTGGCAGAGATTTCGTCGTATTTTATTGATAAAACATCAGACTCCTGTTACATGACCAATTCAGTTATCTAATGTGAAATAATTAAATGTGCAGTTGTTAAATGTAAAGTTGCTCACATAACCGGCCATATGTTTTGTTTGGTTACATAGTTGAGTACTGGAGTGATGGAAGTACTGTGTAATTAGAGTATTTGAACTTCGGATTGGAGATTTTTATCAATGGTTGTTGCCCTTGATCTGAAGTGAAAGTTGGTGTTAGAGTCTGATACAAACACAGCTTGACCACCATTAGCCATATTTTCCAAAACTGAACTAATGAGTTCTTTTTGTTCAGTGCTAATTCTTCGACTGTCAGTTTTTAAAGACTCCTCAGGTTTGTGGTCTGTCATATACAAAATATTTCTGGTTGCAAACCCAGCATCACTCATAGCTTGAATTGTTGTTGCACAGAGTGACTGACCAGTATAGCGCTGCATTCCATCAGTTTTGCGGATCTCTGGTACGAATAAGGATAATTGCTTTGGTTTGACCGGTTCACAAGTATACCATTGGTCAGCGAATTCAGGAGATCGTATTGATTCTTTACTGCATTGCATAAATAACACATTTGCTGCTTTGTCACATTTCTGAAGAAGAAACGTTTACAGATTTCACTGGATAAATGTTTTGTGCCAGTTGCATACATTTTTTTGTCTGATGTTTCTTCAAGCTTCTTATCAACACCACCATGGTGTTTTTGTAACTGTTTCATGATTTAGACTAATGTAATCAATGCAAGATTTACCATTTTCAAATTTTAAGGAAGTTGGGTTCAGTTGATGGTGAAATTCTATACCTCTCGTCACAAAATGAATAGACAGCAGATATCATATTGTGAATCGAAGGACAACAGGATCAAATATTTAAAGATATGCATTGATTTTTTTCCGAATTCTTCCAGTGAAATTGCGTAGTAGTGTTGGGTTGGACTTGAAATGCCTGATTTTGAATCCAATTATAGTTTTGGATTTAACATTGAATTACCATTTTTTAATTATTTTTTTTGACAATGTCATTATCTCTTCCATTGTCTTTCAATTACCTGTTTATGGCTGCACAAACATTTATCAAGGAATTCTTGTAATATTCTTACGCTTGATTGTCTGGCATTTTTGTGACCCTAGATGATAAAATTTGGGTTGAGCCTCCGCGTAGAACAATCTTCAGTGACCACTAAGGTCTTACTGGATAGTTTCGTATTTTGACACCAACTTAGTTTTTAAGGTAGATTGTTGTTGTTTAACGATATTTTTCAGCACACGATAGGCTATACATGGTGGCCAGTATTACTGGTGGAGGAATAACCCGGGAAAATCCCCGGAAAGAACCACCGACCCACGAGAAGCTACTGGCAAACTTTCTCACATAACTACATTAGCCGAACCTTAGACTCGAACCTACACAGACAGGTGAGATGGCAGTGATCCGTAACAGAGAGCGCTTTATACCACTCGGCCACTGTGGGTCCCTTTAAGGTAGAAGGCACGAACCTAATTATCATTAGCCTAGCGTTTATAAATTCACACAAAAGCTAAATATTTAATGTAGTTGAGATTCACATTAAATTAGGCTTTAAAATGGGTTGGCTTGTTTGGTGACTGCCTGTTACAGACTAGCATTAGAGATCAAAAGCGTACCTTTAGCTGCAAATGAACAGTTGCCTTGGCTTACGTATTTATGTATGTCTGTTACAGCGGTAAATATCTAAAGATGGAGATAGTTAAGGGGTGATGAAAAGTACGCTATTTTGTTATATCACTAGTGAATTTTATTCATCAATAAAACACATACTGATTCTTTTAGTTGCCTTGTCACAAGAAAATAATCCAAATAGTGTTTTTCTGTCAGAAATGAATGCAAAATAGAGGGAATGGTGGCATTGTTGCTTGAATACCAAAGACCCCAGTTGTATAAGGAATTAACCTGATTGCTGCAATCAAAATCTCAAAAGCTTTGTTACAAAAGCATTAGATTTTCTTTTTGTTGCATCTACAGTATAAAATTATTCTCATTTTTCTGAAAATTCACGTATTTCGGTCACGCATTTGTGCACATCGAAATACCTGTACGTTCTTGTATGGTAAACAACGTCGTTATAAAAGCACGATATCAACTATTTATCATACAGATATATATATATATATATATATATATATATATATATATATATATATATATAGATATATATATATATATATATATATATATATATATATATATATATATATATATATATATATATATATATATATATATATATTCAAATATCCATGTTCTTATATATCCTTACCTCCATGTTAACTAATTTTACATTGTACCCATTTTCCAATGTTACATTCAATTCAACAGTTGCAAAATCTAGAATACCACACAAATAAATTAAACACTACAAAGGTAATTAATCGTACTAACGATTCTAGTAATGAAATATACATTGCACATCATTCAATTACAATGCCATAATATTCTGCAACAATCGAGCAAATAACTTACTGACCTTTATGAAGCTTATATTTTCTTAGAATTTCATATGGTTCCACGCAAAATTACTAGTGGCCTCCTCGAATTATTGCTTTATAACTTTCCAGCACGACGTTTGGGCAATTACTAAGTTCCTAGCTCGAAAATACTAAACTCAATTCGGATTGAAATGGTGAACACACACTCTCTCAATTCTGATTGAATGTCGATTCTACTCCATTCTATTCAACTTAGCAGACAATGCCCCTGAGCCGTCTGTCAGTGTCGTGAGATTTATGAAACCTCTAAGGGTCCTTTGTTCTTGAACAAATTACAACGTCCACGTGTAACTTTTCACACCCAACAAAGATGGATTATCTGACCTTTACAAAAAGGACCAACGGTGTCGTGGTGTCTAACATATATACATGGCTTCTAAGCATTTCTGTGTTCCCCTGATTTACGCAATCGCGGGCTGGGCAATGCGAGAATCGCATGTTCATCAAATCCATCTCCAATCGCTGATTTTTATTTTCTTTTAACTAATGTCATCTAATTGTCAAACACTCTGCAGAAAATTGCACTGAAAAATCACCGCAATTCACTATGCGGCAGACGAACGCCAAATTGTATATTAAACGATGTATTTCAATTAAAAGAATAATAATAATAATAATAATAATAATAATAATAATAATAATAATAATAATAAAGACTTTATATAGCGCCTCATCTTTAGAAGCTCTAAGCGCTTTACAACATCTATAATGATATGACTACAAAAAACAAAAGAAACACTAAGAAATTAGAAAACATAAAAAATGCTGAAAATAGGTCTTTAGGTTTGCTCTTGCAGTGAAAAAAGGTGAGTGTTATGAGCAATATTGTGTCGTGGTGTCTAATTACAGTGAGTAATTCATTCCATGTTGCTTGGCCCTGGTATGCAAAAGAACGTTGTCCATATGACTTTGTTTTCATATGGAAAAAATTGGGTATACAATTGTCAGAAGAGGAGCGTACGTATCTTGCTGGTGTGTACACATGGGTGAGGTCAGATAGGTATGCTGGACTGGAGTCCGTCAGGAAAAAAGTGTGTTTGATTCTGGATCGAATGGATAGTCAGTGTATGGTACAGATCAGCGGAGAGCTGTGCTCTGGTTGTGGTACTGTAAAGATGATCCGAGCAGCTGTGTTTTGAACGTTTAGAAGTATCTGGAGTAGAATTGAGACGAACCAGACAGAGCTGAGTTATAATAGTCTAGTCTTGAAAGTACTAATAACACACAAGTGTTTTAGTGGCATCAACTGAAAGATATTTGCGAATGGATTTGATGCGTCTCAGCTCAAGATATGCAGCCTTGCATATGTTCATGACATGTTGGTGCAATGCGAGGGTACTGTCCAAAGTAATACCTAGGTTTCGTACTGACTGCGTGAATTTAATGTTGGTGTTGCTGATATTTATCATTTAAGGTAAAGCATGTGAATGAGAAAGTGTTTTTGTTGTGATCAGAATGACTTCAGTTTTATCATCATTCATCTGCAGCTTGTTACATGTCATCTATGATTTCACATCAGAAATGCACGTCTCTACTTGGATGGTAGCATCACCTTCAGATGGGTGGCTAGACTTTTATATTTGAGTGTCCTTTGGTGAGACACTTAGATCAACTAGGCACACGCCAGCCCATTCCAATGGTATACTTTATTTTTTTGCTAAATAAAAACTGTAAAGATGAAACAATCATTCTACAATGACGTGTCATCAATGTTTATTAATAGTGCAAATAGTACAAAACCCGAAAGTATTCTCAGAATTTTTCGATGTATAAAATATTCCAGAGCTGTATCACACGACTGTTTACAGCCAATCGTATTGCAGAAAATCCGTTTCATTTATAATATTTGGTATTATTCTGTCGTAAATAGGTTTGTAGTAAGTATGTACTGTTTTGCTACCTTTCTCTATTAGAATAAACAAAAAACACAATAATATATTTTGATTAATATACAAATGCTGCAGTCGATAAGTAGAACAGTAATCTCTGCTGAAATTATACAATTTGTGTTAATATAATACAATTCTAACAATTATAGACTTTATTAAAGGCATATAATTTTTGTATTACACAATACAAAAATTCTTACAATCATCATCTTTTTAATTTATACAAAATTAAATTACAATCCTAAATATTGTACATTTATACAAATTCCTCACAAATTCCATCGTTAGATCTATCAAGCAAGAAACTAAAATGTTTTGTCCTATTTTCCAGACTGGGTACACATTGATGCGCTACATCCACGTAGTCTAGTTCCCTGCTTCGTATTCTCCCGGCGTTGCACTCCGCTATACTTATAGCGGAGTGCACCAGATAGAGCATACGAAGTAGGGAACAAGACTATTTATCCACACGACGAGCCTCCCAAATGCGAAGATATATGACTTTATCTGATTAGCTGATAAAATTAGCGATTATGATAACACTGAACTGCTTTCACACCATTACTACCATTATATTTTAATTCACGTTCTGAGAAGAAAATGTTACTGTAGGTTATTTCAAGTACTGTGGCCTATTACTTTTATTGCAATGTTTGGTAAGGTGATATAACATGTCTGCTAAATATTTGAAAAATATGAAGATACATTTTATACAAACAACTAATCCAGAACGAAATTTCATTGAATCCTTGTGGAAACAAGTTAAATAAGTCACTGCTTCTAGTTTTTGTATTGTTTATTCCTGGCGGGTGCGCGTGAATAATTATATTTGTTTTCAGAAACTACTTTCCGAAAATTAATCAGACCTTACTAGTTAAATCACTCTCGTATTCCTTGCGAACATCTTACGCTTACTCTTACAATAAATCATGAATTTCTATTATTGAGATTTTCCTGTAAACGCCAATAAATCCAGTGCTGTTAATGTGCACCAGTAGACTTGATGTGGGAGAAAAATTTTATAATTAAGGCAGGATAAGCAGAAGAGTACAGTACATTGAAAAGTAAGTAATGCATTGTGAGACAAAAAATCAGATTCGATGTAGGATGGTAATTAATTTTATGTACTATTCGTTGTTTATTACAATTTTATGACATTGAACAAGTGTGTCGCAAACACCAAATTTATCCATAATTGAATGGACATTAGAAATCTCGAGTAACTGTTCGAATATTTACAAGCACAGTGGTTTGTTCTTGTAGCCCTGATTTCAAAGTAGAAACAAGTGGTATTTATTGTACATATCCGATCACGAGTATAACATAACCAGGAATATGACCATGTATTCAGTGAAACGTAAAACGCTGAATGTTTTCTTGTGCGATTGTTCATCACTGTATTATGGATAAATTTGACAACTAAGTTCAAGTCTGTAAAGGTTTAAGGGTATTTGATTTTGTTTTTGTAATTTATTTTTAAAATAGCTATATTAGAAAATGTTTTGACCTTAAAGTATTCTCATTTGACAGCATAACTGTTTACTGAACGTAACTTTGGAATGAAACGTAAATTCAGAGATTCTTGTATTTTTCCTTCATATCGAGTGCCTTTTCAGATTTTTTTAAAAAAGTTTATATGCCAGGAGACATGTGTCTTTTTTATCGAACAACTTGCTGCTTAATCTATATTCAGTAACCCGCTCATGCTTAACATGGAAAGTCCCTCTCACGGAATTAACTACACAGAATTGCACTTAGCATCAAAGAGAAGAGTGGCCGTGATCTTCATTGTACCTCTCAGTCCGTATATCGTCGAAGCAATAGTTTTCACACTCTTACTTTCTGTGTTTTCATGAAAATTGTTTTTTTTTAATAAACAAAATTACTAATTGGCTTTTATTTCGAAGTCATAGAACAATCGTGGATCATTCATCTGTTTATCGTGTGCACAATCACAGCAATGGCATACATGAATACAATTGTTAGCGACAGAAACAAAAAGCAAACACAATTATTTCTTATTGTTATATAAAACGCTTAAATTTTGAATTCATGATACATTGCAAAGATATTTGTATGCAATGGTTGTGACAAAAACAATGCAAAGGTATGCTGAGAAAAATCATTTTATATGAAACGTGTGTGATTCCTCCTCCATGAAATTTTTTTTGATCATCAAAAGAGAAATTTAAAAATGCTAGAGATTGTTCTATGTCTCACCCTTTTATAAATAAGTATATAATACAACTATCATTAAAACTGCATACTAAATAAATAAATACATAAATAAATAAATAAAAAAATAAATAAATAAATAAAATGAATGAATGAATAAATAAATAAATAAATTTTGCTTGAGATTAGGTTTATGTTTTAAAGTTGAGAGGACACTGAAAAATTCAAAGAAGACAGACGAGGACAGTTGGTCGATCGCAAAATGAAAATACCTTAGTATTATATTACTATCAAGAACATTTTTCTTGAAAAGGTCAATGTACTTTACAACTGAAGAAAAATTGTCAGGAGATTCTCAAACGAAATGTCTTGATGAATATCTCGCCGATCGGATCATCACGTGAAGAAAATGTAGTGGGACAAAAGCTTACATTGGTTTAAAATATATTAAAGTCAGCTATTCGATCTTAAGAGTAATTGATTAATTGTTGACATTACTCTGACAGAGAATTAATTGTTGACATTACTCTGACAGAGAATTAATTGTTGATATTACTCTGACAGAGGATTATTTGTTGACATTACTCTGACAGAGGAATAATTGTTGACATTACTCTGACAGAATTAATTTTTGACATTACTCTGACAGCGAATTAATTGTTGACATTACTCTGACAGAGAATTAATTTCTGACATTAGTCTGACAGAGAATTAATTGTTGACATTACTGACAGAGAATTAATTGTTGACATTACTTTGACAGAGAATTAATTATTAACATTACTCTGACAGCGAATTAATTGCTGACATTACTCTGACAGCGAATTAATTGTTGACATTACTCTGACAGTGAATTAATTGTTGACATTACTCTGACAGAGAATTAATTGTTGACATTACTCTGACAGCGAATTAATTGCTGACATTACTCTGACAGCGAATTAATTGTTGAAATTACTCTGACAGAGAATTAATTGTTGACATTACTCTGACAGAGAATTCATAAAAAAAGCTATTCCATCGTGTGAGCAGTACATTCATGATTCACATTATGCTGACAGAATTTGTAAACATTTTATGTGTAGTTTATTCTTAGTTGACATGATGCCGACAGAATTTGTAAACATTGTGCATGTAGTGTATTTTTGGTTGATATTATTCTGATAGAATTTGTAAACATGTATGTGTAGTTTATTCATAGTTGACAGCATGCTGACAGAATTTGTAAACATTTGATGTGTAGTTTATTCTTAGTTGACATTATGCTGACAGAATTTGTAAACATTGTATGGATAGTTGATTCTTAGTTGACATTATGCTGACAGAATTTGTAAACATATTATGGATAGTTGATTCTTTCTTCACAGTATGCTGACAAAATTAGTTTTAACAAATATGAATATTTTTTTTCCTTGACATTATGCTGACAGAATTAGTAAAAAATTTACGGGTAGTTAATTCTTCGTTGACATTATGCTGACAGAATTTTTAAATCACCTGTCATATCTTATGAGCAATAAATTCGTAGTTGACATTTCGCTGACAGGTAATTCCTAAATGTCGTTTCTTTAGTAGTAAAAAAAAAGTGAAATGTCGATTTCTCCTACAAGGCATAGAAACAAGATATTTCTCATATTAGGTATGGAGACAAAATAATGGTCTCTTATCATATGCCACGATATCAAATTCATCTTTTTGTAAATGAGTTTGTTAGTTTAAGTCAATAAATAAAAGCAAATAAATATAGTTGATGACTGGCTATGCTTTTACTACATTTTCAATGGGGACTCCAGAGATGTGGACACACCATATAACAGACAGTGTTCTGTACATATAATTTGTATTGTATGTAGCTTTTGTCTGTGACTATGTAATCTGTGTATTTATTTTGAATTGAATGATGTCTTTTGTTCATAACTGGATATAGAAATTTGGGCCTATATAATTTTCTTCTTCTAACACAATATATTACATAGCTAGTTCTTGTTTATGCTTAAAGATTATATATTAAGACGTTTCTAGAACGGATCTTGTTTATGGATTTGATGGACAAATTAAACTCATTCTGGTTCTATTACTGTCTATGAGTATTTTATATAAGGGAGAAGTAAACAAAAATTGTTTCTTACTATCTTAAAATCAGTCTTAACATTAATCTACTTAATTTATATTCAGTTAAATTGAAGAGGATTTATTTATTTAAATTATTCACTACAATTAAAAAGTGCTCTATAATACTTTCGGAATAAATCACTTTTGTGGGATTATTGTGAATTCATTTCAATACATTTTGGATTATATCACTGTGATACAGAAATATCGTTAGTACATCAATACTATTCCAGGTTATTATTAGCGTTTCAAGATTTGAATCCTTTCAGAACACCATTTGAATTCATTAAAATTAGTCTCTACGTTTGTACTTGTAATATATCTTTTAAGAATATTTGTGATTTAAATCAGAATAATACCGAAGGGTCGTTTTTGATTGCCAGTTTGCATTCAAAGGAAAATGGATTTTGTGAAAATTACTAAATTTATTGGTTTTTACTTATTTCTTTTACTTAATATAAGCAAGAATGAGTATCATGCATAACACAGTCTTTATGATAAGTTTATTTTTTAATGTCATTACTCAGTCGTCTAACATGGCTTGAATGTTGAGGTAAATGCCATTTTTGCTACGGAGTATCAGGGCACTTTCAGGCTCAGCCTCTCTATCTGGATCAAGACCAAGGTGAAATCTGCGCAAAATCATGGCAACCACGATCCGGATCTGCGTCAAGGCAAACTGCTGTCCGATACAGTTTCTGTAGGAAAGTCAAATTCTTTATAAATTTGAGTACTGTAATTCCCGCATTCCAGAGTCTTTATTAGCTATTAATTTGACATAGCTTTGGAGCCGTCAGAGCTTTACTCTGGCCTACTTGCTGACCTCGAAACGTCCTTGCATAGTACTTATGTTACTTTTGAGTTCACTTATAATCGTTTAATCTACTTTAAGTGACTTTCTTCCTCTCAATTAAGAACATTACACACACACACACACACACACACACACACACACACACACACACACACACACATACATACATACATACATACATACATACATACATACATACATACATATAATACATACATGTAAATTGCGACATCTTAATAGTAATAACTGCATGATATTTTTCTTTTAAATACACTCAGTAGTGCCGTGAATATCCAGTAATAATTTTTTTTAACATAGTTGGTTGAATTTCAGATCATTAATAGAACTATCGCCTTCTTCCAAAAATACATTATTAAAATAAAAAAGGTCTCTAGAGAAATACAAATATTTATCTTCGACCTATGGAAAACGGCATGTAGTAAATGGAAATTCAGATAGTTACCATGAATGTATGGAAAACTGCATGCAGTAAGTGGAAATTCAGATAGTTACCATGAATGTATGGAAAACTACATGCAGTAAATGGAAGTTCAAATAGTTACCTTGGGCCAATGGAAAACGGCATATAGTAAATGGAAGATCTTGTAACGTCTTTCGAGAATCTTGCAGGATCATATTCCTGCAAAGCCGAAATCATTAAACCTCGTAAATTATATTCATTTGTGTTCTTTAATTCTTAAAAGAGTAAAAGTAAGAGAGATGTCAGACAATCCAAAATAACTTATCACCTCCTCAGATAAATGTTAAAAACAGTATATAAGAGATGGATATAATAATAATAATAATAATAATAATAATAATAATAATAATAATGACTTTATTTAAAGAGGGTGACACAATTAGTTAAGAACTTAATCCACTTTGAGGCCCTCATACAAAGGAATTTATTTAATTTAGCTGCATTTCTGAAATCACTGGATATATTGAGTTTGGAACAAGAAAATAGAGTGAGCATTTCTAATCTCAACTGGAATACTACTCCAGAGCAAAGTTCCAGAGTATTGGAAACTTAAAAAAATATTTCCTTATTTGGTTTGGGAATTTTATACTGTTTGGTAGACATGGATCGCAGGGATGGAGTATTGCCAGGTATCCTATAATGGAATAGTGATTGCAAGTATTCAGGAGCACTATAACTGGATATTCTTAATTAATTAATTTGGCTTTTCTCAAATGGATTCGGTCTTTAATAGGTAATGTTTTTAACTTACAGCTAAATTTTCATTGCTTTTTTCTGGATTGATATTAAAACAAATGTTAATTTTTTCTATGTTTTTATCGTTTTGAATTACCCCCCATACTGTATTACTGTAGTCTTAACAGGATTGTGTGTAACTCTTAATAAATATATTTTTCTGTGTTTTTCGTGGAGAAAATGTGTTATCACAATGAGAAACCATCCACTTGCATTGACTTGTTTTACTGATACGTTTGATATGTTCAGTCCATGATAAGTTATTATCTAACAAAACAACAAGTTGTCTATTATGACAGGCCATTTGCAAATTTGTATCCTTCCATGTCAAATTTAGTTTATCACAATCAAGATTTTTCCTTTTTTGCCATGTTGAGATAAGTAATATTTTAGTTTTACAAGTATTTACCACCATGCCATTGTATGTGCACCAGTTGTCCACTTTGTTTAGGACATTCTGTCAAGAAATTTCGAGTTCATTATTTGTGGTTTGGATGCCTGACAATGTTATGTCATCTGCATAGAGATCTGTAGATGATACTGAGTCCTTTAGTAAAAGTGTTAGATCATTAATAATAAAATAAATAGTAATGGACCTAAAATTGAGCCTTGTGGTACTCCATATATCTAATTGTTCCAGGTTCAGAAAGAACATTATTTATATAAACATGTTTTGTTCTCCCACTTAAGTATGAAACAAACCATCTAACTGTGCGTTCGTCACATTGGTAGATTTTCAGTTTCTTCAGAAAGATTTCATGACCCACCATGTCAAAAGCTTTCCTGAAATCTACACATATATATCCTATTATTCTACTTTGGTCAAGTGCTGGAATGCATTTATTAGTTATGGAGTTTGTAGTAGAGTTTCTGTCAAAACCTGATTAATTAGGGTGTAATAGCAAGTGTTTGTTTAAATATGATATGGTTGAGTCACGTGCATGTTTTTCATTCAATTTTGACATGTTTGATGCAGTGCGATAGGCCGGTAGTCATCTTTAGAACCAAATTTGTGAATAGGAGTTACTTTTGCAGTTTTCCATATTTTGGGGACAGATGAGGTTGCTATACTTAAATTAATTATGAATGTTATGCTATCTAAAATAGCAGAGGCAGAAGATTTAATGAGTCGTGGACCAATCTGATGAAGTCCGGCAGCTTTAATGGTATCAAGTTCACTGAGACATTTTTAAACAAAGTTTGTTGTTTTATACTCGTGTTATAGAGAAACACACCTCCTTTGGGATTTTGGTGCTGCAGAACTTTTTCAATATCTTAGAGATGTTTTCTATTACTGGTTCTTTTAACTTTGTGACAATGTTGGTGTAAAAATCATTCAAAAAATTTACAAAGTCAGTGTCATCAGTGACTGGAGTCATTTACCAGAAGTGAGTGAATTTAATGTCTGATTTTTGTGTGTTCCTCCAGTGAGTTTATTGAAGACTTTCAAATGGTGTTTGTGTTGTTCTTTTTGTTTTCAACCAATGATTCATAATACGTTTTAGCTTTATTTTAATCATAATTGTTATTTATTTCTCCATGCTTTATATTGTACATGGTTTCATAGCCTTGAATTGGTTTCTGTTTTCATGGCGTCTAGTATTTCAGTAGTAAGCCAGTTAGGTTGGATTTCATTCTTTACTCAATGTACTTTCAGTGGCGCATGCTTAGAGACTATATCCATAAATAAATACAAAATGATAGGGACATATTCAACTGAAATACAATGTTCAAGTATTAGCACGCTATAAATGAAACTTATAAATTGTCCACCTTTCAAATTAATTACAGAATTCAACTACCATGAAGAAACTTACGTCTGGGTTCACCCAAATGTCTGAATGCCTCTGGAGAGCAAATATGGAAACGCCGACTCGAACTCCTTGAATAATAATAATAATAATAATAATAATAATAATAATAATAATAATAACAATAATAATACAATTATCATTACAGTAATAATAATAATTTCAAGAAATTGATGTATAGATGCCAGTTGACAGAATAATCTACAACTACCACTGGCAATACGTGCAAGCACTTTTTTGGGAGGGGGGCTTCAGTTACATCGTTTGTTTTAAAAGAACGCAATTATAAAGACCCTGCTAAAACGCGTACCTCAACATTGTACCTACAATTATGCCCATATCCATACGAGTTCCGAATGCGATATATAGTATCCTGATCAAATTCGCCTACCAATAACAGCAGCTACCTTTGCATTTTCTTTAATATCACGATTAGTAACACTGGATATCAACAAAGCAATATGACGCCGAGACTAGATGAATTGACACTTCGCCTACTGTTTCAAGAATTGTCATTATTCACGCTTTCAGATGTTCCATGGCCATGCGGTTTCAATTATTTTCCAGAACTTACTCAGAATTTAGGTTATTGTGGCCAAATAGGCGCCCCTACTAACTGACGGTTTATTAGTGTTTGTTGTGATGACTTGCCAAAGTCAATGCAATATCTGCATTGATTGTAGTTACAACAAGTAAGAGTCTTCCTAAAGGTATGTTAAGATTTTTTTGATTTTTTTTACAAAAAGAAAAACTGCCCGTGCTCACTGAAGCACTGCCGTTGTCAATACTGCACGCTGGCAAGCTCATCAATTTCCAGGGTAAGTAATCTTGCATATACTAGTTCGCAATCCCGTAACGCCTAAATACAAAATGTGATCAGTTTTGAGAATACAGGAAGTTATGAAGTTTGATTATAGGGATGTTGCATAATAGTTTAACCAACCCGCAAACTGATACCTAAATCCTGCAATTTTGTGCTTAAATATTTTTATTGAAGTACCTGAATTAACACATTACTGAGCACAACGTATAATAATTTATGACATTTGAATTTATGCAGGGACCCTAGGTGGCCGACAGGTCTAAGACGCTCACTTTTAGAGAACCCTCACACATCGCACCTGTCATCGCGAGTTTAATTTTCGACTTGACCATCATGGGTATGTACACTCGCTAGTAGCTTACCGTGGGTTGGTGGTTCTTTTTGGAGTCATCCAGGGTTCTTCTCCATCAAATGTACTGGCGGTCATATACAGCCTATCACGTGTTGATTAAAGATCACGTGTTGATTAAAGATAAACCTTAATGTGCCTAAGGTTTCATAGTTTATTAAAGAAAACGAGTTTTCCCGGTTTTCCTCACTTGTTATACTGGCTATTTCTACAACACCTTGTATATATTACTAATTATTAAAGGAACTAGTAATTCCATTAATTCAGATATATGATTCGGAATTAATATGGACTGCAAAGCATGCAGCTTGGATTTAATTCAGATGTGCTCTTATTTATATTTTTTTAAAACGGCTAGCTCTGCGTGGTCATGTTCACTTCCTAGATTTTAGGGATAAAATGTGTTACAAAAAAATCGAAAATGTTTTCACATTTTATGTTTTGGTATTTAGTCTCGCAAAATTTGTTTTCCCTATTCTAATAACTGCTAATGATATTGTGCTTTGGACTAATTCAGGCTGATTTTTCCAGCACATGGAAGAAGCAATCATTCTGGTTGCATCATTTACAATGTCCACAAGTACAATATCCCCCCAAAAAATGGGCTTCAGTAAATGACATTTAACATAGAGATATGCCAACCTTATCTCCATTGTGCATGTTGCAAATGCCTTTTCACCTTACACCTGTCAATCTCGCAGAAATTCATAACACGTGTCAGAGATATAACATAAATATACAGTAATTTAAAATAAATACATGTTTGATCGGGCAATATACATTTTAAAAAATAATGAATAGTTCCCAATATGAAACTGGGTAGATTAAAACTAAAAAGAACATGGTTTTCTTTTACTTTACTTAGATACATATTTTATAAATATGGGAGATAACTTACCTTTCGGTATTTGTCTCCCCTCTGACAACTCAATTGGTTTCTCTGTTAAACGGGATATATTGGGGACAGGTGGATACAAACGCATACTTTCCTGGAGACACATATAGGTGTATTCCATTTTGCCAAGGTCATCCCTTAGGTTAGAAAATGTAAGAATCCAGTTTTAGCTATTAGATGGAGAAGTTACATCTTAAGATGCATAATAAGTGAAAAATGACGTTCAAGTTCCATTACAATGTAAACTATCAAGTTGACTACTACTAATTTCATCGATCTGGAATGCAGTCTTCTAAATACAAAATTATCGAATAAGTTTTCATGCCCTGACAGGCAAGCAATTAAGCTCAGAAATAAGGATATGTTTATGCATCAATTACACAATTCTCTTGAATCTCCTTCTGGTGCAATTTTACGACAGTGTTTACAAGAGCCTTGCTGAATTTAGTTGCTGCATCAGGTCTGCTACGTATATTATCAGTATGCATATAATTTAACGTCAGAATGCGCCATTAAAAATTTCATGAGATTTGATATGATAAAGATATTTTTGGGCAGGCGGAGGGTTTTGTTGTTGTGTGTCTGTTGTCATTGTTCCATGTTACCATTCCGGATCTCGTTTATTTCCAATGACGGATAAAATCTCCTCACGACACCTATCCTGGTGTTCTGGGTGTTTGGCGAGATTATACAAACACCATGAGATGGCGCTGGCAGTTGAATCATGACCTTCAAACATGAACGTGTCTACCTCGTCTCGTATCTCGTCGTTCGTTAACCCTTTTCCTTCTGAGTCCTATGAAAGAAACCAACGCATAAAACTTGTCCAACTTGTTTTAAAAATCCCACCACGTATATAATCCCAATCAGAATTTGCAAGAATATACTATAAAAGTAAAAAAAAAAACAATACATGAACATTTTACGAAGGTATAATCGAACGCTTTGGATATATTTCTGACCCAGATTGCTGTTAAATTATCCTAACAGTCTTCAACGGTTTAAGAAAGGTCATTCATTATTAAGAGGCAGATATTAAACTATATTTTGCTGGTCAATCGTACAGTTAGTCGATCAATATGTTGGCAAACTGGTCGACTTTTTTTTCTTCTTGTTTTCTTGATTAGGTTTAATGTCCGACTTAAATCTTTGAACATCTTGGGCGAATCAGAAAGAATTACATTGACAATCAGATACTAGAATAAACGTGTTCCTAAGATTCAAATAAGTTAAATTGAAACCGATTAAATGTGTAAATCTACATGATGAAACATGTTCACAGTTTACAAACCTGTATGTTCGCATGTGTTAGAAGAAATAAAAATATTTTCAAAGCTGTGGATCGAAGCATGATATTTTAGAAGACACGAATGTTTCGAATGAGAAATAATTCTAGCGCCTAATTTGCATTATATTTAGTACAGATCACTGAGAAAGTTCGCTCTAGTATGTCCCCGTATTCTCGAAACTTTTTATTAAGAAAGTCCGGTTTTATTTCAAAACCCTAAAATTACAGCCCCGTATTTCCATCAAGCAAAGAGAAAAACTTAATAAAGCTCCGTATTCATTAATAATTTATACCGCACAAAGCTGGCTTAGGTTTACAGTCTAAAACGTCTGAATTTTGTATCTTATAAAATAAATTTCGATCTCCATAACTGTAAGGACGTTGTACATTTTGGTTACTCTTAAAGTATTCTGAATTGATAACAAACCACGCATAATATCCAGTCCACGTATCCTCGAAACGTGTCAGCAAGAACTTAAAGCTCGAGCTCCAATTCCCAAAATCAGATATAATAATTAGGGTACACCCACATTATTTAAATTTGGAAATATAATAAAGTGACATAAGAAGAGAAACATCTAAAACACATTTTTTTCTAACTTTATTGTATCTTGTATCTCATCTGAATTAAAACAGTCTTTTTAGCAATGTACTCTGCATATCGTCCTTGCCACAGTAATGAAACTACTTTCCTGAACGTAGTTAATAACATTCTCTCTGCTTTGGATAGCGGAGAGATTACAGTCCTCACTCTCCTTGATTTGTCTGCAGCATTTGACACAATATACCACGATATATTACTTCACCGTTTCCATAATGTATTTTGCATTCACAATGTAGTCTTACTGTGGTACACGTCCTTCTTAGTCAACAGGACACAAATTGTATCTTCAAATTTAATACACTCCAGCCCAGTCGATCTACGTTGTGTTCCACGGGGGTCTGTTCTTGAACTTATCTACTTCATTCTATATACTCAGCCGCTCTCAAACGTCATATATCATCATCCAGTCTCTCACTAATTATAAGCTGATGACACACATATATATAACTGAAGTTGATGCTAGCATTAAAGAAGTAGAGAGGTGCATTTCTGATGTGAAATCATGGATGACATGTAACAATCTGCAGATGAATGATGATAAAACTGAGGCTATTATGATCACAACACAAAGACTTTCTCATTCACATCATTTACCTCAAACAAAAAATGTCAGCAACACCAACATTATATTCACAGTCAGTACGAAAAATAGGTGTTACTCTAGACAGTACTCTCACATTGCTGCAACATGTCATGAACTGATAAGGCTGCATATCTTGAAATGAGACGCATCAGCTCCATTCGCAAATATCGTTCAGTGGATGCCGCAAAAACATTAGTACTTCCTCGACTGGACTATTGTACTTCAGTCATGTCTGGTTCGTCTCAATTTTACTCCAGAAACTTCAAAACGTTCAAAGCACAGCTGTTTGGATCATCCTTAGAGTATGTACCACAATCAGAGCACACCTCCCCCACTGATCTGTGCCCTACACTGGCTATCCATTCGATCCAGAATAAAACACAAATTTATTTTCTGTCCTGTGTTTCAGTGAGGGACTCCATTCCAACATAAATATCTGGCCTCATCCATGTTTATACACCAGCAAGATGCTTACGCTCCTCTTCTGATAATCGTATACTCATTATTCCCACTATGAAAACGAAGTCAAATAGACAACGTTCTTTTGCATATTAGGGCCCACCAACGTAGAACGAATTGCCCATTGAAATCAGACACAAAGACACAGTGATCCCTTTCAAGAGTGCTCTTACATCTCACCTTTTGCGACTAAAAGAACAAACTTAAAGACCTAATAATGTTTTCTACCTTTTTTGTCCTTAGATATTTTGTTGCATTTTATTTTATGTTTTCTAATTTCATGATTGTTTTTTTAATGGTCATTTCATTTTAGATGTTGTATTATTATTATTATTATTATTATTATTATTATTATTATTATTATAAAAATAATGTTCGGGGTTTAGAATTTGGGTGTACAGTGTGAATAGTATGTTTTAATAGGAATATTTATTAATTCTAACTAATATTCTATTTACTTAATGTTTTTTAAAATGATAACTTTAAATGAAAGAAATACCTTTTTTCATTCTGCAGTTTAATTCGAAACTCTACGGTCAATGAGGCGCACTTTCTGATTGATGTTCTGTGTTTCTGCACATAGATACAATAGCATTTTTCGTTCAGAATACATACATGTGCCCATATCATCAATCCTATGTGCTTAATCTACAATCACGTGTCTTCATGCGCTGAAATAAGACAGCGGCAACAAATACGCTTGCTTTACACCTCTTCGGTTTTGGTTACGTGTGAACACGTCCATGGTATATAGCTTCATCCGCGTTTTCCTCTCTCATTCAAACTGAAGATCGCCTTACGCCAGCGTATGAGCCATTTAAGATAACGTAATACTGTTAAACCTTGCTGATAATTCCACATAAAATAAATTAAATTTAGAAGAAAAAAACTATAATCTGACGTTTATACTGGTGGATAACCGGTATAAAATTAAGTCCTTTAATTTCATACTTTATTGACAGAAGCATTTGAGAGGAGACAATTACTTTGGCTGTCAGAAGAATATCCAAGAAATCGACATTGCGGGAGTTTGGTTTCTCCCTCTGTAACAGCTGTCGTCTGCTTCCAATGATTTGCTCCGAGTACAAATGAATGGTGTTACAAGCCCTCGTAAACTTCCTCCTTAAAAATAAAAACTGGAAATGAAAGAACTGCAGTTTAAAATTAAAGTAAGATTATACATTTTACAAGCCCGTTGGTGGACGATTTAAATAATGAAGAATGAGATTAATCGCTGACAAAAAATAGTTCTTAAAGAATCCTTTAGTTGAACATTGCTGCGAATTACTGTACATTTTTCCTTTTTTTGAACAGGATTATAATACTCACAAAACGAATCAAATGGTAGTACACGTGTATGCTGTGCAAATCTCTCTCTCTCTCTCTCTCTCTCTTACACACACACACACACACACACACACACACACACACACACACACACTCGTGACTTCACGTGATCATTGCGCTTCACACGAATATCTCCTCACCCATTATCTGAGCAGTAGTAAATCCAGTCGGTGTGGTGAAGAGGGTTCATAATCCTCTTTACTATCAGATCGGAGACCTCATATACTCCTTGAATATATGGGTGACGATTCCTGGAACACAAGTAGAATACATCTTCGTCATTTTAAAATACACTGTATGAAATAATTGCACCGACAAGGAGGTAAAATTTACTTCTTACAGGACTTTTTCATTTTCTTCTCATCATCACCAACCCAAAGAAAGAATTGTGTCTCTACAGAAACTACGATATCAGGAATGTATATACGCAAGGGTAATTTTTAATCTGTTACGTTACATTAAAAAAAACGAAACTTAAAGTCCTATCAATGAAGAATATAGCACATAGATGAATTTAGAGTCTTTTGTTCTTGTGTCATGTTCGAAAGTAACCAATCCCAGCTACCGGGGCGAGGAGGGAGGGAAGCTCCGTTCTTAGGTTTTAACATTAACAGTTGAGTAGGTGGTACCATTTTATATTAACGTTTTGAGGGGAAATGTTGAAGGTAACTCAAGTATTTATGTTTATTTGTATTGTATATTTGTCGTCCATCAGTTGTATATAGGAAAAAAAATACCTACGTTTCGGTTTGACAGTTACTCTGGTACCCAAAAAGACACTTCATCATGTTATCCAATGTCAGCAGACTTATATGGTGAAATACTTCAACTGGCTCCATTACTGCGGACCACTTTTGCTGTGAGAAAGCAGTATTCATTAGTCCAACGTGGATAGCAACACGACGCATTGCCTCATGATACAGAATATTCAAAAAACAAGAAAGCCCGATCTCATAACCAAAATGATGATTCCTAAGAATTCAGCAATTATGCTAAGAAAATACAAAAAGCTCAATTATCTAGTTGTTAATATTAACGTTAAAGAATGGTCACACTTTGGGGACTTTGAATAAAACTTCCGACTTGTCCTCGGTAGACTTCGAGACTTCACTGGCTGTGAGAATCTTGAAACCGTCACCTCGAGCGAGAGTTTAAGTGATTGTTTTAAGCCAATCAAAATTGAAGTTATTAGAATTAATTACTCACAACCTTTAAAAAGCCAATTTCTCGCGCTCTCTCTAAATATAAAAAGTTAAATATTTCTAGGTATGTTCTACATGCTTTTTCATCTGACTAGGAAAATCGATACACGATATCATCTGGAGCTTAAAAGGTATTAATGTTAAAAGCAAAATGTGGTAATTTGATCTCTCTCTCTCTCTCTCTCTCTCTCTCTCTCTCTCTCTCTCTCACACACACACACACACACACACACACACACACACACACACATGTGCTCGACGCGAACTTGATGTTGTGGGGGGAAAAACAATAATCTAAAGAGAAAAAATCATATAGAGTGTCAAAAATACCTTAGATTACCCCCATGACCTATTCTGACATAGAATCCTCTCTATCATACTGTTTAAAAGAGAAGGTACCGGTATGTAACTTCCAGTACTTTGTTCCACATATGACCCTCGATTTCCTTCTGCTATTTCCGTTTTTAAAGGCACACGGCCATACTTTATGGCTTTTTTTACTTCTGAGATATTTTTCTATTCATCAAGCCATCATTGACTTTTCTACCTTGTACCAAACTGAAGTTACGGGTTTCGTAACGTGTGATTTTCGCGAATTTTGAATCTTAGGACAAGTGCGAACTCATGACAACCGGTAAATAGAGCTACATCAAACATGCTTGCGACTCTACGATACATCGCTTCTTTAATAACAGTACAATGCTACATGCAAAAGTAAGTTTTTACTTACCATTAACTCGATTCAACTTTAAGAATTCTGTTCCATGGAAGAATTAGACACTACACTGCCACATGTAATATACCATGCAAATTAGTTCAGGTAGCTCTCTAGCTCGTATTTATAACTATCTCTTCGTCAGATTATGTTAATAATGGGAGATAACTTATCTCTTCGTCAGATTATGTTAATAATGGAAGATAACTTATCTCTTCGTCAGATTATGTTAATAATAGGAGATAACTTATCTCTTCGTCAGATTATGTTAATAATGGAAGATAACTTATCTCTTCGTCAGATTATGTTAATAATAGGAGATATGTGATAATATTGACTTATTTCATTGCTTGATTACGTATTTTGGTCGCTTTCTTTATCGTGAAATAATACGGTTTTATCGATAAAATGCCAAAATTGTTCGTGGTCAAATAACAAAGGCTGTGATAAGTATGGCTCACACTTAGGATATGTGTGGAGGCAGTGAATATTTTAACATAGTTCTTGAGGATCTCCACGTGGAAGGCAGGCGTCAGCAGGCGTCTGTTTCTGTCCCACTTCCGTCCTCCACTCAATAGCAATCCATCGCCTAAAAACAAAAACATTGAAAAATAATGCCAACCAGACACAAACACGCGCGCTCACTTTAGGTTCTGACATTGAGTTATTTTCCATATTTACAAGAACTGATTATGTTTGTCTGCTTTTTAATTGGTGAACTATGTGAATCTCTTGAAGATAGTTCTCGTCATTAATAATTCAAATGATTTAATCGTCACCCCTTTACGTTTTGTTTTCCTATTTGTTCATTATAACGACACTCGTTATAAGCCTCTTTCTTCACTTTAAAAGCAATCACTGAAAGTTTATGGTACGGGTTTTATTTTACATTGTAATGGCATTCAGCGCATGTTTGTGGTACCTTCAAGATATACAAAACCAAAAAGCAAACGAAAGAAAAAGCAACAAAAAAAAATCAAACACATTAATAAAAATGTTAGCATAAAATTATGTTGAGAGCGATCAGCAAATAAAATTATAGCTTATCTGAAACAGACTCATACTTTGAACAAAGTGACTAAAATTGGTTTAAAGAAAACATATTTCGGACTTAATTCGAATTACTATAAGTTCTTTTTTAATCTTTACTTCGTATTCGAGGGGAAAAATTCTTTACAATTACTTTTTTTAAGAACACACACACACACTATCAATATTACTCTGTCTGTCAAAGCAGTATGAATGGCCATGATATGAGTCGTGTCAATGATCTTTATACATATGTAGAAACTTAAACTCAAAAGAAAGTTAAACGTTTTAAACATTTCGTCGTCCACACTATTTCTGGATGGAATATTGCACGTTTAAGCTTTTCTCTTCACACATACCCAATGTGTTGATGTTTGACTCCTAAAGCACTGATTACAAGGTAATAGTTATTTAGTTGAATTATTGGATGATCACTGTGAAAGAATATTCAGCTTAGATAATGGATGGATACTGTGTAAGAAATAGTCAGCTTAGTTAATGGATGGATACTGTGTAAGAAATAGTCAGCTTAGTTATTGGATGGATACTTTGAAAGAAATAGTCAGCTTAGTTAATGGATGGATACTGTGTAAGAAATAGTCAGCTTATTTAATGGATGATCACTGTGTAAGAAATAGTCTGCTTAGTTAATGGATGGATACTGTGTAAGAAATATTCCTTGTAATTAATGGATCGATAATGTGTAAGAAAGATTCAGTTAATTAACGGATGATATAGAGTTAGCTTTAGAGTCATTGTCAGAAAGAGTGTCGTAAGAACTCAATGTGGTGATCACTTGCAGATGTGTGTGTGTGTGTGTGTGTGTGTGAGAGAGAGAGAGAGAGAGAGAGAGAGAGACAGAGAGACAGACAGACAGACAGACAGACAGACAGAAGGAGACAGAGTGCCGTAGAAACAGACATATAGAGAACAAACCTATCCATGGACGCATAAGAGAGTATGACATTTCATCCTTTGGATCTGAAGAAGAAAAAAATCTTAAGTAGTATGAGAGTGGGTATTTTGCCTTTATGTCACCTATGTGGCTCTTCCATCCGTCTTTGCATCTATCCTTCGTGGCAATTTAGCCCATAATAGAGCGTTTCTTGCTGATACCTTTTAACTTTGTCTGCACACACACACGCACAAACAGACACATAGACACACACAGACACAGACACACACACAGACACACACACACACGAGTGAGCCAGTCACGAGGACGGAAGTGCCCCAAAGGGTTTCCAAAAAGAGCATGAAAACAGCCTTTCTTACTATTCTGTGATTGTAGAAGCAAACCAAGAGGAGTGTATTTATTCAGGCAAGAATTTGGTACCAATTACTAGAGCGCATTTCTGTGGAATCTACCCTGATTTGGGACTACCATATATTTTAACCGATATGCAGCAAGATTTCTACAAACTAGCATCTCGACACCAAAAATAAAACTATACACAAGTACCAAACAAACACCAAAACTAAAACCAAATCCCAAAAATATCTCAAAACATGGAATAAACAACAAAAGTCCTGAACTCTCCCTACTAAACAAATAACAAGCAATTGGAGAAGTAAGGTAGCTGTATGAAGAAAACATATATACAACAAATTTATCAAACATACCAATATGCTACGAATACCTTCGCTGCAAAGATATGTAAATTCAAACTTTTGTATTTTGCTTACAGTTGGTCTTGGTTGTTGTTGTAGGGTTTAACGCCATTTTCAGCACAATATAGGCTATACATGGCGGCCAGTATTAATGGTGGAGGAAGAAGCCGGGAAAATCCCCGGAAAGAACCGCCGACCCACGATAAGCAACTGGCAAGCTTTCTCAAATACCCACATTGGTCGAGACTCGAACCCACGCAGAGGTGAGATGGCAGTGATCAGTAACGGATAGCGCTTTAGACCACTCGGCCACTTGGGACCCCGTTGGTCTTTGTAGCAAATTAGTTCTGTATTATGATAGTCAATAAAGCAATATAACCCAATACAAGTAAACGAGTTAAATCAGGATGGAAATCGCAAAACAACTCCGGTTCGACTATACCTGACGTTGCTGTGGTTTTGTTAAAAGTGGATGTGCGTAAATCCTTATGGAACACTTGCAGATGTGTTTGACAGATTTAAATCAACAACTACACGCCCATGCATATGAATAGTACTCCATCAACAGACGCAATTTCTCCGGTGTTTTCGATCGTCTTTGTCTTCTACAATAACTACTCGGCCATGGGTTTCAAATGCAATTTGACGACACACCTGTGTACGTTGCAGTAGTCACGATTCTGGACAATACAAAAACGTTGGAGAACACACTCTTTCCTTTCTAAAACAAAGCCCTGAAGGATACACAGTGCGCTGCAAACAATGCTATAAAATCGTTTCAATTTTCGAGGCCGGGGAAATTCGAAAATAATTTGGCGGATATCAAGCAGACTACACCGACTGTCCAAACTTGCACTTGCGAGAAGCGTTTTTGCACCCGGATGTACAAGCACCAGAATGCACATGTTTAGAAGTATTGCTGTATGATTGTCGACAAGATGTCAAACTCGATTCGAAAACTGCAGAAATCGTTGCAGAGAAATATTGCAACTGGTACCGCCGGATTGCAAGCAAAATATGTTCGATGTTCAGTCACTATCGCGACAGTAGAGAAATCTCGAAAGCGATTTGGATGTACATGTATGCATGGAACACAAATATATCATCCATGTAGCCTTCTCTAGCCTGCTGGCGACAGATCGCCGTAGCCTCTTCCAACACTTTTGGGACAAGTTTACAGAGCACAAAATCATCAACAACCTTTCAAACCATGTAGTTGCTGTATGCACTCGTGTTGGTATATTACCGTCTGATTTTAGTTTGGGCCGTTTCGCAAACATGTATTTTGTAGTTGAATCCACGGACAATCGATTTTCCATTGGGGCATCATCCTCCACAAAGTGATACACAGCAGTTTCCAACTTGGTCAGACGATTTTCTTACGGGTCTATCACATGCTGTTGTTCTGCCACATAATTCTCTAACTTGGCCACACAATCCTCCAATGATCTGTCGCGTCTCCCATTTGTATTTATTCTTCCACATACTTTTCCAACATGGCCACATGATTGTCTCTATCAGAAAATCACATGCTGCTGTTCGGCTTCATATTTCTCAAGGTCGGCCACACGATTCTCCAACAGGTCTAGTGCGTCTTACACATGTATTTTTGTCTGCCACATATATTTCCATCCTGGCCAAACCATCTTCCACTATCTTTTGTACCAACACAAACATTTCCAGTGCAAAAACACGAGCAACGGGTCGTGTTTGTCTTCCACCTGATGTTGTTCCACCACACATTAATTCCAGTGCAACAACAGTGGGTCTGTCTTGTCCTCCACAGGTGTATCGACTGTCATGTTTTGCACCAAAATATCGTCCCACGGTTTTGTAGGGACAGGTGATGTTTGCAGCATTTCGTCCATTATTTGTTTTCCATATCCGATAGAGCCTGTTGGTGCCAATTCCAAAATATGTTATGGCTTCTGCTCTGGCGATGTTTTCATGAAGGTTTAGTATCTCTTGCTCCTGTCCTAGCAGAAGGACTCGTACAACGGGCATTCAATATATATATATATATATATATATATATATATATATATATATATATATATATATATATATATATATATATATATATATATATATATATATATATATATATATATATATATATATATATATATATCCAATACACCAAGGTGTTGCGGTAGACCTAGCTGTCGTACAGGCTAATTTTTTAGGTGCCACCATAAAACCCCAAATTTGTATCTTGTTTTGGATTTGTTTTTGGTGTCGAGATATTAGTTTAACACAAACATTCTGCAAATCGCTAGAAAGAATGGTGGCCCCAAATCAGGTAATCTGCAAAAATGTTTTTGTAATCGGTACCATATACTTGTCTGATCAATACACCTCGCGGAATTCGTTTCTCAATCACAGAGTATTATGAAACGGGTGGTCTTTACGAGACTCTTCCTCCACAACTGGCTCACTCACGACACTTGTGTGTATGAATGTGGGCAGACAAAATTAAGTTATCAATAGGCAACGCACGCTTATGAGCTATATTGTCACGCGTGGGATGGGGTAGAGGCGAGGATGGGTGGCAGAGACACAAAGGTGGCAAAAAATACAAAATGTCAGCTCTCATACTACTTCCTATAGTTATGATCCTTCTAAAGGAATTGCTTTCATCACAGTTTAGGAAACTTCACCATTAAAGTTGTAGTTGCTGCTGCTGTTGTCCGGCTTAACGCCATTGTTTAGCAAAAGATAGTTTATACGTGGCCGCCAGTATAAATGATGGTGGAAGAACCCGGGACCCTACCCCTCCCCGGAAGGACTCACACACTCACGAAACGCTATTGGCATGCTTTCTCACATACCCACATTGGCCGAACCCAAGTTTCGAACCCACGAGGTGAGACGGCAGTGATCCGTAACGGTGAGCGCTTTAGATCTCTGGACCACTCGGGACCCTCTCCGTGACAGACAATAACTGTACATTGATAGACCTATATAGACTATATTGTGTACTATTAAGGTGGCGCTCTACAGTTTCGTACTTTGCATAGTTAGAATTTTAAAGAAAAATAATTTTCTGGGATTTCTTCACTGGTTATACTGGCAATATAATAAAGACTTTGTATATCTTAGGTGTTGGGAGAAGAACTTTCAATTCCCTTTATTTTGATGTATGATTGATGGGTGTACTTTAGGTTCTAGAGTATACAGCTTGGGCTAACATAAGATGTGCTCATGTAAACAAACTGCTAGCTCTGCATGGTCATTTTCACTCCCTGGACTTCAGAGGTAAATTGTAGAAAAATGGTACGATAACTTTTTTTTACTTTTCAGATATTTTGTAATTTGTTCATTGCACTTTCAGAAGCTGCTATTGCCTACTTCAGCAAAATTCGTTTTCCCTAGTTTAATAACTGCTAAAGTTAGTGTACTTTTGATTAATTCTGGCTAATTTTTCAAGCACATGGGAGCATCCATTTTGTTATACCATGCGCTTAAATCATTTACAATTTCCACAAGTGCAGTATCCAAAGAAATATCAGCCACATTTCATCAAAGTAGCATTGAGATATGCCAACATTATCTCCATTGTGCATGTTACAAATGCAAACAACTTCACCTCACATACGTCACTATCTGAAAAGTACATATTAACTGGTGAGCGCCCCCATAAAGAGCATTCGGGTGTATACCCATGGAGTTATATTTATTTCTGTTTGTATTAATATTGGCTCATTTAGTTTAAATTCACTGCAGTTTAGAACTTAAATGTCTTTACATTCCAAATTCTGCTTTAATTAAGCGGCTGCAGGTGGGCTTGAGAAGAGTTATGTCCCTTGCTATTGTACACAATACGACATAGACTAGTGGCAATTAGAAACCTCTGTGTGTCATTGTTTTTAAAAATGTTTCATTAATTTCACATTTCTCAAAGAAGATGCCATCAGTTCTTCTTTGAACTGGTAATAATTTGGATATTTTTCCCTGTTTTTTCATTGTCAAATTAAACTATTAACAAAATTTATTTTCTTGGTATTAAATAATTTTGTATTGATATATAAAAAAAATTCTATAGTATCATATGGTCATGGTTTATTAAGCTAAGTCAGAAATATTTCAAACTAAATTAACAGTTCAAGATATAATGACATATAAAAGAGCTTCAACTCAACATACAGAAGTCTGCAGCAAGTGTCACATTTGGACAGGCTCACATGAACAACATGGTTATGGAATAATTTATGTAACCTTTCGTAGGAAGAGAAAGATTGCTTTGGCTCACCGACTAAGGTTCTGTGTTGAAACTATGGTAAATTCACTACCATATCAGTGTGACGTATCACATAGATGCCATACAAAAACATGATCATTTATCACTTGAACCAAAAAAGAGAAAATTTGGCTAGAAAATCATGTAAAGCCTATGGTATAGGCCAAGGCAATATGGGCTAGGGGAGTGGTGTATACTGTGATAGTCAGGTACATTTAATAATTGTTACATGCATTCATTTAAAGGATTTAAAGTGTATGGATGTTCATTGGGTACAAAATTATTTATTGAATTAGCAAACATTGAATTTTGTACAAGTTTTCTGTTGCTTTTTTGTTTGCGTTTGATGTAGCATATGTACTTGTACTGAAGACTTGATTTCCTCTCCCTATCTTTTACTGTTCTATGATCTCATTCTGCTATGAGCTGAAATACTGGATCAGACTGAGTAGAACAATTCCATGAGACTTGGTCAGTGGGAGTGTAAAGTTTCCTGTACCATACTCAGAGCTATGAGGGAATGAATGACATAATGCATCAAAATGTCTGCTCCATACTGATATTTTAGGTGCATAGGTAAAAATGATATTGTGCAAGCTCTCGCACTTATTTGTGTTTAGAAAGTGTGAAATTTTACTTAGCTTGACATCTAAGACAAAATTTCTTAGTAAATATTCAAGCTTTTTAATATAAGAAAGATTTAAATGTTTCCCATATAGCAGAAATTTTGAGTAATAGGATGCTAAATGGGCAAGTCAGTCACTCCAACTTTGGCCTTGTAGCAAGAAAGTGCCAACATCGCATTTAAATTTCCTGTGCCTGGGCCTCACTTTCTATGTCCTTGGCACTTTTCTGGACAGGCAGTCTGTTCTGCTTCCTGCAGATTGCAGTTTGTACATTTAACTGTTAAAAAGGCACACAGTCCTTGAGTTTTGCTTTTATACATCGGTGGATTATATCGCTTGCAATTTCCAGCTCAGTCATACATTATGCACAATGTTCCCAATACCCTAGTTAGTTTTGGTATGTTCATAATTACATTTCCATTGATGTTGACAACACGCTGCAACATGTGACCCAACAATTAAGTTTTCTTCATTTCTTTCTTTCTCCAATTCAGGGCAAAGCTTGGGTGCACTTTATTTGGGTCACAGGAAGATAGTGATTCTTCATATACATCAATTCTTGGGCGCTTTATTTGTGGAGATGTAGAACCAGATTGCAACCTGAATAGGTTGGTCACTCTTGGATACTCGTAATCCATAGTCCTATGGTTGACTGTGTTGTATGAACTCTTGTGGACAAATAGCTATTTTCTTAGCTCTTCCTTTAGCCATGTTTTCTTAGATAGTGGCTAATGTGGGTTGATGTAGTATTAGTGACATCATGGTTACCAGTTGTTCCTGGTTGCGATGGATCTTAGACAGTATGTAACATCATAATCAGACTGGGGCTTGAAATTGTTGGGGAAACACACCTACCCCCTTTTTTGGCATACAAGTCTGCATGTTTTGGTTTTATAATTAATGTTACCATATAAAGCAGTCAACATATTTGATTTTCATTGTAATCAATTATGTATGTAATCATCAATCACATTCCTGGTCCATGGAATGGTCTCACCAGGAGTTAATTCCCCTTGACTTTCAATTTCAATTCTTTGACATACAAGCAATTAGTGCAGATTCAAATTAGTATACTAGTGCCGGGGAAAAAAGTAATTATTTACAAACAATATATATATTTATGTCTACTGTTATGAATTTATAGCATCAAGGACTTTTTTTCTTAATCCAATGCTGGACAATTTTTGCACTATTACCTCAAACTTTATGGAATTTTCCTCACTTTTCTCAATGATTTACATGTATACATGACCCAAGTATAGTTTGCAACTTTGGAAATGATCTAAATACATTATTTGATGTTTGGATTGAAAAATAAAACAAATACTTCATATGCATTTATTCTTGAATGTCTTTCTTTAATGTCAAAATAATAGCATTTCCCAGTGACGTTAAAATACAGTTTTGACGTCATGAAGCTACATTTAAGTTACTTCAGAGGGGTATAGTAAATTAACTATGTGTTTGTAATTTTGGAAGTAAATACCATGTATGATATATCAATATGTTTGAAATTGACTGCAGAATATGACAAGTTTTTCAATAAGTTGAAAACACATCTTCAGTGGTTCTTTAAAGAGCATTCGGGTGTATACCCATGGAGTTATATTTATTTCTGTTTGTATTAATATTGGCTCATTTAGTTTAAATTCACTGCAGTTTAGAACTTAAATGTCTTTACATTCCAAATTCTGCTTTAATTAAGCGGCTGCAGGTGGGCTTGAGAAGAGTTATGTCCCTTGCTATTGTACACAATATGACATAGACTAGTGGCAATTAGAAATCTCTGTGTGTCATTGTTTTTAAAAATGTTTCATTAATTTCACATTTCTCAAAGAAGATGCCATCAGTTCTTCTTTGAACTGGTAATAATTTGGATATTTTTCCCTGTTTTTTCATTGTCAAATTAAACTATTAACAAAATTTATTTTCTTGGTATTAAATAATTTTGTATTGATATGTAAAAAAAATTCTATAGTATCATATGGTCATGGTTTATTAAGCTAAGTCAGAAATATTTCAAACTAAATTAACAGTTCAAGATATAATGACATATAAAAGAGCTTCAACTCAACATACAGAAGTCTGCAGCAAGTGTCACATTTGGACAGGCTCACATGAACAACATGGTTATGGAATAATTTATGTAACCTTTCGTGGGAAGAGAAAGATTGCTTTGGCTCACCGACTAAGGTTCTGTGTTGAAACTATGGTAAATTCACTACCATATCAGTGTGACGTATCACATAGATGCCATACAAAAACATGATCATTTATCACTTGAACCAAACAAGAGAAAATTTGGCTAGAAAATCATGTAAAGCCTATGGTATAGGCCAAGGCAATATGGGCTAGGGGAGTGGTGTATACTGTGATAGTCAGGTACATTTAATAATTGTTACATGCATTCATTTAAAGGATTTAAAGTGTATGGATGTTCATTGGGTACAAAATTATTTATTGAATTAGCAAACATTGAATTTTGTACAAGTTTTCTGTTGCTTTTTTGTTTGCGTTTGATGTAGCATATGTACTTGTACTGAAGACTTGATTTCCTCTCCCTATCTTTTACTGTTCTATGATCTCATTCTGCTATGAGCTGAAATACTGGATCAGACTGAGTAGAACAATTCCATGAGACTTGGTCAGTGGGAGTGTAAAGTTTCCTGTACCATACTCAGAGCTATGAGGGAATGAATGACATAATGCATCAAAATGTCTGCTCCATACTGATATTTTAGGTGCATAGGTAAAAATGATATTGTGCAAGCTCTCGCACTTATTTGTGTTTAGAAAGTGTGAAATTTTACTTAGCTTGACATCTAAGACAAAATTTCTTAGTAAATATTCAAGCTTTTTAATATAAGAAAGATTTAAATGTTTCCCATATAGCAGAAATTTTGAGTAATAGGATGCTAAATGGGCAAGTCAGTCACTCCAACTTTGGCCTTGTAGCAAGAAAGTGCCAACATCGCATTTAAATTTCCTGTGCCTGGGCCTCACTTTCTATGTCCTTGGCACTTTTCTGGACAGGCAGTCTGTTCTGCTTCCTGCAGATTGCAGTTTGTACATTTAACTGTTAAAAAGGCACACAGTCCTTGAGTTTTGCTTTTATACATCGGTGGATTATATCGCTTGCAATTTCCAGCTCAGTCATACATTATGCACAATGTTCCCAATATCCTAGTTAGTTTTGGTATGTTCATAATTACATTTCCATTGATGTTGACAACACGCTGCAACATGTGACCCAACAATTAAGTTTTCTTCATTTCTTTCTTTCTCCAATTCAGGGCAAAGCTTGGGTGCACTTTATTTGGGTCACAGGAAGATAGTGATTCTTCATATACATCAATTCTTGGGCGCTTTATTTGTGGAGATGTAGAACCAGATTGCAACCTGAATAGGTTGGTCACTCTTGGATACTCGTAATCCATAGTCCTATGGTTGACTGTGTTGTATGAACTCTTGTGGACAAATAGCTATTTTCTTAGCTCTTCCTTTAGCCATGTTTTCTTAGATAGTGGCTAATGTGGGTTGATGTAGTATTAGTGACATCATGGTTACCAGTTGTTCCTGGTTGCGATGGATCTTAGACAGTATGTAACATCATAATCAGACTGGGGCTTGAAATTGTTGGGGAAACACACCTACCCCCTTTTTTGGCATACAAGTCTGCATGTTTTGGTTTTATAATTAATGTTACCATATAAAGCAGTCAACATATTTGATTTTCATTGTAATCAATTATGTATGTAATCATCAATCACATTCCTGGTCCATGGAATGGTCTCACCAGGAGTTAATTCCCCTTGACTTTTCATTTCAATTCTTTGACATACAAGCAATTAGTGCAGATTCAAATTAGTATACTAGTGCCGGGGAAAAAAGTAATTATTTACAAACAATATATATATTTATGTCTACTGTTATGAATTTATAGCATCAAGGACTTTTTTTCTTAATCGAATGCTGGACAATTTTTGCACTATTACCTCAAACTTTATGGAATTTTCCTCACTTTTCTCAATGATTTACATGTATACATGACCCAAGTATAGTTTGCAACTTTGGAAATGATCTAAATACATTATTTGATGTTTGGATTGAAAAATAAAACAAATACTTCATATGCATTTATTCTTGAATGTCTTTCTTTAATGTCAAAATAATAGCATTTCCCAGTGACGTTAAAATACAGTTTTGACGTCATGAAGCTACATTTAAGTTACTTCAGAGGGGTATAGTAAATTAACTATGTGTTTGTAATTTTGGAAGTAAATACAATGTATGATATATCAATATGTTTGAAATTGACTGCAGAATATGACAAGTTTTTCAATAAGTTGAAAACACATCTTCAGTGGTTCTTTAATAAAGAGCATTCGGGTGTATACCCATGGAGTTATATTTATTTCTGTTTGTATTAATATTGGCTCATTTAGTTTAAATTCACTGCAGTTTAGAACTTAAATGTCTTTACATTCCAAATTCTGCTTTAATTAAGCGGCTGCAGGTGGGCTTGAGAAGAGTTATGTCCCTTGCTATTGTACACAATACGACATAGACTAGTGGCAATTAGAAACCTCTGTGTGTCATTGTTTTTAAAAATGTTTCATTAATTTCACATTTCTCAAAGAAGATGCCATCAGTTCTTCTTTGAACTGGTAATAATTTGGATATTTTTCCCTGTTTTTTCATTGTCAAATTAAACTATTAACAAAATTTATTTTCTTGGTATTAAATAATTTTGTATTGATATATAAAAAAAATTCTATAGTATCATATGGTCATGGTTTATTAAGCTAAGTCAGAAATATTTCAAACTAAATTAACAGTTCAAGATATAATGACATATAAAAGAGCTTCAACTCAACATACAGAAGTCTGCAGCAAGTGTCACATTTGGACAGGCTCACATGAACAACATGGTTATGGAATAATTTATGTAACCTTTCGTGGGAAGAGAAAGATTGCTTTGGCTCACCGAC
Organism: Unio pictorum; assembly: GCA_030141615.1. Taxonomy (NCBI): domain Eukaryota; kingdom Metazoa; phylum Mollusca; class Bivalvia; order Unionida; family Unionidae; genus Unio; species Unio pictorum. The sequence continues at coordinate 15,823,313 of JARLTB010000022.1, forward strand.
TAAGGTTCTGTGTTGAAACTATGGTAAATTCACTACCATATCAGTGTGACGTATCACATAGATGCCATACAAAAACATGATCATTTATCACTTGAACCAAAAAAGAGAAAATTTGGCTAGAAAATCATGCAAAGCCTATGGTATAGGCCAAGGCAATATGGGCTAGGGGAGTGGTGTATACTGTGATAGTCAGGTACATTTAATAATTGTTACATGCATTCATTTAAAGGATTTAAAGTGTATGGATGTTCATTGGGTACAAAATTATTTATTGAATTAGCAAACATTGAATTTTGTACAAGTTTTCTGTTGCTTTTTTGTTTGCGTTTGATGTAGCATATGTACTTGTACTGAAGACTTGATTTCCTCTCCCTATCTTTTACTGTTCTATGATCTCATTCTGCTATGAGCTGAAATACTGGATCAGACTGAGTAGAACAATTCCATGAGACTTGGTCAGTGGGAGTGTAAAGTTTCCTGTACCATACTCAGAGCTATGAGGGAATGAATGACATAATGCATCAAAATGTCTGCTCCATACTGATATTTTAGGTGCATAGGTAAAAATGATATTGTGCAAGCTCTCGCACTTATTTGTGTTTAGAAAGTGTGAAATTTTACTTAGCTTGACATCTAAGACAAAATTTCTTAGTAAATATTCAAGCTTTTTAATATAAGAAAGATTTAAATGTTTCCCATATAGCAGAAATTTTGAGTAATAGGATGCTAAATGGGCAAGTCAGTCACTCCAACTTTGGCCTTGTAGCAAGAAAGTGCCAACATCGCATTTAAATTTCCTGTGCCTGGGCCTCACTTTCTATGTCCTTGGCACTTTTCTGGACAGGCAGTCTGTTCTGCTTCCTGCAGATTGCAGTTTGTACATTTAACTGTTAAAAAGGCACACAGTCCTTGAGTTTTGCTTTTATACATCGGTGGATTATATCGCTTGCAATTTCCAGCTCAGTCATACATTATGCACAATGTTCCCAATACCCTAGTTAGTTTTGGTATGTTCATAATTACATTTCCATTGATGTTGACAACACGCTGCAACATGTGACCCAACAATTAAGTTTTCTTCATTTCTTTCTTTCTCCAATTCAGGGCAAAGCTTGGGTGCACTTTATTTGGGTCACAGGAAGATAGTGATTCTTCATATACATCAATTCTTGGGCGCTTTATTTGTGGAGATGTAGAACCAGATTGCAACCTGAATAGGTTGGTCACTCTTGGATACTCGTAATCCATAGTCCTATGGTTGACTGTGTTGTATGAACTCTTGTGGACAAATAGCTATTTTCTTAGCTCTTCCTTTAGCCATGTTTTCTTAGATAGTGGCTAATGTGGGTTGATGTAGTATTAGTGACATCATGTTTACCAGTTGTTCCTGGTTGCGATGGATCTTAGACAGTATGTAACATCATAATCAGACTGGGGCTTGAAATTGTTGGGGAAACACACCTACCCCCTTTTTTGGCATACAAGTCTGCATGTTTTGGTTTTATAATTAATGTTACCATATAAAGCAGTCAACATATTTGATTTTCATTGTAATCAATTATGTATGTAATCATCAATCACATTCCTGGTCCATGGAATGGTCTCACCAGGAGTTAATTCCCCTTGACTTTCAATTTCAATTCTTTGACATACAAGCAATTAGTGCAGATTCAAATTAGTATACTAGTGCCGGGGAAAAAAGTAATTATTTACAAACAATATATATATTTATGTCTACTGTTATGAATTTATAGCATCAAGGACTTTTTTTCTTAATCCAATGCTGGACAATTTTTGCACTATTACCTCAAACTTTATGGAATTTTCCTCACTTTTCTCAATGATTTACATGTATACATGACCCAAGTATAGTTTGCAACTTTGGAAATGATCTAAATACATTATTTGATGTTTGGATTGAAAAATAAAACAAATACTTCATATGCATTTATTCTTGAATGTCTTTCTTTAATGTCAAAATAATAGCATTTCCCAGTGACGTTAAAATACAGTTTTGATGTCATGAAGCTACATTTAAGTTACTTCAGAGGGGTATAGTAAATTAACTATGTGTTTGTAATTTTGGAAGTAAATACCATGTATGATATATCAATATGTTTGAAATTGACTGCAGAATATGACAAGTTTTTCAATAAGTTGAAAACACATCTTCAGTGGTTCTATAAAGAGCATTCGGGTGTATACCCATGGAGTTATATTTATTTCTGTTTGTATTAATATTGGCTCATTTAGTTTAAATTCACTGCAGTTTAGAACTTAAATGTCTTTACATTCCAAATTCTGCTTTAATTAAGCGGCTGCAGGTGGGCTTGAGAAGAGTTATGTCCCTTGCTATTGTACACAATATGACATAGACTAGTGGCAATTAGAAATCTCTGTGTGTCATTGTTTTTAAAAATGTTTCATTAATTTCACATTTCTCAAAGAAGATGCCATCAGTTCTTCTTTGAACTGGTAATAATTTGGATATTTTTCCCTGTTTTTTCATTGTCAAATTAAACTATTAACAAAATTTATTTTCTTGGTATTAAATAATTTTGTATTGATATGTAAAAAATATTCTATAGTATCATATGGTCATGGTTTATTAAGCTAAGTCAGAAATATTTCAAACTAAATTAACAGTTCAAGATATAATGACATATAAAAGAGCTTCAACTCAACATACAGAAGTCTGCAGCAAGTGTCACATTTGGACAGGCTCACATGAACAACATGGTTATGGAATAATTTATGTAACCTTTCGTGGGAAGAGAAAGATTGCTTTGGCTCACCGACTAAGGTTCTGTGTTGAAACTATGGTAAATTCACTACCATATCAGTGTGACGTATCACATAGATGCCATACAAAAACATGATCATTTATCACTTGAACCAAACAAGAGAAAATTTGGCTAGAAAATCATGTAAAGCCTATGGTATAGGCCAAGGCAATATGGGCTAGGGGAGTGGTGTATACTGTGATAGTCAGGTACATTTAATAATTGTTACATGCATTCATTTAAAGGATTTAAAGTGTATGGATGTTCATTGGGTACAAAATTATTTATTGAATTAGCAAACATTGAATTTTGTACAAGTTTTCTGTTGCTTTTTTGTTTGCGTTTGATGTAGCATATGTACTTGTACTGAAGACTTGATTTCCTCTCCCTATCTTTTACTGTTCTATGATCTCATTCTGCTATGAGCTGAAATACTGGATCAGACTGAGTAGAACAATTCCATGAGACTTGGTCAGTGGGAGTGTAAAGTTTCCTGTACCATACTCAGAGCTATGAGGGAATGAATGACATAATGCATCAAAATGTCTGCTCCATACTGATATTTTAGGTGCATAGGTAAAAATGATATTGTGCAAGCTCTCGCACTTATTTGTGTTTAGAAAGTGTGAAATTTTACTTAGCTTGACATCTAAGACAAAATTTCTTAGTAAATATTCAAGCTTTTTAATATAAGAAAGATTTAAATGTTTCCCATATAGCAGAAATTTTGAGTAATAGGATGCTAAATGGGCAAGTCAGTCACTCCAACTTTGGCCTTGTAGCAAGAAAGTGCCAACATCGCATTTAAATTTCCTGTGCCTGGGCCTCACTTTCTATGTCCTTGGCACTTTTCTGGACAGGCAGTCTGTTCTGCTTCCTGCAGATTGCAGTTTGTACATTTAACTGTTAAAAAGGCATACAGTCCTTGAGTTTTGCTTTTATACATCGGTGGATTATATCGCTTGCAATTTCCAGCTCAGTCATACATTATGCACAATGTTCCCAATACCCTAGTTAGTTTGGGTATGTTCATAATTACATTTCCATTGATGTTGACAACACGCTGCAACATGTGACCCAACAATTAAGTTTTCTTCATTTCTTTCTTTCTCCAATTCAGGGCAAAGCTTGGGTGCACTTTATTTGGGTCACAGGAAGATAGTGATTCTTCATATACATCAATTCTTGGGCGCTTTATTTGTGGAGATGTAGAACCAGATTGCAACCTGAATAGGTTGGTCACTCTTGGATACTCGTAATCCATAGTCCTATGGTTGACTGTGTTGTATGAACTCTTGTGGACAAATAGCTATTTTCTTAGCTCTTCCTTTAGCCATGTTTTCTTAGATAGTGGCTAATGTGGGTTGATGTAGTATTAGTGACATCATGTTTACCAGTTGTTCCTGGTTGTGATGGATCTTAGACAGTATGTAACATCATAATCAGACTGGGGCTTGAAATTGTTGGGGAAACACACCTACCCCCTTTTTTGGCATACAAGTCTGCATGTTTTGGTTTTATAATTAATGTTACCATATAAAGCAGTCAACATATTTGATTTTCATTGTAATCAATTATGTATGTAATCATCAATCACATTCCTGGTCCATGGAATGGTCTCACCAGGAGTTAATTCCCCTTGACTTTCAATTTCAATTCTTTGACATACAAGCAATTAGTGCAGATTCAAATTAGTATACTAGTGCCGGGGAAAAAAGTAATTATTTACAAACAATATATATATTTATGTCTACTGTTATGAATTTATAGCATCAAGGACTTTTTTTCTTAATCCAATGCTGGACAATTTTTGCACTATTACCTCAAACTTTATGGAATTTTCCTCACTTTTCTCAATGATTTACATGTATACATGACCCAAGTATAGTTTGCAACTTTGGAAATGATCTAAATACATTATTTGATGTTTGGATTGAAAAATAAAACAAATACTTCATATGCATTTATTCTTGAATGTCTTTCTTTAATGTCAAAATAATAGCATTTCCCAGTGACGTTAAAATACAGTTTTGATGTCATGAAGCTACATTTAAGTTACTTCAGAGGGGTATAGTAAATTAACTATGTGTTTGTAATTTTGGAAGTAAATACCATGTATGATATATCAATATGTTTGAAATTGACTGCAGAATATGACAAGTTTTTCAATAAGTTGAAAACACATCTTCAGTGGTTCTATAAAGAGCATTCGGGTGTATACCCATGGAGTTATATTTATTTCTGTTTGTATTAATATTGGCTCATTTAGTTTAAATTCACTGCAGTTTAGAACTTAAATGTCTTTACATTCCAAATTCTGCTTTAATTAAGCGGCTGCAGGTGGGCTTGAGAAGAGTTATGTCCATTGCTATTGTACACAATATGACATAGACTAGTGGCAATTAGAAATCTCTGTGTGTCATTGTTTTTAAAAATGTTTCATTAATTTCACATTTCTCAAAGAAGATGCCATCAGTTCTTCTTTGAACTGGTAATAATTTGGATATTTTTCCCTGTTTTTTCATTGTCAAATTAAACTATTAACAAAATTTATTTTCTTGGTATTAAATAATTTTGTATTGATATGTAAAAAAAATTCTATAGTATCATATGGTCATGGTTTATTAAGCTAAGTCAGAAATATTTCAAACTAAATTAACAGTTCAAGATATAATGACATATAAAAGAGCTTCAACTCAACATACAGAAGTCTGCAGCAAGTGTCACATTTGGACAGGCTCACATGAACAACATGGTTATGAAATAATTTATGTAACCTTTCGTGGGAAGAGAAAGATTGCTTTGGCTCACCGACTAAGGTTCTGTGTTGAAACTATGGTAAATTCACTACCATATCAGTGTGACGTATCACATAGATGCCATACAAAAACATGATCATTTATCACTTGAACCAAACAAGAGAAAATTTGGCTAGAAAATCATGTAAAGCCTATGGTATAGGCCAAGGCAATATGGGCTAGGGGAGTGGTGTATACTGTGATAGTCAGGTACATTTAATAATTGTTACATGCATTCATTTAAAGGATTTAAAGTGTATGGATGTTCATTGGGTACAAAATTATTTATTGAATTAGCAAACATTGAATTTTGTACAAGTTTTCTGTTGCTTTTTTGTTTGCGTTTGATGTAGCATATGTACTTGTACTGAAGACTTGATTTCCTCTCCCTATCTTTTACTGTTCTATGATCTCATTCTGCTATGAGCTGAAATACTGGATCAGACTGAGTAGAACAATTCCATGAGACTTGGTCAGTGGGAGTGTAAAGTTTCCTGTACCATACTCAGAGCTATGAGGGAATGAATGACATAATGCATCAAAATGTCTGCTCCATACTGATATTTTAGGTGCATAGGTAAAAATGATATTGTGCAAGCTCTCGCACTTATTTGTGTTTAGAAAGTGTGAAATTTTACTTAGCTTGACATCTAAGACAAAATTTCTTAGTAAATATTCAAGCTTTTTAATATAAGAAAGATTTAAATGTTTCCCATATAGCAGAAATTTTGAGTAATAGGATGCTAAATGGGCAAGTCAGTCACTCCAACTTTGGCCTTGTAGCAAGAAAGTGCCAACATCGCATTTAAATTTCCTGTGCCTGGGCCTCACTTTCTATGTCCTTGGCAATTTTCTGGACAGGCAGTCTGTTCTGCTTCCTGCAGATTGCAGTTTGTACATTTAACTGTTAAAAAGGCACACAGTCCTTGAGTTTTGCTTTTATACATCGGTGGATTATATCGCTTGCAATTTCCAGCTCAGTCATACATTATGCACAATGTTCCCAATATCCTAGTTAGTTTTGGTATGTTCATAATTACATTTCCATTGATGTTGACAACACGCTGCAACATGTGACCCAACAATTAAGTTTTCTTCATTTCTTTCTTTCTCCAATTCAGGGCAAATCTTGGGTGCACTTTATTTGGGTCACAGGAAGATAGTGATTCTTCATATACATCAATTCTTGGGCGCTTTATTTGTGGAGATGTAGAACCAGATTGCAACCTGAATAGGTTGGTCACCCTTGGATACTCGTAATCCATAGTCCTATGGTTGACTGTGTTGTATGAACTCTTGTGGACAAATAGCTATTTTCTTAGCTCTTCCTTTAGCCATGTTTTCTTAGATAGTGGCTAATGTGGGTTGATGTAGTATTAGTGACATCATGGTTACCAGTTGTTCCTGGTTGCGATGGATCTTAGACAGTATGTAACATCATAATCAGACTGGGGCTTGAAATTGTTGGGGAAACACACCTACCCCCTTTTTTGGCATACAAGTCTGCATGTTTTGGTTTTATAATTAATGTTACCATATAAAGCAGTCAACATATTTGATTTTCATTGTAATCAATTATGTATGTAATCATCAATCACATTCCTGGTCCATGGAATGGTCTCACCAGGAGTTAATTCCCCTTGACTTTTCATTTCAATTCTTTGACATACAAGCAATTAGTGCAGATTCAAATTAGTATACTAGTGCCAGGGAAAAAAGTAATTATTTACAAACAATATATATATTTATGTCTACTGTTATGAATTTATAGCATCAAGGACTTTTTTTCTTAATCCAATGCTGGACAATTTTTGCACTATTACCTCAAACTTTATGGAATTTTCCTCACTTTTCTCAATGATTTACATGTATACATGACCCAAGTATAGTTTGCAACTTTGGAAATGATCGAAATACATTATTTGATGTTTGGATTGAAAAATAAAACAAATACTTCATATGCATTTATTTTTGAATGTCTTTCTTTAATGTCAAAATAATAGCATTTCCCAGTGACGTTAAAATACAGTTTTGACGTCATGAAGCTACATTTAAGTTACTTCAGAGGGGTATAGTAAATTAACTATGTGTTTGTAATTTTGGAAGTAAATACAATGTATGATATATCAATATGTTTGAAATTGACTGCAGAATATGACAAGTTTTTCAATAAGTTGAAAACACATCTTCAGTGGTTCTTTAAGGTGGCGCTCTACAGTTTGGTACTTTGCATAGGGTTAGAATTTTAAAGAAAAATAATTTTCTGGGATTTCTTCACTGGTTATACTGGCAATATAATAAAGACTTTGTATATCTTAGGTGTTGGGAGAAGAACTTTCAATTCCCTTTATTTTGATGTATGATTGATGGGTGTACTTTAGGTTCTAGAGTATACAGCTTGGGCTAACATAAGATGTGCTCATGTAAACAAACTGCTAGCTCTGCATGGTCATTTTCACTCCCTGGACTTCAGAGGTAAATTGTAGAAAAATGGTACGATAACTTTTTTTACTTTTCAGATATTTTGTAATTTGTTCATTGCACTTTCAGAAGCTGCTATTGCCTACTTCAGCAAAATTCGTTTTCCCTAGTTTAATAACTGCTAAAGTTAGTGTACTTTTGATTAATTCTGGCTAATTTTTCAAGCACATGGGAGCATCCATTTTGTTATACCATGCGCTTAAATCATTTACAATTTCCACAAGTGCAGTATCCAAAGAAATATCAGTCACATTACATCAAAGTAGCATTGAGATATGCCAACATTATCTCCATTGTGCATGTTACAAATGCAAACAACTTCACCTCACATACGTCACTATCTGAAAAGTACATATTAACTGGTGAGCGCCCCCATAAAGAGCATTCGGGTGTATACCCATGGAGTTATATTTATTTCTGTTTGTATTAATATTGGCTCATTTAGTTTAAATTCACTGCAGTTTAGAACTTAAATGTCTTTACATTCCAAATTCTGCTTTAATTAAGCGGCTGCAGGTGGGCTTGAGAAGAGTTATGTCCCTTGCTATTGTACACAATACGACATAGACTAGTGGCAATTAGAAACCTCTGTGTGTCATTGTTTTTAAAAATGTTTCATTAATTTCACATTTCTCAAAGAAGATGCCATCAGTTCTTCTTTGAACTGGTAATAAATTGGATATTTTTCCCTGTTTTTTCATTGTCAAATTAAACTATTAACAAAATTTATTTTCTTGGTATTAAATAATTTTGTATTGATATATAAAAAAAATTCTATAGTATCATATGGTCATGGTTTATTAAGCTAAGTCAGAAATATTTCAAACTAAATTAACAGTTAAAGATATAATGACATATAAAAGAGCTTCAACTCAACATACAGAAGTCTGCAGCAAGTGTCACATTTGGACAGGCTCACATGAACAACATGGTTATGGAATAATTTATGTAACCTTTCGTGGGAAGAGAAAGATTGCTTTGGCTCACCGATTAAGGTTCTGTGTTGAAACTATGGTAAATTCACTACCATATCAGTGTGACGTATCACATAGATGCCATACAAAAACATGATCATTTATCACTTGAACCAAAAAAGAGAAAATTTGGCTAGAAAATCATGTAAAGCCTATGGTATAGGCCAAGGCAATATGGGCTAGGGGAGTGGTGTATACTGTGATAGTCAGGTACATTTAATAATTGTTACATGCATTCATTTAAAGGATTTAAAGTGTATGGATGTTCATTGGGTACAAAATTATTTATTGAATTAGCAAACATTGAATTTTGTACAAGTTTTCTGTTGCTTTTTTGTTTGCGTTTGATGTAGCATATGTACTTGTACTGAAGACTTGATTTCCTCTCCCTATCTTTTACTGTTCTATGATCTCATTCTGCTATGAGCTGAAATACTGGATCAGACTGAGTAGAACAATTCCATGAGACTTGGTCAGTGGGAGTGTAAAGTTTCCTGTACCATACTCAGAGCTATGAGGGAATGAATGACATAATGCATCAAAATGTCTGCTCTATACTGATATTTTAGGTGCATAGGTAAAAATGATATTGTGCAAGCTCTCGCACTTATTTGTGTTTAGAAAGTGTGAAATTTTACTTAGCTTGACATCTAAGACAAAATTTCTTAGTAAATATTCAAGCTTTTTAATATAAGAAAGATTTAAATGTTTCCCATATAGCAGAAATTTTGAGTAATAGGATGCTAAATGGGCAAGTCAGTCACTCCAACTTTGGCCTTGTAGCAAGAAAGTGCCAACATCGCATTTAAATTTCCTGTGCCTGGGCCTCACTTTCTATGTCCTTGGCACTTTTCTGGACAGGCAGTCTGTTCTGCTTCCTGCAGATTGCAGTTTGTACATTTAACTGTTAAAAAGGCACACAGTCCTTGAGTTTTGCTTTTATACATCGGTGGATTATATCGCTTGCAATTTCCAGCTCAGTCATACATTATGCACAATGTTCCCAATATCCTAGTTAGTTTTGGTATGTTCATAATTACATTTCCATTGATGTTGACAACACGCTGCAACATGTGACCCAACAATTAAGTTTTCTTCATTTCTTTCTTTCTCCAATTCAGGGCAAATCTTGGGTGCACTTTATTTGGGCCACAGGAAGATAGTGATTCTTCATATACATCAATTCTTGGGCGCTTTATTTGTGGAGATGTAGAACCAGATTGCAACCTGAATAGGTTGGTCACTCTTGGATACTCGTAATCCATAGTCCTATGGTTGACTGTGTTGTATGAACTCTTGTGGACAAATAGCTATTTTCTTAGCTCTTCCTTTAGCCATGTTTTCTTAGATAGTGGCTAATGTGGGTTGATGTAGTATTAGGGACATCATGGTTACCAGTTGTTCCTGGTTGCGATGGATCTTAGACAGTATGTAACATCATAATCAGACTGGGGCTTGAAATTGTTGGGGAAACACACCTACCCCCTTTTTTGGCATACAAGTCTGCATGTTTTGGTTTTATAATTAATGTTACCATATAAAGCAGTCAACATATTTGATTTTCATTGTAATCAATTATGTATGTAATCATCAATCACATTCCTGGTCCATGGAATGGTCTCACCAGGAGTTAATTCCCCTTGACTTTTCATTTCAATTCTTTGACATACAAGCAATTAGTGCAGATTCAAATTAGTATACTAGTGCCGGGTTAAAAAGTAATTATTTACAAACAATATATATATTTATGTCTACTGTTATGAATTTATAGCATCAAGGACTTTTTTTCTTAATCCAATGCTGGACAATTTTTGCACTATTACCTCAAACTTTATGGAATTTTCCTCACTTTTCTCAATGATTTACATGTATACATGACCCAAGTATAGTTTGCAACTTTGGAAATGATCTAAATACATTATTTGATGTTTGGATTGAAAAATAAAACAAATACTTCATATGCATTTATTCTTGAATGTCTTTCTTTAATGTCAAAATAATAGCATTTCCCAGTGACGTTAAAATACAGTTTTGACGTCATGAAGCTACATTTAAGTTACTTCAGAGGGGTATAGTAAATTAACTATGTGTTTGTAATTTTGGAAGTAAATACCATGTATGATATATCAATATGTTTGACATTGACTGCAGAATATGACAAGTTTTTCAATAAGTTGAAAACACATCTTCAGTGGTTCTTTAAGGTGGCGCTCTACAGTTTGGTACTTTGCATAGGGTTAGAATTTTAAAGAAAAATAATTTTCTGGGATTTCTTCACTGGTTATACTGGCAATATAATAAAGACTTTGTATATCTTAGGTGTTGGGAGAAGAACTTTCAATTCCCTTTATTTTGATGTATGATTGATGGGTGTACTTTAGGTTCTAGAGTATACAGCTTGGGCTAACATAAGATGTGCTCATGTAAACAAACTGCTAGCTCTGCATGGTCATTTTCACTCCCTGGACTTCAGAGGTAAATTGTAGAAAAATGGTACGATAACTTTTTTTACTTTTCAGATATTTTGTAATTTGTTCATTGCACTTTCAGAAGCTGCTATTGCCTACTTCAGCAAAATTCGTTTTCCCTAGTTTAATAACTGCTAAAGTTAGTGTACTTTTGATTAATTCTGGCTAATTTTTCAAGCACATGGGAGCATCCATTTTGTTATACCATGCGCTTAAATCATTTACAATTTCCACAAGTGCAGTATCCAAAGAAATATCAGCCACATTACATCAAAGTAGCATTGAGATATGCCAACATTATCTCCATTGTGCATGTTACAAATGCAAACAACTTCACCTCACATACGTCACTATCTGAAAAGTACATATTAACTGGTGAGCGCCCCCATAAAGAGCATTCGGGTGTATACCCATGGAGTTATATTTATTTCTGTTTGTATTAATATTGGCTCATTTAGTTTATACCTCCATTCGTCGCCTCTTTCAACTTTTAGGGCTTTTTCGACATCGTCAAACTATACGCCAGAACTTAAATGTTATGCAATCAATATTGTCATGGAAAATTTTGTATTGCTATGACAAACAGCAGACAGTGTCCTTCTATCATTCACATAATATATTTTCAGTACAGTGGTTATACTCGCTTTTAAATACAGTCAAATGCAAACTGTTCAGACCCAGATCAGTCAATGCATAATGCCCCAGACGATCTGTTTCTCTGCAGTTTGTTAGGATTGATTGGTTGAACAAGCAATATACACCCTAATTTGCTCCAAGAATTGTGTGACATGAAATATGGTATATGTTGTTTGCGGTTGGAATGGACTTTGGAAGCGACTATAGACCGTAACATATAGGTTTTACAATATGTTACAATATTATCAATATGTGCAACATTGTCAATATTCTAAAATTATAAATACGAATTTGACTTAGTTATGGGATAAAATGCCAACACCGATGAAAATATTCTGTTTGATTCGTTTAGCCTATTCTCACCTCAAATTGTAAGAAAGTGGTTTAACTCCGTTGCAGTGCAATCACTGAGGGAATAGCTACTTTAATATCATTTATTTCTGTCACTTTTTTTTGGGGGGGGGAGGAAGCTACCTTAATATCATTTATTTCTGTCACGTTTATAAACCAGTTGAGCAATAATGGTATTCATTTCAAACAGTAGTAGACTTGATCAGGAACTCCAGTTAGAAGCTTATTTGGTGCTAGAATTCATTCCCCATTTCAACTAATGCCAACCTTTTTACCCTTAAAAACGACAATTTTTCGCTTTAGAGATGCATGTATACCAGTTTTAAAAAAAAATTCTTTTTTCACGTTTTTATGTCATTAACTAATATGTTTTTGTTTCTTCAGATGTCTAAACGTTGTTGTGTTATTGGCGCAGGTGTATCGGGTTTGGCAGCAATTAAGCAATGTCTTGATGAAGGAATTGAACCCGTGTCCTATGAAAAAGATGACGACATCGGAGGCTTGTGGCACTATCGTGATGAGTCCAAGAATGGAGACCCCAGTCTGTACAACTCATGTAGCATCAACACTAGCAAGGGCCTTACGTGCTATAGCGACTTTCTCATTCCCAAGGACTTTCCCAACTTCATGCATCATACTCACTTCAAAAGATACCTTGATATGTATGCCGACCATTTTGGTTTGAGAAAGCATATAAGACTTAGAACTGAGGTCATCAAGATTGAAAAAAGCGATGATTTCAATGAAACCGGACGCTGGATTATTACTTACAAAAACTTACTAAATGATAAATTTCAGAGAGAAGTTTTTGAGTTCGTTATGGTCTGTAACGGCCATTTGCACGAACCAATTAAGCCAGACTTCCCAAGTCTGAAGGATTTTAAAGGCAAGGTCATACACACCCGTGACTTCAAGGATTTCAAAGGGTACGAGAATAAACGTATCCTTGTGGTCGGCATTGGAAATTCGGCAGCAGATGTAGCCTGTGAGCTCAGCCGCCATGCTAAACACGTGAATATATTTTAATTGCTATCAGTGTTCTAGAAAATTTTAATTACAAAAGATATTGTAAGTTTTACTTTTAAATATGTGCTAACACTTTTGTTACTTTACTCTCGGTCAATTAAAGTAAATATCACAATACTATTAACGAAATTTTGAAGGAAGAAGAATGCGTAGTGTGTGTGTGTGTGTGTGTGTGTGTGTGAGAGAGAGAGAGAGAGAGAGAGAGAGAGAGAGAGAGAGAGAGAAGAGTGTATATACGTCTGATTCATACCTTATTTTTTGCAGGTGATGATAAGTACTCGGCGTGGAACTTACTGCATCCAGCGTGCCGGAGAGTTTGGTTCTCCGTACGATCAAGTAGCTATAACGAGGTTCCGACAAGCACTTCCTCATTCACTGATGCGTCCCATCCACTTCCACAAAATAAACTATCGCTACTGTCATGCAAACTACGGATTGTCACCCAATTTCCGCTTTGAGGGTGGCCAAGTTACCATTAGCGATGACCTACCCAACAAAATTCTCATTGGCGCAATTTCAATTCATGAGAACGTTGAGCGATTCACTGAAACAGGCGCCATATTTGAAGATGGATCGAAAGCAGACAACATTGATGTGGTTATTCTTGGGACAGGGTACAAGTACAGCTTCCCATTCCTGGATGATTCTATTGTCAAAGTGGAAGGTCATTTCTCCTATCTTTATAAACTGGTGTTCCCAGTAGACCTCAAACCATGCACTCTAGCCGTAATAGGACTAGTCCAGCCGTTCGGTCCCCTTCCTCCAGTTCTTGAGATGCAGGCGCGATGGGCTGCGAGTATCTTCGCCGGAAAATGTACTCTTCCACCGCCAAGAATGAGACAGGAAGTCGTTGAAAAGTGGAGAGAATATCTGAGGAAAACATACGTTGATTCGCCTCGATACAGCCTGCAGATTTACTTCATTAAATATATGGATGAACTTGCAGACTTCATCGGTTGTCGACCAAGGCTTTGGAAGCTCCTGTTTGCGAACCCTAAATTATTTTACCACGTGGTTTTTGGTCCTTCTTCTCCCCAGCAATGGCGGCTAGAAGGTCCGGGGAAATGGGAGGGTGCAGAAGATGCAATTTTGAAACTGGAAGAATATTTATGGTATCCCATGCAGACGAGAAAATCAGGATCTGGGGAAAGGGAAGGCCTGTACGATGGGTGGATCAACCTGTTCAGAAATATTGCCATATTGTTTCTCCTTGTCGTATTTTTTCGTTATGTTATCAGCAACGGGTATCATACATACTTTTTGCCCTTGTAAATTTTTGTTACTGAAATCAGTGACTTTGAAATAAAAATGAGAAATACATTTTAAACAGTTATATAGCATGTAAGACTGATTCGATGATGGACTAACGCCGATAGCTAATATACAAGTCTGACAGTCGACAGTTAGGTAGATAATGTTTTTATCACATATCATTAGTCGAAATCCACGTCCTGCCTCCCAAAATTGACACTGATATAAATTGTTTTAATGAGGAATACATCAACCAATAGAAAATAAATAAGGATTTGAAAATAAAGTGATTGCCTCAAAAAAAGAGAAGTAATACAGAGCGACCATCGTCTTTAATATGATTGACAACATTTTGTGCGAGTGCGGCGTAGCCGTACTCTCCCATTTGATTAAATGTCAAAATGATGCTATGCTGAAAAAAAAAAACAAATATCAAACAAGTGCACGCCTTGAAGTTTGCGCATTAAAATCGTAATTTTTTTATCTTTGCGGTAATTTTTAGCTTTAAAATGGATCTTTTAGTCAAGTTCTTGTAGTCATCCTAGCTCTTGGTATTGTATGGGAGAAATTTAGTTCAAAATAAAGACACATGAAAGTTTGAGTGTACGAAATGGGTGATCATTTCAACTTTGATGCATTCAGATATATGAAAGAACATATAATATACCACTGTATATTTTTGTGTCGCAAGATAGTGGCTTTACACCTTTAGATAGATAAAGCTTTACACCTTATGTGAACATAACAATTGATAACGGCGCAAATACAAAACACTTTTTAAAGTTTCAAGCTATACAACCCCTTAGCCAGAGGGGGTGGGGAATAATTTGCATCCACAAAACAAGCACTAACACAAAAGCGAAGAGAAATATTTGAATGACGGGGAAATATACAAAGAAAAAATAAAACCTACATAGGAGAAGATCCGAAGAAGAAAAATTGATAAGCTGTCTTCACTTTTGGTAAACAACACATACATTTACACTGCCATCAGTCCAGTAAAGTTGTATAACAAAACTAAGACAAAGGATTATTGTGACTATTTTAAGCAAAGAATAGTTCCTTTGGGTCTGTTTCTCCAATGTTACGGTCATTTTGTTGAGTCAATTTATTTTCTTGAACCCGAATTTATTGATGGGACAACTCTCAGAGAGAGAGAGAGAGAGAGAACGACATCATTTTCGCCTCTTTATATTTTGGGGCGGTGTCATTCCTGCCATGTGGAGTTTACATCGCCAGCGTGCTGAGAGGTACTGGGTTTGAACTGGAAAAAGTCGGAATTTGATGTCTGAAGCGCAGCCGTTCTGACTAGGCTTTCGAAAACGGAGTATGTATGTATGTATGTATGTATGTTTTTCCAATCCTGACAGAAATTCGCTTTTGTCCAGAATAGGTCCTGAATAATAACAGTCAGTTTCAACTTGCGTGTTCTTTGAGCTCGGATGGCTGCTCGTGCTTCCGAAAATCTACAAAGAGTTCTCTATTTTGTATTCCGCTCTCAAAAATAGCCTCTTCAAAAATGTGGAGTGTATTCATTTCTCTTATTATGCCTCTAGTACGTCAGCTGCTGGGAATGTTACTGGCATAAATAGCTTTCTTATGTATGTACTGTATTTGCCGTCTTTCTTTATCGGAATATACAAGAACCAGGCATACCATTTTTATATCTTTCTCAACAGCGTTAATACTTAACAAGACCCGTTCAGTGATCTAATGTAAAATGAATGTGACTACTGTCACAGTTATGTTTATTCGGCAACTTCATACTTGACATCTTCGTCAATGGCTGCCCGTGGTATCAGCACATTTATTTTCATATTAAAAATAACTTCCCTTTTTAATTTTAATATGTCCTATACAGGAATAACAGTTTATTAACAGTTTCATCAATGTTAATTTTTAACAAGACCACAGGAGTCTGACGTTTTCTCAATAAAGTACGACGAAATCTCTGACAAACCTTATCGGGTTTATAAACTACACTTTTTAAATTAACACTTTATAGTACCGATAAGGTGATTTCATGTTGGCAGAGATTTCGTCGTATTTTATTGATAAAACATCAGACTCCTGTTACATGACCAATTCAGTTATCTAATGTGAAATAATTAAATGTGCAGTTGTTAAATGTAAAGTTGCTCACATAACCGGCCATATGTTTTGTTTGGTTACATAGTTGAGTACTGGAGTGATGGAAGTACTGTGTAATTAGAGTATTTGAACTTCGGATTGGAGATTTTTATCAATGGTTGTTGCCCTTGATCTGAAGTGAAAGTTGGTGTTAGAGTCTGATACAAACACAGCTTGACCACCATTAGCCATATTTTCCAAAACTGAACTAATGAGTTCTTTTTGTTCAGTGCTAATTCTTCGACTGTCAGTTTTTAAAGACTCCTCAGGTTTGTGGTCTGTCATATACAAAATATTTCTGGTTGCAAACCCAGCATCACTCATAGCTTGAATTGTTGTTGCACAGAGTGACTGACCAGTATAGCGCTGCATTCCATCAGTTTTGCGGATCTCTGGTACGAATAAGGATAATTGCTTTGGTTTGACCGGTTCACAAGTATACCATTGGTCAGCGAATTCAGGAGATCGTATTGATTCTTTACTGCATTGCATAAATAACACATTTGCTGCTTTGTCACATTTCTGAAGAAGAAACGTTTACAGATTTCACTGGATAAATGTTTTGTGCCAGTTGCATACATTTTTTTGTCTGATGTTTCTTCAAGCTTCTTATCAACACCACCATGGTGTTTTTGTAACTGTTTCATGATTTAGACTAATGTAATCAATGCAAGATTTACCATTTTCAAATTTTAAGGAAGTTGGGTTCAGTTGATGGTGAAATTCTATACCTCTCGTCACAAAATGAATAGACAGCAGATATCATATTGTGAATCGAAGGACAAGAGGATCAAATATTTAAAGATATGCATTGATTTTTTTCCGAATTCTTCCAGTGAAATTGCGTAGTAGTGTTGGGTTGGACTTGAAATGCCTGATTTTGAATTCAATTATAGTTTTGGATTTAACATTGAATTACCATTTTTTAATTATTTTTTTTGACAATGTCATTATCTCTTCCATTGTCTTTCAATTACCTGTTTATGGCTGCACAAACATTTATCAAGGAATTCTTGTAATATTCTTACGCTTGATTGTCTGGCATTTTTGTGACCCTAGATGATAAAATTAAGGTTGAGCATCCGCGTAGAACAATCTTCAGTGACCACTAAGGTCTTACTGGATAGTTTCGTATTTTGACACCAACTTAGTTTTTAAGGTAGATTGTTGTTGTTTAACGATATTTTTCAGCACACGATAGGCTATACATGGTGGCCAGTATTACTGGTGGAGGAATAACCCGGGAAAATCCCCGAAAAGAACCACCGACCCACGAGAAGCTACTGGCAAACTTTCTCACATAACTACATTAGCCGAACCTTAGACTCGAACCTACGCAGACAGGTGAGACGGCAGTGATCCGTAACAGAGAGCGCTTTATACCACTCGGCCACTGTGGGTCCCTTTAAGGTAGAAGGCACGAACCTAATTATCATTAGCCTAGCGTTTATAAATTCACACAAAAGCTAAATATTTAATGTAGTTGAGATTCACATTAAATTAGGCTTTAAAATGGGTTGGCTTGTTTGGTGACTGCCTGTTACAGACTAGCATTAGAGATCAAAAGCGTACCTTTAGCTGCAAATGAACAGTTGCCTTGGCTTACGTATTTATGTATGTCTGTTACAGCGGTAAATATCTAAAGATGGAGATAGTTAAGGGGTGATGAAAAGTACGCTATTTTGTTATATCACTAGTGAATTTTATTCATCAATAAAACACATACTGATTCTTTTAGTTGCCTTGTCACAAGAAAATAATCCAAATAGTGTTTTTCTGTCAGAAATGAATGCAAAATAGAGGGAATGGTGGCATTGTTGCTTGAATACCAAAGACCCCAGTTGTATAAGGAATTAACCTGATTGTTGCAATCAAAATCTCAAAAGCTTTGTTACAAAAGCATTAGATTTTCTTTTTGTTGCATCTACAGTATAAAATTATTCTCATTTTTCTGAAAATTCACGTATTTCGGTCACGCATTTGTGCACATCGAAATACCTGTACGTTCTTGTATGGTAAACAACGTCGTTATAAAAGCACGATATCAACTATTTATCATACAGATATATATATATATATATATATATATATATATATATATATATATATATATCATACAG
Organism: Unio pictorum; assembly: GCA_030141615.1. Taxonomy (NCBI): domain Eukaryota; kingdom Metazoa; phylum Mollusca; class Bivalvia; order Unionida; family Unionidae; genus Unio; species Unio pictorum. The sequence goes on from JARLTB010000022.1 coordinate 15,842,331, forward strand.
ATATATATATATATATATATATATATATATATATATATATATATATATATATATATATCATACAGATATATATATATATATATATATATATATTTATCATACAGATATATATATATATATATATATATATATATATATATATATATATATATATATATATATATCCATGCTCTTATATATCCTTACCTCCATGTTAACTAATTTTACACTGTACCCATTTTCCAATGTTACATTCAATTCAACAGTTGCAAAATCTAGAATACCACACAAATAAATTAAACACTACAAAGGTAATTAATCGTACTAACGATTCTAGTAATGAAATATACATTGCACATCATTCAATTTCAATGCCATAATATTCTGCAACAATCGAGCAAATAACTTACTGACCTTTATGAAGCTTATATTTTCTTAGAATTTCATATGGTTCCACGCAAAATTACTAGTGGCCTCCTCGAATTATTGCTTTATAACTTTCCAGCACGACGTTTGGGCAATTACTAAGTTCCTAGCTCGAAAATACTAAACTCAATTCGGATTGAAATGGTGAACACACACTCTCTCAATTCTGATTGAATGTCGATTCTACTCCATTCTATTCAACTTAGCAGACAATGCCCCTGAGCCGTCTGTCAGTGTCGTGAGATTTACGAAACCTCTAAGGGTCCTTTGTTCTTGAACAAATTACAACGTCCACGTGTAACTTTTCACACCCAACAAAGATAGATTATCTGACCTTTACAAAAAGGACCAACGGTGTCGTGGTGTCTAACATATATACATGGCTTCTAAGCATTTCTGTGTTCCCCTGATTTACGCAATCGCGGGCTGGGCAATGCGAGAATCGCATGTTCATCAAATCCATCTCCAATCGCTGATTTTTATTTTCTTTTAACTAATGTCATCTAATTGTCAAACACTCTGCAGAAAATTGCACTGAAAAATCACCGCAATTCACTCTGCGGCAGACGAACGCAAAATTGTATATTAAACGATGTATTTCAATTAAAAGAATAATAATAATAATAATAATAATAATAATAATAATAAAGACTTTATATAGCGCCTCATCTTTAGAAGCTCTAAGCGCTTTACAACATCTATAATGATATGACTACAAAAAACAAAAGAAACACTAAGAAATTAGAAAACATAAAAAATGCTGAAAATAGGTCTTTAGGTTTTGCTCTTGCAGTGAAAAAAGGTGAGTGTTATGAGCAATATTGTGTCGTGGTGTCTAATTACAGTGAGTAATTCATTCCATGTTGCTTGGCCCTGGTATGCAAAAGAACGTTGTCCATATGACTTTGTTTTCATATGGAAAAAATTGGGTATACAATTGTCAGAAGAGGAGCGTACGTATCTTGCTGGTGTGTACACATGGGTGAGGTCAGATAGGTATGCTGGACTGGAGTCCGTCAGTGAAACGTAATACAGAGGGAAAAAGTGTGTTTGATTCTGGATCGAATGGATAGCCAGTGTATGGTACAGATCAGCGGAGAGCTGTGCTCTGGTTGTGGTACTGTAAAGATGATCCGAGCAGCTGTGTTTTGAACGTTTAGAAGTTTCTGGAGTAGTATTGAGACGAACCAGACAGAGCTGAGTTATAATAGTCTAGTCTTGAAAGTACTAATAACACACAAGTGTTTTAGTGGCATCAACTGAAAGATATTTGCGAATGGATTTGATGCGTCTCAGCTCAAGATATGCAGCCTTGCATATGTTCATGACATGTTGGTGCAATGCGAGGGTACTGTCCAAAGTAATACCTAGGTTTCGTACTGACTGCGTGAATTTAATGTTGGTGTTGCTGATATTTATCATTTAAGGTAAAGCATGTGAATGAGAAAGTGTTTTTGTTGTGATCAGAATGACTTCAGTTTTATCATCATTCATCTGCAGCTTGTTACATGTCATCTATGATTTCACATCAGAAATGCACGTCTCTACTTGGATGGTAGCATCACCTTCAGATGGGTGGCTAGACTTTTATATTTGAGTGTCCTTTGGTGAGACACTTAGATCAACTAGGCACACGCCAGCCCATTCCAATGGTATACTTTATTTTTTTGCTAAATAAAAACTGTAAAGATGAAACAATCGTTCTACAATGACGTGTCATCAATGTTTATTAATAGTGCAAATAGTACAAAACCCGAAAGTATTCTCAGAATTTTTCGATGTGTAAAATATTCCAGAGCTGTATCACACGACTGTTTACAGCCAATCGTATTGCAGAAAATCCGTTTCATTTATAATATTTGGTATTATTCTGTCGTAAATAGGTTTGTAGTAAGTATGTACTGTTTTGCTACCTTTCTCTATTAGAATAAACAAAAAACACAATAATATATTTTGATTAATATACAAATGCTGCAGTCGATAAGTAGAACAGTAATCTCTGCTGAAATTATACAATTTGTGTTAATATAATACAATTCTAACAATTATAGACTTTATTAAAGGCATATAATTTTTGTATTACACAATACAAAAATTCTTACAATCATCATCTTTTTAATTTATACAAAATTAAATTACAATCCTAAATATTGTACATTTATACAAATTCCTCACAAATTCCATCGTTAGATCTATCAAGCAAGAAACTAAAATGTTTTGTCCTATTTTCCAGACTGGGTACACATTGATGCGCTACATCCACGTAGTCTAGTTCCCTGCTTCGTATTCTCCCGGCGTTGCACTCCGCTATACTTATAGCGGAGTGCACCAGATAGAGCATACTAAGTAGGGAACAAGACTATTTATCCACACGACGAGCCTCCCAAATGCGAAGATATATGACTTTATCTGATTAGCTGATAAAATTAGCGATTATGATAACACTGAACTGCTTTTACACCATTACTACCATTATATTTTAATTCACGTTCTGAGAAGAAAATGTTACTGTAGGTTATTTCAAGTACTGTGGCCTATTACTTTTATTGCAATGTTTGGTAAGGTGATATAACATGTCTGCTAAATATTTGAAAAATATGAAGATACATTTTATACAAACAACTAATCCAGAACGAAATTTCATTGAATCCTTGTAAATTCAAGTCAAGAGAATCATAACAGTAACACCCTAGAGAGGAAACAAGTTAAATAAGTCACTGCATCTAGTTTTTGTATTGTTTATTCCTGGCGGGTGCGCGTGAATAATTATATTTTTTTTCAGAAACTACTTTCCGAAAATTAATCAGACCTTACTAGTTAAATCACTCTCGTATTCCTTGCGAACATCTTACGCTTACTCTTACAATAAATCATGAATTTCTATTATTGAGATTTTCCTGTAAACGCCAATAAATCCAGTGCTGTTAATGTGCACCAGTAGACTTGATGTGGGGGAAAGATTTTATAATTAAGGCAGGATAAGCAGAAGAGTACAGTACATTGAAAAGTAAGTAATGCATTGTGAGACAAAAAATCAGATTCGATGTAGGATGGTAATTAATTTTATGTACTATTCGTTGTTTATTACAATTTTATGACATTGAACAAGTGTGTCGCAAACACCAAATTTATCCATAATTGAATGGACATTAGAAATCTCGAGTAACTGTTCGAATATTTACAAGCACAGTGGTTTGTTCTTGTAGCCCTGATTTCAAAGTAGAAACAAGTGGTATTTATTGTACATATCCGATCACGAGTATAACATAACCAGGAATATGACCATGTATTCAGTGAAACGTAAAACGCTGAATGTTTTCTTGTGCGATTGTTCATCACTGTATTATGGATAAATCTGACAACTAAGTTCAAGTCTGTAAAGGTTTAAGGGTATTTGATTTTGTTTTTGTAATTTATTTTTAAAATAGCTATATTAGAAAATGTTTTGACCTTAAAGTATTCTCATTTGACAGCATAACTGTTTACTGAACGTAACTTTGGAATGAAACGTAAATTCAGAGATTCTTGTATTTTTCCTTCATATCGAGTGCCTTTTCAGATTTTTTAAAAAAAGTTTATATGCCAGGAGACATGTGTCTTTTTTATCGAACAACTTGCTGCTTAATCTATATTCAGTAACCCGCTCATGCTTAACATGGAAAGTCCCTCTCACGGAATTAACTACACAGAATTGCACTTAGCATCAAAGAGATGAGTGGCCGTGATCTTCATTGTACCTCTCAGTCCGTATATCGTCGAAGCAATAGTTTTCACACTCTTACTTTCTGTGTTTTCATGAAAATTGTTTTTTTTTTTAATAAACAAAATTACTAATTGGCTTTTATTTCGAAGTCATAGAACAATCGTGGATCATTCATCTGTTTATCGTGTGCACAATCACAGCAATGATATACATGAATACAATTGTTAGCGACAGAAACAAAAAGCAAACACAATTATTTCTTATTGTTATATAAAACGCTTAAATTTTGAATTCATGATACATTGCAAAGATATTTGTATGCAATGGTTGTGACAAAAACAATGCAAAGGTATGCTGAGAAAAATCATTTTATATGAAACGTGTGTGATTCCTCCTCCATGAAATTTTTTTTGATCATCAAAAGAGAAATTCAAAAATGCTAGAGATTGTTCTATGTCTCACCCTTTTATAAATAAGTATATAATACAACTATCATTAAAACTGCATACTAAATAAATAAATACATAAATAAATAAATAAAAAAATAAATAAATAAATAAAATGAATGAATGAATAAATAAATAAATAAATTTTGCTTGAGATTAGGTTTAGGTTTTAAAGTTGAGAGGACACTGAAAAATTCAAAGAAGACAGACGAGGACAGTTGGTCGATCGCAAAATAAAAATACCTTAGTATTATATTACTATCAAGAACATTTTTCTTGAAAAGGTCAATGTACTTTACAACTGAAGAAAAATTGTCAGGAGATTCTCAAACGAAATGTCTTGATGAATATCTCGCCGATCGGATCATCACGTGAAGAAAATGTAGTGGGACAAAAGCTTACATTGGTTTAAAATATATTAAAGTCAGCTATTCAATCTTAAGAATAATTGATTAATTGTTGACATTACTCTGACAGAGAATTAATTGTTGACATTACTCTGACAGAGAATTAATTGTTGATATTACTCTGACAGAGGATTATTTGTTGACATTACTCTGACAGAGGAATAATTGTTGACATTACTCTGACAGAATTAATTTTTGACATTACTCTGACAGAGAATTAATTGTTGACATTACTCTGACAGAGAATTAATTTCTGACATTAGTCTGACAGAGAATTAATTGTTGACATTACTGACAGAGAATTAATTGTTGACATTACTTTGACAGAGAATTAATTATTAACATTACTCTGACAGCGAATTAATTGCTGACATTACTCTGACAGCGAATTAATTGTTGACATTACTCTGACAGTGAATTAATTGTTGACATTACTCTGACAGAGAATTAATTGTTGACATTACTCTGACAGCGAATTAATTGCTGACATTACTCTGACAGCGAATTAATTGTTGACATTACTCTGACAGAGAATTAATTGTTGACATTACTCTGACAGAGAATTCATAAAAAAAAGCTATTCCATCGTGTGAGCAGTACATTCATGATTCACATTATGCTGACAGAATTTGTAAACATTTTATGTGTAGTTTATTCTTAGTTGACATGATGCCGACAGAATTTGTAAACATTGTGCATGTAGTGTATTTTTGGTTGATATTATGCTGATAGAATTTGTAAACATGTATGTGTAGTTTATTCATAGTTGACAGTATGCTGACAGAATTTGTAAACATTTGATGTGTAGTTTATTCTTAGTTAACATTATGCTGACAGAATTTGTAACAATTCTATTTTTGGTTGATTCTTAGTTGACATTATGCTGACAGAATTTGTAAACATATTATGGATAGTTGATTCTTAGTTGACATTATGCTGACAGAATTTGTAAACATATTATGGATAGTTGATTCTTTCTTCACAGTATGCTGACAAAATTAGTTTTAACAAATATGAATATTTTTTTTCCTTGACATTATGCTGACAGAATTAGTAAAAAATGTACGGGTAGTTAATTCTTCGTTGACATTATGCTGACAGAATTTTTAAATCACCTGTCATATCTTATGAGCAATAAATTCGTAGTTGACATTGCGCTGACAGGTAATTCCTAAATGTCGTTTCTTTAGTAGTAAAAAAAAAAGTGAAATGTCGATTTCTCCTACAAGGTATAGAAACAAGATATTTCTCATATTAGGTATGGAGACAAAATAATGGTCTCTTATCATATGCCACGATATCAAATTCATCTTTTTGTAAATGAGTTTGTTAGTTTAAGTCAATAAATAAAAGCAAATAAATATAGTTGATGACTGGCTATGCTTTTACTACATTTTCAATGGGGACTCCAGAGATGTGGACACACCATATAACAGACAGTGTTCTGTACATATAATTTGTATTGTGTGTAGCTTTTGTCTGTGACTATGTAATCTGTGTATTTATTTTGAATTGAATGATGTCTTTTGTTCATAACTGGATATAGAAATTTGGGCCTATATAATTTTCTTCTTCTAACACAATATATTACATAGCTAGTTCTTGTTTATGCTTAAAGATTATATATTAAGACGTTTCTAGAACGGATCTTGTTTATGGATTTGATGGACAAATTAAACTCATTCTGGTTCTATTACTGTCTATGAGTATTTTATATAAGGGAGAAGTAAACAAAAATTGTTTCTTACTATCTTAAAATCAGTCTTAACATTAATCTACTTAATTTATATTCAGTTAAATTGAAGAGGATTTATTTATTTAAATTATTCACTACAATTAAAACGTGCTCTATAATACTTTCGGAATAAATCACTTTTGTGGGATTATTGTGAATTCATTTCAATACATTTTGGATTATATCACTGTGATACAGAAATATCGTTAGTACATCAATACTATTCCAGGTTATTATTAGCGTTTCAAGATTTGAATCCTTTCAGAACACCATTTGAATTCATTAAAATTAGTCTCTACGTTTGTACTTGTAATATATCTTTTAAGAATATTTGTGATTTAAATCAGAATAATACCGAAGGGTCGTTTTTGATTGCCAGTTTGCATTCAAAGGAAAATGGATTTTGTGAAAATTACTAAATTTATTGGTTTTTACTTATTTCTTTTACTTAATATAAGTAAGACCATAATACAAGAATGAGTATCATGCATAACACAGTCTTTATGATAAGTTTATTTTTTAATGTCATTACTCAGTCGTCTAACATGGCTTGAATCTTGAGGTAAATGCCATTTTTGCTACGGAGTATCAGGGCACTTTCAGGCTCAGCCTCTCTATCTGGATCAAGACCAAGGTGAAATCTGCGCAAAATCATGGCAACCACGATCCGGATCTGCGTCAAGGCAAACTGCTGTCCGATACAGTTTCTGTAGGAAAGTCAAATTCTTTATAAATTTGAGTACTGTAATTCCCGCATTCCAGAGTCTTTATTAGCTATTAATTTGACATAGCTTTGGAGCCGTCAGAGCTTTACTCTGGCCTACTTGCTGACCTCGAAACGTCCTTGCATAGTACTTTTGTTACTTTTGAGTTCACTTATAATCGTTTAATCTACTTTAAGTGACTTTCTTCCTCTCAATTAAGAACATTACACACACACACACACACACACACACACACACACACACACACACACACACATACATACATACATACATACATACATACATACATACATACATACATACATACATACATATAATACATACATGTAAATTGCGACATCTTAATAGTAATAACTGCATGATATTTTTCTTTTAAATACACTCAGTAGTGCCGTGAATATCCAGTAATAATTTTTTTTAACATAGTTGGTTGAATTTCAGATCATTAATAGAACTATCGCCTTCTTCCAAAAATACATTATTAAAATATAAAAAGGTCTTTTGAGAAAAACAAATATTTATCTTCGACCTATGGAAAACGGCATGTAGTAAATGGAAATTCAGATAGTTACCATGAATGCATGGAAAACTGCATGCAGTAAGTGGAAATTCAGATAGTTACCATGAATGTATGGAAAACTACATGCAGTAAATGGAAGTTCAAATAGTTACCTTGGGCCATTGGAAAACGGCATATAGTAAATGGAAGATCTTGTAACGTCTTTCGAGAATCTTGCAGGATCATATTCCTGCAAAGCCGAAATCATTAAACCTCGTAAATTATATTCATTTGTGTTCTTTAATTCTTAAAAGAGTAAAAGTAAGAGAGATGTCAGACAATCCAAAATAACTTATCACCTCCTCAGATAAATGTTAAAAACAGTATATAAGAGATGGATATATGTAATAATAATAATAATAATAATAATAATAATAATAATAATAATAATAATAATGACTTTATTTAAAGAGGGTGACACAATTAGTTAAGAACTTAATCCACTTTGAGGCCCTCATACAAAGGAATTTATTTAATTTAGCTGCATTTCTGAAATCACTGGATATATTGAGTTTGGAACAAGAAAATAGAGTGAGCATTTCTAATCTCAACTGGAATACTACTCCAGAGCAAAGTTCCAGAGTATTGGAAACTTAAAAAAATATTTCCTTATTTGGTTTGGGAATTTTATACTGCTTGGTAGACATGGATCGCAGGGATGGAGTATTGCCAGGTATCCTATAATGGAATAGTGATTGCAAGTATTCAGGAGCACTATAACTGGATATTCTTAATTAATTAATTTGGCTTTTCTCAAATGGATTCGGTCTTTAATAGGTAATGTTTTTAACTTACAGCTAAATTTTCATTGCTTTTTTCTGGATTGATATTAAAACAAATGTTAATTTTTTCTATGTTTTTATCGTTTTGAATTACCCCCATACTGTATTACTGTAGTCTTAACAGGATTGTGTGTAACTCTTAATAAATATATTTTTCTGTGTTTTTCGTGGAGAAAATGTGTTATCACAATGAGAAACCATCCACTTGCATTGACTTGTTTTACTGATACGATTGATATGTTCAGTCCATGATAAGTTATTATCTAACAAAACAACAAGTTGTCTATCATGACAGGCCATTTGCAAATTTGTATCCTTCCATGTCAAATTTAGTTTATCACAATCAAGATTTTTCCTTTTTTGCCATGTTGAGATAAGTAATATTTTAGTTTTACAAGTATTTACCACCATGCCATTGTATGTGCACCAGTTGTCCACTTTGTTTAGGACATTCTGTCAAGAAATTTCGAGTTCATTATTTGTGGTTTGGATGCCTGACAATGTTATGTCATCTGCATAGAGATCTGTAGATGATACTGAGTCCTTTAGTAAAAGTGTTAGATCATTAATAATAAAATAAATAGTAATGGACCTAAAATTGAGCCTTGTGGTACTCCATATATCTAATTGTTCCAGGTTCAGAAAGAACATTATTTATATAAACATGTTTTGTTCTCCCACTTAAGTATGAAACAAACCATCTAACTGTGCGTTCGTCACATTGGTAGATTTTCAGTTTCTTCAGAAAGATTTCATGACCCACCATGTCAAAAGCTTTCCTGAAATCTACACATATATATCCTATTATTCTACTTTGGTCAAGTGCTGGAATGCATTTATTAGTTATGGAGTTTGTAGTAGAGTTTCTGTCAAAACCTGATTAATTAGGGTGTAATAGCAAGTGTTTGTTTAAATATGATATGGTTGAGTCACGTGCATGTTTTTCATTCAATTTTGACATGTTTGATGCAGTGCGATAGGCCGGTAGTCATCTTTAGAACCAAATTTGTGAATAGGAGTTACTTTTGCAGTTTTCCATATTTTGGGGACAGATGAGGTTGCTATACTTAAATTAATTATGAATGTTATGCTATCTAAAATAGCAGAGGCAGAAGATTTAATGAGTCGTGGACCAATCTGATGAAGTCCGGCAGCTTTAATGGTATCAAGTTCACTGAGACATTTTTAAACAAAGTTTGTTGTTTTATACTCGTGTTATAGAGAAACACACCTCCTTTGGGATTTTGGTGCTGCAGAACTTTTTCAATATCTTAGAGATGTTTTCTATTACTGGTTCTGTTAACTTTGTGACAATGTTGGTGTAAAAATCATTCAAAAAATTTACAAAGTCAGTGTCATCAGTGACTGGAGTCATTTACCAGAAGTGAGTGAATTTAATGTCTGATTTTTGTGTGTTCCTCCAGTGAGTTTATTGAAGACTTTCAAATGGTGTTTGTGTTGTTCTTTTTGTTTTCAACCAATGATTGATAATACGTTTTAGCTTTATTTTAATCATAATTGTTATTTTATTTCTCCATGCTTTATATTGTACATGGTTTCATAGCCTTGAATTGGTTTCTGTTTTCATGGCGTCTAGTATTTCAGTAGTAAGCCAGTTAGGTTGGATTTCATTCTTTACTCAATGTACTTTCAGTGGCGCATGCTTAGAGACTATATCCATAAATAAATACAAAATGATAGGGACATATTCAACTGAAATACAATGTTCAAGTATTAGCACGCTATAAATGAAACTTATAAATTGTCCACCTTTCAAATTAATTACAGAATTCAACTACCATGAAGAAACTTACGTCTGGGTTCACCCAAATGTCTGAATGCCTCTGGAGAGCAAATATGGAAACGCCGACTCGAACTCCTTGAATAATAATAATAATAATAATAATAATAATAATAATAATAATAATAATACAATTATCATTACAGTAATAATAATAATTTCAAGAAATTGATGTATAGATGCCAGTTGACAGAATAATCTACAACTACCACTGGCAATACGTGCAAGCACTTTTTTGGGAGGGGGGCTTCAGTTACATCGTTTGTTTTAAAAGAACGCAATTATAAAGACCCTGCTAAAACGCGTACCTCAACATTATACCTACAATTATGCCCATATCCATACGAGTTCCGAATGCGATATATAGTATCCTGATCAAATTCGCCTACCAATAACAGCAGCTACCTTTGCATTTTCTTTAATATCACGATTAGTAACACTGGATATCAACAAAGCAATATGACGCCGAGACTAGATGAATTGACACTTCGCCTACTGTTTCAAGAATTGTCATTATTCACGCTTTCAGATGTTCCATGGCCATGCGGTTTCAATTATTTTCCAGAACTTACTCAGAATTTAGGTTATTGTGGCCAAATAGGCGCCCCTACTAACTGACGGTTTATTAGTGTTTGTTGTGATGACTTGCCAAAGTCAATGCAATATCTGCATTGATTGTAGTTACAACAAGTAAGAGTCTTCCTAAAGGTATGTTAAGATTTTTTTAAATTTTTTTTACAAAAAGAAAAACTGCCCGTGCTCACTGAAGCACTGCCGTTGTCAATACTGCACGCTGGCAAGCTCATCAATTTCCAAGGTAAGTAATCTTGCATATACTAGTTCGCAATCCCGTAACGCCTAAATACAAAATGTGATCAGTTTTGAGAATACAGGAAGTTATGAAGTTTGATTATAGGGATGTTGCATAATAGTTTAACCAACCCGCAAACTGATACCTAAATCCTGCATTTTTGTGCTTAAATATTTTTATTGAAGTACCTGAATTAACACATTACTGAGCACAACGTATAATAATTTATGACATTTGAATTTATGCAGGGACCCTAGGTGGCCGACAGGTCTAAGACGCTCACTTTTAGAGAACCCTCACACATCGCACCTGTCATCGCGAGTTTAATTTTCGACTTGACCATCATGGGTATGTACACTCGCCAGTAGCTTACCGTGGGTTGGTGGTTCTTTTTGGAGTCATCCAGGGTTCTTCTCCATCAAATGTACTGGCGGTCATATACAGCCTATCACGTGTTGATTAAAGATCACGTGTTGATTAAAGATAAACCTTAATGTGCCTAAGGTTTCATAGTTTATTAAAGAAAACGAGTTTTCCCGGTTTTCCTCACTTGTTATACTGGCTATTTCTACAACACCTTGTATATATTACTAATTATTAAAGGAACTAATAATTCCATTAATTCAGATATATGATTCGGAATTAATATGGACTGCAAAGCATGCAGCTTGGATTTAATTCAGATGTGCTCTTATTTATATTTTTTTAAAACGGCTAGCTCTGCGTGGTCATGTTCACTTCCTAGATTTTAGGGATAAAATGTGTTACAAAAAATCGAAAATGTTTTCACATTTTATGTTTTGGTATTTAGTCTCGCAAAATTTGTTTTCCCTATTCTAATAACTGCTAATGATATTGTGCTTTGGACTAATTCAGGCTGATTTTTCCAGCACATGGAAGAAGCAATCATTCTGGTTGCATCATTTACAATGTCCACAAGTACAATATCCCCCAAAAAAATGGGCTTCAGTAAATGACATTTAACATAGAGATATGCCAACCTTATCTCCATTGTGCATGTTGCAAATGCCTTTTCACCTTACACCTGTCAATCTCGCAGAAATTCATAACACGTGTCAGAGATATAACATAAATATACAGTAATTTAAAATAAATACATGTTTGATCGGGCAATATACATTTTAAAAAATAATGAATAGTTCCCAATATGAAACTGGGTAGATTAAAACTAAAAAGAACATGGTTTTCTTTTACTTTACTTAGATACATATTTTATAAATATGGGAGATAACTTACCTTTCGGTATTTGTCTCCCCTCTGACAACTCAATTGGTTTCTCTGTTAAACGGGATATATTGGGGACAGGTGGATACAAACGCATACTTTCCTGGAGACACATATAGGTGTATTCCATTTTGCCAAGGTCATCCCTTAGGTTAGAAAATGTAAGAATCCAGTTTTAGCTATTAGATGGAGAAGTTACATCTTAAGATGCATAATAAGTGAAAAATGACGTTCAAGTTCCTTTACAATGTAAACTATCAAGTTGACTACTACTAATTTCATCGATCTGGAATGCAGTCTTCTAAATACAAAATTATCGAATAAGTTTTCATGCCCTGACAGGCAAGCAATTAAGCTCAGAAATAAGGATATGTTTATGCATCAATTACACAATTCTCTTGAATCTCCTTCTGGTGCAATTTTACGACAGTGTTTACAAGAGCCTTGCTGAATTTAGTTGCTGCATCAGGTCTGCTACGTATATTATCAGTATGCATATAATTTAACGTCAGAATGCGCCATTAAAAATTTCATGAGATTTGATATGATAAAGATATTTTTGGGCAGGCGGAGGGTTTTGTTGTTGTGTTTCTGTTGTCATTGTTCCATGTTACCATTCCGGATCTCGTTTATTTCCAATGACGGATAAAATATCCTCACGACACCTATCCTGGTGTTCTGGGTGTTTGGCGAGATTATACAAACACCATGAGATGGCGCTGGCAGTTGAATCATGACCTTCAAACATGAACGTGTCTACCTCGTCTCGTATCTCGTCGTTCGTTAACCCTTTTCCTTCTGAGTCCTATGAAAGAAACCAACGCATAAAACTTGTCCGACTTTTTTTTTTAAAAATCTCACCACGTATATAATCCCAATCATTACGAAACACAAATAAAACGAAAGAGTTCAGAATTTGCAAGAATATACTATAATAGTCAAATAACAATACATGAACATTTTACAAAGGTATAATCGAACGCTTTGGATATATTTCTGACCCAGATTGCTGTTAAATTATCCTAACAGTCTTCAACGGTTTAAGAAAGGTCATTCATTAAGAGGCAGATATTAAACTATATTTTCCTGGTTAATCGTACAGTTAGTCGATCAATATGTTGGCAAACTGGTCGACTTTTTTTTCTTCTTGTTTTCTTGATTAGGTTTTATGTCCGACTTAAATCTTTGAACATCTTGGGCGAATCAGAAAGAATTACATTGACAATCAGATACTAGAATAAACGTGTTCCTAAGATTCAAATAAGTTAAATTGAAACCGATTAAATGTGTAAATTGACATGATGAAACATGTTCACAGTTTACAAACCTGTATGTTCGCATGTTTTAGAAGAAATAAAAATATTTTCAAAGCTGTGGATCGAAGCATGATATTTTAGAAGACACGAATGTTTCGAATGAGAAATAATTCTAGCGCCTAATTTTGCATTATATTTAGTACAGATCACTGAGAAAGTTCGCTCTAGTATGTCCCCGTATTCTGGAAACTTTTTATTAAGAAAGTCCGGCTTTATTTCAAAACCCTAAAATTACAGCCCCGTATTTCCATCAAGCAAAGAGAAAAACTTAATAAAGCTCCGTATTCATTAATAATTTCTACCGCACAAAGCTGGCTTAGGTTTAGAGTCTAAAACGTCTGAATTTTGTATCTTATAAAATAAATTTCGATCTCCATAACTGTCAGGACGTTGTACATTTTGGTTACTCTTAAAGTATTCTGAATTGATAACAAACCACGCATAATATCCAGTCCACGTATCCTCGAAACGTGTCAGCAAGAACTTAAAGCTCGAGCTCCAATTCCCAAAATCAGATATAATAATTAGGGTACACCCACATTATTTAAATTTGGAAATATAATAAAGTGACATAAGAAGAGAAACACCTAAAACACATTTTTTCTAACTTTATTGTATCTTGTATCTCATCTGAATTAAAACAGTCTTTTTAGCAATGTACTCTGCATATCGTCCTTGCCACAGTAATGAAACTACTTTTCTGAACGTAGTTAATAACATTCTCTCTGCTTTGGATAGCGGAGAGATTACAGTCCTCACCCTCCTTGATTTGTCTGCAGCATTTTACACATTATACCACGATATATTACTTCACCGTTTTCATAATGTATTTTGCATTCACAATGTAGTCTTACTGTGGTACACGTCCTACTTAGTCAACAGGACACAAATTGTATCTTCAAATTTAATACACTCCAGCCCAGTCGATCTACGTTGTGTTCCACAGGGGTCTGTTCTTGGACTTATCTACTTCATTCTATATACTCAGCCGCTCTCAAACGTCATATATCATCATCCAGTCTCTCACCAATTATAAGCTGATGACACCCATATATATATATATATATATATATATATATATATATATATATATATATATATATATATATATATATATGTGTGTGTATATATATATATATATATATATATATATATATATATATATATATATATATATATATATATATATATAGACTCCCAACTGAAGTTGATGCTACCATTAAAGAAGTGGAGAGGTGTATTTCTGATGTGAAATCATGGATGACATGTAACAATCTGCAGACAGATGAATGATGATAAAACTGAGGCTATTCTGATCACAACACAAAGACTTTCTCATTCACATCATTTACCTCAAACAAAAAATGTCAGCAGCACCAACATTATATTCACAGTCAGTACGAAAACTAGGTGTTACTCTAGACAGTACTCTCACATTGCTGCAACATGTCATGAACTGATAAGGCTGCATATCTTGAAATGAGACGCATCAGCTCCATTCGCAAATATCGTTCAGTGGATGCCGCAAAAACACTTGTGTTCATTAGTACTTCCTCGACTGGACTATTGTACTTCAGTTATGTCTGGTTCGTCTCAATTTTACTCCAGAAACTTCAAAACGTTCAAAGCACAGCTGTTTGGATCATCCTTAGAGTATGTACCACAATCAGAGCACACCTCCCCCACTGATCTGTGCCCTACACTGGCTATCCATTCGATCCAGAATAAAACACAAATTTATTTTCTGTCCTGTGTTTCAGTGAGAGACTCCATTCCAACATAAATATCTGGCCTCATCCATGTTTATACACCAGCAAGATACTTACGCTCCTCTTCTGATAATCGTATACTCATTATTCCCACTATGAAAACGAAGTCAAAACGACAACGTTCTTTTGCATATTAGGGCCCACCAACGTAGAACGAATTGCCCATTGAAATCAGACACAAGGACACAGTGATCCCTCTAAGAGTGCTCTTACATCTCACCTTTTGCGACTAAAAGAACAAACTTAAAGACCTAATAATGTTTTCTACCTTTTTGTCCTTAGATATTTTTTTGCATTTTATTTTATGTTTTCTAATTTCATGATTGCTTTTTAATAGTCATTTCATTTTAGATGTTGTATTATTATTATTATTATTATTATTATTATTATTATTTTAAAAATAATGTTCGGGGTTCAGAATTTGGGTGTACAGTGTGAAGAGTATGTTTTAATAGGAATATTTATTAATTCTAACTAATATTCTATTTACTTAATGTTTTTTAAAATGATAACTTTAAATGAAAGAAATACCTTTTTTCATTCTGCAGTTTAATTCGAAACTCTACGGTCAATGAGGCGCACTTTCTGATCGATGTTCTGTGTTTCTGCACATAGATACAATAGCATTTTTCGTTCAGAATACCTCCATGTGCCCATATCATCAACCATATGTGCTTAATCTACAATCACGAGTCTTCATGCGCTGAAATAAGACAGCGGCAACAAATACGCTTGCTTTACACCTCTTCGGTTTTGGTTACGTGTGAACACGTCCATGGTATATAGCTTCATCCGCATTTTCCTCTCATTCAAACTGAAGATCGCCTTACGCCAGCGTATGAGCCATTTAAGATAACGTAATACTGTTAAACCTTGCTGATAATTCCACATAAAATAAATTAAATTTAGAAGAAAAAAACTATAATCTGACGTTTATACTGGTGGATAACCGGTATAAAATTAAGTCCTTTAATTTCATACTTTATTGACAGAAGCATTTGAGAGGAGACAATTACTTTGGCTGTCAGAAGAATATCCAAGAAATCGACATTGCGGGAGTTTAGTTTCTCCCTCTGTAACAGCTGTCGTCTGCTTCCAATGATTTGCTCCGAGTACAAATGAATGGTGTTACAAGCCCTCTTAAACTTCCTCCTTAAAAATAAAAACTGTAGATGAAAGAACTGCAGTTTAAAATAAAAGTAAGATTATACATTTTACAAGCCCGTTGGTGGACGATTTAAATAATGAAGAATGAGATTAATCGCTGACAAAAAATAGTTCTTAAAGAATCCTTTAGTTGAACATTGCTGCGAATTACTGTACATTTTTCCTTTTCTTGTACAGGATTATAATACTCACAAAACGAATCAAATGGTAGTACACGTGTATGCTGTGCAAATCTCTCTCTCTCTCTCTCTCTCTCTCTCTCTCTCTCTCTCTCTCTCTCTCTCTCACACACACACACACACACACACACACACTCGTGACTTCACGTGATCATTGCGCTTCACACGAATATCTCCTCACCCATTATCAGAGCAGTAGTAAATCCAGTCAATGTGGTGAAGAGGGTTCATAATCCTCTTTACTATCAGATCGGAGACCTCATATACTCCTTGAATATATGGGTGACGATTCCTGGAACACAAGTAGAATACATCTGCGTCATTTTAAAATACATTGTATGAAATAACTGCACCGACAAGGAGGTAAAATTTACTTCTTACAGGACTTTTTCATTTTCTTCTCATCATCACCAACCCAAAGAAAGAATTGTGTCTCTACAGAAACTACGATATCAGGAATGTATACACGCAAGGGTAATTTTTAATCTGTTACGTTACATTCAAAATAACGAAACTTAAAGTCCTATCAATGAAGAATATAGCACATAGATGAATTTAGAGTCTTTTGTTCTTGTGTCATGTTCGAAAGTAACCAATCCCAGCTACCGGGGCGAGGAGGGAGGGAAGCTCCGTTCTTAGGTTTTAACATTAACAGTTGAGCAGGTGGTACCATTTTATATTAACGTTTTGAGGGGAAATGTTGAAGGCAACTCAAGTATTTATGTTTATTTGTATTGTATATTTGTCGTCCATCAGTTGTATATAAGAAAAAAAAATACCTACGTTTCGGTTTGACAGTTACTCTGGTACCCAAAAAGACACTTCATCATGTTATCCAATGTCAGCAGACTTATATGGTGAAATACTTCAACTGGCTCCATTACTGCGGACCACTTTTGCTGTGAGAAAGCAGTATTCATTAGTCCAACGTGGATAGCAACACGACACATTGCCTTATGATACAGAATATTCAAGAAACAAGAAAGCCCGATCTCATAACCAAAAAGATGATTGCTAAGAATTTAGCAATTATGCTAAGAAAATACAAAAAGCTCAATTATCTAATTGTTAATATTAACGTTAAAGAATGGTCACACTTTGGGGACTTTGATTAAAACTTGTCCTCGGTAGACTTCGAGACTTCACTGGCTGTGAGAATCTTAAAACCGTCACCTCGAGCGAGAATTTAAGTGATTGCTTTAAGCCAATCAAAATTGAAGTTATTAGAGTTTATTACTCACAACTTTTAAAAAGCCAATTTCTCGCGCTCTCTCTAAATATAAAAAGTTAAATATTTCCAGGTATGTTCTACATGCTTTTTCATCTGACTAGGAAAATCGATACACGATATCATCTGGAGCTTAAAAGGTATTAATGTTAAAAGCAATATGTGGTAATCTGATCTCTCTCTCTCTCTCTCTCTCTCTCTCTCTCTCTCTCTCTCTCTCTCTCTCTCTCTCTCTCTCTCTCTCTCTCTCTCTCTCTCACACACACACACACACACACACACACATGTGCTCGACGCGAGCTTGATGTTGTGGGGGGAAAAACAATAATCTAAAGAGAAAAAAATCATATAGAGTGTCAAAAATACCTTAGATTACCCCCATGACCTATTCTAACATAGGACCCTCTCTATCATACTATTTAAAAGAGAAGGTATGTAACTTCCAGTACTTTGTTCCACATAATGACCCTCGATTTCCTTCTGCTATTTCCGTTTTTAAAGGCACACGGCCATACTTTATGGCTTGTTTGACTTCTGAGATATTTTTCTATTCATCAAGCCATCATTGACTTTTCTATCTTGTATCAAACTGAAGTTACGGGTTTCGTAACGTGCGATTTTCGCGAATTTTGAATCTTGGGACAAGTGCGAACTCATGACAACCGGTAAATAGAGCTATATGAAACATGCTTGCGACTCTACGATACATCGCTTCTTTAATAACAGTACAATGCTAGATGCAAAAGTAAGTTTTTACTTACCATTAACTCGATTCAACTTTAAGAATTATGTTCCATGGAAGAATTAGACACTACACTGCCACATGTAATATACCATGCAAATTAGTTCAGGTAGCTCTCTAGCTCGTATTTATAACCATCTCTTCGTCAGATTATGTTAATAATGGGAGATAACTTATCTCTTCGTCAGATTATGTTAATAATGGGAGATATGTGATAATATTGACTTATTTCATTGCTTGATTACGTATTTTGGTCGCTTTCTCTAAAATAATGAAATAATACGGTTTTATGGATAAAATGATAAAATTGTTCGTGGTCAAATAACAAAGGCTGTGATAAGTATGGCTTACACTTAGGATATGTGTGGAGGCAGTGAATATTTTAACATAGTTCTTGAGGATCTCCACGTGGAAGGCAGGCGTCAGCAGGCGTCTGTTTCTGTCCCACTTCCGTCCTCCACTCAATAGCAATCCATCGCCTAAAAACAAAAACATTGAAAAATAATGCCAACCAGGCACAAACACGCGCTCTCACTTTAGGTTCTGACATTGAGTTATTTTCCATATTTACAAGAACTGATTATGTTTGTCTGCTTTTTATTTGGTGAACTATGTGAATCTCTTGAAGATAGTTCTCGTCATTAATAATACAAATGAAATTTAATTGTCACCCCTTTAAGTTTTGTTTTCCTATTTGTTCATTATAACGACACTCGTTATAAGCCTTTTTCTTCATTTTAAAAGCAATCACTGAAAGTTTATGGTACGGGTTTTATTTTACATTTTAATTGCATTCAGTGCATGTTTGTGGTGCCTTCAAGATATACAAAACTAAACGAAAGAGAAAGCAACAAAAAAATCAACACATTAATAAAAATGTTAGTATAAAATTATGTTGAGAACGATCAGCAAATAAAATTATAGCTTATCTGAAACAAAGTGTCTAAAATTGGTTTAAAGAAAACATATTTCGGACTGAATTCGAATTACTATAAGTTCTTTTTTAATCTTTACTTCGTATTCGAGGGAAAACTTCTTTACTATTACTTTTTTTTAAGAACACACACACACACACTATCAATATCACTCTGTCTGTCAAAGCAGTATGAATGGCCATGATATGAGTCGTGTCAATGATCTTTATACATATGTAGAAACTTGAACTCAAAAGAAAGTTAAACGTTTTAAACATTTCGTCGTCCACACTATTTCTGGATGGAATATTGGACGTTTAAGCTTTTCTCTTCACACATACCCAATGTGTTGATGTTTGACTCCTAAAGCACTGATTACAATGTAATAGTTATTTAGTTGAATTATTGGATGATCACTTTGAAAGAATATTCAGCTTAGATAATGGATGGATACTGTGTAAGAAATAGTCAGCTTAGTTAATGGATGGATACTGTGTAAGAAATATTCCGTGTAATTAATGGATCGATAATGTGTAAGAAAGATTCAGTTAAATTAATTGATCGATAATGTGTAAGAAAGATTCAGTTTAATTAATGGATGATATGGAGTTAGCTTTAAAGTCATTGTCAGAAAGAGTGTCGTAAGAACTCAATGTGGTGATCACTTGCAGATGTGTGTGTGTGTGTGTGTGTGTGTGTGTGTGAGAGAGAGAGAGAGAGAGAGAGAGAGAGAGAGAGAGAGAGAGAGAGAGAGAGAGACACAGACAGACATACAAAAGGAGACAGAGTGCCGTAGAAACAGACATATAGAGAACAAACCTATCCATGGACGCATAAGAGAGTATGACATTTCATCCTTTGGATCTGAAGAAGAAAAAAATCTTAAGTAGTATGAGAGTGGGTATTTTGCCTTTATGTCACCTATGTGGCTCTTCCATCCGTCCTTGCATCTATCCTTCATGACAATTTAGCCCATAATAGAGCGTTTCTTGCTGATACCTTTTAACTTTGTCTGCACACACACACGCACAAACAGACACATAGACACACACAGACACAGTCATACACACAGACACACACACACACACACGAGTGAGCCAGTCACGAGGACGGAAGTGCCCCAAAGGGTTTCCAAAAAGAGCATGAAACCAGCCTTTCTTACTATTCTGTGATTGTAGAAGCAAACCAAGAGGAGTGTATTTATTCAGGCAAGAATTTGGTACCGATTAATAGAGCGCATTTCTGTGGAATCTACCCTGATTTGGGACTACCATATATTTTAACCGATATGCAGCAAGATTTCTACAAACTAGCATCTCGACACCAAAAATAAAACTATACACAAGTACCAAACAAACACCAAAACTAAAACCAAATCCCAAAAATATCTCAAGACATGGAATAAACAACAAAAGTCCCGAACTCTCCCTACTAAACAAATAACAAGCAATTGGAGAAGTAAGGTAGCTGTATGTAGAAAAAATGTGTACAACAAATTTATCAAACATACCAATATGCTACGAATACCTTCGCTGCAAAGATATGTAAATTCAAACTTTTGTATTTTGCTTACAGTTGGTCTTGGTTGTTGTTGTAGGGTTTAACGCCATTTTCAGCACAATATAGGCTATACATGGCGGCCAGTATTAATGGTGGAGGAAGAAGCCGGGAAAATCCCCGGAAAGAACCACCGACCCACGATAAGCAACTGGCAAGCTTTCTCAAATACCCACATTGGTCGAGACCCGAACCCACGCAGAGGTGAGATGGCAATGATCAGTAACGGATAGCGCTTTAGACCACTCGGCCACTTGGGGCCCAGTTGGTCTTTGTAGCAAATTAGTTCTGTATTATGATAGACAATAAAGCAATATAACCCAATACAAATAAACGAGTTAAATCAGGATGGAAATCGCAAAACAACTCCGGTTCGACTACACCTGACGTTGCTGTGGTTTTGTTAAAAGTGGATGTGCTTAAGTCCTTATGGAACACTTGCAGATGTGTTTGACAGATTTAAATCAACAGCTACACGCCCATGCATATGAATAGTACTCCATCAACAGACGCAATTTCTCCGGTGTTTTCGATCGTCTTTGTCTTCTACAATAGCTACTCGGCCATGGGTTTCAAATGCAATTTGACGACACACCTGAGCAGCAGAGAGGGTGAACAGACCACGTTTTCAAGCAAAAATAAGGCTTCCCACAAATCTCATTTTAACCGAAAAAAAAAAGTCTCCATTTTTGTAAAACGGAGATTTTACGATTTTGCTCACAACGATGTGGTCATCCACCCTCTCTGCTGCTAAGGGTTAACAAAAAATAAGAAATGATTTTAACCGAATATTTGATCCAGTCCGATACGATATCGAGTCCGAGGATCATGTAAATTTATTGTTATAAATCCATGCGGGGTTGACTGAGCGTTACTAAAGAAATTTTTAAATTGATTGAAGTCCATATCGGAACACCATGTCTGCCAAATATTTCGTAGCGTATGTGTATCAACGCCATTAAACACAGCAAGAATATTACAGTTATCTCTAATCACTTTTGGAATCTGTGTGTAGCGTTGAGTGACATATATCACGTCAGTGTTTTTATGCCTGCCTCTGGAAAAGATCCTAGCAGGATTTTTTTGTTTATCCAACATTATATCGTCGTATACGACTAAATTGTTAATATCTCCATCAATATCATCAATGCTCGGTGCTTCATCGATATCGGTTATAAAATCAATGGCGTTCTCGCCCTTAATTTCTGAAGCATTCTCGTTAAAATCCTTTAACACTTCATAACATCGTTGATCATCTACGCTAGGGGCAATTAAATACAACTTATCCCATTTCATCCATCTCATTATTAAATTGAGCAACAATTGCGTTTTACCGGATCCAGATGGCCCGATTATAATCATCCGGATAGAGTTTGGTAGCGCTGCATGATGCTTAATTGGTTCTCTTGTTTTAGTCGCCGAAAAATCAATTATATCCATATTTCTATACATAAATTATGGATCTATATTGTGTGAAGTGTAAAACGCGTACTGGCACAGATGATGTGACGACGGTTACAACTAAAAATAACCGATCAGCGCTTTCTGGTAAATGCGTGCAATGTGGTACAAAGAAATTTAGATTTGTGTCTATGAAATCTGATTTAAAAAAAAACGAGGAGGTGATATCGCAGCCAAATTGGCAAAGCTCCCTGGAACCCCATGGGCAAAGTACCCCGGAGAAAAGCACCTCCCAGGATATAGCTACTGTGGACCGGGAACCAGACTTGATATCAGACTCAATAATCAAAATCAACCCAACCCCGGTGAAGAACCAATAAACGCCATTGATAAGGCCTGTCACCTTCATGATGTTGCTTATAAAAGCAGCAATCTGCAACACAGACATCTAGCAGATGTGAAATTAATTCATGCATTAAATGCTATTCCTGATAAATCCTTCAAAGAAAAGTTATCTTCCTTTTTGATGAAATCGGCTATGAAAAGTAAATTGATGTTAGGTGCCGGTAATTAATAATATGGAATCAATTTATTATTCCCCAAGAGGATACTGGAGGGGTAAATCAGCAGTCCATAAACTCGCTAGCGCTGCAAAAGTGAAAAAAACTACAGCGGCGGATTGGTTATCCAAACAGGCACTATGGCAAATTTATCTACCACCGCCTAAACAAATTCAATTCTCGCATTTTGATGTGACTGCTCCTAATGAAGTTCATCAGGCTGATATATTATTTTTGCCACATGATCGTGGTTACAAATATGCGTTAACCGTAGTTGATATTGCAAGTCGATACAAAGAAGCAGAACCGTTAAAAACAAAATCAGCCACTGAAGTTGCTTCTGCATTTGAAAGGATTTATCGACGAGGTCCTCTGCACTGGCCAAATCTATTGCAGGTTGATCCTGGCAAGGAATTTCAGGGTGCGGTTCTATCTACAATGAAAAATCATAATGTCACCATACGACGAGGGCATACTGCGCTACATCGCGATCAGGCCATTGTCGAACGATTTAATCGGACGATTGCTGAGCGGTTATTTGGATATCAATACGCAAAAGAATTCATTCAAGAAAAGCGATCCCGTGAATGGGTCAAAAGGTTACCAGCTGTGATTACCGCACTGAATAATGAGATCACTAGAACAATCAACATGAAACCTAGGAACGCTATTAAAAAGAAGTCTATACCCGTACAACCACAAAAAGATTTCCCTAGAAACGCTAGCGTTTCCCAACCAATTCTTGGTAGTAATGTCACTGTTAGGTACTTATACGAACCAGGAGAGCTTGAGGGTGGCAGAAAAAGGGCTACTGATCCTATTTGGAGTGTTACTGCACACAAGATATCTAGTATAACACGATCTACGGGTAGACCTCCAGTCTATAAACTGGATTCAACTGCCCCTCAACGAGGATTTACTCGACAACAATTACAGGTAATTCCCGAGGATACTCAATTACCACCGCATGGTCTTAACTAGCGCCGTTGCGTCTATTGCACTCAAGACAAGTCAACATCACATTGTTTCTGACATGACCGAGACTGTTATTTTTTCTGTCTACGGTAAATTGGCGAGGATCTTTATCCGAATACTGCCAACGCATTATACAATTGCAACTCGCGCAGTGATTATTCTGTTGTTGTTTCAGCGTAATTATTAATTTAGCATCAATATCAAATTCTCGTTGTTTTTTTTTGTCCTGTTGTTTGTAACCGGAGAGTTTTTTATTAATGATGCTAACATCAATATCACTTATTGTTGTGTCATTATCATCGCCACTGGCTTCGCCAACGACAACTCTTCGAAGTTGATTTATTTTTCGTACTCTGGATACTGCGAGATAGACTAAATTCGACCATTCGATGCGATTATCTACCATCCAAACAATTGTATCTGATATAGTTAATCCCTGTGAAGAATGTATCGTCGCTGCGTATCCTAGCGTCCATGGGGATTTATTAGCACGCAATGCATTTTCGACGACGCTGATATCAACCAGCACAATATCATTTAACACGAGAATCTGCTTTTCACTCTTCCCTGGAATATCAACTTCAATATTCTGCTTTCGTGTATCCGAAGGCCTATAACACAACGGTACTGGAAGTGTTGCAAATTTTTCTTTATGCGTTTCAAATAACTTCATCTGAAGTGTGTCTCTGACTATTTTTCTACTTGCTACTATCAAATCATTTGGTCTCCACGTTTCCCAGAAATCATTCATGGGAGTTTCTGAAATTATTTCACGCGCTATTTCGCATTGGATTTTATCCGGTTGTAATCTAATCAGTGCTTTGAACTCGCGTAATTGTTCATCAAGTGATCTATGGTCGGTATTAATTTCTTCATAATAGTCTACAGAACCCTTCAGCCATTCATGTGGAGATCCACCGACAAATGGTGGTGGTTGGCCGTGATCACCGCACATGACGACTTTTGTGTTTTTGTTTAACAACCACTCGAGAAATGTTTGTAATACTCTCAACGATACCGTGCATATTTCATCCCAAATTATGATTTCAGGAATGAATTTATCACCCATTCGATCAGGGGTCCATTCATCGCCTTTCCATCGAAAGAAACTATGATAAGTACAGGCATTTACCCCTCGCTGTATCATCTCTCTGGCGAGTCTGTGAGTCGGTGTTAACACAATCATGTTTGTGAAATCCGTAGGATTTTTCCGACGATATAATTCAATTGCACGAGTTGTCTTTCCTGACCCACCACAACCGTTTAAATAAACTGTCTTGTATCTACATATTGGATCAGATACCGGTGGTGCATTAGAAAATTCTGATTGAATCTCATCACATTTTAAGTACTTTTCATCCATGGTAACATCTGCCGATTCACAATACTCATGTAGCGTCTCCTTTTTAAATCTCCAACATCCCCACGCTTCCTCCTGGGATGTGAATTTAGCTACATCTGATTTGTATTTATTGTGTATATACATCGAATCAGTAGCTACTCTAACCGCGGTATTAGGAAATCTATTTATCATCGAAAATAAATTGATAGAAGCATAAGCTAGCATAGAACTTCTCAAATGTGTGTACTGGGAATTATATCCATCACAGTAGGTAACAACCGTACCCAATTTCTCACCATTGGATAGAAAAGCATCCTTACGGGATACAAGTTTTCCCTGTTTCGTTAAATCCGTTACAAGAAAATCGTATTCAGCGACGTCTATGATCAACCGCGAGGAAAATTTTGCATTGTCGTATCTTCCACCCTGGGTAAATTTACCGATTATTCTTCGTCCAAAATCCTTTGCTTGTTCTTTTTTAATTTCAAATAACTTCTTAGACCAATTCATGATTTGTTCTTCATTGAAATCAGGGAATTGTTTTCGCAATTCGCTAATTATACGATCTAGATCGGGTTGTGGTAGCCAAACTTCTTTCTGAGCTCGATAGCATATAATAGCTTCGGAAACAATCAACGATATCAGCATGCCACAATCAATCATATATCGTAGTAACACTATTGGCATCCAGGCCTTTTCAGATATATGTCTACCAAGCCAAACATAACTACACGGATGTAACCCTGTAGCGAGTTCAAATGATATCACACGAGCGAATCCGGTTAAATCAAAATCAGGTAATGGCCCATTAATCGCAACACGAGTCATTTCATGCGTGGGGTGTCCAAATCGTTTAAAATAGTTACTACATTCCCCATACCCGAGAAAACTTCCGGGATAACACGCGGCTATATCAATTGAAATCATACCATCACGTGAGTATTTCGTATTCCACAGTCCTCCATGACCAAATTCGATGCAACTCAATTTAACGTCCTCGAGAAAATCACTTCGTGTTGGACGCCAGGAGTTTTTTTCTCTTGCGAAGTGAGCTACCACTGATGGAATAGTAAAACTATCCGTCAATAGTTTTTCATGGGAACTCTCTGGTGAAAAATCACTAGCGATTTTTCTCATTCTGTTATCTAATTCTTCAACGCGATATAATTCACCATTTGGTCTTACAAATTGATCAAATCCTGATTCGGAACCAGCACTACTAAGTAACCACACTGACACAGGATCATCTTTACACAACGCATGAATAGCATCAAATAATTTCTCTTCATAGAAAACATCCCCGGAAAATTCCCCGGAAAATTCCGGGGGGATATATCTCACGGTTCTATCTCGTGGAAATATTGTTACTGCAGGTGTCCACGCGTGTTCGTTATGATCAATAATTTGTATTGGAGCCCCTCGCGATTGATATTTCGGTTCGTATAATACTTCTCCGGTTATTGTTGTTACTGATATTGGGAATTTTAATGATGCTTCTAATTTAGCTATATCAGAAATCTTTGCACCGTGCTGTTTCACTGTCAGTTCCCATTCGGTTATTTTCCTACGTCGCAGATCAGTTAGTTTATTTCCTCGGGATGCATTTGTGAAGTGTTCCATTACCCGTGTTGCTACACAATTGAGCCTTGACGAAGTCAACGGTGAATATTTCATAGGAGCTAGTTTTGCAATATCGGGTTTATCATTTAACGGATATATCCCATAAACGATTGCTGTTACAGGATAAGATCTCTCGTAGTATGGTTTGTCAATTCCAGTTAGAATTCCTGGTTTGGAATCTCTACTTACAATGACAGTTTTTTTATCCTTGAGGATTGGTTCAAATTTATCCCTAATAATCCATTTGCCTTCGACTTCGATAATGAATTTTATTCTGAAAAAATACTTCTGATGGGAATTGCTTTGTTTGGGAATTGCTTTGCTTGAAATCCTTTTGATTTCCACCTTTGGATTTCCACCTTTGGATTTTACGCCAAGGTGTGAAATTATCTCAGCTGCTCTTTTATCGTTCATAGTAGCATCGATGATGGGTACATTGACATCTTCATCAATAATTCGAAATGTCGACCAACAGTATGCTGCACCGTCTCGGTAGAATTCATTAAAACACTCCCTGATTTTACCGAGTATAGTTCTATCACCGATTAGACGTTTTGGTGTATCAGAGACTCTATCAAGATTGAATTTAGTATTTTTCCAGGGCTTAATTTTCGATAATCTTTGGAACTCCCTATCAAGATTGAATTTAGTATTTTTCCAGGGCTTAATTTTCGATAATCTCTTGAACTCTGCCATGTTATAATCAATGAATTTAGTATTTCTCCAAGGCTTAATTTTGGATAATCTCTTGAACTCTGCCATGTTATAATCAATGAATTTAGTATTTTTCCAGGGCTTAATTTTGGATAATCTGTTGAATTCCTCCATGTTATAATTAAAACAAGTATTTAAATAGAAAAATATAGTATAATGAATCACTGCAAGTGGCTAATGATTGGATCAACAACCCCGTGTAACAAATCATGCAGAAGCGAATTCTGTGGGTATCATATGCAAAGCGTTAGGCGAGGAAGTTTTGGCCCTCTTCCATGCCTCCAATGTGGGGTGGGCGTTAGAGGAAAATCGCAGTTGTGTCTTGCTTGTGGGGGTAAACGATACAGGGAACTAAAACGCTATTATGACAAACGAATCATTGACCCTAACGTCCTTGATAAAATCAAGGACAAAATCATCAAAAACCCTCAAGACTACATTGATAGACTTATAATTAAAGCAAATAATAAATTAGACATGTAATATTATTATATAAATGAGCCAAGATTTCAGACCTCATCCAGTGCTCGTTAATTACGAAGCCTCCAGTGATGGTGTTGTCAGGCACCGCAGACTAAAAAACCCGGTTGGATATCTAAATAATATGGGGTATTTGTTGTTTAGTGCTAGAAATAAAACATATCTCTGTCACAGAATTATTTTTGAATGTAATAATGGATTAATCGAAGACGGATTTGTGATTGATCACATAAATGGCGTGAAGACTGATAATTGTCTTGTGAATCTTCAAGCCGTCTCACAAAGTCGGAATGCAAAATTAGGTGGAACTGGCAAACATGCAAAACCCCCTAGGAGAGTTAAATCGTTTGATTTAGAAAATAATGAAGAGAGAAGCTTTCAATCGATAAATGAAGCCAGTAGATACTTTGACATTTGTAGGGCTTCAATACGATTTGTTTCAGAAAATATAATTAAAACTGCTCTGTCTAAAAAAAATGGTCATAAAATAAAATTCGTATACACCTAAACGATTCAAGGTTGCACGATGTGGTCATCACCCTCTCTGCTGCTGCTGCAAATGTTTCATTTGTGGGTTAATAATTCTTTTACGAGTTCAACCGAAAATTTGATCGAGTCCGATACGATATCGTGTCCCAGACCTTGTCCCAGACCTTGTCCCAGACCTTGTCCCAGACCTTGTCTGGGGGGGGGATGAAAATCCTTTGTTGAAAATCGAAGATTTTTAGGATTGAAAGTCTTTACGACTTTACAAACAGACTAATCGCTAACACCTCTTCTTGTAAATCAATCAGATTATTTGACTGGTCGGTGAGTTTGAAATTAATTCTCGTTAACGAATTATTATGGCATCGCATGTAGACAGGATTAATTGGGTTCTCAATAATTAGGAATCCTGGAGGAGCTGTTGGTGCAAACGAATAAAGAATATATCCTTGCTGAGCTTGATTTGATCGTTCGAGATTAATTTGATAGCTTCCTTCAATTGCATCACATACTAAATTGAGCGCAATCACTGAGGATATATTCACGTTGAACGGAGCGATATGCCTACCACCGCCATCTGGGTCATTATTATATTTGAGGAGGACAGATGGATCTTGTTTTTGTAGCGCCTTGATATCGGTTTTAACAATTCTTGCTAGTTCATCAGCTTTGTACCCGGGAAACTTGAAATTACGCAGATTGTCCTCTGTGATATTGTAATCGGTTAGGAATCGTTGTTTATTGTCGCTGTTGTCATTAATTATTGTTTGAATAATTAGTTCATAGATATATTCCATGTCCGATATAAGTTGATTTATTATTTCAACGTGTTTTTGCGATTTTGTTTTCCGTAGTTGTTCTAGTTGTGTTTCATATAGTTGTTTAATTTCATTAAAATAACCACGGATGTCAATTAGCGTAAATGAAATAGTAACAGATGAGTCGGTTGTTCTTTTAATGATAAAATCCCATTGCAATGTGTCTTTGTTGGTAAATATAAATCTATCGGCGATTCTTCCTTTTCTTATATCAGATAAATTATCTCGATAACTGGGATTGATTTCATGATATGATTGTACGTCCGTGGTTAAGTCGGTGGCGGATTTTTCCGGTGGTTTTTCAGGCCATCCTAACACTGTTCTTAACGAGCTGTTATATATATCTACAATGTATCCCTCTGTGCTTATTTCGATCGACGACGAGAGCGTCGGTTGATGAAGATTAATAGCTATTTTTGATTCTTTTCCAGTGATTGATTTTATTCTACGCTGAATTTCAGCATTGATTTGCTTAATTTGGTACGACCCAGTTGGTAACGAAACAGTTTCCCACTCTGGAGTACCATCGGGTTTATTCTTATACGAGAACACCAGTGCGTTATTGGGTTGCTGACCACCAAATGCAACCGATCTGATATTAGGCCAGCTATGATATACTCGTAATTTTGCCAGCGCGATCTCACGCACTGGAATCGGAGAAGGGAAGTTCACACTAAATTCAGGACTCGTTGATGTTATTGATATCATGCTTGTTTGTACTGGGTTCGTGTTCTCCACTACTCGTTGAAGTAATTCCATCGGTGTCGTCATTGTTATTATACTCATGATTTATTTCTAATTTTGGTATCGAGGAATCATAAATACTGACCATCACTGAGAACTCACAATCTGGTATGGTTGAGATTATTGAGATCATTTTGGTTTTTTTTGGGTTTGTGTTTTCTAATTCCATCGGTGTTGTCATTGTTATTATATTCATGTTGTTGCTCTAATTTTGATATCGCTGAATCAAAAATACTGACCATCGCTGAGAATTCACTATCTGATATAATTGTATTATCGAGTGACGACGATATCATCAGGGATAACTGCGAATATGCGGTTGATGCAATATGAAATTGAAGTAAGTAATTCTGCAGTTTACTCTGGCTGCATGATGATATCTTTTTTGCTATCCCGGTTGATATACCCCCGATTGTAGCCACCGCAGAAATGCAAATTGGAACTACGACCGGGGCAATCATTATAACCGATGCAAGTATTATTCCGGCGCCAGTGAGAACGCTTGACACCGAGTACATAATAACATCAATTGCGGTGATTCTTCGTCGGTATTTTTTTATTTTTATTTGATACTCCTCAGTGAGGGTTTTGAGTCTAGTCTGAAATTCTCTGACCTGATCATAGCGACATTGCGTTGATGAAATCATTGTTATTTTAAACCCGCTAGTGTTTTCAATTATTTGCCATCTTCCGGGTAGTGGATCAGGGGGTAGTTTACTTCACATATAAATTCTATACACCATGTTATTTCTTTTCTAATGGTGTTATCAACCCCCACAATCTCAAATTCTTCTCCACCCACGATAATTACTGTCGCGGTGCCACCAAAGTAGGTTTTACCTTTCACGATGATATCAAATTGATTGTTAGAGATTAATGTCATCCTGTAGATACCATGGGGCCACCCCTCGATATTGACTTTCAATTTAGCATTAGAGTTTTTTATCCAATCAAAGGTCCCATGCTTTACCCTTTCAGATTTTTCTTTTAGTTTAGAAATATCGTCAATAACGTCGGAATAGGTTTTATTGATTTCGGTATCTTTCATTATCTTTCCATCGTGGCGTTTAAAAAATGAAACCAAAAGGAGGTGAAGTTTCAAACCTTCTCGGAATAGATAATCCCCCTCGAGTTGAGAATATGTCGTAGTGATATTGTAACTTTTAGAACCCTCTAAGAAATTTTTAGCCATTTCACTGGTGGGTTTTTGTTCGTCAATAGCGCTTTTAATTTCAGCGAGAGTCGGACCTGTCAGTGTGGTTTCAGATACAGGTGTTCTCCCTAAAAATTTATCAACGATGGTATTAAGTGTTGTTTGTCTCACCATAAACATATTAATATCTTTGAGAGTCATCGTAGATGTAGCCGGGACACCAAAGAAACTATTAGCGATGTAGGCATTGTGAGTATGCTTGCCGATAAACTCGCTAATTTCAGCGAGAGTCATGCCAGCCACAAGTGGGGTTCCAAAAAACTTAACAACTACGTCGTTAGTGGGTTTTTGATCTTCTATTAGTTTAGAAATCTCGAGATAATTTGCCTTGATTTCTGAAGCAGTCATCATCCTTCCAGCTTCCTTGTTAGCGAAGAATGAATTCAACAAGTCTTTAATTTCAGCTAGAGTCATGCCAACCACAAGCGGGGTTCCAAAGAATTTATGTACGACATTTTTGCGAAAACTATTATAACCTCGTATAAGATCATTCAGCTCACGGCCGTGGGTGGCAATCGTGTTGTCGTGGGCGGCAATCGTGTTGTCGTGGGTGGCAATCGTGTTGTCGTGGGTGGCAATCGTGTTGTCGTGGGCGGCAATCGCGTCGGTGATCGTAGACACAAGTGCGCCTGGTTTAAGTCGTCCACCGTTGGAATAAAGCGCAATAGAGTTTTCAGCGGCATCGCTCTGCCGTATCAAAATGTCATTCACGGATATATTACTGCTTTTCAATTTACCCTGGCGATCTTGAAATACAACTAATTCGTTCGGGTCAACATCTATTAAATTTAACATCTCAGCGATTTCATCTTCAATTATTTTTTTTACATCCTCGATAGAACCCGCAGACGTTTCCTCGGTGGGTTCCAACATTGACAGAGATTGTCCCCAAATATCAATCATTATTGTTAGCGTAACTTGTGTTTTCAATTTATTGATCCTTGTAATTTCCCACTCGTGTATTCGTTTACAACCAGATGAGGTGGTTTCCACGGAGATCTAAAGGATTTTAATGAAATCTCTGCGAGGACATTTAATACTTCACGGCCGCATATCGGTGGATCATTTAATTGTTGTGTTGGCAGCGTGGAATAAAAAATCGGAAACTCTTTGAGTTTCGTCGAAGAATTTATATACCGCATAAACTCGCTTGGTGGAGCTAACCCATATGAATCGAAATAGACAATCCCACGTGGATCAATCGCGTATGCAACCCAGTGAGTTCCCGATCCGCTGCTGTTATCAAGATTGATAATACCGGTTTCAACGTTATTTGGTTTTCTCGGTAATTGATCTCTCATAAAAACCCCTCTGAAGTTTTTTATCGCTAGTTTTTTAGCAGCATCAATTAAATCAAAATTGGACATAGGAACCATAGGTTCGGAAATCGAAGATTCGGAAATCGAAGATTTGGGAACCATAGGTTCCTCAATTAATAAACCGTTCCTGGTATTCTTCTTAGACCCGATCCGTTCACGGATTTCCCGCTGTACCATGAATACGGGGTTCCTGGTAGGTACAACCCCTTTCCCTTTTTTTTATATCCTTTCCCAGTTGCCTTTTTCAACGCCATCCCTGCCGCGGTACCAACGGCTCCCAACGCTGCCGCTTTCGCCACCGCTGGGGCAGCCGCTGCAATCAATGCTGGTATTGCGGCTAACAATGGAAATATACCACCTGATTTTATCATGTTCGCGACTGCGGCTTTTGAAAATTCTATTTGAACTCCTCGCTTATTTTTCATTGCATCATTGAAATGTTTTATTTGACGATCCGTCAGTGATATTTTATGTGTACCGCCAGACATCTGCGCTGGTTTTAACGTTATTGTGGTTCCACATTCTTTAGCGGATTTTGATTTTAATTTCTTGACCTGACCATCAGTCAGCTTGACACTAACAACACTATATGGCATTTTATTGTAAAACACATTTATGCTTTCAATTGATCTAATTGTGAAAATCGTTTACGATTTCAATCATAGATTTTCTACTGGTGCATCAACGAGTCTCATTCGTCCGCCAGCCCCTTCTAACAACATTGATTTGTCGCTGAGAATAACAGCAACCGCTCTATAATCAACACCGCCAAGATCTATACGAGCCCTAAAATGTATGTCAACAACGGATTGTCTTGTTAAATCAAGATGTTCCAGTGAAAAGTAATAAATTGGATACAAGTTCTTAAAATCGAGTTGCGATATTTGCAAACCGGTATCAACATTTTGATCACGACCCATATATGACAGCATCCGATGATACACACGTGCTATTTGGTTGTTTCCGTAATTAAGCTGTATATCCTCAGATGGTTCTTGTTGTCCGTTTATTCTCAGTGAAACCTCACTTACCCCTAACCGATCAAATATCATATGACTGCGTTCTTGGGAACCTAATCGATTCCGATTCTGCAGCGCTATAAATATATGACGTGGAGCTGAAACGCCTTGTTTTGATGCCAGGTGCCATGTAAATGTACCATTAACATTATCCTCTTTAGCATCAGTCGTTGTTGTTAGCCAACTTAGCAATGATTTACCACCGGTTTCCATAAATGAGAGCAGCCGCTCTTCCGTGGTAATTGATGGAGTCATTACTGGCATCCATAATACTATTTTACTCAAAACAACTTTACCTTCATCGGCACCAGTACGCCAAATTGCATCATTGTCATTGCCTTTTCGCACTAACGCGATTGTGTGTTTGGCTCCATAGATGACTTTTCTTACATTTCTGCAGAATCCAAATATATGATGGAGTGGAATCGCACACGAAAACTTTTTCTCTTGTTCTTGCAATGCTAATTTTCGTGTTGCAAATCCTAAATTGAAATTATCATTAACGCCTCTAAGAATATCAAACGCAGCTCCTGGTCTAGCTCGACGTTCTGGATTAGTTGCTTCTCGTTGATTATCAACTGAAGTGTCTTGCGGTGTTAACACTTTAATGTATTGAAGGTGGTCAGCGTTATCAGAGGTATCCTTTGCAAACATCATAGATGGACCAGCCGATCTTGTATAATCATCGGAGTATCTTGCTAGTCCGATTATTGTTGTTGCAACATCAACCTCGCGGTCTATTGATTCAATTTCTTTTCCATCAATGAGATATCTTGCACTTTCAAATAACGCCATTATACCATTGTTGACGAAACCAACTCGGATATTTGGATCATTTGCATATGGGGTATCAGCTGCAACATTTGTTACAAGTTTTCCTTCTACTTCAATAAATGCTTCACATGGCAAAAAGTATTTACTGGTATCTTGAACTTGAAGTTCAATTCGCGATCGTAGGTCGGGTTGTATTGCATGATAGGAATAGTATTGATAATCGCGGACGGAATCATCCTTGCGCACTGGGGCTTCCATATCTAACGCGGGATCAGCTGTTCGTTTAAACATTATAACATTACTAGCGTTTTCAATTGGTGAATTGCAAAGCAATAATTATCGTCGTTGAAAATTCGAAGAATTTCTTTTTTGTTTCAAACCACTTCCTGCTATCGCGTTCATGATAGCGCTATCTGTTACCGGTGGTGACGAAGTCAATTGCGCTAGTTTTTCTTCCACTGCACTATTTATTGCTTTGCTGATTTTTGCAGGCATCACTGTAGTTGATGGCAGCACTAGTGGTTTCACCACTGACGAAGTCATTCCTGGTTTCTTTCGTACCAATAATGATATTTTATCTTTCGCGGCAGAAAATGCCTTTCCTGCAAGATTTCCAACGAAATTGATTCCCTTATCACGAATAGCATCAATGGCTTTCATTGATAATTGTTTAGCTAACGGCGCTACCTTGGGAGCCATTCTTGTAAATAACCCCGCAATGGTATTGCCGAAACCATCTCCGTAATATGCTCTATAAACAGGCAATCGTGAGTTCACCACGTAGACGCTTACTGGTTTATCATGGTTGTAGTGTATAATCATCTTGTTATAAAACTAGTAGTTTTTCAATTAGTGATTAATCGCTTACATCCATTGGATTTTCATCATAACGTTGGGCGTCTCTGTGATTTTCAACTAATTCAGCAATAAGTTCTCGATATACATCAATGTCCATGATACCGCCGGCAAATAATCGTCTACAGATATCAGCTGCTTCATTAATTACTTCCGGTGAATTATTTCCGGCTCGTTTCCCTCCGATGAGAACCTCTAACCTTGATATATCACTGAGAATGTTACCAGGGCATGTCACGGTAGAGTCAAAGACATCCTTTAGATTTCCAATCGAATATCCTTTTCCGCTTGTTTTCTTAGAACCAGCTTCTGCTTTTATGTCTATTTGTTCCGGGATTGGATCCTCCATATAAGGTGGTGGTTGTAGACCGCCTTTAACCACAGCTAGAAAGTTATTATAACCAGGGTGCTGCAACGCTGAGATTTTATCCCCGCCGTGTTTCGCTAGATATATTTTTGATGCCCAAGTGTCTTTGCTTTTTATAAAACTTTTAAACTCGTCTTTTAATAAATTCTCTCTTATACCCTTTGGAAAATTGTTTCTAGCAAAATCAGCTAATTCGTAATCCGTTCGGATTCCTTCAATTTCATTTAATGCTGCGACTGTAAATATATTCTCAGGTGAATAGTCTCTTCCTGCAGCTGCACCTTCGCGTTCTTCAATTTCGCGCTGAGTTTTTATATCACTGGATAGCTGTTGTATCCCTGCGCGTGTTTGTCCGGTCTCTGCTGCTATCTTTTCAAGCACACCAAGAACAGGCACTTCTCGTCGCTTGCCTTCCTTAGGAATATCTCCGTATATTGCTCGTTCAGTTGCTGTTTTCACATCTTTGGTCGCACTTGTTATCGGAGTAAACAGTTGTTCACTTGACACAGAAAAGTCAGTCTGCGCTTGTTGTCGTTGTTGAAGTTTCTCGCGAAGTCTGTCTCGAACCGGTATAAACTTTTTAATTGCTGCTAGCCGCTCTCGGGCTAATCTAGTTGTAAGCGATTCACCTACCATATATTGTTTGTGAACTAAATTTTCAAATGTAAAACCCTTTGGGTTTCCATCACAATTAAATAACTTAGTTATTAAATAATGTACCATCAAGCTAACGTATTCATCTTCGACAGGGTTAAACTGTACGACTCTATCCGCGAATGTTTCAGAAATAACATCGCTGGGGATTTCAGAATTGTAATATCTGAGAACGGCGATGAACGATTTGTGTTAACGACGCGGCAACAAGAACAACTACGTGAAAATGGAGGCGTCGCGGTGATTACTTGCTACTACGACCAGATCATCCATTATGCACATAACTGCATGGGCAAGTCCAGACTGCTGAGTATCCTTTCAGGAGAAAATCCTATGTAAGTGTTACAAAAAAAGCTAAAAAAAATTTATTTTTAATAAAAATTACTGAAAGCCTATTTTATAGTAACGCTCACGTGGTTAAGATACGGGTTTTTCCTCGTTTAACATTTTTCTAAGATCACGAACCTTAGAACTAATTTCAGCTCGTTTTTGATACTCTTGGCCGAGCTTTTGACGTATTGCTTCAACGGTGCTAAATAGCGTTATGAATACATTAATGTCGTTACCGTACAAACAAGCATTGATGGATTTTTGAATTCCTTTCACGAGCCTGTACATCCTAGGTAAAACATAACGACCCTTACTAGACTGATACTCAATATCTTCATATTCCGAGGTAATCTTGTCAGCGTCGAGACTTTCAGATAATAATACCCCTTTATTATTTAAATTTGAGATTTCAGCAATTATAGCATTTACATCATTGATATCCATTATTTATATTTATTTATAAATATAGTATACTGTATCTCTAATTATTAAAAAAAAAAAAAAACATTACATATACGACAACACATCTTTGGAACTCCTTGGTTGCCTTCGCATCCAAGTAAGCCCAAGGGGACCCGAAACATACATCTCCGGCGGGAGGCCTAAGGTGGCAAACGCCATCTTAGACCGCCCAGAAGATATGCTTGGGGTGACGTCACAACATGGACGGCACAATGCCATATATATCTCCGCTCGAGTGTTGCGGCAAATTTTAGGCATAACATGTACTTAATTAACTTAATTAAGGATGGATTATAATTCAATGGAACGATGATGGTAATGATGTGGGACGGCACAAGACAGCACAAACATGAAACGACGGGGCGGATTTTCTACGGCCAATCAACCAATCAAAAGCAACCAATTAAATTAACCCGGTTGCATGATTGTGAACAAAAGACAACCACACGCCTGGGTTAATGGCGTTGGTTAGTTTTGATCGGTCGCAATGGCCTTCGAAAGCCCCAAGCTTTATACCTTTGATATACTATATAAGGCGACTATTTCAGCAGCGTCGTATCATGGGTATGTTATTTTATTTCCTTATTACTTATTAATGCTGTTTCACAACATTTAAATGAGACAATTATTTTAAATGAAACATTAAACAAAATAATACAGTTTTTTAAATAACAACATATATTTTCCCTATTCTATACAAAAATGCATTATCGATTAGATCATAAAGAGCTGTATACAAGGAATTTTAACCACGCCCACCTACTTCAATGAATGGGAAACACTCGCGTTCCGGCTGAACGAACATAGATAATACTGGATTATAAAGAACGTCTGTACTTAAAGTGTATTAATAGATGATCTCAATAAATACAACTATTTAAATAAATGCAGTTTTAGCCAAAGCGACAATAAAAGATTTTAAAATTATTTAAAGTTGATAAAAAACAACTCTAACGAAACACACGTATTTACTCCATTACAGTCACGTGGGCGCACACATGTCAATTATACCTCTCTACAGGTAATATAGCAGACGACAAATTCCTTTAACGTCATAATACAAGGGAACTTAGTAGGTAAATGTTATAAGTTGTGGCGGATTAATCTATAAAGAATTTATCTCCCTTAGCAGCAGAGAGGGTGGATGACCACATCGTTGTGAGCAAAATCGTAAAATC
This sequence comes from Unio pictorum, assembly GCA_030141615.1. Classification (NCBI taxonomy): domain Eukaryota; kingdom Metazoa; phylum Mollusca; class Bivalvia; order Unionida; family Unionidae; genus Unio; species Unio pictorum. The sequence goes on from JARLTB010000022.1 coordinate 15,881,133, forward strand.
TCCGTTTTACAAAAATGGAGACTTTTTTTTTTCGGTTAAAATGAGATTTGTGGGAAGCCTTATTTTTGCTTGAAAACGTGGTCTGTTCACCCTCTCTGCTGCTACCTGTGTACGTTGCAGTAGTCACAATTCTGGACAATACAAAAACGTTGGAGAACACACTCTTTCCTTTCTAAAACAAAGCCCTGAAGGATACACAGTGCGCTGCAAACAATGCTATAAAATCGTTTCAATTTGTGTATCGTTGAGTGACGTATATCACATCAGTGCTTTTATGCCTGCCTCTGGAAAATATCCTAGCAGGATTTTTTTGATTGTCTAACATGATATCGTCATATACGACTAAATTGTTAATTACTTCCATCGATATCATCAATGCTCGGTGCATCGTTGATATCAGTAATAAATTCAATAATATCATCATCGATTTGAAATTCTTTCGCTTTCTCGTTAAAATCACTTCATAGCATCGCTGATCGTCTACACACGGGGCTATTAAATACAATTTGTTCCATTTCATCCATCTCGTTATCAAATTAAGTAGCAGTTATGTCTTGCCGCTTCCAGATGCTCCGATTATAATCATTCTAATTGAATTCGGCAACATTTCATGGTGCTTAATAGGTTCCCATCGTCTGGTAGCTGAATAATCAATTACATTCATGCTGTTATATATAAATTATGGATCTATATTGTGTGAAATGTAGGGCGCGTACTGGCACAGATGACTTGACGACGATTACAACTAAAAATAACCGATCAGCGCTTTCTGGTAAATGCGTACAATGTAGTACAAAGAAATTTAGATTTATTTCCCTTGGTAAACCCAAGGAACCTTTAAAAAAAAACGAGGAGGTGATATCGCAGCCAAGATAACTAAACACCCTGGAACCCCATGGGCAAAGTATCCAGAAGAAACACACCTTCCAGGGTATAGTTATTGTGGACCGGGAACAAGACTTGATATCAGACTCAATAATCATAACCAACCCAACCCAAACCCGGTGAAGAACCAATAAACGCCATTGATAAGGCGTGTTACGCTCATGATGTTGCATATAAGAGCAGCAATTTGCAGCATAGACATCTAGCAGATGTGAAATTAATTCATGCATTAAATGCTATTCCTGATAAATCCTTCAAAGAAAATTTGGCTTCATTTTTGATAAAATCGGCTATGAAAGGTAAATTGATGTTAGGTGCTGGTAATTAATAACAACATGGAATCTATTTGTTATTCTCCGAGTGGATACTGGAGAGGCAAGGCAGCAATCAATAAACTCGCTAGCGCTGCAAAAGTGAAAAAAACCACTGCGGCTAATTGGTTATCCAAACAGGCTATATGGCAAATTTATCTACCACCGCCTAAACAAATTCACTACTCGCATTTTGATGTGACCGTTCCTAATGAAGTTCATCAAGCTGATATACTATTTCTGCCACATGATGGTGGTTACAAATAAGCGCTAACCGTAGTTAATGTTGTGAGTCGATACAAACAAGCAGAGCCATTAAAAACAAAGTCAGCCACTGAAGTTGCTTCTGCCTTTGAAAGAATTTATCGAAGGGGTCCTCTGCACTGGCCAAATCTGTTACAAGTTGATCCTGGAAAGGAATTTCAGAGTGCAGTGTTATCAACAATGAAGAATCATAATGTCACCATCAGACGGGGGCATACTGCTTTACATCGCGATCAGGCAATTGTAGAACGATTTAATCGGACTCTTGCTGAGCGGTTATTTGGATATCAATACGCAAAAGAATTCATCCAAGAAAAGCGATCCCGTGAATGGGTCAAAAGGTTACCAGGGGTAGTTACTGCACACAAGATATCTAGTATAACACGATCTACGGGTGGAAACGCTAGCGTTTCTAGACCAGCAATCTATAGACTGGATTCAACTGCCCCTCAACGAGGATTTACTCGACAACAATTACAAGTGATACCCGAGGATACTCAATTACCACCGCGGGGTCTTAACTAGCCCAAATCCGTAGGATTTTCAAGGACAACTCTTCGAAGCTGATTTATTCTTCGTACTCTGGATACTGCAAGATAGACTAAATTCGACCATTCGATGCGATTATCCACTATCCAAACAATTGTATCCGATATAGTCAACCCCTGCGAAGAATGTATCGTCGCTGCGTATCCTAGCGTCCATGGTGATTTATTAGCAACTAATGCATCTTCAACGACGCTGATATCAACCAGCACAATATCATTTAGCACTAAATTCTGTCTTTGAAATCCTCCTGGAATATCAACTTCAATATTCTGTTTTCGTGTATCCGATGGCCTATAAAAAAGGGGTACTGGAAGTGTTGTAAATTTTTCTTTATGCAATTCAAATAACTTCATCTGAAGTGTGTCTCTTACTATTTTTCTACTTGCAATTATCAAATCATTTGGTCTCCACGCCTCCCAGAAATCTTTTAATGGATTTCTGAAATTATTTCACGCGCTATTTCACATTGGATTCTATCCGGTTGTAATCTAATTAGCGCTTTGAATTCTCGTAATTGTTCATCAAGTGATCTATAATCAGTGTTAATTTCTTCATAATAGTCTACAAAACCCTTTAGCCATTTATGTGATGGTACTGGTTTTTAACCGTGATCACCGCACATGACGACTTTTGTATTTTTCAATAACAACCACTCAAGAAATGTTTGTAATACATCTAATGACACTGTGCATATTTCATCCCAAATCATGATTTCAGGAATAAATTTCTCGCCCATACGCTCAGGAGTCCACTTTTCTCCTTTCCATCGAAAGAAACTGTGATAAGTACAGGCATTTACCCCTCGCTGTATCATCTCTCTTGCAAGTCTGTGAGTTGGTGTTAGCACAATCATGTTTGTATTGGAAACGCTAGCGTTTCTACGGAATAATTCAATTGCACGAGTCGTCTTTCCTGATCCACCACAGCCGTTTAAAAAAACTTTTATATCTACAGATTGGATCAGATATCGATGGTGCATTAGAAAATTCTGATTGAATCTCAAAGAGATTCCGATAATTATTTTAAATCGTAACATCTGCTGATTGAATATAATCATGAAGCATTTCCCGCTTAATTCTCCATGATCCCCAACTCTCGTCAGAATTTATGAATTCAGCCACATCGCTGTTTATGTAAAATGAGTCAGTGGCGACTCTAACTGCGGTGTTAGGAAATTTATTTATTTTCGAAAATAAATTGATAGAAGCATATGCGAGCATAGAAGCTCTCAAATGTGTGTATTGCGGATTGTATCCATCGTTGTAGGTAACAATTGTACCCAATTTGGTTCCATCGGACAGAAATGCGTCTTTACGATTGACATATATGCCCTTATTCGTTAGATCCGCGATTACAAAATCGTATTCAGCGTTGTCTATAATCAACCGTGAAGAATATCTTGTATTGTCGTATTTGCTACCCTGAGTAAATTTACCAATTATTCTTCATCCAAGATCTTTTGCTTCGTTGTTTCTGATTTCAAACAACTGTTTGGACCAATTTACAATTTCTTCTTCGTTGAAATTTGGAAACAGTTTTCGCTGTTCGCTAATTATTTTTTCTATATCAGGTTGTGGTAACCAGACTGATTTCTGTGCTCGATAGGATATAATCGCTTCACTGACAATTAACGATTGTAACATTCCACAATCAATCATATATCTCAATAGCACTATTGGCATCCAGTGTTTTTCAGACATGTGTCTGCCAATCCAAACATAACTACACGGATGAAGTCCTGTTGCCAATTCAAATGATACTACACGAGCGAATCCGGTTAAATCAAAATCAGGCAGTGGTCCATTAATTGCAACACGAGCCATTTCGTGTGTGGGGTGTCCAAATCGTTTGAAGTATTCGCTACATTCTCCATACCCGAGAAAACTCCCTGGATAACACGCAATCATATCAACGGAAATGACGGTTTCAGTGTCATATTTTGTATTCCATAATCCACCATGGCTGTATTCAAGACAGCTCAATCTGACATCTGATAGAAACTCACTTCGCGTTGGTTTCCACGCGTTTTTCTTCCTAGCAAAATGTGCTGCAAGCGAGGGAAGTGTAAAACAATTTGTTAATAATTGATCTTCGATTTTCCCCAGAGAACTCTGGGGAGAAAACTCACTAGCTTGTTTTTTCATTTGATTATGCAGCTCTTCAGTACGGTACAATTCTCCGTTGGGTCTTACAAACTGATAGAATCCACATTCATCGTCTGCAGCACTGTGAAATAGCCACATCGACACAGGATCTTTTTTACTCAAATTGTAAATAGCATCAAATAATTTCTGCTCGGAAAAACACTCTCCAATTTGGGGCAAATATTTTACAGTTCGTGTTCGTGGGAATATTGTTACTGCAGATGACCACGCGTGTTCGTTATGATCAATAATTTGTATTGGAGTTCCTTGTGATTTATATTTCGATTCGTATAATACTTCTCCGGTTATTGTCGTTACTGATATTGGAAATCTTAATGATTTTTCTAATTTAACTATATCCTGAATTGTTGCCCCATGCTGTTTCACCGTTAATTCCCAGTCATTTATTTTTTTTCGTCTTAGATCAGTCAATTTATTCCCCTGGGATGCATTTGTGAAGTGTTATATTATTCGTTCTGCTACACAATTCAACGTTGAATCCGACGAAGAATATTTCATTGGTGCTAGTTTTGCAATATCAGGTTTGTCATTTAACGGATATATTCCATAAACAACTGCTGTTACAGGATAAGATCTCTCGTAGTATGGTTTGTCAATTCCAGTCAAAATTCCTGGTTTGGAATCTTGATTCACAGTGATAGTTTTTTATCCTTGAGAATTGGTTCAAATTTATCCCTGATGATCCAATTTCTAGTGTCGTCACGGATAATGAATTTCAATCTAAAAAAATATCTTTTTCGCCCAAGATCCGAGATTATCACTGCTGCTTTTTTATCATTCATGGTAGCATCGATATTAGGTACAATTCGAAATGTTGACCAACAATGAGCTGCCCCATCACGCTTGAATTCATTAAAACAATCTCTGATTTTACTAATCATCGTTCTATCAAGAATTTTATTCTTTGGTGTATCAGAAACTCTATCAAGATTGAATTTAGCATTTTTCCAAGGCGTAATTTTCGATAATCTCTCAAACTCCTTCATACTATAATAAAACAAGCATTTAAATGAAAGATTTATGTATAATGAATCATTGCAAATGGCTCATGATTGGATCAGTGACTCCTTGTAACAAATCATGCAGAAATGAATTCTGTGGGTATCATATGCAAAGTTTTCGACGTGGAAGCCTTGGTCCGTTACCTTGTATTCGATGTGGGGTTGGGGTTAGGGGAAAATCGCAGTTGTGTCTGAATTGTGGTGGCAAACGATACAGGGAGTTGAAGCGTTATTATGACAAAAGAATAAAAAATTCTGACCCTGACACTGTCAGCGTCCCTGACAAAGTCAGCAACAAAATCATAAGAACTCCTCAAGACTATATCGAAAGATTCTCCAGTGATGTGATTATTAGACCAAACACTGAATTAGACAAATAGTATTTGTATACAAATGAACCAAGAATTCAGACCACACCCTGTGATTACAAATTATGAAGCATCCAGTGATGGTATCGTAAGAAACCGTAGACTGAAGAAACCGGTCGGTTTTGTGAGTAATCAAGGGTATTTGATGTTTGGCGCTGGAAAGAAGAAATATCACAATCATCGTTTTGTGTATGAATGTCACAATGGATTGATCAAAAATGGTTTTGTTATTGATCACATTGATTCTAATCCAAAGAACAATTCTTTATCAAATCTACAGGTTGTTACACAAAGTGAGAATACCAAACGAGGAAAGACTGGAAAATGCTCGAAAAAAGCGAGACCAGTAAAAAATTTTAATACAACAAAAAAACGAAGAAAAATATTTCAATCAATGAATGAAGCCTGTAGGCATTTCGATATTTGTCGACCTTCTGTACGAAACGTTGCAGAAGGAATTTATCGATCTGCGATTTAAAAAAAGACCGGACAAAAAATTCAATTTATTTATGTCTAAGTCATTCATATTTTTCATTTAGAAGTATATAATTGTTATAGAATATGAATTCTGAAAAAATGAATAGCATTATAGCTGAAATTTCAAAATTGAAAAGTCAGGATATTAAACTATCAGATGGTTTAAATCCTGATCAATTTGTGTCTGATTTTCAGGATATAGAATACGGTATTATGAATAACAAGTATATGTTAACAAAGAAGTATGCGCTGATAAAAAAAATTCAGAATTCTATTCGGGACTCTCTTGCATTTTCCAGTGACGTAAGTGTATTTGTCCCGTTATTTACTATCGTGGAAGAAATACGAAAAGAATTGAGTAGGGAATATGAATTGAAAAAAGAGGTTAATTCGAAGATTAGAAATATACGAGCGTTAATTCAATAAAACAAATAGTCGAATCGAAATCGACTAAGAGAATTTTCATGCAAAATCAACTACTTGACTGTAAAATCTCAAAGATATTTTTCATGTTTTTAGCATTTTTTGATTGAAATTAGTCAAAAATCATCAAAAATGAATCATCACTACGAGAAAGACCGTAAAATCTCAAAGGAAAACCACCAAAACTGTCAAAAAATCAGTGAAAATGCATTAAAAACACTGAATAAAAAATATTTCACACTGAATAAAAAATAAAAAATATTTCACACTGAATAAAAAATCGATAATTTCACAGCAATAAAAAATATTTCACACTGAATAAAAAGTATTTCACACTGAATAAAAAATCGATAATTTCACAGCAATAAAAAATATTTCACACTGAATAAAAAATCGATAATTTCACACTGAATAAAAAATAAAAATATTTCACACTGAATAAAAAATCGATAATTTCACAGCAATAAAGAATATTTCACACTGAATAAAAAATATTTCACACTGAATAAAAAATATTTCACTGAATAAAAAATAAAAATATTTCACACTGAATAAAAAATATTTCACACTGAATAAAAAATAAAAATATTTCACAGCAATAAAAAATATTTCACTGAATAAAAAATTTCACACTGAATAAAAAATAAAAATATTTCACAGCAATAAAAAATATTTCACTGAATAAAAAATAAAAAATATTTCACACTGAATAAAAAATATTTCACTGAATAAAAAATAAAAATATTTCACAGCAATAAAAAATATTTTACACTGAATAAAAAATAAAAATATTTCACAGCAATAAAAAATATTTCACACTGAATAAAAAATAAAAAATATTTCACACTGAATAAAAAATCGATAGTTTCACAGCAATAAAAAATATTTCACACTGAATAAAAAGTATTTCACACTGAATAAAAAATCGATAATCTCACAGCAATAAAAAATATTTCACACTGAATAAAAAATCGATAATTTCACACTGAATAAAAAATAAAAATATTTCACACTGAATAAAAAATCGATAATTTCACAGCAATAAAAAATATTTCACACTGAATAAAAAATATTTCACACTGAATAAAAAATATTTCACACTGAATAAAAAATAAAAATATTTCACACTGAATAAAAAATATTTCACACTGAATAAAAAATAAAAATATTTCACAGCAATAAAAAATATTTCACTGAATGAAAAATAAAAATATTTTACAGCAATATAAATATTTCACTGAATAAAAAATATTTCACACTGAATAAAAAATATTTCACTGAATAAAAAATAAAAATATTTCACAGCAATCAAAAATATTTCACACTGGATAAAAAATAAAAATATTTCACAGCAATAAAAAATATTTCACACTGAATAAAAAATAAAAATATTTCACAGCAATAAAAAATATTTCACTGAATAAAAAAAAATATTTCACACTGAATAAAAAATATTTCATACACTGAATAAAAAATCGATAATTTCACAGTGAATAAAAAATATTTCACACTGAATAAAAAATCGATAATTTCACAGCAATAAAAAATATTTCACAGACTGAATAAAAAATCGATAATTTCACTTCAATGAAAAATATTTCACACTGAATTAAAAATAAAAATATTTCACAGCAAAAAAAACTATTTCACACTGAATAAAAAATAAAAATATTTCACACTGAATATAAAAAAAAATATTTCACAGCAATAAAAAATATTTCACAGCAATAAAAAATATTTCACACTGAATAAAAAATAAAAATATTTCACAGCAATAAAAAATAAAAATATTTCACACTGAATAAAAAATATTTCACACACTGAATAAAAAATAAAAATATTTCACACTGAATAAAAAATATTTCACACACTGAATAAAAAATATTTCACACACTGAATAAAAATTCGATGGACTGTTAACTGTGTCTGTTAGGTCGGGTTCGGGAAATCTTCGCTTTCGGGAAAATTGTTTTACAATTGAAAAATTGTTTGCAATTTCAAATAATGGTCAATGAAGCATTAACAACTAGATTGGCTCGTGAGCGACTAGATGCAATTAAGAGATTTATACCAATTCGCGACTCTGTAAGGAATAAACTGCAAGCTAGACAGAGTTTACAAACTGATTTTGCTGCGGGATCTGAAGAATTGTTTAAACCAGTAACCACAGCAACGAAGGGGGTAGAGCGTGCTATACGGGGAGATGCGGAAAAATCTCTTATTGGTGAACTTGAAAAAATAGCAGCGGAAACTGAACAAACAAAACAAGCTGTACAAAAAATGGAATCTAAAACACCTGAATAAAAAAGAACAGTAGATGACCTACGCGCGAGATTTAACGAGGAAGTGTTAGCAGCAATTGATAAGACTGATCCAGCAGAAATTCCTGCGCTTGTTATTGAGTCTTATGAAAACAGAAAAAAATGTTGAAACCAGAAAATCATAATTATGTTAGAAATATAACTCACTGGGCTGATATATTCTACAAAATCAAAACTAAAACAAGTCAAATTGACACAAGAAGTGCATCATACATTGAATATATCAAGATGGTGGATCACGTGTATAATCAATATGAAGAGTTTAAACAACAACAAAAACCACAAAAATTGCTAGGAAAGCGACAGCAACCTGCAAAGAAAATATCCTTCTCGCCTAAAAAACAACCTGATCGAGATGATGATGATGATACTCTTGATTATTTACAACCCACGGATACAGACAAACTGGATGAAGCAACTGGTTATAGCGGAAAGGGATTAAGAGATTCCAGTGGAATTTCAATTGGAAACGCTAGCGTTTCATGTCCTGGTAATGTTATCAGTGATATATCACGATTAGATATTCTAATCGGAGGGTTCCGAGCTGGAAATAACTCACCGGAAATAATTAATGAAGCAGCTGATATCTGTAGATGGTTATTTCAAGGCGGTATCATGGATATCAAAATATATCGAGATTTCATTGGCGAGTTAGTGGAAATGGGGTATCATAGTGACTGAAAACGCTAGCAATTGAAAACACTAGTATTTAGAAATTGCTAGCAATTTCACAATAAGAATGATCATACACTACAACCATGACAAACCAGCCAGGGTCTATGTAGTTAATTCACGGTTTCCAGTTTATAGCGCGTACTATGGTGATGGTTTCGGTGATACCATTGCGGGGTTATTTGCAAGAATGGCCCCAAAAGTGATGCCGTTAGCTAAACAATTAGGAATGAAAGCAATTGATGTTATTCGTGATAAGGGTATTAGTGCTGTTGGAGATCTTGCCGGAAAAGCGTTTTCAGCCGCGAAGAATAAATTAACAGCACTAGTTCAGCAGAGAAAATCCAAAGGAGGACCACTACTGTCTACAGCAGAGATGCCTGCGAGTGTTAGTAAAATTATAAATAGTGCAGTAGATCAAAAACTAGCGTCGCTGGTGACTCCCGACCAAAGCAACATCGCAAATATGATAGCAGGAAGTGGCTTACAACCACGACGGTGAAATTCGAAGAATTTTCACGATTTAGATCAATGGATATATAATAAAATGTTCAAAAGGTCACCTGATCCAGCGTTTGATATAGACGCCCCAGTGCGCAAGGATGATTCTGTACGCGATTATCAATATTACGCCTATCATGCAATAGACTCAAATAGTCGATCAAGAATTGAACTTCAAGTCCATGATACCAGTAAATACTTTCTACCCGCTGAAGCATTTATCGAAGTAGAAGGAGAACTTGTAACAGCTGCTGATACTCCTGCTGTACCAGCACCGTATCCAGTTGGTACTTAAGTCGGGTTTGTCAAAAATGGTATCATGGCGCTATTTGAGAGTGCTAGATATCTCATTGATGGAAAAGAAATTGAGTCGATAGATCGCGATGTTGATGTGGCTCCAACAATAATCGGGTTAGCGAGATATTCTGATGATTATACAAGATCAGCAGGACCTTCTATGATGTTTGCAAAAGATGTTAAAAATACCGCTGGAGGAAATCAATTTATTATAAGATGACCAAAGAATAATGCTGGTGCCGCTGATGTTGATGTTGAAAATATGATTATAAGTACTAATGAGAATTTCAATATAGGAGCTGCGACGCGTATATTAATGTTGGAAGGGCGGCGTAAATCATTTTCATGCGCGATTCCACTACATCATATATTTGGATTCTGTAGAAATGTTCGAAAAGTTATTTACGGGGCGAAGCATACAGTAGCACTCGTGCAAAAGAGTGATGATAATGACGCAATTTGGAGGATTGCAGCAGACAATGCAAATCCAAATGCTGATGCCGGTAAAGTCATTTTAACAAAACTATCATTATGGATGCCAGTACTGACTCAATCAATCACCGCAGAAGAACGATTACTATCATTTATGGACCAAGGAGGAAAATCATTACTAAGTTGGCTAACGGTAAGTACAGATGTTAAACAATCAAATATTAACGGGTTATTCACGTGGAACCTAGCATCAAAACAAGGCATTGCTGCGCCACGTCATATATTTATTGCGTTACAGGATAACATACGAGTTGGCGATCAACGTTTCAGCCATATGATATTTGTGTTAGGTGTTAGGTGTTAGGTGTTAAAGACGTCTCACTGAGAATAAACGGCCAGCAGGAACCATCTGAAGATGTACAACTTGATTACGGTCAAAATCATATTGCTCGCGTGTATCATAGATTGTTGTCGTTTATGGCACGCGATCAAAATGTCGATACTGGACTGCAAATATCACAATATGATTTTAAGAATCTGTATCCGATCTATTACTTTTCGTTGGAACATCTTGATTTGACAAGACAGTCAGTTGTTGATATACATTTTAGAGCTAATGTGATTCGTGGTACTATCCTCGAATACAGAGCGGTTGCTGTCATTCTCAGCGATAAATCAATGCTACTCGAAGGTGTTGGTGGAAGAATGAGAGTGGTAGATGCGCCAGTAGAAAATATGTACCGTATTTTCCCGCATATATCCCGCGTGTTATACCAGATTTTACAAACCCCGCAGGGGGGGGGGGTGCGGGTTATATAAGGGTGCAGGCTATATCACAATTTTTTTTACACATAATAATATTTCAATATATTGTTTGAAAAACATAACTACATAACTTATATATTGTTCTAGTTTTGTTTTGGTAGGGTTGGATATTATGGCTACTACGGTGACTTTACAACAACTTACGGTATCGGGACCAAATCAACATTTCGGGATAAAAACTTAAAATTTCGTATCCGTCACGTTTTCATAATCAATATTTTCTGTTTTCAATTGAAATAACTACCTAAGTTTAGGTCAGCTTCAAGGTGAGGCCATTTTGCTTTAGGTCCGCGACGAGCACGTTTTCGTGGATTCATCTTCTCCAACGTTCCTTTTTCTTTTCTCCAACCTTGGATTACACTCTCATTAATATCAAATTTTCTGCCTGTGGCTCTATTGTCATGCACTTCAGCATACGCAATGGCAGTTAGCTTGAAGTCGGCTGTGTAAGACTTTCGTTTCGGCATTTTTAAAAATTAAACAGAAAGAAATTATTTAAACTCGAATCTACACTTCACAAGAATACAAGATTATTTAGAAATGTCCGTGTTTATGTAGCCTGTAGTTGAGGCACAGCTCCTATAGACAGCCTACGCGCACAAGCACTGTGTACCGAGCCTTAATAGTTACCGGTAAATGACGTCATGCGAGCTACATTCAAAATTGACAATTGTGGCATTCAGTCTCAGAACCTCACACCATCGCATATCCGGCTCACAAGTACCTGGCTTCAAAATTCAAATCTGCCGACTGCCAGCCGGAATATAGTGGAGGCAGGGTGACTAATTTGATCTGATGCAGAGGGATGATTATAGACCGGGGCAGACTGACTTGATAGCGTAAATACAAATTTGCATGCTGGGCGGGTGAGTGAAAATTTATTAGTTGTAGTATCGTTCGTATTCCACGTGTGAGCATTGACGAATTCGGTCCTTCTAAAAACAGTAATGGTAGACAATGTGAACATACACATAAAAGTTCATGAATCTATGGTTGCGGGTTATACAAAGGTGCGGGTTATGCCAACGATTTTTTTACACAAAACCCCCAAACCCGCGGGCTATATGAGGGTGCGGATTATCTGCGTGTGCGGGATATATGCGGCAAAATACGGTAATCGATTTTCTCGATGAAATTGCTTTACAATTTACGATTTAGAATCAATCTATTATGTATAATGTCGTATAGTAATATTAGTGTTGCGTTAACTCCTGGTCAAGTCAAGAAATTGCAATCAGATTCGGCTAAAAAATGTGGAACCACAATAACGCTAAAACCCAATCAAATGAATGGCGGGGCGAATAAATTATCGCTGACAACTCGTCTAGTAAAACACTTCAATGATGCACTTGTAGCAAAAAAAGGTGTTCAGATTACTATTTCTGCGGCTGCTATCAAAAATATGAATAAAACCGGCGGTATATTCCCGTTGTTAGCTGCGATTCCGGCCTTGATTGCATCATCAGCCCCAGCGGTGGCTAAAGCAGTGGCGTTAGGAGCCGCTGGCACTGCAGCAGGAATGGTACTAAAGAAGGCAACTGGACAGGGATATAAAAAAAGGGAAAGGGTCTAAGACTACCAGGAACTTCGTATTCATGGTACAGCGGAAAGGGTCTAAGACTAGGACCGGTTTACTAACTCGGGAATCTTCAATTGTAGAGTCTTTGACTCCAATGTCCAATTTTGATTTACTCGATGCTGCTAAAAAACTAGCGATAAAAAACTTCAGAGGTGTCTTTATGAAAGATCAATTGCCGGCACAACCCAATGATGTTGAAACCGGTATTATTAATTTAGATAACAGCACCGGACCTGGAACTCACTGGGTTGCATACGCTATTGATCCACGTGGGATTGTTTATTTCGATTCATATGGATTAGCCCCGCCGAAGGAATTTAACCACTATATAAACCGCTTAAAGACTTTTCCAGTGAAGACTTGGTATTCTACGCTACCAACACAACAAATGAATGATCCACCAATATGCGGCAGCGAAGTATTAAATGTCCTTGACGCTATTTCTAACTCCTTGGGTAACCCAAGGGGAAAACCACCACATGTTGTCGTAAATGAATACACCAGTAATCGCTGGAAATCGAAACGATTTTAGAGAGAGATGTATAAAATAACAATGATTGATATTTGGGGAAGATCTTTATCAACACTGAAATCAACCACAGAAATATCTGCAACCGGTGATATAAAAAAAATAATCGAAGATGAAATAGCTGAGACGTTGAATCTAGTAAGTGTTGACCCCGGGGAAATAGTTGTATTTCAAGATCGTCAGGGTAAATTGAAAACTAGTAATGTGTCGTTGGATGATATTTTGGTTAAACAACGAAACGCAATCGAGGATACTATCGCGTTATTTTCCGATCAGGGTAAACTCAAATCGGGTGCACTTATTTCAACGATTACAGATAGATTAAAACTCTCAACGATGAGTTAAAAAATTCTGTGTTGGACCTAGCAACACTTCAATCTAAAACTGAAGAACACGGAAAACAGTTTTCAAATTTTCGTAGAAACATCGTGGATAAATTTATTGGAACCCCGTTGGATAAAATTGAAATATAACTCCCTGATATTAAAAAATCCATCGATGAGACGAAAAACTTCATCGAAGCAATCAAAATTGATTTTCCGAGGATGATAACAATCATTGAAAAAACAAAAATTCCTCATGAGAAAACCAACAACGTAGTATACACGATCCAACACGGATCATTTGCGTGGACACCTACAAACAACAAATTAGATATCACTGCAACCGTTAAAGGTATTTATCGATTAACACTAGTGACAACGACTCAATTTAATATTTCATCGTCGAGTTCATCCGGGGTCAACAATACGATTTCAACGATCATCGACAAGGATACAACTGAAAAGTTCACGATAACATCTACTGATAAAAATTTGGTTAGGGTTTCAACAACGTGGTATTTGGGATTCGTAGCGGATTTAAGTAAATAACGGTTTCAATTGAAATCGTAAATGATTTAAAAATAAAATGTCATCACAAATGACATCGCCGACGGTACCTTCGGTATCTCAATATCGCTATGATCAGGTCAGAGAATTTCAAACTAGACTCAAAACCCTCGCCGAGGAGTATCAAATAAAAATAAAAAATACTGACGAAGAATCACTGCAGTTGATGTTACCATGTACTCGGTGTCAGGCGTTCTCGCTGGCGCCGGAATAATACTTGCATCGGTTACAATGATTGCCCCGGTCGTAGTTCCAATTTGCATTTCTGCGGCGGCTACAATCGCGGGTATATCAACCGGAATAACAAAAAAAATATCATCATGCAGCCAGAGTAAACTGCAAGATTACTTAATTCAATTTCATGTTGTATCAACCGCATACTCGCAATTATCCTCGATGATATCGTCGTCACTCGATGATACAGTTATATCAGATAGTGAGTTCTCAGCGATGGTCAGTATTTATAATTCCGCGATGTCAAAATTAGAGCGACAACAACAGTATAATAACGATGACAACACCGCAGGAATTACTTCAACGAATAGTGGAGAACACAAATCCAGTACAAACAAGCATGATATCAATAACCTCAACCAATCCTGAATTCAGTGTGAATTTCCCTACCCCAGTCCCCGTGAAGGAAATCGCGTTAGCAAAATTACGAGTATACCATAGTTGGCCTAATATCAGATCAAAATCATTTGGTGGTCAACAACCCAATAATTCACTGGTGTTCTCTTATAAGAATAAAGACGACGGTACCCCAGACTGGAACGTTGTTTCGATACCAACCGGATCATACCAAATCGAACAAATCAATGCTGAATTACAACATAGAATAAAATCAATTACTGGAAAAGAATCAAAAATAGCTATAACGGTTCATGAGTCGACGTTATCATCTGCAATTGAAATAAGCACAGAGGAATACGTCGTAGATATCTATCAGAGTTCTATAAGGCCAATATTGGGATGACCTGAATTTCCACCGGGGGGGGGGGGGGGGGAACCGTTAATTAACCAGAACCACAAAAATCTGATTATATCACCGACAGGATAAAATCTGATAATCCAATAAAGAGTTATAAAGATCACAAATACTATAGATTTTTTTGGTTTCGGATACAAACTAACTGGGGGAGAGTGGGAAAGGGGTAGAGTAGAGCAATATTATGTTGTTAACGAACCTAAAATTATGGAAAATTTCACAGCAATGAATAATGATTTTACACTGTTGTTAATATCTCTTAAATCCGGCTCTCTCACCCGAGATGAATTTATCAGCGTCGTAGAAACATGCAACAAAATTATCGACGATATGGAAACATTTAATCTGAAAATTATTCAGAATATATTAGATGAGGATAATAGTCCCCTATCGAGAACAACATTTGCAACAGACTATAAAATCCCCGTCAAAGATATTCCAATATTCAAATTGCCATCATATAACGTACCAGAACTAAAAAACTTCTCAGTGACACCATCGATGTTGGTTTTAAAATAATTCATGATACGTGGAAAAAAACAACATCACCGGAAACAAAAATCCTCAAACATAATAATGACCCAGATGGTGGCGGCAGGCATATCGCTCCTCAAAATGTGAATATTTCATCGGTGATTGCATTGAATTTAATATGTGATGTTATCGAAGGAAGCTATCAAATAAATCTAGAACGATCAAATCAAGCTCAGCAGGGATATATTCTATATTCATTTGCACCAACAGCTCCTCCAGGATTTCTAATTATTGAGACTCCAGTTAATCCAGTCTATATGCGGTGTCATAATAATTCATTAACCAGAATCAATTTTAAACTCACTGACCAGTCCAATAATCTAATTGATCTACAAGGTGAGGTTCTACAAATTAGTCTGTTTGTAAAGTCCTAAGGGCTTTCGTCGTGAAAATTCTTCGAATTTCATCCTAACTACATAGTGAGTTGTCCATCGTGTTTTTTACCCAATGGAAGCCTCATCGACGCCTGGATTCACCATGTTTCAGACAAGATCATTAAGGCTCCATTTGCCAAACAGAGACTTTCTTTTTTTTGGGTTAAAACATGAGATTTCGTAGGAAGGTTCTATTTGTTGTTTTGACGGTTAAAATCGATTTTTGTTTGAAAAGTTGTCTGATTCACCCTCTCTGCTGCTACCTTTCTATGATACCACCCACTTTAGTGTATCATGCATGACCTTGATGCTACACACCTTGGAAGTAGGCTACTACCTCATGCTCCGTAAAGTCGTCGCTAGGGGTTAATGTGTTAAATTAGAGAAGAATGCTTTGCCTTCATATCAGGGTATGTATTCCTTAAAAATGGCTTTCTTGACATTTCATAGAAATTGATACAGAACCTATAAATATTTAGAAAACTTAGAAAAAAAGAAAATGTCATAGTTAACATTGTGGATGTTATATTATTAATTCCACATTGATCCAGCCCTCCTAGATACTACTTTTAGATAAACGCTGTCTGCCGACCTATGTGGTCGTCAGGCAGAGTGATTTCCCTTTAGGTAAAATACTTAGCAGCAAAGTCTAAGAACCTCTCAGTTGCGCTCTACAGTTTTGTATTTTTTATATGGTTCAAATTTTAAAGAAAATGAATTTCCCTGGGTTTCCTCTGACACTGGTTATACTGGCTGTTTAAAAAGACCTCGTAAATCTTAGGTATAGTTCAAAGAACCTTTAATTTTCTTTATTTTATTGTATGATTGATGGGTGTAGTATGGGACATAGAGTATACAGCTTGGTCATTTTCACTTCCTGGACTTCAGAGGTAATTTGTTAAAAAAAAGAGCTGATAACTTTGTTTACATTTTATATGCAATAGAACCATTCTTGAAAGACTGCCCCTTCTGTGAAAAAATAATGGTCTCTCATAATAGGTCGTAACACTATATTACTGTATTTGGTAATTCATCCATTGCACTTTAAGAAGCTGGTATTTTTCTAGTTATAATATTCAACTTCTAATCATGTCTAAAAGGAAAGCAGAGACAAGAAAACAGAACTGGAAAGGCAATTGTGACATCTTGTTTAGATTTGTAAAACCATATAGGAAATAAGACAATTTTACGTCTTGGACATGGATGCACCCAGACATTCCTGAGTTCTAATGGCTCACCAGTTATAATGTACTTCTGAATAGTGTGATGTATATGAGGAGAAGTTGTTTATATTTGAAATATGCACAGTGGAGAGAATGTTGGTATACATCTATGCTACTTTGATGCAATGTGACTGATATTTCTTTGTATATCATTCCTTTGGAAATTGTACATGGTATAAGCACACTACTAACTAAAATGACTGCTCCCTTGTGCACTATCTTTAGCACTTATTAAAATTGGGAAAATGAAATTTGCTTATGAAAGTGCAACTGATGAATTACTACATATATAAAATGTAAAAAAAAGTTATCAGCATGTTTTGGCATTCACAATACAGCATTACAGTGGTTCAAGTCCTACTTAGTCAACAGGACACAAATTGTATCTACAAATGGAATACAGTCCAGCCCAGTTGATTTATGTTGTTGTGTTCCACAGGAGTTTGTTCTTGGACCTGTTCGCTTCTTTCTGTACACTCAGTGTCTTAACAGTTGTATGCTGATGACACCCAAATGTGCAAGTCTAGCCACCAAACTGAAGTTGATGCTACAATCCAATGAATAGAGAGGTGCATTTCTGATGTGAAATCATGGAATACATATAACAAGCTGTGGATGAATGATGATAAAACTGAGGCCATTCTGATCACAACAAAAAGACTTTCTTATTCACATCCTTTACCTTAGACGATAAATATCAGCAACACCAACATTAAATCCACACAGTCAGTACGAAACCTAGGTGTTACTCTAGACAGTAATCTCACATTGCACCAATTTGTGATTAACACATGCAAGGCTGCATATCTTGAGCTGAGACGCATCAGCTCGATTCGCAAATATCTTTCAGTTGATGCCACTTAAACACTGTTCATTAGTACTTTCAAGACTGACTATTGTAACTCAATTCTGTCTGGTTCGCTTCAATATCTACTCCAGAAACTTCAAAAAGTTCAAAACACAGCTGCTCGGATCATCTTTCGAGTACCACGATCAGAGCACACCTCCCCACTGCTCTTTACCCAATACTGGCTATCTATTTGATCCAGAATCAAACACAGAATTTGTTCTCTGTGCTATGTTTCACTGATGGACTCCTGTTCATCATATCTATCCATCGTCACCCATGTGTACACACCAGTAAGATACTTACGCTCCTCTTCTGACAATCTTATATTCATTATTCCCACTATGAAAACGAAGTCATATGGACAATGTTCTTTTGCATACCAGGGTCCAGCATCGTGGAATGAATGGCCCAATGAAATTAGACACAAAGACACAGTGATCCCTTTCAAGAAACTTACCTTTCTTAACTGCAAGAACAAACTTAAAAACCAAAATATGTTTCCTACCTTAATTATTTTCAGCATTTTCTGTTTTCCAACTTCATGGTGTTTGTTTTTGTTTTTTTGGTATTCATATCATTATAGATGTTGTAAAGTGCTTAGAGCTTCTAAAGATTAGACGCTATACAAAGTCCTCATTAATATTATTATCAACATTTTTAAAACTAATTTACCTCAAAAGTACAGGAAGTAAAATTGACCATGCGGAGCTAACAGATTTTGAAA
The DNA here is from genome assembly GCA_030141615.1 of Unio pictorum. NCBI lineage: Eukaryota > Metazoa > Mollusca > Bivalvia > Unionida > Unionidae > Unio > Unio pictorum. The sequence continues at coordinate 15,900,315 of JARLTB010000022.1, forward strand.
GATGCACATCTGGAGTAAGGCCAAGCTTTATACTCTATAAATCATATTACATACATCAATCATACACCAAAGTAAAGGGAATTTTTAAGGTTCTTTGAACAATACCTAAGATATACAAGGTCTTTTTAAATAGCCAGTATATCTAGAAAGGACACACAATGAAATTCTTTTTTTAAAAATTCTAACCCTATGCAAATACGAGACTGAAGTGCCACCAGAGAATGAAAAAGCTAATATACATATACTTACTGCTTCTTCATCAACACCTCAGCCTGATTTTATGACATATATAAAAACCAGAGAAAACTTTGATATAATTTGATCAAAATTCAGTTTGTTAATTTTTTGTTAGAAATGAACCTTATCTTTCAGTTACTAAAAACAGTTCATTAAGAAGCTCACAGAAATAAACAAAAAGTGGTACATTGGAATCAATACTGATCAGCAAACAAACAAAAAACAAGGGGTGGAAAAGGCTCAGATAAACAAACTGTCTTAGCGTGTGTTGCACTCTTGCATCCTCTAAATGGGCACCCAAATGGAACAGTGTGCCCATTCAGAAGGTGCAGGAGTACAACACAAGCATCTTTGACCTTAAATAATAAGGATGGTACTGTCCTACTTTACTGATGGTTGTAGATGTTTTTAAATAGTTACTTATGCATTACAAAATTTTAAATCAATATTTGTTTCTGAAAAATCAGTATTGTTTTCATTGGCAGTCAGTATTTTTGTACTCAGGGGTTGGCAGCAATGAAAAATGTTTCTTCAAGAATACTTACCCAATCATAATACACATGCACCCTCGCGGCCTCCCCACATTTACATTGATAGAGTGCATGCCTTCCACTCCAGTAATAACTGAGTGGTTCTTAGACTTTGACACAGATTCTTTTATCACTCTGCCCACCTGCCTAATTCATCAGTTGACAACTTTTAGCACCCTTTGCTAAAACAAAGTAGTTCCTGGGAAGCATCAGTTAGCGAGGTAGTAGTAGTTCTCCAAATGTATTATGGGAAAATAGCATATTTTCTGAGAAAAAATTGATATTTTGTAACCCCTGGTAATGATTTGATTTGATTTTTTAAAATTGTATTAATTTAATTTGTACAGAATATCATTTGGCCCCAAGTAGCCAAGTGGTCTAAAGAGCTCTCCATTACTGATCACTGCCATCTCACTTCTATCTGTGTGGGTTCGAGTCTAAGATTCTGCCAATGTGGGTATGTGAGAAAGCTTGCCAGTTCTCGTGGGTCAGTTGTTCTTTCCGAGTTCTTCCTCCACCATTAATACTGGCTGCCATGTATAGCCTATCGTGTGCTGAAAAATGGGGTTAAACCCTACAACAACTACAACAGAATATCATTTTGCCTGCTTGACCTGAGTCATTTTGGAGCATCAAATATCATGAGATCTATAAATAGATGCTGATATATGTGCTGAAAATTACTAATAATGACATTAATAACAAGACGATGTTTTTTATTTTCATTTTTCATTGGCTTATGGGTTTTAAATGATTCTAGGAGAAAAATTGAGCAATTTCCCATTGGCCAGGCTAGTAAGATCGATCACATGGTGAATATAGTCACTGTAGTAGAAGGTGTATATAAGGCAAGAAGTGAGCAATCAGATTCATTCCGATTTTGGAATCCTCATATTTTTTGTATTTCTGTTGTAAATCTGCAGACATGTTTTATGTTGTGCTTAGATATTATTAGAGAGAAAAATCATCTATTGAACTATTAGGTGGAAGTAGAAATTACTTTGGAACTGTTGTGAATTATTCTGTTGAGTTCTTGACAGTTTCATCTTAAAAATGTCACCATTCTTGGCAGGCTAGTACATTTCTGGTTTTTAAATTTTTGTATAACTTTTTTCATTCATTTAGGAATTTCATATACTATTATTAGAATTATTTGGATTCACTTTATGTTACTTTAAGTTCATCTCACATTTTCATTTATAACTTTGCTAATTGATATCAAAAAGATCCCAAGTATGTAAAGATTCTCCTTTTCTTTCAAAGAATCAAAGAACACTAGAATGATGTCAGGAAATCATTGAATAATTAGGTTTAAGATCCATTATTCAGTGTTTCCCTTTACCCTCATTTGCACTTCAGAGACCCCCAAATTTTTAATTTGACCCCCAGTTTTCATTCCAACGTTTGTTTTTTCTCAGTCTGACCCCCAGTTTCGACACCTAGGAGACTTTTGACTCACAGTCTTGGACCCCTATGGGATACACTGCATCATTTAAGTAAAAAGTTAAGATAGTGTCATTGCTAATTCAGTACACAAGTTAAATTTCTTTTTTTTAACTGTTCCTTTAATCACTATCATAACCACTTAAATCTTTTACTCCAATAAATATCTTATTTTTCCATTACAGACTATATAATCAACGAGGCTGCCAAAGTGCTACGGTTAATACATCTACATGTCTTAAGAGAATTACAAACTACAATTAACCAAGCTATAGTTGGTGTGCAGAATGTCACTGCAAATCCAAAAACTGACAGCAGGCTAGGCAAAGTTGGACGGTAAATTCCTCTGTGGATTGTTTTCATCGATACCAACATAAGGATTTTTGTGAAAAATATTTCTGTATTCATGGACATTGGTAACATTGGAGAATCTTTCAATCAAACTGAGAAAGTAAAATTGCTACATCTTACAGTGATATTCTGTCACTGTACTACTCGACTTTGAAGAGCAAGACATTGTGTCAATAAATGAAGATGAAAACATGGTCCAGATTTTCTTGTAAGATTATTTGGTTAGTTTCTGATGTATTGTTCTTGCTTTATAAAACTATGATTTTTTTGAGGGTGTCTTCCATAGAAGCTACCTTGAATAGCCCAAAATAGTATATGTTTTGCTATTTTCTCCCCCTCGAGAGGCCAGGTCATTTATATGACCACAGGGTTCACACAGACCTTGAAAACTCCTTGAATTTTTTTACTAGGGCTATTTTTCCTTGACAAATACATGGACATGTTTGTTTAAATTTCTTTTAAAACCACAAAGAAATCCCAGAAGCATATACAATGATATGAAAAGGAGTGCTTTTAATACAATATAATTTTTTAAGCTCCGAGTTAGCTCATTTTTAGGATGATGATTAAGTTAATAAGGGTGCAAGTAAATGGTGCACTGATGGAATAAAGCAAACAAGCCAGTATGGCATCTGCTAAATTGACTCATCTAAAGATGAATTTAATCTTATAAAGCATTATGCACTACCTGTGATCATGTAATAGAACTAGTCATGTTGGACTTGGCCTTATAAAAGAAACATAAAATGCATATTCTCAACTCTCAATGAGAGATAAATATTGCCTCTTTTTTTTAGTAGTAGTAATGCAAAACCTGTACAGCTTCATAGAATGATAAACACAGGATAGTCTCGTTCTTTTTCAGTAGCTATTTTTTTTGTTAGGTTTCGGGTCAAAATTGGACACTGCAACTCGTGGTTGCAAGTATCACTTTGTTTTGTTTGGTTGTTGTTGTAGTTCTTTGGTATTTTGTTTTTGTTTTATAATCAGTAGTAATATTTACAGTTATTAAATTGCAAACAATTTCCAAAGTAATTCTTTTAAAACATCTATCAACAATATTTGGATGTTAATTCAGTCTTAGAATTGTGTAGGTACTACAACCGATCTTGTCCTACCTGTTATTACTAATAATGATACATTACAAAGTCTATCATGCACTGCATAATATGCATTACCTGTTATAACTAATAATGATACATTACAAAGTCTATCATGCACTACATAATATGCATTACCTGTTATTACTAATAATGATACATTACAAAGTCTTTCATGGACTACATAATATGCATTACCTGTTATTACTAATAATGATACATTACAAAGTCTATCATGCACTACATAATATGCATTACCTGTTATTACTAATAATGATACATTACAAAGTCTTTCATGCACTACATAATATGCATTAATGGAACTGATGCATGAAGCACATACCAAACATAAAACTAACTGTAGGGAGAATCTCATTCTTTTATTGATTGAAGAAAACGCGTGTTGTCAACTGTAATGCCATAGTGAAATTAATACCTTTTAATCTTGATTTTGACAATATTTAATTGTCATTGTCAACATAATGTCATCAGCAAGACTATGATCATCATTTCTATCAGTAAATCTTTCATTGCATAACACTACAGTTGTAATAAAAAATCCAACTAACAAGTTAGAATGAACTTTAAATAGGGAAGCGTTGGTACATACAAGTAGTATCAAACAATTTAAATGTTTGACATCAAAAGCACTGAATTATTCACACTACACACAAGTATACAACAGTATGTGCCATAAATAAAATATTTTCTATGGGTGACAAAAACTTTGCTGCCAAATAGCAAGCAAAATCATTCATGATATTATACCCAAATAGAACAGCCCATTGCTTTCCAGTCCCATCTATCAAGAAAATAGAAATTAAATAAACTATCAATTTTACAGGAGAGATTAGTCACAATTGTCTAGAAAGAGGAAAACTTGTCTGTATTAGCTTTATAAGACCTATATATATACAAGATACTTACACATATTATTGCATTTCAGGACAGTGATTCTATTTAAAAATATAGGCCTTTCTGAATACATATAATAATATCTCTGCATTCATCTGCTTCTCATCTGTTTATAATATAGTTCTTAAAATCAAAACACAACTTATCAGTGTACTGCTGAAAGCAAGTTTGCTATAAAGTGATGTCTCGATGATTTAGCATTACTTACACACCGAAGTAAGATTTGTATAGTTTCAAAAGTTCCTCTGATGGGTGTAGAAGTGCCTTTGTTTTATCTGAAGTCAGCGCATCTGTGTTGCTAGTATCAAACACAGGCCATTGTGAGATCTTTGTCCCAGAATGCAGAGAAGAAGAATGGTGTCAAGGGGATTAGCTCTTTGTTGGCAGCAGGTGCTTGCTTCAGCTCGTCTCTCCATTTGTCCAAAAGAAGAGGCATTAGGTTCATATCTTCAAACAATTTGTTAAAGGGTATTGTGCTTTTGTTAAACAAATGATACATTTTCTCGTGGTGTCCACTCTCATTGCAAATTCTAAGTGAGATTTCCACCATTGCTTAAGCAACATAATCCACTGGCGTTAAATCAAAAGGAAATTCTAAATCAGGGTAACAGCCAAGCTTCTTCATTCCGAGCAATGTGCAACCAAAAAGATCATTTTGAGGTCCAACACCATCCGTTGTTCTTCCTGTAATTCTTGCTGGACGAAAAATAGCACCTCCAGGCAAGTGTTCCAAGGCTTGCAAAACAAGTCGCTCACTTGCCCATTTGCTCTGTCCATAGCCTCCTTCAATTAACATTGGATCATCAAAACACTCCGATTCATAACACATTGTGTGGCTTGGACTCGTCCCCACTTGTGACTTGGGAAACAAGAATACACTGAGAGAGGACGTCAAAAAGATGTATTTCTGGACACCTGTCATTGCAAATTTGATGAATTCCTTGGTGCCTTCAACATTTATTATTCGATAATCTTGATACGGCGGCATATTGAAGTTCATCATTGCAGCATTCATGAACATGACATCGATCACATTACACAAAGCATTATAAATGTCTTGTGTGACTCCCATTCGTTCTTGTGATAGGTCTGAAAGAAGAATGGTGATCCTCGATGTATACTCAGATTTCCACAAACTGTACATCCTCATGTTTATTATGATTCTTCCAAGACCCCTCGACTCGGTAGATTCTCTCACCATGCAGCAAATATGAGCACTTGTTTGTTCCAGTAGTTCAGCCAGTAAAAAGGCTCCAAGGAATTCTGTTACTCCAGATATCAAGATGTTTCTGGGATTCTTTAAAGAACACTTCTTCCCGACGATGGAAAAGTGTTTAAACTGCATTAATCTTCGTCTCTTTGTTTTGGATGAAATAGTGTGATCTAGAGTCGAGTCTCGCAGTATAAGATCTCTAAGTTCCTGCTTACATGCGAAAACTAGTTTAGATTTATCTTTCTTCCTTTCGATGACCTTGGCAAATTCTTCTATCGTATCTGCTGTACCAACATCAGTAAAGAAAAGAGACAGACCCAAAGTGTTTTCAAGAGTCCTCAACAACAAGATGAACTGGAGTGAATTTCCACCCAGTTCATTGAAAGAGCTTTGTGGATGAAAACCGTTCACAAAGGATTCGTCCAATTTTAGAACCTCACAAAACCGTTGAGCAAGAAACAGTTGAATCTTATTCAGGTGGCTCCTGTCTGATAACTGCTCTTGGTCATGGACACTTTCGTCTATTTCTAATAGCTTCCTGTCGACTTTTCCATTGGTTGTCAAAGGGAATTCTGATAATTCGAATTTTCTTATAAAGTTAGGTATCATGTATTTTGCCAAAGTTTTCGATAGATACTCTCTCAATTCGGAGGTGTAGACGAATGTAGGGGCAACAAAACATGCAATCTTCGGATCTGTCGATGATGAGCATTTGTGAACAACTACCACTGCCATTTCAATTTTTGGATGTTGTATCAACACGTTTTCTATTTCTGTTAAGTCCACCCTTTGCCCTCTTATCTTTATTTGGTCATCAAGACGACCCGCGTATGTAATCACACCATCTGAGTCCATGAATGCGTGGTCACCTGACTTGTACAGCAAGACATGTGGATCGAAAGGATTAGGTACAAAACGCTGGTCGTTGAAATATCTGGCATTGCCAATGTAACCATATGCAAGGCCTTTTCCCCCGATATAAATTTCTCCAACAACCCCTGGCGGTACTGGTTTCATAAAGTTGTCTAGAAGATAAACACAAACACCATCTATACCTCTGCCTATAGGTAATTCTCTATTTACATCTTCATACCGTGTTCCCGGAATAAACTCGTAGCATGTAGAACAGACTGTCCCCTCGGTTGGACCGTATGCATTGAAGAACCTGAGCCTGGTATTGTTTGTCCATCTCACGGCAGTGCTCAATGTGCATGCTTCACCGGCAGAGACTACTTTTGTTAGCGATGGAAGATCCTGGGGTCCGTAAATATTGAGAGCTGAAGGCGCAAGAGTAATGATTGTGACATTAAGTGCTTTCATGGCATTGAGAAATTCTTTTCCAAGGCGTTCGTCCTGACTCAGAACAGACAATGTGCCGCCTGATAGAAAAGTGGTGAATATCTCTGAAATTGATGCATCAAATCCAATAGATGCAAACTGAGCTGAATTATCGTCTGGCCCAAGGTCCCATTCTTTAATTTGTGCTCTTGCAAGGTTGATAACGCTGCTCTCTTTCACCTTCACACCCTTTGGCCTTCCAGTAGAACCTGACGTATACATCACGTAGCAAAAGTCTTCCACTTTATCTGCTTTGTTAATACATACTTGTGATTTAATGTATTCACGTTCATCGTTGATGTATTTGTCGCCTGCACTGTGTAATACTAAGTTTGGGTCACTTTTCTTTGCATGATTTTGCATACATTCGCTAATTCCATTAGTCGGAATTAGTTTGTTTTCTTCTTTCTCAAATGTAATCTCCATTAAATATACCTCTTCGCCAGCGACATTTTGCTGGAAGCACACTTTGATCGATCTCGTTTTTATTGGCAAGCTTCTAGTGTCAAATCTTGTTGTCAAAATTTGACAGACCTTTGCATCACATATCGAGAAGGCCAAACGGTCGGGCGGGTAGTCTAATGGCAGTGGTAAAAATGCAGCGTTGCTTTCGATGGTAGCCAGCAGTGACAGCACGTACTGAATTGAATTTGGAAAGTAAAGTCCAACAATGGGTTTTTCCTTCTTTCCTTTCCAAAGGTGGAGAGAAATATTAGCGGACAGAGATGCAATTTCTTGTTGCATTCCTTCATAGGTTATAGTTTGTTGCATTGATTTCAAAGCAATGCATTTTGGGGAAAGCTGACATTGCTTTTTTATAAGTATTGACAAGAACTCTTTTTCCATAACGTTTCTATCATCTACCCCTGGGTATAAATATTCCAGTTCCTCTTTGGACAGCAACGCGATGTCTTTTAGAATGGGATTGATTTCCTTTCGAAACTCCATTTTAATCGAACTCAAAAATGTAGGGAAGTGACGTAACACATCGACAACGTGCGTGAAGTCTTGTGCAGGTCTTTCGTTGTAGACCAAACGCATTTCCCTCGTGTCAGAGTACAAAAGAAGCAGTAGTGTGCAATCATGTAGAATATGCTTAAGAACGTTTTGTGTGAAGGTGGTCTCAGACTTTGTTCCGATGACTAAATTGTGATGTGGTGTCCTTTTCTGGCCACGCAATTCTGGGTATCGATAGAACACATCCTTTAAAAACGTCTTTGCATTTGTGTATTTTGTCAATTCCTCAAGACATCTAGATATAACATCTGTTATGCATTCATAGAAAGCGACATCGAACAATCCTGGAGTGATATCTGAAAACATCGACTCCACAGATGAGTCCAATCCACTCTTGTCTGCAAGAAGTCCTATTGCCACGGTAGACAAACAACTAACTCTGGCCATGAATGCCACAAAGCAAGCTTGAAGGAAAAGTTCTGTGTTCACATATGTTGGTACCCAATCGACATATGGTAGCGGTATATTGATTGTTCGTAGATGGATATCTGTCGAAACGTCAATGATATTCGCCACGACGTTCATTCGTTGTCGATAAAAGATGGTTGGCTCATAAGAAGATAATTTTCTTCTCCAAAATCCTTCCATTTTCCGGATGGAAGTGAGTTGGTCATGATCGATGGATACGCTTGGAACATGACCGCCTGTGTAAAATCCAATTTCTTTATGTCTGCTTAGATTTATTTGAACGCCGTCGAGTGTCGCTAAGGAAACAAGAAGTGTTGTTGTTCTGGTTGCAACAACAAGCGTATCATCGACTATCTCAATTATCTGACCTGGTGAGGCTGATTCATTGCAAAAGTTGCTAGTCTTGTCGACGTGTGTCACTAAGAAGAATTCTCCAGTCGATGCCAATAGTTTGGGACTTCCGAAGGCGTTGTCATGATTTATACCAAATTCTAGTGCACGTGACAGATTGTATATTTCATTTGCGTCATTACCAAAATTCAAAACTCCTAAATTAGGTGGTAAGGTGTAAAGCCCATAGTAAGATCTGCCATCCTTCTTTTGCCGTTTTCGAGTCAGCGAGTCATTTTTTATATCGTCGGTCAATCGACTGAAGGCGTTTAAGGCAGCTTCCTGACATTTCATGTTTAACGTGAAGGCCGACTCGTCGTTTTCTATTCGGACCTCCTGAGACTCCAGAATGTCTCCTGTATCTATGCCAGCCTCAACCACGTGCCAACTGATGCCGTGTTTTCGTTTCCCTTCTAGTATAGCCCAGCTAGTCGCGTTGATGCCAGCGTAAGCTGGAAGTGGGCTATCATGATAATTGATTGACAGTTTGTGTGGAATGTTCAAAACATTTTCTTTAAGAACACGTGGGTTGGAGATACTGAAGAAGTAGTCCACGGAGTTATCTAGTAAAGCTTCTTCAAGATTGGCGCTTCTCTTCTGACAGAGTATTTGCTTATCCTCACACATTTGAGATACAGAGAGCGTGTTTGTAAAGACGACTTTCAAGTCAAAGACTTTCTCCAGTAAAATGTCGATACACTTCAGAAGAAGGTTTCCCTCTCCAATCGCTGCACAAGGGAAACTCTTTGTAGCCATTTTGAAGACTCTGTAAAAGATACCCATATTATGTTGAAGGGAGACAACTATAACTTTTGTTGATAAGTGATACAGAGCAGCAAACAGTAGATAAAACATAAACAACAATACTTTAGATATATCTTGGAATGTAATCCATACGATTGGCAGAAACCATCAAGTATATCTCTTAACGCTAATACCAAGTCAATTTTGCTATAATTTACTATCGGTTTGCATAATATAATCGATTTAATTCTCTAAAGCAACAATTACACGTTTTGAGATAGAACGTGCTATAACATCTTTTTGACTCTTTTTGTGATAATAATAATAATAATAATAATAATAATAATAATAATAATAATAATAATAATAATAATAGCTGTAGTAGTTGTATTGTTTAAAACGTTGCACATTTTGTTCTGAAGTAGCATTCTAAGAAAAATATGTTTTTGTTTTATCTCTGACACTATTCATATAGCATGCTAAATCGAGTATCATATTGCTCTTCGCACTGACTCTAAATTCATTATTGACGCAAATCTAGAATGTTTACAGATTGGTTAAATAAAATTTCTGCGAATCAGCTAATTTAATGGGTTGCGTCATGGTCTTTGACGTGAATAATATTTTAGAAAATTCAACTTCAGAAAGCAAATTTTTAAACAATATTCTCGTGAAAAGATACTATTTACTGTAGTCTGGGAGTCTTTAATCTGCAGTATCGATTCTCGTTTTGTCAGTATAGACTCTGTTTCATCAATTTTGATCCACAAAGATAATTATTTATTTCTTTATTCCATTACTTACATGTGTTATGTAATTTAAATGTAATGTGATGTAATGAGCTACATTTGTAACACCGGAGGAAAAAAAATCGTACCAAATTCCAATGAATATTCAGGTTTTGTTTCTCACCATTTAAACAGCATCAAAATCTTTATGTCACAATGTGTGTGTGTGTGTGTGTGTGTGTGTGTGTGTGTGTGTGTGTGTAATGACAACAAAAAGATAAAACTCTGTAACATTAAAGTTTATGACTCAAGTTTAAGGACTTCAGAATTGCATGTTCCATTTTTAAAATGTCTTTGAATCATGTCAATTATCAATAATCCAGATTTAACAGTATTTTTGTTTTTAATTCAAATAATAATAATAATAATAATAATAATAATATGTTATATTATGTTATATTATGTTATAATTCTAGCATTGTATTATGTTTCATTAATGATATTTTCCAAAGACCCATTAGATTTATGTTAATCGTTTATATAGACTAATGTTCCATCTAAGTACTGGGGAACCGGCCTACTGGCACAGGGCGTAAGGTGCTTTGTCGAGATAAGCAAAGCCATCGTGCCTAACGATATCTTGTTGGGTTACTGCAAGAGCGGTCCAGAAATTCAAATCTGTTTTTTGCAGACCTCGCCTTATAAAATTACCCCAAACCCACTGTTCTACTCCCAGTCAGATTGCCAGACGGGTGAATCCGACACTTGTTACTCAGTCTTTTAGCAGAAAAGCGGTCACATTTGAAATATGTAAGTCATATGATCAAACGGGTTATGTAAAATTAATGCAAATGTAATTCTTTAGTTGCAGAAATTAATACAAGTTACACAATTCAGTCAAATCCGATACGAGTTCGATAAATAAAGAAACAACATCCAAAAGTCCTAAACGATTCATACACCTCACTAACTCTGCTACATACGAAGAACAGTGGTCTAATATCGTACATTGGTCTAATATCGTACATTGGCCTAAATCGTATAGTTCTCTAATATTGTACAGTGGAATAATAATAATAATAATAATAATAATAATAATAATAATAATAATAATAATAATAATGACTTTGTATAGCGCCTAATCTTTAGAAACTCTAAGCGCTTTGCAACATCTATAATGATATGACTACACTACAGACAAACAAATAACAAAAACCATGAAATTGGAAAACATAAAAACATGCTGCAAACATATAAGATACAAAACATTATTAGGTCTCTAAGTTTGTTCCTACAGTCGAAAAAGGTGTGTTTTAGGAGCACTTATAAAAAGGACCACTGTGTCTTTGCATCTAATTTCCATGGGCAATTCGTTCCACATCGCCGGGCCCTGGTATAAAGGAACGTTGTCCATATGACTTCGTTTTATATTGGGAACAGTAAGTATACAATTGTCAGAAGAGGAACGTACGTATCTTGCTGGTGTATACACATGGGTGTGGCCGGATAGGTATGTTGGACTGGAGTCTGCCAGTGAAACATAGCACAGAGAACAATATTTGTGTTTGATTCTGTATCGAATTGATAGCCAGTGTAGGGTACAGAGCAGTGGTGAGGTGTACTATGATCGAGGTACTCTAAAGATGATCCGAGCAGCTGTGTTTTTAACGTTTTGAAGTTTCTGGAGTAAATATTGTGACGAACCAGACAGAATTCAGTTACAATAGTCCAGTCTTGAAAGTACTAATAAACACACAAGTGTTTTAGTGGCATCCACTGAAAGATATTTGCGAAAATAATTGTAAACATTTGTGACATTTTGATTAATACCAGAAGCCTTCTGATGGGAAAATGAAGCATTGTTTCAAAAGCTTTATTTTAAAAAATATATGTAAACCGCTGAAACACAAAAAAAAATGAATTCTAACATTGAATTTTATTATTAGTTTGACATTTTCCTGCTCTTGCTATACGACAATTCTGGTCTTTAATATCTGTTCTTCCCATACGGCAAATTTATTATTTGATATCTGTTCATGCCATACGGCAACTCTATTATTTAAGTTTGTCAGTTTCTGTTATTTTTCAGACACTTTTACATATTGCCCATGGCAAAGAAAATTGTTTTGTCATCGCGATGTATTTTCTTAAAGGATGTCCATACTAATTAAATCTTGACTGATAAATGATGTCAACTTGTCAGCATCAGAAAATCAGGTTCAGGATGATGTTCAAATTGCCTAGTTATGATCCGGATTCTTTGATGCTGAAAACAGGATCGAACTCTGTTATCTCTATATTTGGTATATACCTATTTATTTTCAAATTCTTTAATTAAAATTCGTACACGTCATTGTGATAAAATCCCTGTACATAACTGATAATATAATAAAATAATTTCAGATAGTTTAATTAAATCCCAGTACGTCATTGATACTGTAATGTAATTGATAATGTAATACAATTATTTCAGATAGAGTATTAACATCCTTTTGTGTAACTACAAACCACAGAAATTGCTTGAAATATCATAATTTTATTTATCAGACACGAATAGGTCATGCCTCGAGTTCAGATTATAGTGATGATGCGGGATTAGAAATCGTCATCATCGTTTTCCTTCTTGGAAATGGCGGTAAAACTCTGGTTCTTTTTCTTGAGTAAAAAGTGACAGAGATACTATAAAATATATTATATTATAAATACAAATGTTAAAACGTATATACAAGCAATGTTAATTCCCTATTCCACATAATATAGTTACACTGCTGACTTATCAATAAATAGTCTTAAACCCAGGTCACTTCAGTAAAAACAACGCAATGGAAGTTCACCGATTATTCATGGTGTACGTGGAAGTTGTACATGGTCACACTTTGGATAGATAAGAAGAGCAATAAACTCATGTGAATGGCGGCGGTGTGGGTGTACCTTGAGTGCCTTAGCCTAACTTGTTATCAGCCATTTATCTTTGGCCGCGTAGTACATTAACTACGAGGTATTCAATTTATACATTTCAGCACGATCATTGATCGGGTCTTCCAGTCTTACTAACATGTTCAATGTAAATTAATTTGACTGATAAAGCTCAATTGTAATTCAATCCATTATGTGTAAAAATGAATAGGATTAAAATGAACTCGAGAACAAAAGAAATGAATAAAATAAATATTATTTGATGTGTTAAAATGTTATACATGTTATTCTGCTAATAAGGTACACTAACCTAATAACAGTAATGATTTTTAAAAATTCTTTTCATATTATTTTAATACCTCGCAAAGTTAATAGAAAGCAAACTTAAACTTGTAAATTGACAAACAATTGGAATCGTAATGCAGATCAATGACGTAATGGAAGTAGTGCCACTATACATTTGTGGAAAATACCGTAGTTGTCTGATACGATGAAATCGGGTGATTTACAACTTTACTCATGCGCAGTTCCCAATGTTCATAGTTCCTATGTCAAATGACTGAAATTATAATGTGTGTATTTCATCAAGCTGATTGTAATGAGAGAAAACAATATTTTTCAAGCTATGAAACCGAAGAAAAAAAACACATTGTACCATCTTATCGGGATGTTCGTGTAAAAGTCATCTAATTGTGATAGTTACTCTTAGACCTGTTTGCATCGCCATCGTGGTTAGGTGATTTCACACTGGGGCCAGATTGTAGCTGCATCCATGACATGTTGTTTCATTACAGTGCCAAGAGTGTATATGTTCTTATCGAATATCTACCTTTGATTGAAATCAAAAGATCTTTAGTATGGTCTTGCATTTAAAACAATTGTTTGACAGACTTGTCAATCAGGAACCATTACTCCACTTATTATTTATATTAATCTTCGACAAAGAATTTCACGAGAGATTTTTGCGAAATTAAAGATACAAACTAAGTCCATTAGTAATCCCATAATAATTGATAAAGTACGGAAAAAAAGTGCTTAAAATGTTAGATAATCGAGGTGCACAACTGTACTAATGGATGCTAGCAGTCTAAATCATTTGAGATGTCTTCAATTCGAACCTGGATACCTAATTAGGTCAAAACATCATTACCTAGTTAGGGGTATTCTGAATACAGCAGATTTGTTGTTGTTTTAGGGTTTAACGCCATTTTTCAGCACACGATAGGCTATACATGGCGGCCAGTATTATTGGTGGAGGAAGAACCAGGGAAAACCCCCGGAAAGAACCACCGACCCACGAAAAGCTACTGGCAAGCTTTCTCACATAACTACATTAGCCGAATCTTAGACTCGAACCCACGCAGACAGAGGTGAGACGGCAGTGATCCGTAACGGAAAGCGCTTTAGACCACTCGGCCACTCGGGATCCCCTGAATAAAGCAGAATAGAGAAATGATGGAAAGTATCAGTGTCAAAATAATGACATAAAATGTTTATATTCTTTCTTATGTCGTCAGCGTAAAGCTGCATACAATATTTGATTAAAATCTGATAATGATTTTTGAAGTTCTTATGAGGATTAATGTCAATAAGGTGTAATAACTAATAAACCAAATGATATAATACCGCTGAAAACCGGTCGCATATAAGGCCTGTTTAATTAAATTCCTATGATAAACTGAATCGAAATTAAAGCCTCCTCTGGAAGTTATGCCAAGGAAGCCAAAGTTTGAAAAGAAAGGACAATACCTTTATCAAATGATGATGTTTGTATTCTATTATCGAACTTCTCTATGCGCTCATGAATACATAGGTGTATGCAAATGTTGGCGGGAAATTCAGTTATTCTTGGTTAAGTTATGCTTCGTAAACAGACTGAGAGAAGAACTAAATCCGCAGCTTATATGAAGTCTTGTTAATAAAAAAATAGTTTACCAAACTGATGGAAATCTAATGATGTCTGTCAAAACTGTTTTAGACATATTATCTTGAATGGCTTTCAGATGGATTGGGAGACAAATGTTCAGAAAAGGTGACAACTATACATCTCCGCCAATTTTATGGAATACAGCCCTAATCCAGTAGGTATGCTGTAGGTAGATAAATAAATACACTTGTCATTAATAGCACAGGATTAACATTTAATTAGTACCATTTTGTAACAAACATAGATTGTAAACGATCCAATCGCGAGACATAGCACGGTCTATCTGAAAGGTCCAGTAGGTTCTGGTATAACAACACGTGCGATAGAATTATTTAAAAACTCTTATATGATTGTGTTGACGCCAACTCACTGGCTTGCCAGATCGATGAGACAACGTGGTGTCAGTCCATGTACTAATCAGTTTCTCTAGACGGTGATGCACGGATATCCGAACGAATGGTTGAGAAATATATCCCAAGAATAATGATCTGGGATGAGATATGTAGAGTATCCAAAGTAACATTACAGACATTTCTTGATTGGTTATCAACAAAATATACTGCAATTATCATACGATGCGACCATGGACAACCTCCACTATTTACAGGCGAATCACCACACCAATGGTTAATCAACTATGTTAGTGACTATGAAGAAGTTTTATATAAATTGAAATGGAAATGATGTTTCCTTACGTACTTTAGACATGCAAGTGGGTAAAAATAGTTTTTTCATCCATCATTTTGTGTCTTGATTTTCTTCTAAAATCACACACTGATGCATTAGAAAAACGATTTAAATGGGTTTTGTGGGTGGGTGGGTGATTGGGGTAGAGTTGGTCACTGTAGGTGAGGGCTAAGGCGCTTTCGAAAAATCTTTTTCGTCTTCACTCTTTTTTGATATTATATATATAATGGTTTATTTCTTAACTCTGTTGAGATTATATAATGGTTTTCCTCTTCCATCTGAGTTGTTAGTATATTGATTTTTCTTCTTTCCTTTCCTCTGTATTGATAGTATATATTGGGTTATATTTTCTTCTTCCCTTTGTGTGGATAGTGGATATTGGGTTATTTACTTCTTCTTCCCTCTCTGTGGATAGTAGATATGGGGTTTGTGTTTTACTTCTCATCTTCTGCGTGGGGTTTGATTTATATATAAATCTCGGGCTTGTATTAGTCTCTCTCTCTCTCTCTCTCTCTCTCTCTCTCTCTCTCTCTCTCTCTCTCTCTCTCACTCTCTTGTTTGGCCCTCTACCATCCTTATCTCAAGACAGGCCCTATACTATTTCCCCCTTGTCCCTAGACAGGCCCATACATTTTCAAGGTCCCATTGTCTCTAGATAATCACATGTTCAATTATCCTTGTCCGTAAACAGTCCCAATCAATTGTTGTTATATATTCCCTATACGGCATGCTACATATTTTAATGGGCAGTCAATGGGACAATCAGATATAGTTTGCGGGTTTTAAATCAGATACAGTTTGCGGGTTTTAAATCAGATACAGTTTGCGGGTTTGAAATCAGATACAGTTTGCGGGTTTTAAATCTGATGTACTGTATTGAATTTGAAGCTAACACAGTCTGTGGGCTTTTGAAAGCAAAACTTGCATACATTTATCTCGACCAAATTAATAATACAAACTAGAATTTCAATTTTAATCATGCTACTTTCAAGGATATTTGCAAATACAGCAAATAGTTAAATAGCCTAGCCAAAACTTATCAATGTATTACATAGCCGAGAGCAACATAAAACCTGAACAAAGTTTAGATTTTCAAAGATAACCTCAGACATATTGATCGAATCAGTTTTTTATACGAAAGAAAAGGATGATGCAAATAAAGAAAACATTAGGTTGAAAGATTGCGAAAGACATCGCCAGATTCAACGAGACTAAATATCCTTCAAAGTTGAATGACTAAGATGCTCGTGGCATACAAAAAAACCCCAGCGTATCTTGTTACCAGATTCAGTTAGAATAAACACGATTGAGCAAGGTATCGTGAATATATACATTTTAAAGTGATGATCTAGATTGGATGATGCAAAAATATTGGCAAAGAAGTAGTTCAGCACACGGTATACTGCTTGAGACTCAGTTACTAACACATCATTGACCACGGTGCACTCTTTCTTCGAATTTCAGCTGAACATAACATACAATTATATAAAAACATAACATAAAGTTATTTTAAAAAAATATAACATAAAGTTATATTTTTAAAAAATAACATAAAGTTATAGAAAGTACAAGCCAAGAATAAGACTTATTTACTGTGTGATTAAAACCTCGATGGAGAATATAATCCTGAAATGTCTTACTACTTGCAATTCAAAAAAATCTCAATGACTATAAAAGGTCTACCAAAAATTGTTTTTTCTCACGATCGATACAACAGCTTCCCACAAAGCATTTCTTTGATGATACTAAAAGCACACAGTAAATAACAAGACAAGTTTTTATAATACTTTTACTGCTAAGCATTGCATGTAATAACTTGAATGACATGACATGGAAGAGGCGTTCAAATGAACAGAACAAACAATCTAGATACTCACAACTTGCAAATGTGCTTTCGTTTCAGATGCAAACATTCAAAAAACGCAACATTTCGTGTGCTAGGATTGTATACACAATTTGAAATAACCTCATGACTTCATGATCTGTACATTAATTGTGGTAAAACTATGTTGACACTAAAATGAATAGAGACTGAATAAAGGAACTCACCCAATTCGTTCAGCTGTTTTCCTCAGCAAGGCTTGCCATATTAGGAGCTCATTCAATACAAGAACATCTTATTGTGATATATCATGATGATCTATCAGATACGTGGTGAGAGTTACTAGTTAACGTCTTTCCAAGAATCAACTATTTATAAATGATGAATGTTGAATACGTGATGACATAAACCAAAAAAAATCAACTCACATAATTAAACTAGTTCTTAGTGGTACACATTTGGATATATCCATAAGGATGATTGTGCAATATAATGCACGGTAATCAATCTTCAATAAAAATAATCTAATTATAAATGATATACAAATACAAAATGTTAATCATCTTAACACAAACAAAACCAAACTTTTAATGAGACCTAAAATTACTTATTAGTACTTCGGGTTCACGTATCCGTAAGGTAATGCGTTTATATATTTGAAAAACATTCTACTATTTTCACCTGAGGATCACATGATTGAATAATTTGAATACATTAATTTCCTTGTAATTTTCCTTACAATTAAATAAGCAATCATTTCCTTGTTGAATTTTTTAATTATTGTACATTACAATTTTCAACTTCCTTAACAAACTTACTTTTATATCTTTATCCTTATTTAATAAATAAAAATATTTTCTTACCATATTAACCATGCAAATGTAATATTACTGTTCTTTGAAAAGTTCAGCAGCTTTATTATTCATCTGTGACACTCAAATACATGCTGTCCATGGAACGCTCTCTAGTGTAATATAACTTGATAGTATCCTTCATGTCATTGTAAATGTTTTATTTCTTAATATAAATTCACATAACATGAGCATTAGTCATTAATAGTCACATTCTAAAGCTATTTGTTGTTTAGTTTACTTTATTAAAGTTTTGACAGTAGCCATCTTTATAATTGTAACACTGTAAATTCGCCTTAAATTAGTTTATTTATTTGATTTTTCTATCTTCAAACTCAAACTCATACACCAAGTCATGTGACAGTTATTATTCATTTGATAAATATTATAATATTCTGCCACTTACAAATGTTTTTATCTGTCTATTCGTTCTGTTTTTCGTTCCCTGAAATATTCCACCTCTGTAACAAATACACAATTATTCATCAATTTGAGGAAATCTTTTACAAACCAATGCTGCTAGTTGTGTTCTGGTAATCTTTAAGGTGTAATGAAGCAGTTTCGACACACACACACATACACACACACACATATATATATACACACACTCATGTTTTATTTCAGCAATTATCACCTTCAGCGTATTGAAATATAAGTAACATTCACATCCATTTCCATCCGTTTCGGACATTCTCTGCATACCACTGTCAACAAGTATTCTGACATTGCTTAATTCAGGCCTCTCTACCAGACACCAGATGACTGATATGGACAAGCCTAACCCTGTTAAAGAAACTGTTACATCATGCGTTCCTCAAGGCTCATTCTTGTGATAAATTCTGTTTGCATTATTAATCAGTGGACGGCCACTTTTTTCAGAAAAATCTCAAATCAATCATTTTGTTTGTGATACATATTTGCTGATGGTCTAGATTTCGATGTAATTAAAAATGACTTGCAGAAGAACTTAAAATTAATTCACCGTTGATGTGAAATCAGCAAACTGCGCCATCAATAAATCTAAAACTATATGCATGACAATTAGTTCGAGACAAAACTTCGCGAGAAATATGGCGAAGAAACGCTAAGCAATATTATAAAAGAAAACTTTCTGGGCGTTTATAAACAAATTAATTACAGCTAAAACTATTATTTCCATAATCTCATTTATTTTAATTCTACACAAAAAAAACACTGTTTGATGAAATCTGCATGTGAATTTCTTTTTAATGTCAAAAATATTTCTGTAATAGATACATTCTTTCGGCCCTTAATTATCAATCTGTAATCGGGACAAAACGATTAAGGATAATATTGAAATACACAGCAAAGTTTGCAAAAAGGTCAGCTTAAATCACAACAAATGTAAAATTTCATAACTACCTCATCAATTAAGTTGATGTAATTAAGCTGCTTATATATCGATTAAAGGATTAATTACGAAGCTGGCGTGGCTGTTTTTACATACATACATACATACATACATACATACATACATACATACATACATACATACATACATACATACATACATACATACATACATACATACATTGAACTAAGGAGCGATTTAATTCACTTCAGAAACATTCATTTGGACTTACAACCAAGCAGTATATGGTTTCTTGGGCGTAAATTTCCATCTATGTTATGGCCTCTCTCTGAAATAGTGAAACTATATGTCATGCCTGTTGGAAAAGTTATGATATGCAAACTCTGTGGAAAAAGACTGACGAGAGAGCGAAACATCTTATCTTAGGTTGTGACATGGTACTTGAAGAACGAAACGTCTTCTTTGAGAGGGTGATTGACACTTTAGAGGTGAGAGACGGGGTTATTTTATTCAATCAAGAAGACGATATACTATTGGAGACACTTCTTGGAAGCAGAGTAGATTGCTTGTCCTCTATCGACGATGATGTATGAGATAAACTCATATTGGTGACGGCAAAAAGCATAACCTCATTTTACAATAAAATGCATGCCCTACTCTCAACCAACATGTCATAACATAACAACAATAATAAGTAGTTAATATAAATAAATAAATTAATTTAAAAAACAAATATAAACAAAAGGACATCCTGTTGTTGTCAAATTCCGCAATTTTGCTGTATGACATATCACGGAGATATAATGCTCTCTGGCTCATATAACATAAGAGTGTCACCTTTTGCTATCTTTTATTTCATTTGAGAATGGTTTCATGTTGTTCCACATATATATGTATAGCTGTGTGTATGTGTTGTATATGTATATGTGTATATATGTGTTTGTGTTTGTGTATATGTATATATGTATATATGTGTATATATATATATATATATATATATATATATATATATATATATATATATATATATATATATGTGTGTGTGTGTGTGTGTGTGTGTGTGTGTGTGCATAAGCACATATTTTATGCAGAAAGAACTACATTGATAATTAACACTGGTATACGTTTCAAATTTGTTTAATTTTTTGTATACTCTTTTCCGTTGTATTTCATGATTTTGTATTATCCTGAATTTGTTTAATCTGATGTAATCTCTGTTGAAGAGGAAATAAAATCAGTCAGTCAGTCAGTCAGTCATACATACTTTATTTCTTGACTTCTCTCATATTACTAACATCATTGCCTAATAAATCCTCTTGGTCATTGAGAATCGGCAAGATTTGGTTATGTTAGACAAATCTTTGGCAGAGCACGGGTTGCCTTTTTCGTCAGGACAAAATAACCGCTAGAAATGACACTTGTGTAGTAAAAGTAGCAACATGAACTTTTATACCCGAGCTCCCAGAATAGAACTGACATAGTAGGCAAAATTCAAAAATAGGTAAAATTTATTTTCTATTTTTATACGTTAATTTACGTACAGTTATAGCCACTCATTAACTATGCAATATCAAACAATCATCTTTAATTGATCTGAAATACCACACAATATCCGAAAGTAAAATGTAAATTGTTTCTTAGTAATCCTAAATTGGAGGGTATGTAAATTTGATTTTTGAATGGACATTGTAACAACATAAACAGTTTCCATAAGATAGAATACATATATATATATATATATATATATATATATATATATATATATATATATATATATATATATTATAAAATAATAGGGTTTTTACGCGTCATTCCATATTCCTGAGGCAACTGCCATTCATTGGAATTCCAGTGCAGACGAAAACATATTCAGAAAAGTTGAAATATTAATAGTCGTACAAAATTACTATGACGTATTCAAGGACATAATTAATATATTTAAAGGATTTTCGTTGAAACAATAAAGGGATTTTGGTTTTTAAAACAGTGAGTCTGTGTAGTTTTGGTGTATAAGCACATCAAAATTATAATTTGTAATACCTCTGGAACGTATTTGGATTACAAGGATCTGTTGCAATGGAGAGAATGTGTAAGAATATTTAGGGAAGTCATTAACCATTTGTTTATTTGATAAAATGTTCCACTTTGTGTTTCTCAAAGAAATAAATTTATTTGTCAAATTATACATGAGTTGTATTAATATATAACTAACTGTAGTTAGCCAGTTTTCTTGATGTAAAAAGTTATCATAAAATCCTTCTTACAGTTTTCCCACAAAATAAATATATGCATTCCATTAGCTTGTATATCCTATATTGTCCAGCAAACTGCAGTATATTATTTTCAGATGTTGTTTTTATATAAAACAACGACGACACAGCTTGCTGAGCATACAAATGAGCCGTGATTAATCTTCATATAGATGCAATAAATTCTACAAATGTTTGGGACAAAATTTGTTAGTTGTTGAACAAACTATAACCGTCTGACTCAAAAATAACGTACGAGTGATATGTAATCGGTCCTCCAAATGCGGTGCATATAAAAAGAAACTAATTATGCAATCAAAGTCGATGGTAGACCATTAATCGTATCCCAGCATGAAATAAACAGCTTATACAAATGCAGAATATAATTCAAAAAGGAGAGAAGCATGTAACAAAACTATAACAATGTCTGATTAGTTTAGGTAACAGGCATTAGTAAAGATCTAGAAGAGAGACCGCCCTTATCAGA